>JAJEOU010000373.1:49766821-50366821 GCA_021534815.1 Acrocephalus arundinaceus | reverse complement strand
CTGGTGTGGAAGCAGGAATTGAATCTCTGCAGTCTGCCAGCATTGGCTAAAGCAGATTTTAAATGTCTCTCCAAAAACCTATGGGTGTAATTTCGACCATGAACTTTACCTTCAAACTGTTAATTTCTGTCAATTTTTCCCATTTTCCCTTCTCCAGATTATCACTTTGTGACCAGAGAGGAAATGCAGAAAGAAATTGATGCTGGTGAATTTATTGAGCATGCAGAGTTCTCCGGGAATATGTATGGGACAAGGTAGGTCAGGTGTCCCTGCCTGTGCCAGAGGGGCTGGAATTAGATGGTCTTGAAGATCCTTTCCAATCCAAACTATTCTGGGATTCTAGAAGATAAATACAGAATCTCTCCAAGCCCCTGAGATCAGATGTGGGATAAAATGGAGAGTCCCTCATGCTTAGCAGAAGAGTTGAAGTTCTCACCAATCCTTTCTGCTCCCTAAATCTCTTCAGTAAATAATAATAAATGATTAAAAGTTTGAGGTAATTCCACATGTTGGGGAAGGGAAATTATCTTTACAGCATATAAAAGCCACTACTTGAAAAATTAAGTGGGAATTTAGTGCATCTTGTGACCCAGATGGAGCATCCATGTCCATCCAGCATCCTTCAGGAGGGTGTGTGGAGTCAGTGATCTCTGGAGAAGGGGAGTTCTCAGTGGGTTTGCTCTTTGGTGAAGGTTCCCATGTTTGGCACAGAATCCCAGGATGGTTTGGGTTGGAAGGGACCTAAAAGATCATCGAGTTCCAACCTCCTGCCACGAGCAGGGACCTTCCTGTTGGATACATATTCCAAATAACGGGATGGGACAGCTGGGAGATGTTCCTTGAGCTTTTATTGCAACATCAGCCTCATTACAGGGTGAGACAATTGAAAGATGGCAACAGCTCATGTCTTGCCAGCAGCAGCCCAAGTTCTCTTTGTTACAAGGCCTTTTAAAAGTTTTTTAGCCAATAGGCTAATGATAAAAGTTTACAAATGTCTACTTAAGCCAATCAATAAACTCTACACTTACACCTTACAGCATACAATAATTGCTTGGTTTATATTTTTTGCAGCTCACAAACTTTCCATGCTCCAAATATTTCAAAGCCTAAAATTCAACTCTTTCAAACCTTTATCTATGTAAGCTTATTGCAATGCTGTGAAAGTCCTTTGCTTTTTAGTTCCCACAATTTTCCTACAACTTCCCTCTGGGTGGTGAGGCTCTGCCGTGGCAGGAGTTTATGGACATCCTACCATCCTGTGGGACAGTCACACCTGATCCGTTCCCACACCTTCCAGCATGGCTTTGCCAGCCTCTCTAGCAGGAGACAGCAGCTCCTTGCTCCACCCAGAGCAATGACACTTGGAGAAATTCTTTATCAAGAGCAGATCAGGCTCTGTCCTCTCCTGCCACAGTTTGGACAAGGTGGAGGGAACACCCAAACCCCCCTGGGCGCTCTGACCCTTCCCTGTGTGCTGTGCCCCCAGTAAAGGCGCTGTGCAGGCCGTGCAGGCCCAGAACCAGATCTGTGTCCTCGACATCGACATCCAGGGCGTGAAGAACATCAAGAAGACGGAGCTGAACCCCATCTACATCTCGGTGCAGCCGCCCTCCATCGAGATCCTGGTGAGCGCCCGCCTTGCTTTGCCGTTAGCACTTAGAGGTAATCAGCGCCCGCCTCTGCAGCCACGGGGCTCCCCCTCCCCTGGGCCACCTCCCTGCTCCTCAGGGCCCTGCAATAGGTGGGGAGGACTTTCCCAAGTGTATCTCACAAGCCCTGTGAGAACAGGGAGCTGGGGTTGTTTAGCCTGGAGAAAAGGAGACTCAGGGGTGACCTCATCACTCTCCACAACTCCCTGAAGGTGGCTGTGTCAGCTGGGGTTGGGCTCTTTCTCCAGGCAGCACTGACAGAGAGGACACAGCCTTAAGCTACACCAAGGAAAATATAGGTTGGATATTAGGGAGAAGATTTTTACAGAAAGGATGATAAAGTACTAGAATGGGCCTGCTTGAGGAGGTGGTGTCACCATCCCTGGATGTGGCACTTGGTGCCATGGTTTAGTTGAGGTGTTAGGACATGGGTTGGGCTCGATGATCTTGGTGGTCTCTTCCAACCTGGTGATTCTGTGTGTGTGATCTCTGCCCAGCCCAGCTCCCCAGACTCTGGCTCTCAGGGATAAATCTTGCTGTGTTTTGTTTTTTGAGTCCTTCCTCATATGTTTTCCACACCTTGGTTATGGACTCCACTGTGGCATGGCCAGTCTTTAAATGCATTAATTGTGCTCCATGCTGTGCTGAGATTTACCTCCACAGTTAAAATGAAACCCAGGGAGACTGGTTCTGTGCAGCACCTTAAATTCTATGCCCCTCTGGTCTTACTCTAAGTAAGTGATTGCAGTGGGACTCTTCAGAAGTGGAGTCACTGTCGTGGTTCAGAGGATGAGGACACATGAGGACAACTCCTGACTCTCCCCTCTTGCTCTCAGTACATCAGGCAGGCTCTGTTTCTCGTTGAGTTTGTGGAGGAGGAAGCCAAGCAGCACCAGATGCCAGAACCCAGCAGAGAGATCTCATTTCCAGCACTACCTGGAAAAATAAATAAATGAGAGGGAGGTAAAAGAAACCTGGGACCCTGAACTCTAGGTAGGAGTTCCCAAGCCCAGTTTGGCCACTGGTTTGCACTGGGCTGTGAGTGAGGCCCCTCAGCTTTGCAGGGTGTTCTCACATGTCACAGACAGCACCAGCCTGAGGGTGGGGGTGGTTTCTGCCTGCAGCTTCCAGAACATTCATTTCTTTCATGCTTTTGTCCTTGGGTTTAGGAAAAAAGACTACGGGACCGAAAGACTGAGACAGAGGAGAGTTTACAGAAACGTCTGACTGCAGCCCGTGTGGACCTGGAGCTCAGTAAGTCCTTGGAGAGGGGATGTCTGGGTGATTTGGGAGCTGCTTTTTGTGCCAACATCTGATTTGTGCTCTCCAGCAGTGCTGGCAGGGCTTGCCATGAGCTGGGTTGGATCACTGCTGCATTTCCCACTGCAGTTCCTTGGGGGTGGTTGGCAGAGCACTTCATTAGCAGCAGCTGAAATAATAATAATACTAAAAAATAATATTAAAATGCCATGGGACTTTGTGCATGAGAGCTGACACAGGGAAGAAAAAATCTCCTCTAACTCTGTCCTCATCTCCTTCCCCAGGTAAAGAGCCTGGGCTGTTTGACCTGGTCATCATTAATGATGATTTAGAAAAGGCCTATTCTGAATTGAAGGAGGTGCTGCTGGAGGTGAGTCCTTGGGGATTTTTTCCACCTCATTCCTGGGCCAGGCAGGTGAGGGTTTGTTCTCAGGCAGCCACAGAAATGTCACCTCATCCCACACTTGGTCTGCTGGAGCTGCTGAGGGACAGATTGAGTACAAGTGATGATGGATCAGTGGCCTAAGAGTGGGAAATGAATCCAACACAATCCTGAGCTGGAGCAAAATAAACATTCATCCCTGGGCAGCAGAAAGGGGAATTCCTGTGTCTGGAGCTTCCATGTCAAACCTTGTCCTGTCCCTAAAGGTGAACTCAGGGCTTGGTCCTGTGATGTTGTGGAACTGATCTGAGCTGTTGGTCACTCCTGGTCTCCTAAGCTGTGCAACCAAGAGTTGTTTCCCAAAGAGTGGCAGATTCTCAGTCTCTTTCCTGATCTCCTTGCAGGAAATCAAGAAGACCGAAGAATCCAGGAAGTCCTGAGCTGACCCTGCTTGGGCGTTTCAATTTTGCACATCATTCCCGAAGCGCGTCACACGGTTTTATTCCAAAAGACATTCCCTGTAGGCTGCTCCTACCCCCAACTTTACTCTAGGATGTTTATATTAAAAGGAAAGAAAAGGAAAACTGGTCATGCTTGTGTTTCTGTTTGCTGCATGCTCAGCATGTGCTCCCCCAGGTTTGTACCTGTGGATTCTTTGGGAGCTGCCAAAGGGCTGAGCCCTTCTGGAAGAAGCTGTAGAGAAGCTGGTGATGTGCTTGAAGGCAGCAATAAATAAATCCCTTTTCCTAGGGGGAATCACTGCATCCAGGAACTGCTGCTTGTACCGGTCTCTGTTCTGAGACCTGGAGAGCTTTGCACTTCATTTCCCAAGTTTTCTTTAGCTTTAGCATTGATGTTTTTATGAAACTTCCAAGCCCTTTGATCCCTCCAGCTGGACACATCCTGAGTGTCCTTGGGTTGGGTTCTCCCACTGTAAAAACTGGGGACAAACTGGGAGAGCTGGGAATGTTCACCTGGAGAGGAGAAGGCTCCAGGGAGAGCTCAGAGCCCCTGCCAGGGCCTAAAGGGGCTCCAGGAGAGCTGGAGAGGGACTGGGACAAGGGATGGAGGGACAGGACACAGGGAATGGCTTCCACTGCCAGAGGGCAGCGATGGATGGGAGATTGGGAAGGAATTCCTGGCTGGGAGGGTGGGGAGGCCCTGGCACAGGGTGCCCAGAGAAGCTGTGGCTGCCCCTGGATCCCTGGAAGTGTCCAAGGCTAGGTTGAGTGGGGCTTGGAGCACCCTGGGATAGTGGAAGGTGTCCCTGCCCATGGAACTGGATGGGCTTTAAGGTCCCATCCAACCCAAACCCCTTTGGGATTCCATTCTATGGAATGACCAAGCTCCCTCCTACAGGTGGTGACTTCAGCTGCTTTCCCCCCAAACCACCCAGCTCATGAGCAGCTGGGCCCTGCAGTGCCACCCAAACCTCATCTTACCAGAGCAGGTTTGTACCTAAACATTCCCATTTTGGGGTTTCATCCTCTTCACATCCCATCCCTCCAGTTTATCCAGCTGCTCTGCAGTGCCTCTCAGTCCAGGTCATCTCCAAACCTCCATCCTCCACCTTATGGAGACAACAAAGCAGAAAACCCCCTTGGGCCACCCTTTAGTACATCATGATTTGATGATTATTTTGATCATTTACCTTTCTTGGACTGGTTTGATAAGACTTTCCTAAATTTCCTAGAAAATATCGCTTCCTGTTGCCGTGGGTTTCCCACTGCTTGGTTCTGGAATTGGCTAAACAAGCAGGAAAATCCTGTGAGATTCGTGTCCAGGCTCTTCCTGCGCCATCAAGTGATGGGCTGTGATTATTTTTCCTCCTGAATCGCGGGATTTTGTTACAATTCGATGGACGCGTTTGCAGTGGGAAAAGGTCTCCTCTAGATGGCAGGAACGGCAGCGGGAACCGCGCGGGAACCGCGGAGCAGCAGAGCAGGAGGTGCAGGACACGGCTCGCCCGCCTCGGCCCGGGGCTCTGCGGCCACCGCGTGGCACCTGCGGGGCTGTCACCAGATGGAAGTGCCCAGCTGCTCCCTGCCCACCCCTCCTGCCAGCCCGGCCTCGGCTCAGCCCTGCGGGACAGGTGAGTGCACCGGGGAACGGCAGCGATGCTCCGGCCGCCTGGCAGCTCTTGGAGAACGGGAAAAACAAATCCTTTGGATCGTTTGTGTCCCCCTTTCCCTGGTGAAGGGGAGGGAGAAGGGAGTCCCGAATGTCCCAGCCTGGTGGGGTGCCCTGCTGGAGCTGCTGTGTGTGAGGGAGCAGACGGAGAACGCCTGGAACGCCGGTGCTAACGCAAGGTGACAGCATGGCCATCGGGATGGAGATGGGAAGCAGAGGGAGCAGGAGTGGGTGGTGGAGCCAGGCTGGTCCTCAAGCTGTGGAGCATCTCCGGGAGTCATTTTGGGTGCTGTCAGCAGTGCCCCTCTCCAGGTTTGGTGTTCTGGAGGGGCTGTGCCGTGTATTGGATCCCAAAGGCGGGTGGGTGAAGGCACTTGTTGAAATTTAATTCTTGCACCCTCAAAAATGGATGCCTGTTTTTGTTAATTGCGTTTGCAGCCATAAATCCTTTTCTGGATCCTTGGGTTTGGTACTGGCTCATTGGGGTATCCCATTCCCACCTCCCTGGGGCAGGCAAGGACCAAGCTGAGCATGGCAGGTGTCAAATGCTGGGTTCTCCACAGCTGCAAACATCTGCTCCCAGTGCTCCATGTGGGGCTGGGATTGAGAGATCAGACTGGGAAAGTGAGGATTCAGGAGCCTTCCAGCCCAGGGGTTGTCTGTGATTAAAGATGTTCCTCCTGGAGAACCATTTTCCCACCTAGATCTTCCAGGAATGAAGGTGCTGTTCCCATCTCGGGGTACACCCCAGTAAAGGAACAGGCCTGCCCCTGGGTTGCTTCCAGAAATGTCAGAAATAGAGATTTTATGTAACTATATATTCACTGTTCTGTCAGACTGAGATAAATTTGGACAGACTTCAGCTTTTTTCAGCTGAGATACTTTGAGAAACGTGGCAGCACCTACATCCCTGCAGGAAGAGGATGCTGGGGGAGGAAGAGGAGTGCAGGGGATGGCAAAAGCTGGGATAAAACCTGCCCTGGGAGCTCTCCTGTCTGAGGCTATTTTGGAGCCGATGCCAAAAAAAATGACAACCCCCTGTAGCACTTCTGCTTCAAAGCTGTTGCTTTGCAGTCATCGCATTGTTTTTTGCTGAATCCAGGCTGACACGCTGCTTTTGGGCCAGGAGCTGATTATTTCCCCCCCATTTTTCAATTTCCCTGCCTGCCCAAACTCTTTGGCGACAGAAATACTCCTTCAAGGAGTGATCGTGGGGTTTGACTCAGAGTTCACCTCTGCTCTGACACAGCAGCACCCAGACCCTGCCTGGGCAGGATGTTGTGCAGGGATGCAGGAGGGCAGGTGGTCCCCAAAGCCCAAATCAAGCCAGAAAAGCTGGAGCCACACTCCAGGACACCTTGAAGCAGCCAAGATTAGCCCAAAGCTCACCCTGATGAGCCCACGGTCCAGAGCCTTGTCCTTGCCGTGGTTTTCCTTGGCATCTCAGCGCCGTTGGAGGCAGCTCTGATTTTCAGGCTTCCTTCCATGCCACTGCAGAAAGGCACCGCAGGGCAGAGCCGGCCTGGGAAATAATTGGGCAGCCGGCGTAGAAAATGAGCAACGAGGGGAAGAAGGAGCAGGAATAACCCTGATTTTCCTGCTTGTCCATCAGTGCCTGGCTCGCTCCATGCACATTTCCCACGGCAGCGTTGGGATTGAGCATCCCAGGTAGGGAAGTGTGAGGTGGTGGGGCATGGGGAGGGTGTGTCCTGGAGTTATCCTGTGAGGAAAAACTCCTGGGATCTTCTGGAGAGGCTGTTCAATGGGGGAAGCCACTAATTCCCACCTTTTTTTTTTTTGGCAAAGAGCTTTGCTACTCTATCCATGATGGAAACATCTAGGAAATCCTCCAGGACTGCAAACAGGAGAGCAGGGAATTGAGGGTCTCATCCTCATCCCTCCACCAGCTTGTGTTCCCCAATCCGCCAGGGTCCAAAAACCTCTGGCTGCTCCAAAAGGTATAAAGAGCAGTAGGACAGAGGGAGGTGGGCTTGGGATGGATTTCCCCAGCCATGTGGATGCGGGGCTTTTTTTCAGGGGGTTGCAGCTGGGCTGGGTGCTGTGATCCATGCTGGGCTATCCTGATGTCCCTTGTGCTCTCCCACAGGACAGGGAGGTGACCACCACGCCCAGCTGCTGCCACCTCACGCTGAGACTCGGACCAGCACCACCAACACTGACCACAGGTAGGTCCCATTCTCCCACACCAGCCAAAACCCTCCCTGGGATAACTGATCCAGGTGGGACTCAAATGGATCCGTGCCAGCATCCCTTGGCCAAAGCATTGCTCCCCCAGGGCTTTTCTCTGCTGGAAAGGAAGTGGAGTGGGAGGATGGAATTTTCTGCCGAGCGTCCCGTGGTGCTCCAGGGTGCTCGTAGGAGTTCTGCCATGCCCATCAGCTCCACGATGAGCTGAGAGTGGCCCTGGCAGCTGGCTCAGGGGTTGGGCTTTGTCTGCCTTGCTGGGAGCTGCATTTGGGTCAGCCACATCGACTGGATGTGCAACTGTGTCATCCCTGGAGAGCGCGGGACGCCGATCCATACCCGGGATGGCACGCACAGCCCGGCATCCTCACCCTGCTGCCAGCCTCCAAAACTCACCAATCCACTACAGGCTCGACTTTTTCCAACAGCAGCAGCTGTGACTCTACTTGTCCTGCCATGACTCCGGCCCTGTAAATAACCAGAAGCCATCTGCAATTCCCATTGTGCCGTGGCAACTGGTACGGCCACACCGGAACAACCGGATGCTTGTGGAATCGGGGATGCATCCCCCTCCTGATGCCTGATTCCTCTCTGTCCTGCCACAAAAAGGAGGGAGAACAGGATGTTTTTCTGCATTTTATTTTCTCCATCTCCGGAGATGCAAGGAGGGGAGAAAAAGAAGGGCGGCAGAAAAGGCAAAATTCCAGTATCCAGGTGGAGCTGGGCAAATATATGTATATATATATATTTTTTTTTCTCAATTTCCATACAGAGGGGTTTATTTTATTGAAGCCATGTGGGAATAAAACCCCTGGGAGCTGGGTCCAATGGGCACAGGGAAGGTGCCCAAGTCATCAGCCCAGCATTAATTTGCAGATGTTCCCTGAAGGATCAGGATTGATGCTCCTGATGGAAAACAAAGTTTCTGTGTGGTGGGCACTGAACTTTAGGCATGGCCTGGCTCCCTAATGTGGAGTCAGCATGGAGGGAAAAACTCAAAAAGCCAAGAGCAATGCTCCAGTCACCACCAATGTGCTGGCCTGGAAATGCTGGGTATAGGATGAGAAAATAGAGGAGATTTATTCTTTGGAAGTGCAGGATATGTGAGCTGCATCCCTTGCTTTGAACATGGGTGAAATCCTGCGATGCCTCCTGGATATGGGGGCGTGGACTGGAGGGAGAAAACAGCACCCCAGTTTGGGTGGGCAGGGGAAAATGGTGCCACAGCCCAGGGCAGAGGGATAATCTCCCTCTCTGTGTGGTGTGAGTGTCTGCCAGGCTGTCCCTGAGCAGGGAGGGGGATCTCACACCTTCCATCCATTTGGGCTCCGGCTGCTCCATCCTGCTGCAGCCTGACCAGCCCAGTGAGCCCCACGGCCATCCCAGCCTCTGCTCCCTCCTCCAAGGGCTCCCTGCCCCTGCCAGCATCCCCAGGAGCAGCCTGGCTCCCTCACAGCAGCGTTTCTATGTTTAATTTGCCTTTTTGCATCTTTTTTTTTTTAATACATAATATTTTATTCACCATGTCTGCCTTCCCAAGCAGGGATGCTGCTGCTCCTCGGGGTTATCCCACTGCAGCTTCACCCCACAGCGTTGCTGTGGTGGCATCTCTGGGATATTTACTTGTTTTTTGGGGTTTTTTTCTGAAATCCAGCCTGATCACCTCTGCCCTATAAGGAAGACATTTCACTGGAGTTCTTGCAGCAGCTCCTGCTGTTTCCAAAGGCAGGCAGGATCTTCCCTTGTGCATTCTCACCACTGTGGCTGCCACAGATGTGCTGCCTCTCTCCGGGCCTTGGGTGCCTCTGAGAATATTTTGGCTCTGTTTTCCCACCACTTTCCCATTGAAGAGTTGTATTTATCAGTGGAGTCTCCCTGCTGAGCCTCCCCTTGTGCACTCCATGCTCCCTGCATTTCCCAGAGCAGCTGTGGCTGCCCTGGATCCCTGGAAGTGTCCAAGGCCAGGCTGGGCGAGGCTTGGAACACCCTGGGACAGTGGAAGCTGTCCCTGCCTGTGGCAGGGGGTGCAGCTGGGTGAGTTTAAGTCACTTCCAAGCCAGAGCATTCTGGGATTCTAAGATTTCTCCAGCTCCTCAGTGTGCTCTTCCCCTGGAAGCAGCATCCAGAGTATCCAAACTCCTGCAAGGATCCCAACAAAATGCCCCAGGGACCATCCCTCTGTTTTATCAGCGAGCTGTGAACTCCCATTTTCAACCCAATCCTCCCATCCCATTTTTCCCCCTATTTGGGGTGATTTATTTCACCCCAAATCCCATTTCCTTCCTCTCCAGGAGAAACCTCAGCCCAGTGCTGCTATCAAGGCAGAACTGGGATCCAAAACAAAACTTCCTGCTCTTCTCCCGTGGTGGGACCAGCCTTTTAAGAGGCTGCAAGGATCCCAACAAAATGCCCCTGGGACCATCATCCAGCTGCAAACTCCTGCAATGATCCCAAAAAAATTCCCCTGAGACCATCCCTCTGTTTTATCAGTGAGCTGTGAACTCCCATTTTCAACCCAATCCTCCCATTCCTTTTGTACCCCAATTTATTTCACCCCAAATCCCATTTCCTTCCTCTCCAGGAGAAACCTCAGCCCAGTGCTGCTATCAAGGCAAACTGGGATCCAAAACAAAACCTCCTGCTCTTCTCCAGTGGTGGGACTGAGCCTTTTAGGAGCTCTCCGAGGAGCAGCAGCTTCTCCTTGTGCCACCACCCGCAGCTCGGGAGGGGACAATGATGCCATTGAGAGGGGACAGTGACACGCTGCCGTATTGTGCCTGGCAGAGAGATGCCCGGGAATAATCAGCTCCTCCTTGGCTTTGTTGCAGGGCTGTGCTGGGGCTGCTGCAGAGTTTCTCCCCACCCCGGGGCTCCGGTTATGCGGTGAAGATCCGCGCCTCCACGGGCACCTTTTTTCCTGGCTGTGAAAGGTACAGGATGGGGCATCAGCAGGGAGGGATTGTGGATTTGGGAGCAAAAAAAATGTTTCTCTCATCCCCAGGAGGCCGTGTTGCTTCATTGGTCCTTGTAATATATTGTGTATTTATTATATTTTTATATATTATGTATATAAAAGCTGTGAAAATGATAATTTCTTCCCATGCCTGCAAAATGTTTTGCATTAAATATTTGCATAAGATACAGAAATCCAACTCCACCTGAGATCTGGGCAATGCCTTAAAATTTGGATCCAGGATTTTGCTTGGAAAAGGTTTTTTTGTATATTTGTTTTGTACAAGGCTGAATGAGAGTTTGCTCCGAGTCTGATACAGAGCAGGGCTGAGATTTTTTAGGAGCATATTTCAGGTTGTTTGATTACAAAAATGATTTCTCTACACATTTTCTGGTGAGGGTGTTTTCCTTGCCCAAAATCCCTTGAAATCTTGGATTTGGACTGAATTTGGACTCCTGACTGCGTCAAGGGCAGCAGCAGCTGCAGGAGCAAGTGCTGTGGTGATGCTTCTCTTCTCCCTCCTCCTCCTCCATCCCTGGGAGCTGATTTCCTCTGGAAAACTCCTTCTGGGAACACATAACCCCTGCACAGTCAGCCAGCCTGTTCCCAGCTTGTTCCTCCCCTAAAGCAGCTGGAGAGCAGAAACACACTTGAGAAATTAAATTAGAGGATGAGAACTTGGCTGCCCCATCCCAGCTGTTCTGAGGAGCAAGGACATCTCTTAAAATTTCCTTCAAACCATGGAAAAGAAGTTATTTTGAGGAGGTTCACATGGTGGGAGCTGCTTAAGACATGCTGAGGGTCATGTATGTTTAAGAGATGAAGAACCAAAGATTTTAAAGGTTTAGGGCCTTCTTCATGCCAAATTTGTTCACTTTTGGGATTTTCTTTAATTGCAGCGAGTAAAACCTCGCTGATTTGGACTCCTGGAAGCCAAATCTCCCCTCACAACACGGGGCCTTTAAGGCAAACATCAATTTTTGTGAGGTCAGCCATAAAATCATGCGAGTTGGCAATGGGAAGGAACAGATGAGGACGTGCCAAAGGTTGTGGCCTCTGCGTGGGGCAATTATTTAATCCCTGGTTTTGGGTTTGAGTCAGGGGGAACATCTCCCCCTCTGCAGCAGAAATGTGCATGGGAAGGGGAAAAATCCCTCTGGCAGAGAGCAGGAGGGGCTGGGGGAGGAGGAAAATGTCCCTCTGTCCCTTTCCAGCTGTTCTCCCTTCCAGCTGTTCCCCACAGAGCAGGGAGATGCTTCCAGCTGTTCCCCCTGCCCTGCAAGACGGGGTTGGGAAGGGAGAACAGGGATGAAGAGGGCTGGGAGAGGAGCCTCTGGTGAATATAAAACATTAAAATATTTTGGCAACAGGCACCGCTTTGGGCATAAAAAATTGGGGGGAAAACGAAGTTTTTTGGTGGTGCTGCAGTGTTCACTAGCTGTAAGGACAGGGAGAGTTTGTAGCCAACTTTCCACCGGGTTTGGAGCAGAAAGGAAAAGAAATCCCAAACAAGAAGGAAACATTTCTTATCCTGCTGCAGCACCTCCGCTTCCCGCCTCTTTCTACTGCTCCAAGGAGCTCTTTTTGCTATTTTTAGCCCTAAACCCTTCGACTTTTTGAATAATTCGATTTTTTTCCCCCCCATAAGCACCGCTTTTGGCTCCTTCATCTCACTCTCTTTTTCACGGCGATTTTTATGCGTGCTGGGAAGCAAAAATCCAAAAAAAAATAATAAAGGGAAGCCAAAAGGAATCCTTGCTGTCCCGGAGAACGCTGGGGTTGCTTGCAGGAGTTTTCCCGTCTCCACGTCAGAGCGCGGCTTTGGCGGGGTGGGGAGGGAGGAGAGGAGAGGAGAGCGGCGCTGGGAGCGGCAGAGATCCCGGGATCCAAGGGATCCACAGCTGGCCAGGATGGGCCAGTTTCGGCAAGGACCGAGCGCTGCGCTTCTCCGTATGTTACTTTGGTGTTTGTTTTGCTTTCTGTTCTCCCTCCTCCTCGTGTCGATGTTTTGCCGGTGGTTTTTAGCTTGGCTGACTCCCAGCACTTTGCTGTGCTGCAATCCCCCTCCTCTCTGCTCCCACCCTGCTCTTCCCGGCTCCTCGATTTCTGCCCTTTCTCAGTTTTTTTTTGGGTGGGAAATGCGTTTGCTGAGACTGAATGTTCATGCGGTGCCTTTGCTGATGGGCTGAGAGTCACAACATCCCTATTTGGCATCGGTTTGTGCACACTTTGCTGGCATGAATCATCCCCCGGAATCCATGTGCAGGGAGTTTGGGATTAAACCAGCGGTGGTTTAGCTTTTTCCTCATGGAAAAAGGAAGGAATTCTTCCCTGTGAAGATGGGGAGGACCTGGCACAGGGTGCCCAGAGAAGCTGTGGCTGCCCCTGGATCCCTGGAAGTGTCCAAGGCCAGGTTGGATGGGGCTTGGAGCAGCCTGGGATTTTGGAAGGTGTCCCTGCCCATGGCTGGGGTGAGATGGGGTGATCCTTAAAGTGTCTTCCAACCCAACCCATTCTGGGATTCTCTGAAACCCCTCAGTGCTCTGGGACCTCCTGGCCAGTCCCTACCCCAAACCTCCTCTTATCTCCACCCAAGTTGGGGGGTGGAACACCAGATTCTTCCTGAGGTTTCTGTAAACTTTGGGATCTCTCTCCTCCCGGCTTTGGGATCACCAGCTGAGATCCCCCTGCTCCTGCATCTTGAGCTGGGCTTTGAGGCCAGGCACAGCTGGAGAGCAGACGTGGATTTGCAGCTGGTGTCTGTAATCCATGAGAAGTTTATCTTCTCTGTAAGGTGCTTTTGGCTTGTTTTAAAATGAGATCCAAGGCTGTGAGCGCACTTTTCATCTTCACATCCCAAACACCTTGCAAAGGCTGTGTTCCCTCCTGTGCAGCTGGGGAAACTGAGGCACGGGGAGCCTCTGGCTCAGCAGCACCACCACCAGTGGCAGCTGTACCTGCTCCTTGGTGGCCTCATCTTCTTGAGAGAAAATTCTCCTTTGGCTTCCAAACCTCCAGGATGCTCCTCTGGGGTGGGATCTCCAACTTGAATTCCTCATCCCCACCTCAGGGTCCTGAGATGAACCCTCAGGTGGAGATCCTGCTGCATTTCCACATCCTTTAAAATCCCAAAGATCTTCCCCGTGGCTGATGGGTGACCCTGAGTTATGTCCCTTCTACCTCCAGATCTCTGCAGATTTAGTTGTAACCAGTGTTTGTCCAAAGGATGTCCTGGAGAGAGGGGCTGGAAGGAGTTCCTGACCCCCCTTGTTCATAAGGCATTCCTCTCTCCATCTCCTCCCATCCCAAAAAGTCCTTCCCATCCATCCCAAGCACAGGAGCTTGGATTAATGAATTTATATTAAGCTCTGATTGATGGCAGAGAGCTGTGTCCTCTCCTGGTGGGAGCTGAGCAAACATTTCCATACCCCCAGAAGGAAACAGAATCCCTTAAATCCTTGACAGGCCACAGGCACCTTCTCCTTCCACCCAAATTTCCTTGAATGCCACAGGAGGGCAACCTGCCCTGTGTCCAAAGCTTCCTTAGAAAGTCAGAGGGAGGAAATCCCAACATAACCCAGCTCCAGACAATGGGAACGGAAAAAGGGCCTCGAGACAGATGGGGAATCTGCACCTCGTGCTCCTCCTGCAAGCTGGGAGAGACATTTACGAGACAATCCTTGGGTTTTGTCCAAGACCAAAATACCAGGAGGGTTGTTTTTTCTGGTGGTTTGTTTTTTGGTGTTATTTTTATGTTTTGTCTGGGGTGGGGTTTTTTTTGGTTTGGTTTGGTTTGGTTTGGGGTTTTTTGCGTGTGTGGAGGGGTTTTGTTTGGTTTTTTGTGGGGTTTTTTGTTTGTTTGGTTTGGTTTTTGGGTTTTTTTCCTTTTTTTTGTGTGCGTGTTCAATAAGGAAACCCTTCCTTCCCCAGCAATCTGAGATGGTGTGCACCATATTCCTGAATTATCCCAGTGCTGGGGAAAACTCTTCTCCTGTAATTTATGGCCTGGTTGGAGTTCTTCCACCCAAGGGTCACTTTTAAGGCTGCACAGCTCCCTTTGACCCGGTCTGTGCCTTGGAGATTGTGGTGACCAGCCATGAAAATCCATGTGGTTTCTGCTCCTCGTTGCCAGGAGAAGGGAAAATAAAGGAGGTTTTGTGGGATTTCTGCACGTCACTGTTGCAACCTGGGGCTGTAGCAGCAGAAAATGGATAGGAAAGGAGGAGCCACATCCTATAAATTAATTAAGGCACAAGAGAATAAACTTTGCTGGGGTAATTTATCTCCCTGCCTCTCCCATTTTTTTGGTGCTGTGGGTTGTCTCACTGTTTCTCTGGCTGCATCCTCAGAAGGTGAGGATCCCATATCCCACCCTCAGGTGTCCTGAGCTGTCCCCAAGGAATGAAGTGACTTTATAAGGACGAGTCAGAATTGCTCCTCTAAGAGCAGCACACTCTTCTGCAGTTTGACTTTTTGCTCCTTTTCCATCCTCTGGGGAGGATGTGCCAACTTTTCCTGGCTTCCAGTGGGTGTGGAGGTGTGGGAAAGGCTGAGCAAGGTGGGGATCTGAGGATCAGATCAGCAGAGGTGAAGGTCCCCAGGAGCTGCAGATGCCACCAGCTCCCCACGCCGGTGTTTGTCAGGGAGAATTTATTTCCTATCCTATTATGATTTATTTCCTATCCAGCTGAAATTCTTCTGGCTGCATCTTGTCCTTCCATGTCATGTTTTTGGGGTGTCTATGAGGGCCCCCAACAAACAAACAAACAACAACAAAAAAAAGAAAAAAAAAAAAAAGAAAACCAAAAACCAACCAACCAACCAAAGAAAACCCCACACACAAGGATGGTAAAAACGTGCCTGGAGGAATTTGGCTCGACAAGCTCATGTTTGAACCAGTTTCAGGTTTCCCAAGCTGAGGATTCCGGATGCATGGCGGGTGTTCTGTGGGGCTGGAAGGGACAGGGAACAGTATTTGGGGTCGTGGGGTGGATTAACTCTGCCTTGATCCAGAGGGTGACACAGAGAAGGGATGGAAGCACCCAGAGATGCTCAGGGCTGGGCTGGAGGTGATGTCTCATCCCATTTCTGGGCTGTTTTCCTGTGGTTTCCTCATCTCCATCCCAGTGCTCTCCCCCCCAAAACTCAGTCCCATCACCCTGATCATTGACACTCCACAGCCTCGTCCCCACTCATCATCCCTGAGAGATGCCACCACTGTCAGCACCGAGGGGTGACAGGGTGGCACCAGCTCCTCCACAGGAGCCAGGATGGTGGTGAGGTCACAAGACACTATTTTCTGAGAGGTTTACACCCATTTCTCCAGAGATTGGGTCCGTTTTGGCAGAGCCAGGCTTGGGGGAGCTCGGCACCTCCCGAGGCTGCGTTTCTGCTTGGCTTTGTTATTTCTGACCCTTTTTAACACCCCCTTTAACTAACCCGGAGCTGTGCAAGTGTCTGCTCGGTGTGAGGCGCCTCTCAAACACAGGGCAGGGCTCAGGGAGCCCCTGATGGCACCACCAGTGGGATGGAAATGAGGAAACCACAGGAAAACAGCCCAGAAATGGGACGAGACATCACCTCCAGCCCAGCCCTGAGCATCTCTGGGTGCTTCCATCCCTTCTCTGTGTCACCCTCGGCATCAAGGCAGAGTTAATCCACCCCACGACCCCAAATACTGTTCCCTACCCCTTCCAGCCCCACAGAACACCCACCACGCCTCAGCTTGGGAAACCTGAAGCCGGTTCAAACATGAACCCGCCGAGCCAAATTCCTCCAGGCACGTTTTTACCATCCTTGTGTGTGTTTTGTTTTGGTTTGGTTTTTGTGGTTTTTGTGGTTTTTTTCTTTTTTTTTTTTTTTTTTTTTTGGTTGATTTTTGGTTGTTTATTTGTTTGGGGTTTTTTTTGGGTTTGGTTGTTTGGGGTTTTTTTGTGGGTTTTTTTTTTTTGGTTTTTTGGTTTGGTTTGGGGGTTTTTTTTGTTTTTTTTGGTTTTTTTTTTTTTTTTGTTTTTTTTTTTTTTTTTTTGAGTTTGGTTTGTGTGTGTGTGTGTGTGTGTGTATTGTTGGTTTTTTATTTTCCTGCCGGTGACAATGGCTTTGCTCAGGGCTCTACCCAGCCCTTTCCTCTGCTCTGCCAGACAGAAATAGTGAACCAGCTTCACTAAGAAATAATGAAACGTCCTCATTTCCTTTCCCGGGCAGGCGGCTCCCCCTGCCCGTATCTCCTCTCGGAGCCCCCGGGGAGGAGCCGTGATGATGCGGGAGCAGACGATGTCTCCGTGACCCGGTGCCCTGTGCCAGCCCTGCCCGGTGCCCCGGGGGTTTCTGCGGCGCTTTGCTCGCTCTCCGCTGCGATCGCTGCGCTGGCAGCACCTCGTGGCTCCGGGGGAGATGGGAGCCAGCGCCGGCTCTGCAGTTTCCAGTCAAAACAGATCAAGCTGATAATAAAAAAAAAAAAGCGGTGCTGGAGAAGAGGAGAGGAGGAGAGAGAGAGAGAGAAAAGATGATGCCACGGGCGTCGCGAAGTGATCCCGCCTGTAGACACAACCTCGGGTTGATAGCGTGGGAGTTGTGGTTGGATCCCCCAGGAAAGGGGAAACCAGCAGGGCCAGGACCCTGTGCTGACCTCAGAGCCCACGGGGTGTGTCAGGGACACCCCGGGCTGCTTTGGGTAGGTGTTTAGGGTCATCCCAGATGCCACAACTCATTAGTTCTGCTGCCGGGATGCTCCAGCTGCTCGGGAGGAGCCGCTCCTGCAGCCGCAGCCTCTCCTCCGAGGGCATCCAGAGGAAAGCTGCCTCTCTCGGGGCTTTGTTGCATGCTTGGCTTGGCTTGGCGGGAGGTGGTCGCTCTCGGGCTGGCAGAATCCCCGGACAAAGCATTTTCCGCGCTGCGGGGCCGCAGGGACCCGGGTGAGATCAGCCGTAGCTTCAGCGCCTGCTTGGATGGAGCCGGAGGTTGGCAGAGGATGGAGAATGGTGGAGCATGAGACACATCCCTGCCCGGGGCATGGAGACCTGCCCCGGCATCCCGGTGTGTGTGTGGAGAGGTGAGGAGCTCCAGCCGGGGAGCAAAACTCTGCCGGGAATCCCCGGGGCTGGGGAATGGACCGGGATTTTGGGAGAAGGGAGGATTTCTGTGCCTCTCCTTCGGTTCCAGCCTGGGGGATGACCTGGGGCTGGTCATTCTGAGCAGGGCTGGGGCTGGTTGGAGACTGACACAGACTTGCCCTTGCTCGGCTGCCTTAGGGTTTGGCCGAGGCTGTTTTATGAAAATCAGGGCAAAATCTGGTGGCAAATGCAGGGTTTGATCTCCCGTGCCCATCCTTAAGATCAGCGTGAGCTGCGGGGGCTCCTGAAGTTGGAAATATTACAGCCCAGAGGGATACCCTGGAAAACAGAGAAGGAGAGGGATGCGGCCAGCTCAGGGGAGCAGCTTTCTGCAAGAAATTCTGTTTATAAGGGCAAACACATGCGAGGTTTCGTGCGCTGGCCAGAACACGTGTGGGCGTGGAGCTCCTTTATTTATTCCTCCATCAGCGGAGCTCTCCCGGAGATGCCTCGGTGGGAGGATGAGGAGGGAGCTGAGCTCCGGGCAGCTGCTTTCTCGCAAGCTTTCACCCCGCTTGTCTCCCTGCCTCCCTGCAGAGCCTCCTGGCAGCCCGCGGCACTTTTTTTTTTTTTTTATTTTAGCCATTCCAGAGAATCTGAGCAGTTCTAGCGAGGGCGAGCTCTGATTTATAGGGAGTGTTTTTATGGTGTTTATGTTGGCAGGCTGGAGTTTATGTTCGGTTTGAAATGTTCGCTGAAGCCTTTTATCGCCGGAGCTGAAAAACAACAGAGCGCTGATGAAAAGTCCTGTGCTAATTGCAGGAGGACTTGATTTAGGGCTGGGGCTGCAAAATGCTTGGCTCCCGCTTGGCTCCCAGGGGCTGCTGCTGCTGCCTGCAGTCCCCACGGGGGAGGAGAGACGATTTCACCATCAGCAGGGTGGGCTCCATCCAGGTTTTTATAAAATTGCAAAATTCAGCACCAAAATGGGTTAATCACCAATCAGAATTTTATTGATAAGAGGCACTGGGTGCACGGGGGTCTCTGCCCCAAGCAACACACAGATTCAATTCTCAAACCCACGGTCTTTTATACCATTCTTAGCCACTTTACTTCAAATTTTCAGTTATTTTTACTTGCTTTTCTTAATAATCAGCAGTTGTGGGTTTTGAAGATCTGTTGGTCCGAGATGGTATTCTGATGTCTCTCTCTAGCCTCCCATTCTTCTCTTAAAATATCTTTTTCCACCAGTATTATTTTGGCTACACAGTTTGCTCAAGCAAGCATGTATCTTTTGTTAGTCAGCATATATTTTGCAAGCCTTTTTTTAATCATTACACAACCCAAAACTAGCCTGTCCACCTAGGGCCCCTCCTTTTCCAGTTATTACAAAACCTAAAGTCAGCATGTCTTCTTTAAGGCCCCTCTCTCAGTTATTACAAAACCTAAAATCAGCATGTTTTAAAATATCTGTCAGTCTTATGTTAGTTTTACTTCTCCTTGTTACAAATTTTCTATACTCAAAAAACCCCCACTTCTATACTCAAAAAACCCAATTTATAACTTGTACAAAGGATAGTTTGAAATTTACACTACAAAGTAGTTTAAACCTTATATTAATTCCTTGCAAACAATTAGAATTTTGTTGTTAAAACAAACTGTTGGCTAAAACTGTTATTATATAGTTACCTTGTTAAATCCCATTTCCATGCCTTACTTGGCTGATTTTTAAAACTCTTCTTTATAATAATCCCATGGTCTCTGTCCATTGCCCACAGACACACGACATAGGTGGGTGCTGTTTGACTGACACAAATCACAACCTGGTTTCTCTCAAGGTGAGCCGTTCTGCCAGTGGAGGTCACATCTGGCACTGAGAGGGGCAGATCGTGGTGCCTCGGGCTCCTGTCCCTGCTCACAGCCTGACAAAACAAGATGATCAGCAGATGAAGAGGTTTCAGCTTGTGGGGAAAAAAAAAAAAAAAAAAAAGAAAGAAAAGAAGCAGATGCTTAAATGTGTTTTTTTTTAATAACCCAGAGCACACTCAGATGTGAGGCAACACCTTGTGCTGGTGTTGGAAACACAGCACATTTCCATCCCATCATCCTCTCCTCATGTCTTTGTAGGATCTCAGTGTCCCAGCTCAGGTTTTGGTGAAATCAGTGTCTTGGTGAGGTCCCATCATCATCTGTGGGGTTTGGAGTGATTTAACCTCACGAGCCCCTCCAGGAACAAACTCCTCCTTTTCATTTTCCTCTGGATTATCCCTCTCCCATTAGTCCTGCAGAATTACTCTGAGAGTAGGAAACTTTTCCAGATGCCAGCAATGGGTCATCTGGGAGCATAGGGAAGGAATTTATCCATCTGCTATAAGAAACCTTTAAAATCAGCTCCTGATCCCTCCAGTTGTGTCCACCTTCCTTTGTCCAGCATCAGAGGAGCTGAGGGGAAGTGGGTGATCCATGGGGTGCGAGCAGCACCTTGGTGTGGGATGGGGAACCCTTAAGGACAGTTTAAAATGTAGAATAGCAGGAAAGACCTTGGAGTGGGATGGGGAACTCTTAAGGGCAGTTTAAAATGTAGAATAGCAGGAAAGACCTTGGTGTGGGATGGGGAACTCTTAAGGACAGTTTAAAATGTAGAATAGCAAGAAAGACCTTGGAGTGGGATGGGGAACCTTTAAGGACAGTTTAAAATGTAGAATAGCAGGAAAGAGTTTCAGGGGGATGCCACATTTTGGGCAGGCTGTGCTTCAGGTCTCCTGGTTCCTGAGAACAGGTGGTGAAATCTGAGTGGAGAGAAGAGGTGGAAACTGAGTCCCAGAGCAGCCCTTGGATGTCAGGCAGGTCACAGAAGCCCAGAATGGTTTGGGTTGGAAGGGCCCTTGTTGTTCCTTCCATAGGGTCACCTTCCACCAGCCCAGGCTGCTCCAAGCCCTGTCCAACCTGGCCCTGGACACTTCCAGGGATGGAGCTCAGCTCAGCTCCAGGGAGGGTTGACCACCCAAGTTTAGACAATGAAATCCCACCCAAGTGCCCTAAAACCACTCTGGGAGGATGCCACAGAGATTTTATCCTCTTGAGGAGACCATGGCACACGGTCCTGCCTCCACATCACCCCACAGTTGCTCCATACCCTTGCAACCCTTTTCCCAGAAACATTTGCTGGGACTCCCCTGCCAGGCAAAAGGGCATTTTATTCCAGGCCAGTTGTTTAGGAAAGGTTCTGGCTGGCATTAGGGACCTCAGTCGATGTGTCCTGCTGCATGGATCCTAATAAGAAGGGAGGGAAGGAAAGCACAGCAATAAAAGCACATCTACGTGCCTCTGGTCTAGTCACACAGACAAGAAAATTTAAGGCATTTGGTTCAAAGTGTTTCAGTGAAGCAGAGAACCTTCTATTTTAAGAGATTTCTGATATCTCTCAGCCTGCACGGAACCACACAGATCCTAAAAGAGAGAGAGAAAAAAAAAAAAAAGACACAAAACCAACAAATCCCCAGTTCTGCTACTGGCAGTAAAATTTTGGCTGACACATGTGAGCCTCTATTAACCCACGGCCCTGCGAACGTGCTGCTCAGGGACAAACCTTACAGTAGGAAAGTCCATCCTGCTGTTATTCCTTGTAATGGGAAGCTTCCAAAAAAAACAGCCAAAACAAATATTTGGAGGAAAGGCGACTCGGGCAGGAATGCTCCTGCCACCGGGCAGGAGGTGACATCATCCAGATTCCTTCACTGAGGAATGCAGGATTTGGTCTTCCGTGCCAGTAATTGCTTTTCAAAAACAGACCTGCCCAGGGAAGCAGATTTCACCCAGCCCCTCTCATTGCACGGCAGAGAGGCTGAATGTTCCCAAATCCCTTCCTTGTCCCTGGTTTAATGGAGACCTTGTATGGACAGGCAGGGTCTGTCCCAAAATTGGTCATCTCCCAAACTGCAAGTGAAAGAAAGCACCCAAAATGAATTCCAAAAGGGGGAAGTGGACAGAAATCTGGGCAGGGAGAGCTGGTGGGGCAGAAATGACTTCTTGGGGCTGGCCAGGATGGGGCAGGGTGTGTGTGTGTGGACATCTGTGCTGGGCAGACTTTGCTGAGAGCTGCAGGAGGAGCCCAGGGTGACCTCCACGTGACCTCCATGATGACTCTGTGTGACCCCATTTCTCAGCCCTATGAAGCCCAGTGACCACATCAGGTGGTTTTGAATGCAGAACTTTGGTGGTGATGGCAGAGTGTTGGACCTGATGGTCCTTGTAGATCCCTTCCAGCCTGGATGCTCTCTGGTTCCATCTGTGGCTGGAATAGAATGCAGAGCATTCTGACCAAGCTGCTGACACCTGCCTTGGTCCAGAGCAGGGATTGTCCCCCTGTGCTGGCACTGCTGGGACACCCTGAATTCTGTGTCCTTGTTTGGGCTCCTCATGACAAGGAGGACACTGAGGGGCTGGAGCACCAGGAGAGGCTGAGGGAGCTGGGAAAGGGCTCAGCCTGGAGCAAAGGAGGCTCAGGGGGAATTTCTGGCTCTGCACAACTCCCTGACAGGAGGGGACAGCCAGCTCAGGCTCTGCCACCAGGGAACAGGGACAGGAGGAGAGGAATGCCTCAAGTTGTACCAGGTGAGATGTAGATTGGATATTAGGGATTTTTTTCCATGAAAAGCTGGTCAGGCTTGAAGGGGTGCCAGGGCAGTGGTGGAGTCCCCATCCCTGAGAGTGCTCAAATCCACATTGATGTGGCACCTGGGGCCATGGTGTGAGGTGAACACAGCAGTGCTGGGTTAATGTTTGGGTTTGATCTTGAGCTCATTTCCAACCCTTAATGACCCTTAATGATTAGTCTGCTGTCGAACCCAGGACATCTCTCTGGCTGCCCTGGGTGATCTGAGACCCCGGGAGGGGGTCCTGAGACCCTGGCACAAAGGCAAAAATACCAAAGTGCCTTTGATTTTAGCCCATGGGAGCGATTACCAACCTTATATGAAGAATTACAAACCACAAGAGATTGATTAGAGTCATAATTAGCTCATCACTGGGTGATAATTTTGGGGTTCATAAAGGAGGTTCAAGGAGGCAAGATGGAGGGATCTGGGTGTGTCCCTGTCCTCCTCCTTCTTCTTGTCCTCCATTTTCTGCTGGGGTGGTGGCACTTTTGGATGGGTTTAGTGTAGAGTTGCACTGTCTAACACAGGTGATAGGTATTGGTATATTATTATAAACGTATTTCATGTAACAATTAGTATAAATATTATGATTGCCTTTGAGGTGGTCAGTCAACAAGGATCCAGCACTGTAGCCAGCACCCTATCCAGGTGAGAACTAAAAGTACCCAGATAAGAGATAATAAACAACCTCTGAGAACGATATGGACACATCCTGACTCTCTTCTGGCACCAGGGCTCGGGAGGACTTTTGACAACATTCTCAGAGGGTTATCAGCCCAGAACCGAGAGTCTGCTTGGGCTAATTCATCAAGGCCACCCCTCCATGAAGCTTTTTGCTTCTCCCTTGGGTTGAACATCCCACACCCCATCTCCAACCCCTTGAGCTTGCAGCCCTCCACCCCTGGCTCCACAAACACCTCTGGAAATGGATGTCATCAGCACTTCCAGTGGCAGCAGAGGGGTCAGTTCCTGTGGGATGGAGGCTGCTGCCGTCATTTCAATAGGTGGAACTAGGTGTAGTTCAGCTGCCCCCATTACCAGTCCAACGGGGTGATTTAGTGCCTGCAGAGGCCCGAAATATTTTGCTCTCAGAGCCTGACAGAGGATGGCTGGCAGGAAACGAGCTCCAAGGCAGGGCAGGTTTTGCTGGTTCTCTTAATTTTCCGCCAGGTTTTGGAAATTCTTGGCAATTAAATGGAGAGCAGAAAAGGAGGGCTTCGGCCAAAAGGAGAAATCCCACTTGGTCAGCGGGATTTTTTGGAAAGGGTGGGGTGAGGAGCTCTGAGTGGGCAGCAGCAGGGCAAGGCTGGAGCTGCTCTGCTGGGATGTGGTGCCAGGTGAGCCAGGAGAATGTCTGCTCACTTTTGGGGCCAGCAGCGCAAGTGAAAACAGTGGGGATGGACACAAAGTGGGGTCTGGGGTCATGGCAGGGCAGTGATATGGAATTTTATCACGGCACATCCATGCTGGAGGTAATGATCCAGGTTGGGATCAGGTCCCACAGCGGACAGGGTGATCATCCCATGGGAGAAACCTTCTGTGGGACATCCTGGGCTGGGTTTGGATATTGGGATATTGCATGTAACCCACCAGGAAAATCCCTTCCCTTGTCATATCTCAGCCACCCTCACCCCAGGGCTGTGTCTGGTGCTGGCAATGAGTCTCACAGCTCAAGAAAAGACAAAACCAATATTTCCCTTGTTCTCTTTGGGAGAGGGGGAAATCACAGAATCCTATGGCGTGAGTTGAAGGGTTTATTTTAAAGATCATCTGGTTCCCAAAAGGAGAATGCAGGCACCAATCCCATTACTTGGCACATGCTGAGCCACTGCACCACCAGAGCTAATCCCAGGGGTGGAACAGGGAATAAAGGGGATGAAATTGGGATCTCCTGCTCATTTCTGCCTGGAGTCACCCTAGAGGCAGCACAGAGCTGGCCAAGCAGCACTGACATGAGCTCCAGGGCATTCAAGTGGAGGCTCCAAGGCTTTGAGGTCAGTATGGACCAAAAAGCAGGCAGGAAAAAGGTGACAATGGATGCAGATTTGCTTTTAAATGTCACAAGGAAGCTCAGAGGCTCCGTATTTATCACAGCTCAGTGAGTCAGGTGTGGGACTGCTCCTCTGGCTCCAGCCCCCCCAGCAGGACATGATTTGGGGGTTTGGTTCATATTAAGTTGTTCCTTCAAATTTCTCAGAAACACAGATGGTGGTGTGGTTTCTTAATTATTTCTGTCTGGAGGCTGAAGGGAGGATGACTTGGAGAGGAAGGGAGGGAAAGAACCAGACATGGAAAGAGTGAATTTTCAAGAAGAGCCTCCCACCACTTCATCTTCTTTCCTCAGCTTTTAGTAATGGCCAGGGTCAGTGATTGCAGCTTTTCACTCCAGAAAATTCTCAGGGGGTTTCCTGTAATATTGAAATGTGGTGGGCTGGGTGCCCAGCCAGTGATCACCAAAGAGGATGGACCCCAGCTGAGCAACAGCAAACTGAGACATCCCAAAAGCTGCCTGGAGGTCAGAGACTCTGACTTGGCATTTTTAAGGTCTATTTATAACTAAGTGAAAGAGAATCGGGGTTTGTTTTTTTTTTTTTTTTCTTGAATACCCCATTTCCACATATTTTCTGTGCTGTTTGCCTCTTTAAACTTAGCAGAGGAGGCTGAACTGGCCCTGGGCTGGCAGAAAGCGTGAAGAAATGTGAGCACCAGACCGGGAGCCTGGGAAGGGGCTCGCTGCTTGTCACAGAGGGATTTTGGTATTATTGTGAATTAAACCATGACTGCAACATCCTCTGTGCCCCCAGCCTCAGAGTGGAGCTTCAGGCATCCCTGCCTGGGAATCAGTCAAATTCACCAGGGGTACCTGCCCCGGCAGCAGGAGCTCCCTTCTTCTCTCTTCTTTGTCCAGCTCTGTCCCTCAGTTCAGGATGGACATTGAGTGCTGTGTCCAGCTCTGGCCCCTCAGTTTAGGATGGACACTGAGTGCTGTGTCCAGCTCTGGCCTCAGGGGCTGTGCGTGTCCAGCTCTGGCCCCTCAGTTTAGGATGGACACTGAGTGCTGTGTCCAGCTCTGGCCCCTCAGTTCAGGGTGGACATTGAGTGTGGTCAGTTTAGGATGGACAGAGGGTGTCAGCCTGGCAGGACAGGGGAGGGGACACGAGGCTGGTGAGGGGCTGGGAACACAAACCCTGTGAGGAACGGCTGAGGGAGCTGGGCTTGTTCAGCCTGGAGAAAAGGAGACTCAGGGGTGCCCTCATCACTCTCCACAGCTCCCTGAAAGGTGCTGTGCTCAGCTGGGCTTGGGCTCTTCTCCAGGCAACAATGGACAGAACAAGAGGACACAGCCTTAAGTTGCACCAAGGGAAATATAGGTTGGATATCAGGAAAAATTTTTTTACAGAAAGGGTGATAAAGAACTGGAATGATCTGCCCGGAGAGGTGGTGGAGTCACCATCCCTGGATGTGTCTAAGAAAAGACTGGATGTGGTACTTGGTGCTGTGGTTTAGTTGAGGTTAGGGTTGAGTTGGACTTGAGATCCTGGAGATCTCTTCCAACCTGGTGATTCTGTGATTCCCAGGGGTGGTGGAGGGTTTGGTGTGAGCAGGGCAGGGCTCACCTGAGCTGTTAATTTCTCTAGCAAAACCTGCACCCACGGGCTTGGTGTTCCCTTGGGAAGATCTCTGCATTGAGGACCAACCTGAAAACAACGACAGGACCCTCATCTCACCACGCCCTTGCCTCAGGTTGTGGATCAGCCCTGAGCACGGGAGCGTTGCTGGCTCAGGCCCACAGCCACGAGCTGCAGTTTCCCCTGTGTAACAGCCATGGAAGGGCTGTCCACCTCCTCCTCCTCCATCTTCCTGCCTTCCCCTTCCGCCTCAGCGTGCTCATTCATGAAAAATTCCCACTAGGATGGACGTGGGGAGAGGAATTGATGTTGGCGCATTTCTTCCCGCGCGCTGGCCAAGGGAGGTTGCGGGCTCAGAGGGATTTAATCTTTGTTTTCGCAGCTGGGTTCCGTATTATCCTTTCTTCTCTCCAGCTTTTTATTGCTGCCTATTCCCCGGAGCAACCTGTTGGGAGCAGAGTGTGTGCTGGTGTGGAGCACAACCTGCTGTGGCTGCCCGAGGGGCAGCAAGTGGTGCTGTCCTCACCAGGACTGGCCACCTCCCCAGGGGTGCCCAGGACAGGATGAGGAGCAGTGGCCATAAACAAAACCACAAAGGGTTCCACCTCAACATGAGGAAAAACCTCTTCCCATGGGTGGTGGCAGAGCTCTGGAAGAGTTGCCCAGGGAGGGAGTGGAGTCTCCTCTGGAGACATCCTAAACCCACCTGGATGAGTTCCTGTGTCACCTGCTCCAGGTGACCCTGCCCTGTCAGGGGGGTTGGACTGGGTGATCTCCAGGGGTCCCTTCCAACCACAACAATTCTAGGATTTGGTGACTCCGTGACCTGCACAGCCCCAGGTGTTCATTAAGGATTGAGGCTGGAAGAGGGATTATGTGCTCCTGCAGTGGGGCCATGCAATGGATCCTGTCTGGGGAGGGAGGGAGGGAGGGAGGGAGGTGCCATCCCATAATGGTTCCCTGAGGACACCTGGCTGCAGCCCAGATCTCCTGGCTCCCTTTATCCTGGCACAGTGTGGGGTGAAGGCAGCAGGAACCAGCTTGGTCCATCCTTAGGTGGGACAGGGCAGGAAACAAAGCTGGAAGCATCTGCCTTGCCCTGGAGAATGATGGGATCAGGGCAAACCCTTGGGATCGTGGTCCCATCCTGGGCACACCATGAGTTTGGGGACTGCTCTAGGGTTTGGTGAAGGTGGAGTGTGGATTGGTGGTATGGTGTAGGGTTTGGTGGTGTTGGTGTAGGTTTGGGGGTGTTGGGTACTTTCTCATGGTGCTGGTGTAGGGTTGGTGGTGCTGGTATAAGTTTAGTGGTGCTAGTGTAGGTTTTGTGGTGTGGGTTTGGTGGTGCAGGGTAGATTTTTGTGGTGCTGGTATAGGTTTAGCAGTGCCAGTGTAGGTTTGGTGGTGTGGTGTAGGTTTTTGTGCTGCTGGTGCATGGTTTGGTGCTGTGGGGCAGGGTTTGGTACTGTGGGGCAGGGTTTGGTGCTGCTGGTGTAGGGTTTGGTGCTGTGGAGCAGTGTTTGGTGCTGTGGTGTAAGGTTTGGTGCTGTGCTATAGGGTTTGGTGCTGCTGGTGCAGGGTTTGGTGCTGTGGGGCAGGGTTTGGTGCTGTGCTATAGGGTTTGGTGCTGTGGTGCAGGGTTTGGTGCTGTGGTGTAGGTTTGGTGCTGCCAGTGCAGGTTTGGTGGTGTGGTGTAGATTTTTGTGATGATGATGTAGGGTTGGTGCTGCTGGTGTAGGTTTTTATGGTGCTGGTGCAGGGTTTAGTGCTGTGGTACAGGGTTTGGTGCTGTGGAGCAGGGTTTGGTGCTGTGGTGTAAGGTTTGGTGCTGTGGTGCAGAGCTTGGTGCTGTGGTGCAGAGCTTGGTGCTGTGGTGCAGGGTTTGGTGCTGTGGTGTAGGTTTGGTGCTGCCAGTGCAGGTTTGGTGGTGTGGTGTAGATTTTTGTGATGATGATGTAGGGTTGGTGCTGCTGGTGTAGGTTTTTGTGGTGCTGGTGCAGGGTTTAGTGCTGTGGAACAGGATTTGGTGCTGTGGAGCAGGGTTTTGGTGCTGTGCTGTAGAGTTTGGTGCTGTGGGGCAGGGTTTGGTGCTGTGGGGCAGGGTTTGGTGCTGTGGGGCAGGGTTTGGTGCTGCTGGTGCAGGGTTTGGTGCTGTGGGGCAAGGTTTGGTGCTGCTGGTGCAGGGTTTGGTGCTGTGCTATAGGGTTTGGTGCTGTGGGGCAGGGTTTGGTGCTGTGGTGTAGGGTTTGGTGCTTTGGGGCAGGGTTTGGTGCTGTGCTGTAGGGTTTGGTGCTGTGGGGCAGGGTTTGGTGCTGTGCTGTAGGGTTGGTGCTGTGCTGTAGGGTTTGGTGCTTCTGGTGCAGAGTTTGGCCAGCAGGCAGGTGTGGGCTCCTGCCCACTGTGGTGTAAGGGTGGGGAAGGTGCTGCTGGAACCCCGCTGGATGCCCTGAGGACCCCAGCACTGCAGATCTCAGCCTTTGCTCTGAGCAGCAGCGTGGCCCAGGGCCAGCTGGCACTGACTCCACTCCACCTGGATGCCAGCCTGGGGACACCATCCCCATGCCACTGTCTCACCCCTGAGGGGTTACCCTGATCCAACACCCCTCAGTGGGGACGGAGCTTTGGGGACGGACAGACACGTGCTGTCCCTTCTTGGCACGGAGCTGTCCAGATGTGAGGCAGGAGCTGACCTCCGCGGCGTCAGCGGGTGGGGGCCACCTATGTAAACACGTCCAGGAAGGTCCCCGTCCCTGTTCCACCCCGTGCTCTCCTCTGGATCAGACCCTCATCGGATCAGGATCAACATTCCTCGCTGATGCTCCATCCCGGAGCCCCGGGAAGGTACCGTGCTGCTGGCCCAGCCTGGGCATTTCTCTCTCATCCTCCTCTCTGCATGTAAACCTGTAATTTGGCTAATTACCTGAGGGGTTATTAAATATTTGCTGGTGATATCAGATTCATCAGTGTAATGACAAATCTCGGTGAGCAGAGCAGGAACCTGCCCTGGTCGTGCTGGGAACCTGGATCCTCTCCGGGCATTTCTCTCTCATCCTCTTCTCTGAATGTAAACCTGAATTTGGCTAATTACCTGAGGGGTTATTAAATATTTGCTGGTGATATCAGATTCATCAGTGTACTGACAAAGTAGGAACCTGCCCTGGTCATGCTGGGAACCCTGCCAGAGGGGTAGGAAAGCACTTGTGGAAATAATGTTTCCTTTTTTTCCTTATTTTCTGTTTGTCTGTTATCTAAGAACAGTTGGCCAGAGCACATCCAACCCATTTGCTGCCTTGTTTTTCATGCTCGAGTCTCTGTCTCCCTTTTTGCTCTGTTTAGGTCTAATTAGCAATGGGGAAATGGGTCACAAAGTCACATCTAAGTGTCTCGGACTATTGCTTTGATATTTTCCTTCTTGTCTCCATAGAATCCCAGAATGGTTTGGGTTGGGAGAGACCTAAAAGATCATTTCATTCCAATCTCCAGCCAGGGACACCTTCCACTACCTCAGGTTGCTCCAAGCCCCATCCAGCTTGGTCTGGAACAGTTCCAGGCATGGATGGGGAGGGCACAGCCTCTCTGGGCAACTTCTTGTTGCCTTCAATATAATTTTAAGGTTGGTTTTAAAGTTGAGTTTCTTTACCATAAAGATTTTGTTACCATAAAGTGTCCAGGTGTCCAGGGCTGAGCTCAGGAGGACATTTTAACGATTTGGGGTGGCAAGTGTGCAGCAGATTTATTTGAGGAGGGCACAGGGGTGGGTTTATATGCTGGAGAGAAGGGTTTGACAGCTGTTCCCAGCCCTTTTCCCTGTTTACACAACACTTGGATCATGGAGCAGCCTCGCTGTTACAGCTCCGTCTGACCTGGCAAGTCAGAGGCTTCCCCAAAGCCAAAAGATTGGGAAATGGATAAAATAGATATCCCAGGAATGAGTGCTGGAATCTGCAGAAAGGTTTGGTATTTCAGATGTTATGGTTCGGGTAGGATTTTGTCTGATCTCACAAGTCCTGCTGCCTGAGCTTCACCTCAGCTCCTGCA
The DNA here is from genome assembly GCA_021534815.1 of Acrocephalus arundinaceus. Lineage (NCBI taxonomy): Eukaryota > Metazoa > Chordata > Aves > Passeriformes > Sylviidae > Acrocephalus > Acrocephalus arundinaceus. Next base: position 50,336,865 of record JAJEOU010000373.1, on the reverse strand, counting down.
ACAGAACCCTGGTGGGGGGTGATGGGTTTGAGAGACCAGAGAAGGGTCCCCAGAGGGATGGAGAACCTCTCCTGTGGGGAAAGGCTGGGAGAATTGGGATTGCTCTGCCTGGAGAAGGCTTCAAGGTGACCTTGGAGCCCTTCCTTGTGGCTAAAGGGGTTCCAAGAGAGCTGGAGGGGGATTTTGGGCAAGGGATGGAGGGGCAGGACACAGGGAATGGCTTTTAATTGATAGAAAGCAGCTTTAGATGAGATATTAGGAATAAATTCTTCCCTGTGAGGGTGGTGAGGCCCTGGCACAGAGTGCCCAGAGAAGCTGTGGCTGCCCTTGGATCCCTGGAAGTGTCCAAAGCCAGGTTGGAGGAGGCTTGGAGCACCCTGGGATAGTGGGAAGTTTCCCTGCCCATTGCAGGGGGTTGGAACAAGTTGGGCTTTACAATTCCTTCCATCCCAAGCCCTGCAGGGATTCTGTGATTCCATTCCTGGCAGAGCACACTCAGAGTGTGACTCAGCACCCTGAGAGGATGACACACCAGAGCAGGACCTTGGAGCTGCTCTCGAGCACAGCAGCTGCTCCAAACAACCCCCAGATGGTCTTTAACCACCTTGGAGCTGTTAAGGTTTTTTGGAGCAGCAAGACAAGAGTTCTGCCCCAGGGATGGTGCAGGACAGGGCAGTCCTAGGGGTCTGGGCAGGGCAGTGCAAGGGAACATCCTGAGAACCGGGCAGAACATGGACCCGATGGAAAAACCTGGGCTGGGCCCTTTGGGTCCTGTTCCTGGATAAATTTATGAGCATTTGCTCACTGCAAGCTCCTGGCCCTGTTAGAATTGAAATGTTTCTTTAACATCAACTTTGGCTGGAAAGTTACAGATATTTTTGCATTTGTAAAAAATTAGAATCATAGAATTGCTTAAGATTATCACCAGTCTACCCAGCACCATCATAACCACCCCTAAACCATGTCCCCAGGTGCCACATCCACAGAGTTTTGGAACACTTCCACTGCCCTGGAGTGGTGGAGTCTGCTCCAGTGTTTTAAAACTCTTTCTGTGAAGAATTTTTCCCCTAATATCCAATCTAAACCTTCCGTGGTGCAACTTGAGGCCATTTATTCTCGTCCTGTCACTCATTATCCGAGAGAAGATAAAAACATTAAATAACTTTGGCCCGTTTCTCATGGCTGTCCTGGCTGGGTGTGAACAGGTTGTGCCATTAGCTGTGGCTGTCCTGTGTCTGACACGGATGAGGTGTGTGATGACAGAAATGACACCATCATCTTTTCCACTGCAACTTCTGGGGAAAAAAATAAAAAAAAAAAAGAAAAAAAGAGCCAGACTCTCAGGGTCAGCAGCCTGACTGTGACATTGCAAAGCATTTTCCACACAAAAAACCAACCCAAACCTGTGAACGTTGCAGGTGTTTGCAAGAGGAGATTGGTGAGGAAAGTTGGATGAGATATTGAGCATGTCCTGCTTACAAAGAACTGTGGAATCAAGGAATGGGTTGGGTTGGAAGGGACCTTAACGCCCATCCAGTTCCAAACACCTTCCACTGTCCCAGGTTGCTCCAAGCCCTGTCCAACCTGGCCTTGGACACTCCAGGGATCCAGGGGCTTCTCTGGGAATTCCAGCCCAGCCCCTCCCCACCCTTCCAGCCAGGAATTCCTTCCCAATCTCCCATCCATCCCTGCCCTCTGGCAGTGGAAGCCATTCCCTGTGTCCTGTCCCTCCATCCCTTGTCCCCAGCCCCTCTCCAGCTCTCCTGGAGCCCTTCAGGCCCTGGAAGAAGCTCTGAGCTCTCCCTGGAGACTTCTCCTCTCCAGGTGAACATTCCCAGCTCCAGAGCAGAGGGGCTCCAGCCCCTGGAGCAGCTCTGTCACCTCCTCTGGAGTTGCTCCAACAGCTCCATCCCTTTCTTGTGCTTTGCTTGTGTGGGTCCCAAGGACAGAACTGCTCCCCCTCCACTCTGGGGGTTGCAGAGTCTTTATGCTTGAGTTGTCCTTAAGGTGTTTTCTGCTCCCATCCCCTTCCCTCTCCTTGTGGAAAATGGATTTGTAGGGAATTCTCAAAGCCTGACAGAAGGCTCACACAGTCTGCATCTGTATGCAAACTTTGAGATAAAAAATGCTAACTTAAAAATTCCATGGAATAGGACAAATATTGTTAAGAGAGAAATGGAACTAAAAAGTTTCAAATAATGACCAAATACTTTAGAGAAATAGAACTATAAAAGATGCATTGCAGTAGAACCCACAGGAGGTAATTTTAGATTATTTGCTTTAAAGCATTAGCAACATTATGGGGAAAGAGTAATAGACCAAGAAACGTTATAGTGGATTTTAATTAAAAAATAATTTCACTTCTGATTGTGATGGTGTGAATTATAATATCTGTACTGTCTCACCCTTCACATAAAACTAAAATCAGAATAAAGTTTTTAAAATGCCTCTCAGTTGCCCCATCTCTGGGTCAGAAAAAAGTAGAATCAAACAAAATTGGTGCCCTTATGTGTTTGAAAAAAAGTATAATCCAACACCTCCCTGCACTGACACTTGGAATGTGTTTTTTGTGCAATTCAAAGATAGGGGAAAATGTTCCTTTCATCCACTTGGCACCACTCAGGGACCTCACCCAGCAGCTCTTGAAGCCGTGGCTGAGCTTCCAACCTCTCCTGACCCCTTTTCCTGGGGCTCTTCCAAGCCCCCTCCTAACACTCCATCCCTGCCCATCCACAGGTGTTAGGGAAAAAAAAAACAAACCACCAAACCCAAACCTTTCTGGAGCAGCCAAAACCGTGTCCATTTCCCTTTTTTTTTTTTTTATTCCAGCATTCCCCAACCTTTCCCATACACCCTGACCCTTTTCCTCTGCCCCCACCTGCATTAAGGCACTGTGGCTGGAGGAATGTCCACATGGACAACAGCAGCAGGAGGAGATGAGCTGTGAACTCCTGCACAGCCCGGGGATGGATTTCCTCTGATTTTAATTGAATTGTTTTAATTTTTTTTTTTATTTCACTCTTTTGTACAAGCTCAGGAAGGTCTAGAGCGAGTCAAACCTGGCTTGGGCTTCACAGGGCTGGCAAACCGAGGGGAAATTTTATTGTTTCCTGTTATGAGAGCTCAGGGAGCCACGATGGGATTTGGGGAGGAACACGGGCAGCTCCAACTCCAGGGATGACCCCGATGGGTGGGGTTGGAGATGACCTTTCATCATTCCCACTGCTCCTCCAGCTACTTCAGGAAAGGGAAGCAAATAGAGGAGGGAATAATGGCTCGATTTGACCTCTGGCTATCGAGACAGATGTTTTCTTTGGAGCAGGAATAGATGCTGGGGGGGTTGGAAAATGCTCTAAAGGGCTTTGCTGAGCCACGTCCTGGGGCTCCACCTGAGGTCCTTCTTGTCACCTCTCAGTACATCCCCTGTGTCACCTCCCCACCTTGGACACTTCAGCAGAAAGGTTCCTCTCAGAAAAATTAATGTGTTTTTATTCTCCACACTGAAATTTATCTCAAGAATGCAGCAAAATTTTCAGCTGGGAAGGGCTGGAATAAATTGTTCTGCTCTCCAGCCCAGGTTTAAACATTTCCTCGGGGATTTTGTATTTTAGAATTTAAATCTTATTGTTATTTAACCGTATCAGTTAAGTGTTTAGGTAATTTTCAAAGTGTAGTGCTTTTACCCTTCTGCAGTCATCAGCCAGCATATCTGAAGGAAACTTCCCCTGTTTTTCAGCAGAAATGTTATTTATTCTGCTAACAGCACTGGCTTTTGGCTCCAGGCACAAACCAATGCAAACTTCACAGAAATTCCATTTTCTGACCTATCTTTGTGCTAACTGAGGCATAACTGTGGTCCAAATGTCATGGCAGCTCAGAGCCAGAGTTTACATTTTCAGAGTGCATGAAGGAAAACATCCCTCACCTCGCTTTCAAACAGCCTTACATTATTCAGCCAAAATCCCCACGGGCCTTGGAAAAATGCGTAAGACCAGATTTCCTCTGTTTCACCCTTGCAAAGAGCCAGAGACCAACCACATAATTCTTTTCCAGATCAAAACCTCCTTGGGTTCATCCAACAAGCAGAGCTGGGTGCGGGATAAAAATCAACCTGGTGATGAATAAGTGGAGATTTTGTCTTTCTGTCCATCAAATGACACGTTTGCACTGGGGCTGTCATCACTAAATCCACACAGAGTTTTATGATGAAGCAGATTTTAGCAACAGACCCTGGCACAGCCTTTTCTGCTGCTTGTAAATTTTTTTTTTAAGAGAGTTAAGGTTCTGGCTGAGTTCTTAAGATGAGCCCCAAATCTTGGAGAGCACCCAAAGCTCTGCATGAAGGAGGGAAGAAGTTTGCACAACTGGGATGGTTTTGGTGTTAAGTCAGGGAGTGTGGTGGGACTGAAAGGGAGCCTGGAGAGGCTCTGGGCTGGCAGGGCTGAGTGGAGCAGGGGCCATTCCCACCTGCTCCCTCCTGCCTCTGCTTCCCTGGGACAGCCACGCTTGTCCTGGATCCCATCACCCATGAAATTGTTGCTTGGATTTCTGTTTCATGAGGAAACGGGCTGGTTCTGCCCCCAGGCGTGGCCCCTCCACCCACCAACCCAAGTTCTGTCCCAGTATGGTGCTTCCATCCTTGCTGGGAGGTGCTGGCCTGTCCCAAAGCACACAAAAATGTGACCCAGCCCCACCCCAGCCATGTTGGGTCCTTGGGGACACAATTTGGGCCCTGGGGTTGCTGAAGGCTCTGGAGACTCCAAGCATGAAGAAGGGCTCACCCATGGGAGCTGGTGGCCTCTTTCCCACCAGGAATGCAAATGGAGATGTCCCAGTGGTCCAAAGAACCTGGTCCAGTGGAAGGTGTCCCCACCTTCCAAGGGGGTAGACTGGAGGATCTTTAGGGTCCCTTCCCACCCAAACCATCCTGGGATTCTCCACAGTGCTCTCGTCCTTTCAGTCAGGCACGTGCATGAGAAATGTCAAATTTTCAGCTCTGGCTTGAACCAAACTGGTTGAAAATGAGCCCAAATCCTCTTCCAAACCCATGGATTCCTGTGTGCTCATGGGACAGCAGCTCTGAAAGCAGAAGAGGGGGTGGAGGAAAGGAGGGCACATTGAGGGAGGGGGTGTCAGTCCCTGAAGCCCATCTTGAAGGGGATAAAGCCTCATGCCTCCTTGTCACTCTGTCACTCACTGACCAAGTTGGAAGCCTCCAGATCCCTTTTTTCCCCATAACTGCCACCAATTACTGGCAAATAAGAATAATAACACAGTTCCATGGTTTTTTATTCTATGCAAAAGGAGAAAGAATATTTTGCAAGTCCCAAGATTCCTTTTTAGCAGTGCCTTTGCCACGTTTTCCATCACAAATCCCTTTCAAAGGGGACAGCAACCACAGCCACCAATGATGAGGGTGAGTCCCACATCCAAAAGTCAGGGAAAAAGGTTTAGTGAAGTTAATCCAAGAGGAAAAAGATAAGAACTAAAACTGCTGCTTCACGCTTTGCTCTCACTGTTGGTGTTCAAACATTTTTGCTTCTTAGATGGGAAATTCCATCATCTCAAAAGCCTAAATCCAATAATAATCAATAAGGCAAAAAGATGATGTTTTTAATTTATTCCAATTTCGTAACATTTGTCTCTGCACAGTGGGCCTTGTTTTAAAACCAGGCTTATCATTTGCACAAAGATGCATACCTTCATTGCATTTAGTTTAAAAACTGGACAAATGAACATCCAAAAGAGGAAAATTAGAGAAGAAAACGACCTGTCAGCACAATCCAGCACGGAGCTTTGCAGGTTTGTGCTCAGGGTGGGTAATTATGGTCACTCCACATCCCTGACATAGCAGGGAGATGTTACACCAGGTCTCATTATCATTGGTGACAGCACTTATTTATTTCAATAGGCCATTTAAATAAATATGTATAGATCACTGCTCTGAAGCACAAATGGTGCCTGGGGGAGAGGTGGCTTGGAGAGGTGACTCCCAGCAGCAGCCAGAATTATACAAACCTCCATCACATCCTTTCCCCTCTGTCTCCTCTCTTTTATTCCCATTTCTCACAGCCAGGCGTCGAACTGAGGACACAGGATGCTGCAGGGGTTGGGTTTTTCCCTGTACACTCATTTATGGCTCTGCCTTCTGCCTCCTTCCCTGGGTGATGGTTTGGTGATGGGAAGCCCCCAGTCCTGCCAGGGTGATGGCTGGAGCAGGAGCAGATGTTGCTCTGAAGCACGGATGCCCCAAAAAGCTTTGCCCACACATGAGTGCTGTGCGTATAAATAACCCTCACGGTCAGCAAAGCAAAGAGCCTGGAAAATCTGCCTGACCCATGGGACTGGGACCACGCTGAGCTGCCTTTTATCTCTGAGCTGCTGCAGAGCCTGGGAGTTGTTCTCAGCTGGTTATTTTTAAATAAGCAACAACACTTCCCTGCAGCTCTGTCCTGCACTGGGGGCAGCAGGTGGGATTTTCACCACAGGTCCTTGGTGGGAACGAGCTCTTGGTGGCCATCCCTCAGCTCTGGTGGCAGCAGGTGGGACTTTCAGCACATGTCCTTGGTGGGAACGAGCTCTTGGTGGCCATCCCTCAGCTCTGGTGGACGTCACAGGGTTTGGCTTTCAGGAGCAGGTGTGGCATGTGCTGGAGGGACCTTGCTTGTAAAGATGCACCCCAAGAACATCCAGTGGCCCCTGTGGAGTGACCACGAGGTGACCCACTGCTGTCTCCAGAGCTGGAGGACCTTGAGGGGAAGGAGGTCACTGTCCCAGCGTGCTGGAGGCCAATCCCTGCCCCAGGAATGAGCAGGGATAATGTGACCTCAGCCCGCTGCACGCTCTCACTCTCTCAGAGCGAGATCTCCAGGGGTGGGTTTGGAGATCTCCAGCCCTGGTGGTCTCCTCTGGAACCTCCCTGTGTCCTTTGGGAGAGCAAGCTGACAGCGTGCCGTGTGCTGAAGTTGAGACACAAAGCCAGGGTTGTGGTGATTTAACTTTTTTTAGAGGTTTATTCCCCCAAAATGCCTCCCAAACCCTGGTTTTCCTGGTGTGGCATATTCCCACAAAGGTGTGTTCATCCCCACACCTCACTCAGGTGATGGGGCTTTTCCTGCCTGTTTTAGGTGACTAATCCCAAGCAGGGAATTAACTTATCAGCAATGAGAAGTGAGTAATTAGTTTATAACAGAAAACCTCGAGGAATGTTATTGCAGTAAAATGCAGCACAAATGCTGCTCCTTGCCAGAGCATCCAGACAACCAATTCCAACCAGCAGGAATTGCCCTTCCAGGTCCATTCAGGCTTTTTGGGAAACCAGAGGTCTGAATATCCTGCTTTGTCAGCACCAAGGATAAAAGCTCCTGATAAACCCTATGGTTTCCAACACCCCATTTCATCCCAGGGCAGATCCTCCCATGTTTTCTGCCCTCAGAGATCTGATCTTTTCCTCTTTTCCATGACCTGGCTGCTGCTGTTGCTTCCTTCTCCTTGCTGCTCCTTGGATGGACTTTCTGCCTTGAACTCTCCATTTCCACCTCAGCAGACACCCTGATGCTGCTGGAATGGCAATGCCAAAGCTCCTCATGGATGGAGCAGGTGATCCTTGGACCATCAGGGTGGAGGTTTTTTCCTTGAAAACCGCTTGCCTCAGGGTTCCTGCGCCTCCCCATCCCAGCTATTCCTTCCTGCAGCTGCAGAGAAGCCAGAAAAGTCTCTGTTGGTGCTCAAAACCTCTTTCCCACCCTTCACCTGCTCCCTCCATAGCTTGGGGAGAGTGGAACCACCTCCTTCAGGGACAGATTTTCCTGGGAGTGCAGCAAGCCAGGAGCTTCAGGGCAGTTTTTTCCCACTAGCGAGCTTTCCCTCTTTTTTATTTTTTTATTTTTTAATATATTTTCACCCCCAACAGCCAAGGAACCTTTGCCAGAATATGTTTTCCACATGTTCCCTATTAGTCACGCTCTCAAGCCTTCCAAATCTGTTACCAGTGCCACAAGCTGATGCTATTAATTTACTCCCCAACCGACTACAAGGGCTCGGCAGCGAAATTCCAGGCGGCGTTCCTAAAAAACCAGACCCGGCGGCTTGTTTGGATTTAAAACCCAGTGCCTTTCTCTTGCCTGGTGTAGAGCACCTTCCCAGCTTCTAGAGAGGGGCAGGAGGGTCAGCATGGGCGGTGGGACCAGCAGGGGCTGCCGGTGAAGGCGGGGTCTGCCAGTGCCTTAAATACTTCCCCGGAGCTCCGCTTTTCCCAACCGCTGGAGCACGGCTGGACCGAGCCGGCGGGGCTTTATCTAGGGCAAGGAGGAGGGTTTGGAGGCACAGGAATGTCGGTGGAGGAGGGAAAGCCACCGCGAGAAGCATCATGTCTCTGTAAGTAGATTTTTTTTTCCACCTCGTTGTTTTCAGGCAGCGGAGCGAGAAGCGTGCGGAATGGAAGGGCATCCAGCTAACACTGATTTTATATATATATATATATATATATATGTATGTATGTATGTATTTTTTTTTTCATTCTTTGGCGTAAAACTCAGTTCTTAAGAAAACTCAGTTCTGAGTTTTAGACGCAGTTCTTAAAGTTTTCCCAGTCTCTACAGCTGTGCCTGTGACTGTGCAGAGGGGTCAGCGGGTTTTGGGAAGTCGCTGTGGTGAGAACGTGGAGCCAACAGCTCGTTCCTGTACTGGCTGCACACAGTTTTGACTACTTTAGGAGCTGCTGGTGGTTTGAGCCATCCAATCCCTCCCTTGTAGCTGTTTTGAAGTGCAGCTTATACCCTGTGTGTGTTTTGTACACTGTGTGTCACCTCTGGAGGCAGCATGTGATGATGGATGACTGAATGAATGGATTTCAAAGCCACAGGGATGGGGAATCCTTTCTTGGGGAGATAATTGAGCTACATGAACCACCTCATCTAATCCTTTTACCTGCTGCAGATCCACTCAAATGTTGGGTTTTTTTTTTTTTTTTTTTTTTTTTTTTTTTTTTTTTTTTACCCAGACTGCATAACTTTCACACTGCACTGAGGAATTTGAATAGAGGAATCTGTAGCAGGTGGAAAGATGCAAAAATCCATGTTCTGTGCTTTGATGGTTGGGATTGTGTGAGGAGAGGAGACACAGCTTTTCCTAGCCCAAATCTATTCATCAGCATTGAGAACAAGCCCTTCCTTGGAAGCTTGTTTTATTGGGATTGATTCCAAAACACCACAGTGCACTAAACCCCTACTCAAACAACTAAAAGCATTGAACCCCTACAGTTTAGTCTTTGTAGCCAGCGAGTCCTAAAACCCACTGGAAGTTTAACCAAACTGATTTGTAGGGAGGGGTTTTCACCTCATTTCCTTCAGCTCCTGCTCTAAAACACAATTCCAGGAGGGCAGGTGGGCACACAGGGGTGCAATCCCAAGGTGTGACCCCACACAGCGGGGTCCCAGGGGCTCAGGAACAGCTCGGGGCTGTTTCCTACAGATGTTCCTGCAGGTCCAGATGTACACAGAGGGCTGGGCTGCAGGGGCAGGGCAGGACCTGCAGCCCAGGGTGGTGATTGGTAGCCAGGGATGGTCTTCTCAAAGCAACAACCCGTCACTTGTGGTGTTTTACAATTTCTTTCCTTTTCTTTGGCTCGGGAGATTGGGGAGCACTTTACTGGGTTCTGCTTTCTAAAATGTGTCTCCTAGAGGAGACAGGGGGTGCTTTGCTAACAACTCTGAGAAACACCAGTTCAAAACTTGAATATTTACTCCAAAAGCTGTCACAACCTTGGCCAGACCCTCCCTGCCCCAGCAAACGGCTCCTGGGAGCTTTGGAAATTGTGTCCATGAGTAACACTTGCAAAACTGTGAATTATCCTCGGTGTAGGCTTCAAAAACCCTTTAGGGCAGCACTGAATTTTGGATGAACTGCTCTACAGAACATTCAAAGTGCATTTTTAAGAACAGTTTGGGCTTTGCAGCTCATTTGGGGTGCAGATGGGATCTGGACACCTGCATGAGGCCAGCCAAGGTGGGGCTGCATCCAACCCTGCCTCATCCAGACCCGGATGCTCCACAGACAGATGCACCATGCCCCACACCCAGCAGGGTCTTCCCTTCCCAGCCCCCCCTCAGCTGGAGCTTGGCTGAGTGCCTGGATTAATTCTGCAAATCATTTAACACCCCATATCTGAATGTGAACACAACAGAGGAAGAATTAAAGGCCCCTTAGGGTGTACCCACTGTAAGGAAGCAAAAAAAGGCACTCAAAGAGGGAACTTGCCCATCTCACCCCTGAATAAACCAAATTTCCTCAATAAATGAAAAAAATCTCAGTGGGCATCACTTTCCATGCCCTGCAGTGGCTGAACTGCCCCACCTGCACAGTTGTACTGACCAAGACATCACTTTTGGGGCAGGACAGGGGGATTCTGGTCCCAGCTTTGAGGGTTGAGGGCAGAGAGGAGAATTTCCCCACTTCTCCTCCTTGTTTATGACCCAGCTGTTTCTCCCCTCCCTGCCTCAGTTTCCCCAGCCCCAGGCCAAGAGCAGCACCATCTGCAGAGCGCTTCCACAGGCTCGGCCCAGCGTGTGAAGGCTTGGGGGTTTGTGTTCGCAGGGGATTTGTTTGATCTGGAAATAGCAGGGTTAGGAAAAAATTCCATCCGCCTGCTCTCGAGAGCCCTCGACGGGGGCAGCAGCACCGAGCAAACCGGCTCTGCTTGGCTCCTGTCCTGGGAAGCAGCAGGAGCAAAACCACATTCCAGGATGGCTGCATGGGCAGGACAGAGTGGGGCACGTTCCCCTTCCTGCTCCCATGTGGGGCCGTGCCCACCACAGAAACCTCACAGCAGAATTTTGTGTTTTGAGTGGTGCAAAGCAAAGTTTAGGCTAGGCTCGTGTCTCGTGGCATCATCAAGCCAGGCCGGATGGGATTTGGAGCAGTTTGGTCTAGTGGAAGGTGTCCCTGCCCATGGAACAAGGTGATCTTTAAGGTCCCTTCCAACCACCAAAAATTATAGGATTCTGGGATTTTATGATCATTTCACCCCCTGGATCTTTCAGCCCCACTCAGCCATGCTTGCCCAGCATGGAGAGTTGGGGTTGATGTCCCTACTCCTTCCACATAGGAAAACAGCTCATTTCTCTTCTCCTTTCTCTTCTCTTTTTTGTTCCTCCACTGTTCTTTGAGTGCAGGTGCTTTCCCTACTACTCTCATCTCTCAGCATCTATGCCAGTCAAGCAGTGGAATTGCCTCCTGTCTTTAGTGCTGCCTGAGGTCACCCAAGGAACTCAGGCTGAGGCCCCACTGCAAGTTAAGCTAAACACAAAATACTTATTACAAGCTCTTCCTCCCCAGCTGTTCCAGGTCTCCTAATACATGCATGGTTTTCTCTTGAAAGCTTCTCAAGGTTTATTTTTGAAACAGTCTGTATTTGATTAAAGTTTTGTTTTGTTTTGCTTTGTTTCAAGAGGAACTTAAAAGGGCCATCGGCCTGTAAACATAAATATTCCCATTCTTTCACTGATTCTTTGCATTTTTCTGGGTTTGCTAATGAAAGTTGTTTCAGCACGGCAAGTCTCTGTGATGTGGGAGCATCATCCACTGCTCCAGCCCTGGCCACTCTTTAAGGGGAGAAATTTTCCCTAATATCCAACCTAAACCTCCCCTGCTGCCACTTGAGGCCATTCCCTCTCCTCCTGTCCCTGTTCCCTGGTGGCAGAGCCCGACCCTCCCGGCTGTCCCCTCCTGTCAGGGAGTTGTGCAGAGCCACAAGGTGCCCCCTGAGCCTCCTTTTCTCCAGGCTGAGCCCCTTTCCCAGCTCCCTCAGCTTCTCCTGGGGCTCCAGACCCTTCCCAGCTCCGCTCCCTTCTCTGGACACACTCCAGCCCCTCTTGTCGTGAGGAGCCCAAAGTTGACACCAGGATTGGAGGTGCGGCCTCAGCAGCGCCCAGCACAAGGGACAGTCACTGCTTTGGCCCTGCTGCTGGCACAAGATGTCACCTCACCGCTGCGCTTTTTATTTATTCCCCCCTCTCTCCCTGCAGGTTATAACTGAGTAGCCCTTATGACCAACATGAGCTGGAGCTTCCTCACCCGCCTGCTAGAAGAGATTCACAATCACTCCACCTTCGTGGGGAAGGTCTGGCTCACCGTGCTCATCGTCTTCCGCATCGTCCTGACGGCGGTGGGGGGCGAGTCCATCTACTCCGATGAGCAGAGCAAGTTCACCTGCAACACCAAGCAGCCGGGCTGCGACAACGTCTGCTACGACGCCTTCGCGCCGCTGTCGCACGTCAGGTTCTGGGTCTTCCAGATCATCATGATCTCCACACCCTCCGTCATGTACCTGGGCTACGCCATCCACAGGATCGCCCGCTCGGCCGAGGAGGAGAAGAAGTTCAAGGGGTTCAAGAAGAAGAAGCAGTTCGCTCTCAACTGGCAGGCCGTGCGCAACATGGAGGACGCCATGGAGGCCGACGAGGAGGAGCCCATGATCTCCGACGACGCGGCCGAGCACGAGAAAGCCAAGGCCAAGCCCAAGTGCAAGGAGCAGCAGAAGCACGATGGGAGGAGGCGCATCCAGCAGGAGGGACTGATGAAAATCTACGTCTTCCAGCTCCTCACCCGGGCTTCCTTCGAGGTTTGCTTTTTGATAGGGCAGTACTTGCTCTACGGTTTCGAGGTGGAAGCTTATTACGTCTGCAACAGGGTCCCTTGTCCCCACACCGTGGACTGCTTTGTGTCCCGGCCCACAGAGAAGACCATCTTCCTCCTGGTGATGTACGTGGTGAGCTGCCTGTGCCTGCTGCTGAACATGTGCGAGATGTTCCACCTGGGCTTCGGCACCATCCGCGACGCCATCCGCAACCGGAAAATCAACAGCTTCCGGCAACCCCCTTACAACTACGCCTACCCCAAGAACATCTCCTGCCCTCCCGAGTACAACCTGGTCGTCAAATCTGAGAAGTCCACCAAGATCCCCAACAGCCTGATGGCCCACGAGCAGAACTTGGCCAACGTGGCTCAGGAGCAGCAGTGCACCAGCCCCGACGAGAACCTGCCGGCCGATCTGTCCACGCTGCACAAGCACCTGAGGGTGGCCCAGGAGCAGCTGGACATCGCCTTCCAGAGCTACAGCAGCACCCAGGCCAACACGCAGCCCTCTCGGACCAGCAGCCCTGCCTCAGGGGGCACCGTGGTGGAGCAGAACAGGGCCAACACCGCCCAGGAGAAACAAGGTGCTAAACCCAAGGCCTCGCTGGAGAAAGGCAGCTCCAGCAGTAAAGACGGGAAGACGTCTGTGTGGATATAACTCTTGTCAGGAAGGCGAGAGGGCGGTGTGAGCGGGGTTTTTATTTCGGTTTGTTTCTGGTTTTTGGTGTTATCTCACATTTGTTTCGCAGGGCATGATTTTTTGGGTGGGAGTCAAGAGAGTAAAAGGAGTTTCGGACCAATTTAGTGCTGTCTTCCAGTGCGTTAACAAAAGACATTTCTTCCCCTGTTTCCAACGTGTTCTCCAGCTGGGAACCTCCGGTGAGTGACAGGAACCTCCAGTGAGTAACAGCAAAATCCCCCACACCTCCCAGCCCCTGGGTCACCACCGGAGCCCCCAGCAGAGACTGGACAATGAGCTGTGGTGGGAAGAGGAGCTGCTGGTGGCTCAGGGGGAAGCGAGGCTGACAGGGATCAGCCACCCTCCTGCATGGCAAAGCTCAAGTGCTGCGGGCCAGGCAGTGTTTAATTACTAAATACCCTTAATCAAATTAATTTCCAATCCTTTGGTAAGAAAAACACTGACATATTGCACAGACCTTCGTGGCAGGCTCACAGCTGATGGCCTGCCTGGGCTGGCAGATGCCAATGAAGGCCTCGTTGGATGCTGGCACCCATGTCAGGTCTGGGGCAGGATCACAGCCACTGCCTCACACAGGGAGACCTAAAAACCAGCACAGGGCTGAAGGTTCCATCTTTTCTTCCTCTGCATTGAAGCAAAAAGCAAAAATCTGCTCCAAACCCTCCGGAGCAGGAGCGAGCAGTGACATTGCATCCTACTGGTGCCTGTGTAGCACTTGCTACAGATGTGATGGGAATTATTGCAGTTACAGAGTTTTCAACGAACTGCTGCTTCACATCATCAGAAAGTGCCTTTATGCAACCAGGAAAACAAAAGAGTAAAGGGTTTAAGCTCCTTTACTTGCTGAATTTTAGATGATCGGCGTCGGCAAATTTGTTTTTCTGATTAACTGAGGAAAAGCACTGTTGGCAAATTTGTTTTTCTGATTAATCAAACCCTTCTAAATAGTGGCAGGAGGCAGATCTATGCATACTGTGTCTCTGGTGTGTGTGTGTGTGTGTCCATGTGTAGATACAGACACATATGAACATAGACATAGAGAGATAGGTGTAAATGTAATATCAACCCTCTGCTCCTTCTACAGCCTTCCAGCTCCTCTGAGAAAACCCAGCTGCCCCAGGACTGATCTCATCCTGGGGCTTTTAGCCTCCAGCCCCACCTGCGGAACTGGGAAGGTTCCCACCCTTGCTGGGGGGGCTTTGCAGAAGGTCTGGCTTCAGTGGGGACAGGACCAGGACAAGAGCAGGAAGTTTTTCCTGAGTTTATGAGGAATTTTTTTCAGCTGGGCTGGACTTTAGGGTGGTTTTCATGCACTTACAGTGCTTTGGGTGCATGTTAAAATCAAGATGCTGAGCTCCAAGGCTCCTACTGTTGTCAGAGGGTGGTTTCATCACCACCACAGGGAACCCAGAGAGACAGAGCCTTCAAGATCAAACCTAGTGCAAAAGAGGTAAAATCTCCCTGAACACTGCACTGTCCCTGTGCCAAGCTGTTCCCTCGGGCTGTGCCAAGATTTCTCATCCATGGGATATTCCTGACTTCACTCTCATGTCCTTGAGATCAGTCCCTAAAAGCCTTGAGGATGCCTTTTCCCCAGGTGTCCAGCCCTTTGGCCATTCTTGGGAAGAGGCAGAGGATTTGGACATGCCCTTCATCTCCTGGGAACTTTGGCTGAGCTGTGTGATGCATTAGAGAACAGTCCTGGAAGCAAAAATTTAGAATTCAAAGGAAAGCAGAGAAACATCCTATGAGGTATCCAGCAGCAAATATTCAGCTTTGTGGCTTTGTGTAGCTGTCTGGGGAACAGACAGCTTGTTCCAGGCTTGTTCCTGGTCCTGCTGAAGGCATTGGTAAAATGCTTGGAATGCTGTTTGCTCTTGCAGCTTGAGATCTTTCCCTCACAAATGGGATCCAGGAGGAGGATCAGCACAGCAGCAGTCAGCAGTGACATCCATCCATCCATCCATCCATCCATCATCCATCCATCCACCCATCCATCCATCCATCCATCCACCCATCATCCATCCATCCATCCACCCATCCATCCATCATCCATCCATCCATCCATCCATCCATCATCCATCCATCCATCCATCCACCCATCCATCCATCCATCATCCATCCATCCATCATCCATCCACCCAACATCCATCCATCCATCCACCCATCCATCCATCATCCATCCACCCATCCATCCATCATCCATCATCCATCATCCATCCATCCATCATCCATCCATCCACCCATCCATCCATCCATCCATCCATCATCCATCTCCTTCTGCTGGGAATTCTGCAGGAAAGGCTCAGAAAGGTCGCACCAGGCAATGGGGAGACAAACATATCCAATTGCTCTGTTTGTCCTTGTCCCATGTGTGGGAATGTGCTCTCTGCTGGCTGGGGATGTGCTGGGCAGAGCAGGAGAGTCTGGGTGCTCACAGGGCTGCTGTCACCTGGAAAAAATGCCTGCAGGCTGCTTGGGAGGAGAGAGAGGTGAAAATTTGGGTGGAAATTTGTTCCTTGGTCACTGCAGCTGTCCAGGACACAAGCTTGTCCTCTCCATCAGTGGGACTTCTCTTTTATTGCTTCTCTTTTATTCCCAGCCCTGTGTCCCGTGGGAAACTGTGTGTGTTTAAAGTCGTGATCCCAAGGGAAGGATGGGAGCTCTGAGGGTAACCATGGCTGGATGCTGCCCTGGGTTCTTCTGATTCCTTTTCCATGAGCAACAACAGCACAGCCCCGGATAAACTCGTGCTTCCCACACAACGCTGCAAGGCACCGCCCCATGCAGGAGTTGGGATTTTGGATTTCTCCTGCCCCTACCAGCGACACCTCCCTCAGCACCATTCATGGCCTGAGCATTTCCTGGTGACTCAGATCTGCCCCTCGGCTCCTGCTGAGCTGCAGATCCCCCCCTTGAGTTGCCACACCAGGACAGGAACGTGGCTCTCTTGCAATTGCTCCAGGAAAAAAAATCTTGGCAAATGTCTCGCTGTGGGGAAAGTGGGGGACAGATTTTAAGCCAAAACCCCCCAAACTTGGTCACAGAGACCTGATCAACTCATTAAACCCCATCTGTACAGCAGGGCTGCACCTGCTGCCCCAGCAATACCCCAGCAGTGCCCATGGGAGGAGATTCCAGGTTCAGAGCAGGAGGGTGGGAAAAGACCACAGATCTTCTTGCCAACTTGCCACCATCAAAAGGCTCCCTAAAGGGTGACATGAACCCCTCTCTGCAAACCCATGGAGACATGGGAAAGTCTCAAACCCCAGAAGTCTCATGCCTTTAACCTCTGCACATTTTGGCTGTTTGGAGACTGTTCTCACCCTCAAATCTGCTTTAAGCTCAACACCTCCAGTCTCATCAACCTTTCTCCAAGGGCTGCTTTTCTAGCGTGGTTTTCCCTGATGTCCTTGGACCAACACCAGCCACCTCACGTCCTCCCAGCAGCGTGGCAGTGCTGGTCCCTGTGCCACCTTCCCTCCCTTCTCCTCTTCCTGCACTCTGCTCCTCCCCAAAACCCCATCCCCTGCAGGCCTGGGGATTGCTCCCCTCTCCAGATGTGTGGTTGTACAGTCAGAATCTTCCTATCCTCCTTCAAAGCCCCTTTTTTATTGTCACACAGTGAGCCAAGGGTGCTCTGAGTGACCCCGTGGGTCCTGCAGAGGGTTTGGAGCCTCCTCCCGGCTGGTGTCACCCTCACATCTCATTGGCACTCGCTGAATTTCCGCAGGGAGAGTCAATAACTGCAATATTGACGAGTCCCAGAGCCGGGGCAGACTCTTGGGGGATCAATAACCCCCTTGTCAGGCAGGGACACGGGGTAGCCACTCCCAGCCCTGCTCATCCCTGGAGTGCTTCCCTGCACAACATCCCTTCCCAATGGGAGCTGATCCTGCTTTCCTGTGTTTTCCAAGCGTTTTGACAGGGACTCAAGCACAGGTGTGGATTCCCAGCAGGAATAGTCTGGTGTCTGGGATGCAAAGTTGCCTGTGAGGTCCCAGCCAGCCTGGAGGATGCTGCTGATCCTCTAAGCCTGGGGAGGAGGGATCCCAGTTCTCCCAGGTCCCATCTGGGCCACACACAGGAGGCAGCACCGGTCAGACAGCTCTAGGAACAGAAAAGATTATTAATATTATTATTATTATTTCTATATATACTGATTTGCTCACTTCTCCCTCTTCCTCCTCCACTCTGTGACCTATAAACCCTTTAGGATGTTGTGTTTTCCCACTGAGTCACTGCTACAAAGGTGACCAAATGCAATGATGACTCTGCAGGAATGATTCCTTTCAGGCCAGGAGCAACAGTCCCTTCTTTTATTCTGTCACTTGGGGCAGGAAAAGGATAGAGCAGCAAAATATTCACAGCCACAAGCAAAATCCTCACCACAATTGTTCCTAACTCAACCAGCAGCTCGAGAAAATTCATTTAGAGGGCGGAGCATCAGCCAGGGAAGAAATGCCAATGGTATCATTAATGCTTTGCTTTTATTTCTGTATTTTCTCCAGGTAGCAGTTTTGTCCACACACAAGACAGGTTTAGCTTTGTGGCTGAACTAATCACAAACGTTGACTCTCTCGCTAAACTTGGTCAGATAAAGTGCCCACACTTTGATTTCTCTTCTTACTATTCAGGGCCAGGAATGTCCCACAAAAGCCAGATTACCTTCTTGCTTGCATTGCATTCCACTGGGAAATACTTGAACTTAACTCAAGGCCATAACCAGTCTGTGCTGTTATAAAGTATCTGGGATTGGTGGGGGTTTTTTTGTGGGTTTTTTTTTTGGTGGGGGTTTTTTGGGTTTTTTTGGGGGGGTGTTTTTGTTTTTTTTTTTAATGTACTAACTGTATTTGTACTAGAAATTTTTGGAGTATGACGTCGAATCTGTAAGTATTTTTCGGTGTCAATGTTACATCTGGGCTGTAGTTAGACTATTAAACACTGGTCAAAAGGGAAAAGGACAAACATCAGTCCAACTCAACTGTGGCTACTCCACACCCATTACTAATAATACGGAATAAAACTTACATTTTGTTACAGTTCGTCAAGCGTGTGGTGCTTGCTTGAGAAAGGCTCTGAGTGAGGAGAAGAAACCCTCCTCCATCTATGATTTGGCTGTTTTAGCCACGCAGGAGCTCGATTTTCCCTGATATGGCTACAAATCATCACAAAATAGTTTTGCCTTAAGAAGCGTTTGACCTTGGCGTTGTTTGGGATGCGTTGTCTCCCTGATGAATCACTGCCTGCAGATCCCTCGGGCACAGAGCTCCAATGCTGAGGGAAGCCTGAGCTTTCAAAAGCAAGAAAACTTTGGGGAATCTGGGAGAAACTGATGATTTAGGCTGAGGAAATGATGGGAAAGCGCTCTGTGAGAGCCTGACTTTCCAACCACCTCGGTCTCTGCTCCTCCTGTGAAATCACAGATGCTGTTCATTCACAACCCCTCTCCAAATGTCCTCAGGAAAAAAAATTCTGGGCTTAAACATGCATTTTTTTTCTGTTTTTCTGGAAGTTGAGCTAAGTTGACAACTTCTGTGTCAACGTGGTCCCACCAAGAGACAGAGAAGAGCCAAGGCCAGGTTGGATGGAGCTTGGAGCAGCCTGGTCTGGTGGGAGGTGTCCCTGCCCTGGGAGCTGATCCCAACTCATAGAAGGAATAATGGGAAAAGCAGCCCCCATCCAGCAGTACTTTGGGAACAGGCAGAGCAATTGCAACCCCTCCCATTTCTTTGGAAAGCCAGACTAAAATCACCAGTGACTCTCCAGTTCTCTCTGGGATCACCCATCGTTTCCACCGGCAGCTCCTTGCTGCAGACAGAATTCCAGCCACAGCATCCCCCTGGCTCCCAATCCCTCCTCCCAGGGAAATGCAATAACAGCTCAGAGGATGGTTTGGTGCCTTCCCCTCAGTCCCACCAGCAGGAATCACAGAGCCCTTCAGGTTGGCAAAGCCCTCTAAATTCATTGAGTTCAACCATTAACCCAGCACCACAACCACTAAATCCTGTCCCCAGGAGCCACATCCACACAGTTTTTAAACATTCCCAGGGATGGTGATCCCACCACTTCCATGGGCAGCCTGTTCCAATGTCTGGCCACTCTTTCAGTGCAGAAATTTTCCCTAATATTCAATCTATCTAAACCTCATCCAGTGCAGCTTCAGGCTATTTCCTCTGTCACTTGTTCCCTGGGAGAAAAGACTGATGCCCACCCTCCTTTCAGAGTAGCTTTTTTGATGCACAAACTCGCTCCCTCCAAGCCCAGCTGCCACTTTGCTCCATTCCTGCATCCTGCCTGTTGTACTTGCAATTTCCCTCTGTCATCACTGCCACAATGCCTGCCATAACCTGCATTTTCCTCTCCAAGATGGTGGGATGTTGTCCCAGAAGAGCTGCTAATTTTACCACAGCCCCGTGTCCCAGCTGCCTGTGGCTGACCACCCAGGGCACAGCTCGGGGAATATTTAATGCACAGGGAGGTTAGGGAGGAATAATTGCAGCTCAGGTGGGTTTGTGGATGAGGATTTGTGCTTAGAACCTCAAGAAAAAGCTGGAGAAAAGGAGTTTATTCTGCCAGCATTAACCTGCAGAGGTTGAGTTTTGACAAATAAATGCCAAGGATGAGGAGCTCCCAAGTGGGAGCCTGGGGTTGTCCAGGGTTTCAGGCAGTGGGAGAGCAGAGAGTGGAAAGCTGATGGAGCAAGAGGCTGCTGGCAGCTTGTGCAACCACCCAAGGCTGCTGAGGGCCAGGGAGGGAATCTCTGTCCTTTGTCAGCACCTTCTGAGCTGTGGGAAGGGATCCTGAGCCACCCTGACACATCTGGATGAGAGGTGTCCCACTGAGGAGGGAATTTGTGTCTTGTCACCCTGTGCCACCAGCTCTCCTTCCAAAAACACCCCTAGAAATTATAAAGGTGCTGGGGGATGATCCATCAGGGGCAATATCAGAATCCCACAAGGGTTTGGGTTGGAAGAGACCTTAAAGATCACCTTGTTCCAACCCTGGGCCACAGGCAGGGACAGCTCTCACAAGAATTCTGCACCTTCCACTATAAATTAATGTCATGGAAGCTCTGGGAATTGTGCTCTCCATCCCACCAGGCTTCAGGTGCTCCATTTTTAGTGAAGACAGGCACACACTCACTGAGGGCTGGCACAAACCTTCCCAGGGCTCTCAGTGTTGCAGGTCTCACACAATGGATTGTCTCAAACCATCCCCTGAGTTGATTTAACTCACTAAAACTGGCAGAGTTGTAGTTTCTGACACTGAAATATTTTGATATGACTTTATTGGCTGCATAGCTCCATGAGGAAAGAAAAGCAAACCCAGAGGGAAGGGAATAAAAGCAGTAGGAAGTGGTAAAACAAATAAAGGCTCGAACTGGCTGCCTGATTGTTTTCCATTTTCACTTTTATTTCCCTTGCTGCCCCTTCAAATATCTCTGTGGGGTTTGATACAACACCTCTGGAGGTTGGGAACTCAGGGAGATGGCAAAGGGCTGCCTGTGGGATGGCCACTGATGATCCCCACAGCTCGGTGGGTGAAGGAGAGATGTGGAACAGGCAAAAAACCCCACAAAGTCAGATCCAGATGTGGGTCCATGGTGCCTGTTGACTCTAAAGTTCCAGTCCAGCTGTGCTTCCAGATTTGTGACATTCCCCCTTCTCCTTCAAAAAGCAAACCCAGCTCCTGCTCTGGGCACATTCCCACTTCAGGGAGAGAAAAGAACCACCCTGGCTATCAGCTCTCTGCTCCTTCAGCTGCCTCAGAGCCAGGCAGGTCCTCTCAGCCCCAGTTTTTGACACACAGCTCGTGCCAACAGAGCACATCCACGTGCCATGGACACCTCGAGTCACCTCTGTCCACATTTCTTTATTTATATATTTTATATATATAAATATTTATTATATATTTTATATTAAAATTTTAATATTATATATATATTTTATAATATATTTTATATATTATTATTATTTCTTTATATATTATTTCTTTCTTCATATTATTCTTTATCCTCTATCTTTATTTCTCCACCTGCAGGGCCAGCCCCCAATCCCAGGGTGAACCTCGCACATCTCTGAGCACTGCAGTGACACGGGGATGTGTGATAAGGTTATCACTGCCGGGGCACAAGGGGAGAGCCCAGCCCTGCCCAGGGCCAGCTGCATCAACTCACAGCGCATTTCCAGCTCCTGGAAAATGAGTTTTGGGTTTTGGGATCGGTGGGTTTGTGCTGGTGCTGCCTGTCCTGGAGGTTTTAGCGGGGTCATTCGGGGCCAGGCGGCTCCCCCTGCCCGCAGGGATGCTCATGTGCCGGTGCTGGCAGCGGGAAGGGGCGGGATGGCCTCAAACCGAATTTACCACGGGAGAAGGGGAATCGCAAATGACAGGGGTGACTCACGGCCATTCCTTGGACTCTGGGATGAATTCCAGCGGAACGAGCCGCAGCCAGACCCGGGGCTCTCCAGACCCCGACTTCCCAGACCGCCGGTTAACATTCCAGAGGGAGGGAAACAGCGCTTCAGCTCCACGATTTTAACTGGGGGGTTTTAACACAGAGATTCCCCATCCCTGGATATATTCAGGATCAGTTTGGGCTGAGGCTCTGAGCAACCTGACGGATTGAACACGTTAGTCGGACGAAATGACCTTCAAAGCCATTCCATGATTCCATGATTTTATTCCCACGCAATGCTTAGCAGAAATTCTCGCCGCCAAACATTATCATTTGCTCCAATACAGCGCTGCTGACAGTTTCTCCAAGGGTGTTAGAAGAGGATGGAGGGCAGCTGGTGAGTCCTGTGGAAACAAACCAGTGGAGAACAGGATCCTTTGGAGTCTCTTTTCCACCCTGATAGCCAAAATGCGCCTAGAGGGGGAGAATGGCTCTGTACCCTCTCTGTTTGTGGCATCCCGTGGATTTTAGGCTCGGCAGGGGCAGGAATGGAGGTGCTTAGGGAATGACTGGACGTGGCACATGGTCGGACTCGATGACCTGGGAGGTCCTTTCCAGCCTAAATGATTCTCTAATTAAATGCGGAGCAGCCGGGACAGGGAGAATTGGGCTGGGCAGCCCCCGACGGCGCCTATAACCAAACCGCGGGCATGGGAGCACTTTGGGCTGTTCCCCTCGCTCGCTCCACGGCCGGAGAACCCGGGAAAACCCGGGAAAAGCCGCGAAAGGCCGGGGGGAGGGGGTTCCCAAATTCCTCCTTCGGGATGGAGGGGAACATCCCGCCCGGGGGCGTGGCCAAGTTAGGGGGCGTGACCAGAGACGAGACAGCGTCACCGGAGGGGGCGCGGTCACGGCGTAGGGGCGTGGCCTGCCGGAAGAGGGCGGTCCCTGCGGTACCCCGGCCGCGCCAGCAGGTGTCGCCCCCTCCAGCGGACACACACAAGATGGCGGCGGCGGCGGCGTGCGGCGGTGGCGGGGGGAGTCTCTGACGGCGCCGCCATGTTGGTGAGGGCAATAACGGCGCCCGGGCTGCGCCGGTGGTGCCGGGGCCAGCGGGGCGCGGCCGCCGCTTGTTTCCCGCTGGGCCGGGCGCTGTTGGGCGTGCGGGGCGCCGAGGCCGCCGCGTTCCTGCAAGGGCTGCTCACCAATGACGTCACGCAGCTGGTGCGGCGGGCGACGCCCCCCCCGCGCTCTACGCGCACGCGCTGAATGTGCAGGGCCGCTGCCTGTATGACGTCATCCTGTACAGGTGAGACCAAGCGGGGCGGCCGGGGGGGCGGGGAGCTGGAAGAAACCATTACGGGGTGGCGGGGGGTGGCTCCTGTCACCGCGGTGTGACATTTCCGGCTTAAATTTCTACATTAATGTGCAAAAAAAGCGCTTCCTCCGTGTGTGTTTGTCATCACTTAATGCAGCCTCTGCGGAGAGTGTGGTGGGTGTAATATCCTCACGTGTGGATATTGGCTGTGCTCTGGAGCCAGGCTGGGAGAGCTGAGGGTGCTCACCTGGAGAATGCTCCAGGGAGAGCTCAGAGCCCCTTCCAAGGGGACAGATGGGATGTTGAGGATAAATCTTTCCCTGTGAGGGTGGGGAGGCACTGGCACAGGGTGCCCAGAGCAGCTGTGGCTGCCCCTGGATCCCTGGAATTGTCCAAGGCCAGGTTGGACAGGGCTTGGAGCAGCCTGGGACAGTGGAAGGTGTCCCTGCCCATGGCAAGGGGTGACACTGGATGAGCTTTAAGGTCCCATCCAACCCAAATCTATTCTGGGATTCTGTGACAGTGGAAGGCACAGCTGAACAAAGCTTCTCCCCCAGCTAAAATTCCCTTCACTGTAGGTAAGGATAGAGAATTCCACATGGCCAGACCTGTTTGTGCCCCTGGGAGAAGGGAGGGCAGTGTTTGCTAGGACAGAGTACAGCTGGTGCCTGAAACAGCTCAGGTATTTCACTGTGGGGACGTGGGTGCTGCTCCCTGTGTGCCACAGAAACTCCTCAGATTTCTGGATTTGCACCAAGATCCAAATAAAAACCCAACTTTGGCTCCTGCTGCTGTGAGTGTTTATTTTCCTGACCTTGGGGGTGTGACTGTTTTTAGACTCCATGGAAGCACAGCAGAGGAGCCTCACATCCTGCTGGAGTGCGACAGCACCGTGCTGGATTCCATCCAGAAACACCTGAAACTCTACAAGATCCGCAGGAAAGTCACCATTGACCCCTGTCCTGACCTCTCCCTGTGGGCTGTCATCCCTGGGGAACAGCCTGGGGACGCCAGTTCCCTCCCAAAATGTGCAGACCCTGCTCTGCTCTTAACTCCTGACCCCAGGGCAGAAGTCATGGGCTGGAGACTGATTGCAAAGAAAGGAGCAAACCTGTCAGAGATTATCCCTGGGAGTCAAGTTGGAGATGTTCAGGATTACCACAGGCACAGGTATAAACAAGGTAAAGCCAAGCTCTGTTTCACACTATGGATTTTGGGAGTCCACATGCTGATATAAGGCAGGGATAAGTTATAAACTCATCATTCTTATGTTTTAATGCATTTAATTTGTTAATTAATGCATGTATTAATTGCTACTTTGAGTATTAAAGGGACCTGGTGGTTATAATTCTGTCTGGTGGCAATATTTGGGCAATAATTTTCTATGACTCAGATTATGGGGATAATCTGAGTAATAGAAAATTACTCAGAAAATAGAAAATTTTAGCATTGGTCAGGAATGCTAAAAGAAAGCCAGGATTATTCATTTTCTTCGAGAGAAGCTTCTGTGGTTTGAGTAACTTTGATTATTTTGGGATGACGCACAGTCCGGGTGCTTTGCTTATTGCTGAGGAAGGAAAGGAAACTCCCAGACTTGGTTTCCTAAAAATTTTGTGGGTGGATTTGCTGAGTTATCTCTGAGGCCAAGGAGACTGGGCAGGGATCTCAGTCCTGGGAGCCTCAGTCCCTTTTTGATTTTAGTGTGACAGAGAGAAAGGTGATGGTTCTGTGCTGAAACTGGGATCTGTTTGGCTTGGAAAAATTAGTGCCTTTTTGATTTTAGTGTGTGACAGAGGGAAAGGTGACAGTCCTGTGCTGAAACTGGGATCCGTTTGAGTTGGAAAAATCAGTCCCTTTTTGATTTTAGTGTGTGACAGAGGGAAAGGCGATGGTTCTGTGCTGAAACTGGGATCCGTTTGGGTTGGAAAAATCAAACTGAGAATGAGTCAAACAACTCAGAGCACAAATCTAACGAGCAGCATTTCCCTGCCGGCTTTGCTCTTTCCCTAGGAATCCCTGAAGGGGTGCAAGATCTCCCCCTGGAGTCGCCCTCCCGCTGGAATCCAACCTGGCCTTCATGAACGGCATCAGCTTCACCAAAGGCTGCTACATCGGGCAGGAGCTGACGGCCAGGACCCACCACATGGGTGTGATCCGCAAGCGGCTGCTGCCCGTCACTTTCCCGGCTCCCCTTCCCACCTCCGGCATTCCTGAGGGAGCCGAGATCCTCACCGAGTCGGGAAAACGAGCCGGGAAATTCCGTGCTGGAGCAGGAGAGCTCGGCATCGCCCTGCTGAGGCTGGCTCATGTCGATGAACCGCTCTGCATAAACCTGGCAGGGGACAGAGTGAAGCTCTGCACTGCCACACCCGAGTGGTGGCCTAAAACCGCTGCTAAATAGAGGAGGGAGCACTTTTGGGGTTGTGTGGGGGATTTGGGAATGCTGCTGGTTTGGAGGGGATGTCTTGCAGGATTCCTCAAATCAGGAGTAAACAGCGGAACCCAAAGCTGTGGCAGATCACTGGGTTGGATCTTCCACTGGAGAGACAAATCCAGGGAATTGCACCTTTTCCTGAGGGAAATCCCCACTTATTTTAGGGGTGCCCTGAGAGTTGTTGGGTTGGTCTCTGTGTATTTAGGGGATACCCTGTGTTGGTGGGTTGGAGTCTGGATGGATCTCCAGGCCAACACTCAGACTGTGCTCCGTGTGTGTTCCAGCTGAAGCAGTGGGATCAAGGAGTTTCCCTGTT
The DNA here is from genome assembly GCA_021534815.1 of Acrocephalus arundinaceus. Lineage (NCBI taxonomy): Eukaryota > Metazoa > Chordata > Aves > Passeriformes > Sylviidae > Acrocephalus > Acrocephalus arundinaceus. The sequence goes on along the minus strand of JAJEOU010000373.1, from coordinate 50,311,066 downwards.
CCATGCACTGATTTTTTTTTCTTCAATTCAGAATAACCATTCTGTGGTATTATAATTTTATTCTTTTTTTTTTTTTTTTTTTTTTTGAGTGGAGATCATGCTGCTCTTATTAAGATGTATTCTCAGGCTGAATTTTTTTTTTTTTTTTGCTGCAAACTCCTCCTTGCATTGAGCTTCTTAAACTTGCTGATGGGGCTGGAATTTCTTCCCACCACTGGAATTGTGTTCAGGAAGAGGAACACCTTATGCTTCAGGTGTCAGACCTTGATTTTAACTCATCCCAACTGGGAAAGAAAGGTCTCAAACCTCCTGGTCTTGTCTCCTGCTTTGGTGGCAGTGGAGGGAGCACAGCCAGTTCCTCTGACTCCCTTCACTCAAACCATTTTTTGGGAGAGGAAAGGGATATTTTCAATGCCACATGTGCTGGCCTTCCTGAGGGAGGATTTTCACCATGTTCTGGCTCTGCACTCCATGCTCTCTGTACCCCTCACACCCTGTCCCTGCAGCTGAGTTTTCTCCATCCACCACCCTGAGGGTTTTCAGAGCAGCCCAATGCCTTGGCATTTCTTTGCTTCATTTTTTTCTGGTTGCCAACACTGCTCTGCTTCCCCAGTTTTTCTTCTTGCTGCAACATATTCCTCTCTTCTTCCAAAGCCAGCCAGCTCTGTGCCTCCTGACCCTGTCACCCTGCAGTGATGTATAGGAACCCTTTTTATTTTTGTATTGCAATAAATCCATTTCACAATGAGAGAGCTGCCCAGGTGAGATCCCATTTTGCCCCAAAAAAACCAAAACAAAAAAACCTTTGCATGAATATTTGTAACAAAACCCATCCAAAATCACATTCTGCCTCTTGTTACAGTGTTACTGTGAAAAGTATTTGTCTGTAAAAAAATGCTTATATTGATTAAAATTCTATGGTTGCTGTAAAATGATTGTGGAATATCTCATTAATTGTTGCCTCTGATTTAAATATGACTCGTTGGAATGAGAAGATGCCTTTTTTTTTGTTTGTTTTGCTTGAGTGAGGACATACAACAGAATAAATGCATTTTCAGGTTGCTTGCTGACAAGAGCCATGCCTTAGACTGTTGGTCAGGTGTGGGATTGGTAACAGATTCTTTCTGCTGGGAAAATAAAAGAAATTGTATCCTCCAGAGGCCACAAAGGTGAGGCTGTGCTGCCCAGCTCATCCTTATAGCAGCTTTTTCTCTCTGCCACCCATTGTGCAAAGCCTGCTCAGAATGGTTTTATTGTCCTGGGGTGAGCAGAGCCTGAACAAACATTGAATAAACTGTTTGGGGAAAGCCCTGAATCTCTTCTGCCTCAGACACACATTTCTTTTGTCTTCTTCACAGTGTTTGAAAGGGTTTTGTTGCTGCCAGCAGCTGCAGGTGACACAAGGTTAGAAAGAGAAGGTGGTGGTGGAATGAAAAGGAGTTTGATGGCTTCTGGAAAAAAAAATGAGGTAGAAATAGGGTGGAGCTGCCCAAATCCATGTTATCCTTAATTTTTTTATTCTCCCTCACAGCCTTCTCCACCATTAATAATTTTATCCAGGTGAATTTGAGGCTGGAGAGTGCAAGAGTTGATTTAAGGATTTTGCCTCTCTGAGACCCATGGAATTATTAAGGCTGGAAAATGGAAAAGCCTCTCGGATCATCAACTCCACTCATTCACAGCACTTCCAAATCCACCACTAATCCATGTCCCCAGGTGCCAAATCCACCCATTTTTTAGACACTTTCCAGAGATGGTGACTCCACCACTTCCCTTGGCAGCCTGTTCAGGGCTTGACTTTTCCAGTGAGGAAATTTTTCCTGAGCACCAGCACGGTGCCCAAGGGTGACCTGCTGAGATTCCAGCCTCAATCCAAACAGCTGGAAAATGTGGGGCCTTTCCTGATCCCCTTTTTCTGTGTGTTCCCCCTTGCTGCCTCAGTTTCCCCGTCCTCTGCCTCAGTGCTGCTTTCTGAGGGAAAAGAGTGGAGCAAACACTTGGAATAAGCTGAAATCGCAATGGGATAAGACAGGAGCCACTGGCCATTGAAATGGTTGCTTTCAGGAAAAGGAACTTTTTATCTTTTTTTCTGCCTTTAATTTTTTTTTTAATTTTCTAGGAGCAGCACTTGTCTTCATAATTACATTTTTTTACCTTCCCTGTCAGAGTAAAATGCCAAAAAAAAAGTTGTCTTGATGTGGTGAGGGTTCAGAAAAATGCTTATACTTCAGTTTACAATATAAATATAAATTACATATTACATATTACATATATTCTACTGCAGGTTATTAAAATCACTGCTCTTCCCTATTAAAACCATAATCTGTCATAGGGATTCACACTGCTGTGGCCAGGTTTTGTAAAAGCATTTTTACTTTGGATGACTTTAAAAAGCCCTCACCAATATTTGTAGCTTAATATCAGTATTTGGATATTTTTCTGTTTTCCTGCTGCTGAGACAGTGCTGAAACCTTTCAGCCCTTCAGGGAGTGTCCAAATAGGATTTATTCCTCACAGGCTGCCTTGGTGCTGCTTTTCCAGGAGACTCAATTTCTCCAGAAATTTGGAAAATTTGGCAGCTTTCATCCCCTTTTCCCCACAATTCCTGCTGAAAATTCAGAGATGAAATTCTCTGCATGGGCATCGTGGCATTATAAATGTTATTTTGAGAGGAGAGTGTAGCTCCTACTACTTCTAATTATTTAATATTTTTGGGGAGCACAGTTTCTGCTAGATAGAAACAAAGACAAATGCTACGTTTTGGGTTTAAATCCTTTTTTTCCAACCCTTTCCCTGTGTGGTTTTGCTTTTTTAGACTGTGAACCCCTCAAGAAAAAGTCTTGTGGTTTTTTTGCTGTAACCCACTGTTCTTGAGGCAGCGGAAATAATTTCTGCCTAAACTGTTTTTGTGGATTTGTGTCTGGATTTCCTCTTTTTCCCTTTGTCCATCCAAACCAAATGAGTGTGGAATTCTTCTGTCTCCTCCTACCACTAAAATCAGAGTTTGTACTTCAGTGCTCTGCTGCCACAACTCTGGAAATGTTTGGGATTCCTCTGTTTTCCTTCATCCCTGCTCAAGGTTTTTGATCTTTTGGGGTTTCAAGGGGGAAAAAAAAGTGGAAATGAATATAAAAGCTTCTTGTTTCGGTTTTCTATATTATTTTATTTTCCAGCTGTGCTTTAGGCAGCTGGGAGGAGCTGGAAGGTGTCTGGGAATGTCATTGGAGGTTTTGGGACAGAAACCAGAGGGGGAACAGCAACACAGCAAACAAAGGTTGGGGTTTTTATTTAATTTCCTACTTATTGCTGTGTCAGAAAAGCTGCAGACAATGAACTTAATATTTGGGGAATGTTGTGTGCTGTGTGCCACTCACATTCTGTTTTATTAGAGCAATTTGATTGGAGTTTAATTTAAATAAATGTATGTTGGAGGTTGCTCTTGTAATTTTTTGAATGGGTTTTTATGTGGTTTTTCTTTTTAAATTGAGTGGGAATTTGGTACTTTCTCTTTTTTCCAGTCTCAAGATGAACAATTCCTGACTGATGATTGACTCCACTTCCCAGCAACCCAAATAAATTGTATTTTAACTGGGTTTTGTGCCATTTTCTTCAGAAAGATGAAGATGGATCCATTTGCTATTTCCATTGGCTCTGGATACATTTATTTGTTGAGATTACATTTGCTCTTTTTTTTTATTTTTATTTGTAGGGCTAAAAATAGAGTGATGTGGGGGACGATCAGGATTTATAATCTCAGGCAAAGAATTGTGGGAAAACCACAACTTTATTAAGGAAAAAAAAGTTTAAAAGGTGATAAAATGCAACTGTCACCAAGATACTTGAAAAAGAGGAAAAGGCATGGAAGAAAGACTTTACTTAAAATAAACTTAATTTTAAATTCTTTTTACAGGGCTTGATTTCTCCTTTGTGGTTACACAGCTTGGATAAGCCAAGTGCTACTTTCAGTGGGGACACAGGAACAGAACCAGCACCAGAAAACCTCATTAATTCCAGTGAATTATTTGAGATGCCAAAACCCCAGAGATACAAGAGGTGCAAAATCCTTTTAGTGTGAAATACAATGTAATTAGATATTTATATGTCTATTAAAGCAATTAGAATTTCCTTACTGGGTTGTGCTTCCTGATTACAGTTTAAATGGTTTTGGAATATTAAAATATATAGTTTATTACTGTATAAGTATAGTACATATACAATAATATATATATTCATACATACTTCTATTATATGTATATATTTGTTATATTTAATATATTTGTATATAAGTATATAACTATATATATACTTATATAAATAGTAATACATATATACTGAAATATATATAAAATTATAGTATATATAAATGAATATATTCACTTATATATTTTTTAATTTATATACTTTCTATATATGCCTTTATACTGATATTCTGTTTTATATACATACGCTTTCACACATATATCTAGTTTAAATATACATATATACATATATATACACACTTTGATATATATACTTTTATAGTTATATGATTTTATGTATATACTTTTACATATATCTAGTTTAAATATATATACACATATACACGCATACTTTTATATATATTTATATTTAAATCCTTTTTATATGTACTTTCACACATACACACATATATATACTTTTATGATATGTATTTATTATATAAATATAGTATATATAAACAAATAAATCCACACATATATGTACTTCAACTTATATACTTTATATATATACTTCTGATATTCTTTTATATATATACACTTTCACACATATATAGTTTAAATATATATACACACTTTGATATATATGCTTTTTGTTATATAATTTATACATATGCACTTTTCCACATATATATACTTTAAATATAGATATACATGTTTATATATATTTATACTTATATACTTTTATATAAGTAAACATACACATACATACTTATATTTATACTTTTATATGTATTTATTATATTATTTAAATATATATGTATGTAAGTATATAAATATTGTATATATACACGAATATATCCACTTATATATATGTACTTTAATCTACTTTATATATGTACTTTTATAGTGATATTCTTTTTATATATATACACTTTCACACATATATAGCTTAAATATATATACATATATACACACATGCTTTGATAAATATACTTTTATAGTTATATTATTTATATATTGCACTTTTACATATAATATACTTTAAATGTATGTACACATATAAATACATACTTATATATATATTTATACTTATATACCTTTATATATGTACTTTCACACTTACATATACATATATACATATACATATATTTATACTTTCATTATATGTATTTATTTTATTATTTAAATATATATGTATGTAAGTATATAAATATAGTATAGGTACCCTAATATATCCACATATATATGTACTTTATATATTTTATATATATACTACTGATTTTTTTTTATATCTACACTTTCACACATACCTATATCTACATAGACATACTTATATTTATACTTTTATGATATGTATTTATTTATATTATTTCATTACATATGTATGTAAGTATATAAGTATAGTATATATGCACGACTATATCCACATATATATGTACTTGAACTTATATACTTTATATATAGTTTTATACTTATATTCTCTTTTATATATCTACACTTTCACACATATGTATAGTTTAAATATATATACACACACGGATATATATACTTTATAGTTATACAATTTTATATATATACTTTTACACATATATACACTTTAAAAATATACTTTTATATATGTGTTTTCACATAGACATAGATATATATACTTTTAAATATATACTTTTATATGTTTTCACATATACATATACACACACATACACATACACTTTTTAATATATACTTTATATATATATACACACACTTTTATATATATATATGCACACTTTTATATATATATATATGCACATTTTTATATATATAAAAAATAGTGACCACCTGAACATAATTACCCGCTAATTAATTCTGCTAATTGCGGAGGAGAAGCCGCCTTTCCCCATCTCCCGGGCGCTGCTTTCCCCCCTGGGCAGCGTTTCCCATTAAAGGGCTCGGCTCAGCCGCGCCTTACGGCAGCGCCCATAAAACTCCAGGGAAGGGGGATCCCAAACCTCGGGAAGGGAGGGAAAGGACTGCAATTCCCAGAGTCCTCCCGCATCCTGGCCCTGCGGTGACATCAGAATCCCATGGCCGGCACCGGCTGGGCAGCGACAGCACCGAAATGTGAGCTCGCTTTTCTTTCTCCCTTCTCCAGCGGGGCCTTTCCGCAGCCCGATCCCGGTGCCAGGGCACGGTCTGGCACCGCTGAGCGCTCTGCGAGGGTGTGTGACCCGACGGACAGGAGGTGACATCTCGGGGACAAGAGCCCGGCGCCTTTTCCCGGCCGGTTCGGGGACCCGCGGGTCGCGCTCCGCCCGGCGGGGCCGGTCCCTGCCCGCAGCCCCCGATCCGCCGCTTTCCCCAGCGTTTCCCGCCGCTTTCCCGCTGGTTTCGCCTTTGTCCCGCGGCTCCAAGGGGGTGGAGGAGACGCTTTTCCATAGCCTGGCAACAGAGTGCGTGTAGTAACTGCGCTGTGAGCGGGGATCCCCCGCCGAGGGGACCGGGGACGGGCTCGGGTCCTGCCGGGCGCTCCGGCTGCTCCAGCCGCTCCTTCCCCGCTGGCTCTGCCGGGGGCTGGAAAAGCAGCCCGGGAATGGCTGGGGGGAACCGATAACTGCGCAGGTGGGTCTCGGTGGAAGTCGGCTCTGGCTGCGGGGTGAGATTTCTGCGCCTCCGGGAGGGATGCTCGGGGTGTCCGGAGGGATGCTCAGGCTGCCCGGAGGATAACTCGGGGTGTCCGGAGGATAACTCGGGGTGTCCGGAGGGATGCTCGGGCTGCCCAAAGGATAATTCGGGGTGTCTGAAGGGATGCTCGGGTTGCCCTAAAGATAACTCGAGGTGTCCAAAGGGATGCTGGTGGTTTGAACAGCAGGAAGACCACCCAGGACAGCGATTTTTGCGCTGTAATGTTTGCTGAGGTGGTTGTAGTTCAAACTAAAAGTTAGTGAGTTACTTTGCTAGTAGTGGTCAGTGGTTTCTCAGTGCTTTCGAGTGTTTATTTGATGTAAGTGCCTGACAAAACCCAAACAAGTATCTCATGGTGCTGAGCACCAGAGTCTCCAAGCAAAGTCTTTCTCAAAGTGAATAGGAAATTTGGGAATGTTTGCTGTCATTTCTCCCCTGAGAAGTTTATTAACTTCACAACCAGTAATTAAAACATTAAAAGCTCATTCATTTCTCTTTACAAACAGTTTAGGTGTTTGAAGGGATGTTGTGACAGTGTTTTGTTTGAGGACACCTAATTAGTACTTTAATTTCCAAATGAGGAGGAAGTCAAGTGGGAAAAGTGGCTCTATATCTAATTTGAGTAGTCTAATGAAATTAAGATACAGACTTTTATGTAATATTTAGTGTGGCCTGATCCTTATGCAGCTGATTTTAAAAGTTCCATTTATTTGTCCATATGTTATGCCAGTTTGTAACTTCAGTGAGGGTTTTCCCCATTCAGCAGTGGATAATTTCAGCATTTTGGGGTGTTTTAAGATCAATTTGGAAAGAGTATATAAAGTGTATATATATATATAAAGTATATGATTTTGGGAAGAGTTTGATTTAGTGGAATTTAAACTGTACTGGATAGGTCAGAATGAATTGGGAGAAATATTTTGTAATCCAGCTGGAATTTTATATTCCTGAACAAAAAGGTTTATATTAGTACCAATAATCCTGTTTCCAGCACAGAGCATTATCTACAAATCAGGCCTTGAGGTGCCTTTGGATTATTTGACTTTAAAGTGAGTGGAAGTCCAGTAAAAACTCGTTACCTGTTTGTTTAATATTCCCTTGTGTTTCCCGGGACTACCAGCAGATAATGGAGTGTGACACGTGATAGGAATTGTAAGTGAAGGTGAATTACATTCCCTTAGATTTTCATGGAGCCTGCATAAAAAAATAAAACCTGAAACTTCAGAGTAAGGGTTTCAGTCATTTTTGCACACAAAATACTTAGGAATAGTAGGACTGGAGTGTTCAGAGTACTTGTGGCTTTGGAGAACAATGAGGAGTGTGCAGAGCTATAAAATCTATCATTAAAATCAAGATAAGTAGCTTATTGAAATTGGTTAAATGAATGGCAGAGCAAGGTTTTGTTTCTAAACTATCTGCTGATAATTATTATTTTTAATAAAGAATTTCAATCATTGGAGAAGTTATGAATTAAAAGCTTTCATATAAATACTGCAGAAATGTTCTGTGTGTTTGGGTGAGGGCTTTTGGCTCAGGAAGAGGTGCCTGACAAAGGTAGCACTGCCTTGGGTCAAGGATGGAATTGAGGAGTGGGTTGGAATCTCTTGCCCCCAAAAACTTCTTGCCACGTAGCTTTGTAAAACAGATAGACCTAAATATAAAATAAGTCCAAAAAAAGATGTGTTAGAGAGAAATGTGGGTCTTCAAACTTGATACCTGATCCTGGAACTTGTAATGTAGGAGGAAGTTTTCAGGCCTTCCCCATGATCTCCCTGAAACACTGAGGTGATGTTTGAAAAACCCTTTTTATTTACCAGTAGTGCAAGGAGCATCTGTTTGCAGCAACCGTTAAAGGCAGTGAGCGCAGAAAATCCACTTTTCTGAAGGAGGCTGGAGCACAGGGGCAGCACTCAGACCTGTTTGGAGCACCTGGGTAAATTTTAAGCTTCACTTGGACTCTTGGGTGGGTTGTGAAGCCCAAACGCAGCAGCTGCAAGGGTTTGGGAGTTTCCCATGATTTCAGGTGGTTCCTGTTCAGCGAAATCAAGGGATTGTTATTTGGGCTTCAGGATATCCATGAGTGCTTCGTGAAATCTGCATCTAAAGTTGCAGATAGATGGGTTGTGTCACAGAGGTAATGATTAACCAGATCAATAATGTGTAGGGTTAGGGGTGCCTTGACAGAAAAACTGCTGATAAAAGGTTGGTGTGGTGGGATCACGTTTCTGGTAGCAAAACCCAGGTTGGACATCAGATCAGCCAAATCCTTGGTGCTGCAGGTTGGGGGAGGTCACTCACAGTGGGATGTGGGCCTGACATAATCTCCTTCCTTTGTCAGGTTTTGAGAATTTATCATAACGTGACTGCTGCAAAATTTATCTTAATTTATCTTTACCATAAAAGCTGCACTGATCTTCACTCAGTCAAAGCTTTGTGGCAGTGAAGGCAAAACCTTAGGTGTGTGCAGGGCATTGATTTGCTCACCTGGGACGTTGTTCTGCTGTGTCCTGGGAAGTGTCACACGTGTGGCAGGGGACAGCCACAGCTGGACACTCCCTTGTACCAGCGAGGTTGTGCTGTAAGGGGTCAGTGTGGGTGTGCAGACAGCACAGGAAAGGATTTTGGAATCAGAACATCCCACCTGCAGTGCTCTTGGGAACATGGAATTGTTCAGCTTGGAAAAGACCTTTCCACCCATGTCCCCAAGTGCCACCTTCAGATGCCTTTTGAACACTGGTGATTCCACCAGTGATGGTGGTGGTGGGTTCCACCACTGTCCTGGGCAGCCTGTTCCAATGCCTGATCACCCTTTCAGGGGCGAAATTTTCTCTAATATCCAACCTACACCTCCCCTGGTGCCAATTGAGGCCATTTCCTCCATCCTTGTTCTGGGAGCAGATCCCAAATCCCCCCTGGCTGTCCCCTCCTGTCAGGAGTTGTGCAGAGCCACAAGGTCCCCCCTGATCTCCTTTTCTCCAGGCTGAGCCCCTTTCCCAGCTCCCCCAGGAATTCTCCAGACCTTTCCCAGCTTTGTTCCCTTCTCTGGCAGGATGGATTTCCCCATCTTGCCTTGGGATAGGGACTGGAGGAGCCCTGGGGCTGAGTGGGGACACGGTGGGAACAGCAATGAAGGGGAGCTAGAAATTACTTTTATGTATAAATACAACTTTGACAGATGTAGTAATTGCCTTTTTGGTTTTTTTAATTGCTTTTAAACAGGAGAAGTTGGTCCTTAGGAGTCTGAGTCCTGCCTGCACGCAATGCTGCACGCTCCAGAGGAGAGCACCTGGGGACTGAGAACAAGGACATGGTCCAAGTGCCACCCCTGGGCACTGCCAGCCACAGGTGAGTCCAAAACTGAATTTTTGCAGGGAAACAGAAATAAAAACTTCCATGAGGCGTTTGTTTTATAGTGAATAACCATGTTCACAAAATCCTCAGCACCTGGAGGGGATGTTACATCCCAGATGGAGCAGCTCTCCCTGGTGTGTCAGGGCAGGAATGATCCTCTGGTCATGGAAATCCAGCAGATCCTCCCGTGCTCTTCTTGTCTTTGTGAGACTCACCACAAAGTCCTGAAGAACAACTGCTGGAAGTTAACATGGACCGAAAGAAAAAAACCCCCAAAATCTTTGTTAGTATGAGATGATTATTTAGATGCTTGTGTTAAAACAAAATAAACAAATGGTCAGTGAGCCTGTGAGTATTCTTAATTGTATTTGGGTAACAGAACCCATGTATTGAACAAGCACCTCATAATTCTTTATTATCTTTATTATCTTTATTATCTTTATTATCTTTATTATCTTTATTATCTTTATTATCTTTATTATCTTTATTATCTTTATTATCTTTATTATCTTTATTATCTTTATTATCTTTATTATCTTTATTATCTTTATTATCTTTATTATCTTTATTATCTTTATTAGGTTTTATTTTTTATTTTTTCTTTATTTTATTTTCTTTCTTATTATTTTCATTATTTTTATTATTTATGATTTTATTTATTCCTACATACATCCCACCTTAAAAGGTGCACTTTTAAAAGTGCTTTTGACCCAGTTAAGAAAGGTCTGGCTGACTTGGGTCCTTTTCCTCAGAAAAAAAAAGTTTCTTGATTCTTTGGCTGCTGAAAATGAACTTTTCCTTTTGCTGCTGCAGCAAATCTTTTTGATGATGATGTGAGTTCAGGTTTTAGAGGGAAGTCTTCAGTGATCTGACATTTCTATTGTTTTATCCCTGATATTGAGAGGTTTGAATAACTGACCTATTTTCTCCCCTTAATTTGGTTTTTTTGCATCTCCTTGTTGCCTGTTTACTTCTGCTGGTTCATTTCCTGGGAAAGCCAAAAAAAGCAAATTAGAGATTTCTGTGGGATTTTGTTTTTTGGGTGGGGTTTTTTTTGGGATTTTTTTTGTTGGGGTTTTGTTTTGTTGTTGTCTTTTTTTGTTTTGTTGGGGGTTTTTTTTGTTTGTTTGGTTGGTTTTTGGTGGGGGGGTTGGGTTTTTTGTTTTGTTTTGTGGTTTTTTATTTTTTAATTTTATTTTTTCCTTTTACTTTTTTTTTTTTTTTACCCAGTGGTTGCAGAGAATCCCTGGCAGCGCACCCTGAATGAGTCAGGCAATCCCAGTGTGCTACAGATCAACATATCCATAGGTTGGAATTACTAAAGTCTTTAAAAAACCCCAAAACAGAGCTTTTTTTTTTTGTTTTCTTTTTCCTGCCAAGAACTAAACAGGAAATACTTATCCTGCCCTGGAAATCAGGGCAGAATACCCTCAGTGTGAATGTGATAACTCTGCAGTGCTGTTGTTTACTGTTGTTATCAGGGATGTTCTTGCAGTGCTCTGGAGCAGGGAGATCCTGCAGCTTTAGGATAAATTATTGTAAAAATTTTTAGCTAATTTTAATGCTTTTTTTTGGAAAATCTAGAACTCTGTAAAGTGGGACTTTGTGTCAGTGAAAGCAGTTCCTTCTGATGGTACAATGGAGCAATATTTAGCTGTGATTGTTATTTTTCAGAGAAGTCTTAATCTGATATGAGCCAGAAGCTCTTGTCACCTCTAAAGAAGAAGAAATCCTTCTTAAAGGATGGTGAGAGCCTGGCACAGGTTCCAAGAGAAGCTGTGGCTGCCCCTGGATCCCTGGAAGTGTCTGAGGCCAGGCTGGATGGGGCTTGGAGCATCCTGGTCTGGTAGGAATTGCAGGTCCCTTCCCAACCCAAATCCTTCTGTTTCAGTCCCCCCGATGTTCATAACCCTGGCATGATTTAGGATTCTCCATGAAAATTCCTAAAACTCCTTTCCAGGCTGCCCCCAGTGCAGCTCCTGGTGTCTGGGAATAACAGCCACAATCTTGAACTGCTTCCAGTGCTTTGCTGGAGAACACTGGGAACAAAACCCTTCCAGTAAAGAGGAGGAACGTGGGAGTGTCCTGCTGTATTGCCAGTGCTGGGGAATCCTGGCAGAGGGAGGATTTTCACAAGCTGCAGGTGTCTGTTCCCATCTCAGGCAGAAGCCTCTGTGTGGAAAATGTCTCTTGCACTGATCTGGCAGATTACATATTCCCAGGATGGTTTGGTGTGGAAGGAACCTTAAAAATCATCTGTTCCACCTCCTACCATGGGCAGGGGCACCTTTCACTATCCCAGGTTGCTTGGACACTTCCAGGGATGTGGCAGCCACAGCTTCTCTTGGAATCTCTGCCAGGGCCTCTCACCAACCTGACAGGGAACAACTTTCTCTTAATTTCTTAACTAAATCTTTCCTTTTTTGATGTCACAGATACCACAACAATATCAATGTCTAATAGCTTTGATACTATTTAATTTTATATATTTATACATGAAATATTAACATTTTACTGATGAAGTTGTGTTTCTCCTCAAAAGAAACTTTGGAGGAGAATCCTGCTTGAGGCTTTTAGCAATAGTGAATGGCTTTGGTAAATAATTTTTTTTGGTCTGCACCTTCACATTTTGAATGAAAAAAATTAGTCCAAATGACTTGTCTGGGTTTTAGATGTAATGTTTTATTGTTTTTGAAGGTAATTTATTGAGACAGTGGCTTTGCAGGGGACTAAAGTAAAAGCCCAACTGAAGACTGTAGGAGCTATAATTTGATTTTTCCCCCCCCTTTTTTTTTAAGGCAGCATTTAATTCATTGACTTTTATCTTTAAGATTATGAGTGATTCCATCCTTTTTTTTTTTTTTTTATTTCCTGCAGCTTGTTAGTTGTTCTGTGTAAACCCCAGAGGAGAATTTGTGTTTGACTGGGTGGAAGGACAGGCTCCAGTGTTTTGGAAGCACTGAGCCTTATCTAGGGTACATGAAGTCCCTCTTCTCCTGGGCTTTAGACACATTGTGCTGCACAACTCAACATCAGCAGTGATTAATGGCTCTGAAAATAAAACACAAATCCATTTGTTACAGCTCCTATTTTTAATCTGTGCACAAGTATTTTATTCTCTGGCCCAGGGGCAGGAATTTCTCTCTTTGCTGCTGCTTCCTGGTAGCCCAGACAGAACCAGGGGCTGGGCTCTCCTGTGGGTTTGCTGCTGAATTTTTGAGGAATTTTGGCCTTGCTGGATCCTAAGGGATGCCTGTGTTTGCTCAGGAGTCATTTGGAGCAGAAAATGAGGGTCACACCCTGCTGCTCCCCTGCAGGGTCACAGTGGACCTGGGTGAGCTGTTCTTGTGCCTGATCTAATGACAGAAATACTGCCAGAGCATTTGAGTGGAAATTTACAGTAAAATTTTACAATTTTACTGGGTCCTGGTACCTCTGATTCTGTTATTTAATAGGGGTTGGTTTCAATGAGCAAAATCAGTTTATAGCAGGTGATAAACTCTCAGTGTAATCTTTAAGATTTAAAAATATTCACTGCAGGGGTTGTTCTGTTCTGTTCTTGGTAGGAACACACCTGAGCAGAGAATATTTCTGTCCCACCTTTTCAGAAAATCCCCAGGAAGGGAGATCTGAGTCTGTGACAGCTTTCACTTGGGTCAAGGATTAATTGTAATGAAAATAAATTAAATTCAGAGAATTCCAGGTTGGAAGAGGCTTCAAATATCGTCTGCTCCAGTCTTTCTTGGCATAAATAACCTCTGAATAAATAATTTATTTGTAATATTCCTTTCCGCAGCAGTACTTGGGTTACTTTTCTTACCCACATTTTGCTCCGTGGAGTTTCCAGATGTTCCTCCCTCCTTCTCAGGGGCTCTTCCCTGGAATGTTTTGTGGTTTTGGGGTGTAACAGGGCTGATGGCTCTTGTTTTCCAGAGGGGATGTGCTTGCCTGGGACAGATGCATTCCCAGTCTCCCAGAGCAGCAGATTCTGAGCTGTGAACGTGCCACGCCAGCACCTAAAATGTGAAACCTGTGGAGAATTCCAATTACTGTGCAGTAAGTCAACTCTGTTATTTGCATATTTATTTTTAAAAGACAGATTTGGGTTAATTTAAGGCAAGGGAGGGAAGGTGATTTAGATTTTATCCTTTTGTCGTGGCTACCTTACACATCCCTGAAAAATTCATTTAATTCAGGAAATAAAAGCAAAGCTTTGCTTTGCTGCCTTTACTGCTCACCAGGTGAACATCTAATATTAAAAAGATTTCTTTCTCTCTTCAATGCAGGTAAATAGCTGGAAGCAAACCATGGACACTCAGTTTTTCTCCCCATTTCTGGGAGCAATCCCCAATCCCCCCACGCCTCCGGAACCCTCCCGGCTGTGCAGCGACTGGCTGGGATGCCCGAGAGTTTGGATCCAATTCTGCCTTCCAGGAGTGCCCAAAAAAAAGGTATCAGCATTCCTGCTGTGCCCTTAGGGCTTCTGGATCACTGAAATTTTTGTGTTGAAGAATAATGGGGATTCTGGATGTTTTTTGTGAGTTTCTGGCATCTCTGGGAGCTCAGTGGATTTTCTTTGCTCTGTAATGGTTATTATGAGGTGGTGGAAACAAAAGGTGTGCAGAGGGTGTCCTAGGTTACAATGTAAGTTGTGCCCAAAGTCTGTATTCTATCCCCACCCCATGAGCTGCTGGAACCAGCTGGGGCAGTGTTTCCCTTCTCTCCTGTCCATGGCCCAGCAATGCCGTGCCCATGGCTCATGGGTAACTCCCTGCGGGAGCTGTCTCTGGTTAATGGGCCAGCAAGGAGCCACTGCAGGGCTCAGAGAATGAGATCAGCCCATGGGGAGATGCTCCACCCAGGGGGAGGAGCCAAGCATTCCCACCTGGATATAATCCAGGGTTTGGGACAGCACAGGAGCCTTACCCACTGGACTCCCAGAGGGACAAGAGCTACCAGACCTTTCTACAGGATCACTGCTTTGACAAGACCATCTCATCTGGACTGCTGCCACCACCCTAACAGGGTGTCAGGTTGTATTCTGACTCTGTCAGTGGGTTTTTTCTTGTACTATTGATTTTATTTTATTTTACTTTCTTTTATTTCTTTTCCTCTTATTAAATTGTGTTTCTGACTTGGAGTCTTCACTGGTTTTGCTTTCAAACCAGCACAGAGGGTTTTCTTTTTTCCATCTTAAAGCCAAGTGATGGTGACAGAATGTTGCCTTTTTCAGAGGGGATTGTGTGATAGTGACTGCCACAGCAGCTTTTGAGGAGAAAATGCTCCTTTAATGAGCATTTCTAAGACCTCGCTGCATTTTTTTTATCATTTGCTTAATAAGAAAGACAAAATCTGAGGTGGGGAGAAAGTGGAGTCCACTGGGTCACAGGTGCTGAAAGGTAACACTTAAGGAAGATATCTGGATTGAAAAAAACCCTTAATTTTTTTTGCTGGTTTTCAGTTCAAAGTGTCAGAGTGACGGTTGTTGTTGAGTAAAAGATCACACAGCTTTGGTGTCAGCTGTAAGAGTTAATTTTAAGCAAGGATTGGCAATTTGCTAATTAAAATATAAAGTATTTCCTTAAAGCAGTCTTTATATTATTGCAAGGTAGCTTTAAAAACAGAAAAGTTATGGAATTAGAGTAAATCCATGTCTACACCCATTCTGAGCCTGCAGATATTCAGAATTCCTTGAGATCTCAAAAAAAAAAATAGGAAAAGCAAAAAACATTGCTATTTTACCAAGACACAGAAAAATCTTGTTATCAAATACCAGTTCTGCATTCACAAAATGTTTTTGAGAGTCTTTGCACTTCTGTGCATCCTAAATGAAATCCAGATCCCTTAGAGAGGAAACTGAGCAGTCGTGGAGTAAATCAGGGGCTGAGTTAAAGTGGAACTGTGGTGAGGTCTTAAAGCCAGCAGGGTGTGATTTTCACAGATTTTCCCAGTGGCAAGAGATTAAAATGTGATTTTTATAAGAGTTTGTCCCACATTTTGTGGTCTGTTAATCAGCAAAGTCAGTTGGGTAAGGTGGTACCAGGGAAAACTCAGAGACCTTCAGGGACACTGAAAGGAATCAGAACCAGGTGGGAGGGAAGTTTATTGGAGCAAAACAATGAGGAGAGAGGGAAGGAGATCTTTAATAGCACTGTCTTAATTAATTAACTTGTGAGGAGGAGTCAGGAGTCATTACAAACAACTCTATAAAATTCAAATCTTGCACCTGAAGTAAAAGTTGGATTTGTTTAAAAATTGTTGATTACCTTGGGTGTTTACCAGAAATATTTACTAAAATTTTGACCTCTCTAAAAGGGGATTAAAAAGTGGTTCAACTTCAGTATATATCTCACATATAAATTATTTTTTGAGCTTAACATGATAGGTTTTGAGTTACTTGGCAGTAGATAAATTAGAATGCTCCAGACTTGGAGAATATTGATCCTATTTATGCTCTGAACAAGGCAGTCAAGGTTTGAAGGAATGTCCATGAGAAGTTTTGTTTCTTGGAAAGGGAGGAAAATTTTTGCTGCTTGAAAGTCTCTGGTGAAAGAAAAAGGAAAATAATTCTGCATCACTTGGGGTATAGAATTCACAAATGCAGGAAGAGATTTCTGTAGAGATGCTGAGGATACATTAAATTCAGAACAAGTAGAAAATGCTTTAAAATAAAGATTTGATCCTCTTCTTTTTTGCCTGTTTTGTTTAGGAGAAAAATACTTATTTAAAACTTCTATTCTGGTTTTGGTTTGTTTTTTTCAGGACACCAATAAATCTTTCTTACTCTGGCAATGGCCCTGATATGTTTGGGTTGGTGTCAAGCATTTTAGAGGAGCCAAACAAGCCAGAACCAGCTACAGATTGGTAAGTTTGTTCTGAGAGTTCTTCTCATTTGTGTGCTGGTGTTTATGCCCATTGTCACACAGATATGACACACATTTTTAATTATTTTAGAGTTGAGTAATGACAGCTTTTTAAATCATCTTAAAATGTGGAAGTCTCTTTGTCATTTGCCAGTAAAAAAAACCAAAACAACAAAACTGAACTGTTAAAAATGCAAAATTTTTAAAGTTTTTCCATCAGCTTTACAGCATTTGAGGAGAAAAAAAAAGATAATTAATTTTAACCAGTGGGGAGTTGACTGAATACAGTGGAATCTGAGCTATTCAATAAATCCAAATAAACCCTGCATTTCTGAAGGTGCAGAATAAACAGTGTGGGTGATGAGATTTCCCAGAGCATTTGCTCAGCTGCAGGGAGGAATATTCCTCCTCCTTTTGAGGTGAGCTGTGCCTGGTTGGCCAATAATGTAACTCTGGGGGAATAACCATGATGTGTAAATTATTTTAAGGTAGGAGATGTTTGAAATCCTGATGGGAGGTTTAACTCTGTTGCAGGAATTCTCTGTCAAGGTTGTTTCCCCCTGTGTGGGCGCCTGATCTGGGCAGCAATGGGGAGTTCCCAGGGCTCCCAGCTCAGCACTGTGTCCAAACCAAGGATTTTCCCACCTTGCTGGGCACCCATCAGGAGCCCCTGCAGGAACCTCCTGAGGTGGAGATGCTGCAGAGAGGCTTGGGAGACCTTCAGCTCCTCGAGTCTTGTCTCTCTCCCCATGCTCATCCCAGCAATGCCTCGAGGAACACCTGCCTGGAGAATTCCTCTTTGCAAAACAGCACCACAGCTCCCCAGGATGGATTTTCCTTCCCAAATGGGAGCTGGAACCAGCATTTGGGCACTTATGACCACGGGAGGTTAAATGGAGGCTATGAAAAGTGTGGGTCCAGTTTTAGCCCTTTTTCTCCTCGGAACAAAGTGAAAGAAAGCCCCAGTGTGCAGAAGGAGTTCTGGAAAAGCGAAAGAGCAAGAGGAAAAGCTCTGAAAAATTATGCTCAAGGACAAACGAAGTATTCCCCTGATCTTTCCAATCAGCCTGCTGATAACTCTTGGGATAAAGTACCCCAGGACAGCCAGCTCTTCCCTAAAAGATATGAAAACTTCACAGCTGCTCACAAACTGCAGTCACCTGTCCATCCATCGCTTCAGTTTTTCAATCAACCCCCTAAAGAAAATAATTTTTCTGGAGGAACAGGCAGAAAACCCCAGGAAAGCCACGTGCAAAACGGCCATTGTGGCTTTACTTTGGGGGATGCTTTTAATAATAATAATGAGTGTAAGATGAATATGGGCCCTAAGGAAAGCTCTCCTCAAGTAGCTGAGTATGATTTATCTGTGAAAAACGCTGTGCAAAATGGGAATTATTCCTCATATCAGGGGTGTGCCTGGCTGGATGGGAAAAGCCTGGCAGCTGCATCTGAAATTCCATATGGAAAACAAATGGCAACAAGCCCTCAATCATCTTCAGGGGTTTCCACCATGTCTGGGGGCTCTCCCACCCACCAGCCTTTCACACAGCCCTCCTACTTCTCCCAGCTCCTTCCCGCCCTCCCTCCCAGGAAAGATGGGAGGTTACAAACATCAAATGGAGTTTCCAGTCATTTGGGGGTTCCTCATTTCGTCTCGGAGAACCAGAAGCAGGTGAGACCCCGTGGAAGATCACAGGAGGACGCTGGGACCAACAAGGAGGGGCGGCACCGCAAATTCCCCGTTCGTTTTTCGTCCGACTGGTTGGGGCAGCAGAAAGCTGCAGGTGAAGACCCTGCTGAGAAATTCCACAGGTTCCCAAAGAGGCAGAGCCAGGAAAGTGGCAATAAAGATGACAGAAGATGTAGAAGGAACTGGATCCCTCCTTTGGGATCTACAGCTCCAAACCGCCAGCCCTTCAGCGTGTTCCCAAAAAAGCATGAGCAGAGTGGTGGCAGCTTGTCAGATTTCATCAATCCTTCTCTGCTTCCTTCTTTCCCATTTGTGCCTGATTTTAAGCAAAATCCCAGCTTCCCTCCATTTAATCACCAGCTGTTTTCATCAGCAAATAATTTTAATTTCCCTCCGCCACCGTTTCCTTCTCGGACCTTGTTGATCTTTTTCACTGCGACGACTTTAACCCCTTGAGTCCCTTCATCAGTGATCTCTTCTCTGGGGAGATCCCTGCCCCCTGCTTTGCCTTTCCCACCCCATTTAACAAGTGCAGACCCCCCAGGAGCCGCAGTGGCCCCGCTAACGAGCTCCACGTCCGGCTGGAGGAGTGCTACGAGCAGTGGAGAGCTTTGGAGAAGGAGAGGAAGAAGGTAAAACACAATTGGTGGTGATGGTTCCTGATGAACACTTGACTGGTTTTGAGAAAGTTTTATGATGTTTCTTCTTTGGTTTCTTGGGGTTTTTTGGTCTTTTGTTGTTGTTGTTTTGGGTTTTATTTTTTTGGTTTGTTTTGGGTTTTTACTATCAATGATACAGCTTTCTCTTCTTTTGTTTTTCTTGTTGTAGTAAGTCTCTGGCTTTAGTTAAAAAAAAAAAAATGAAATAACTAATCCTGGGCATCCTCTGTGTGTCTGTAGAGAAAACCTACAATATTTTTCTTGTTCCCAAAGGAAATTTCAGTTTATGCTCTTATTACGGTCACTTTCCTGCCTCAGGCTCATTCCCAGAACTGCTGGCAGGGAAGGAAGGAGCACACTGATAATGAGGGTATTGCACTTGGGAATGAAAGCTCTGTGCTCTAAAGGAGCAGGAAGAGCTTTCCCAAGAGGAGTCAGATCCCTGAATTCCATGCCAGGTCTCAGAAAATCAATTGCCCATAATCCCTGGTTTTAGTTATGCACTGAGTGGTGTGAGAAGCCTCCTGGTCCTTGGATAAAGGTGTCTGAGCAAACTAGACCTGGAAAACACTTTTTTATTTCCATCATCAGCTGTGGGGCCTTGCTAATGGACTTTTGGAATTGTGAATGGAAGTGCCTGTGTTGTTCCTCATGGATGCCTTTAAACAAGACTCCTCTCTGCCTCTCTGGCCTTCCAGGAATTCTCTGGAAGTGAGAAAAGGATGATTCTTGCTCCAGTGTTTGTTTCCCGTTCTTGGGCAGGATTTGGGGACAATTAAGTCGTTTGTAAAGACCAAGTCATAGTTTTTGTCTCTTGTTTTTATTTCATCATTAAAGGTGGTTGTTTCTCCTCGTAGTTATTAATCAAAGGGGCTTAATTGACCCCTTGATCTGGTCCATTCCAAGTGATCCAGTTTTATCCAGTGAGCTGCTCTGGGTTTCTCAGGGTGTTCTGTGGTTACAGAAAATAAACTCTTCTCAGTCCTCCAAGCAGCTGCCATAGCCTGGCTCCTGTTCCTGCAGCCAAACCACATTTCTCAGGAGGGGATGACTGCAAAGAGAAACTCCCCTGGGATTTGATTTAATTCTCTCTACCTTGCCTAATCACTCAGCCCTTTCAGCTCTCTGCAGCCTGTTCATTGCAGCTGCTTTGGGGTCAAAGCTTGCCTGTGTCCTCTCATAAACCCCACTTTTCCAGGGATCTCCCATTTAAAGCATTTCCACAAGTTAGGAATTGTCTGCAATATTAAACATGCATGTGGTTTAGTTAATTGCTTATTAGCTGTAATTCTTAGTTACCTGGTGTCATTGTATGAATCCACGACTTTCTCCATCCTTTTTTTTTTATCTGGATGCCTTTCAGGCACCTCAAATGATGAGTATAGGTGGAGTCAGCTCTTGTGTAATCCATGTTAGGCCAAGGCAGGGACTAAATAATGTGGAAGTAAAGCAAAAAGAGAAGGACTTAATCTCATACTTTCAGTACAAATATGCACAGTGTGAATGTGGACTGAGCCTTGCCTTGAACTGCAGTGCAGCACCTGACCCCTCTCTCCTACATTGTGATACCCTGGAAAGGAATGAGATAGGAATCTACTGCTAGCTGTGTCTTTTTTACTCCAAGTGTAAGAATTTCCTATCCAAAAATAGGTTTGGTGATTTTAGTCACTGTCTGGGTTAGACACTGGCTAAGCCACTTTCTCAGTGGAAGTTTGGCTGTTGTGTTAAAAACTTCCTCTGTTAAAGCAAAAGATTTATTTTGCTGGTATCAGTGTAGGTTAAATGTGATTTCATCTTGCTGCAATTCATGCTGCTGCTATCATGTGGTTCTTTTTTTTAATAATTAATATATGTGACATTTGAGAGAAGCAGTGAGAGTTGTTGAACTCTTAGGGAGAGCTGAATTAAGGAAATATTCCTGCAAGGAAGCTGGAGAGGATTTTGGCAAGGCTGTGTAGTGATAGGTCAAGGGGAATGACTTTGAACCAAAAGAGGGCAGGGTTAGATTAGATTTGGGAAGAAATTTTTGCTGTGAGGATGGTGAGGCTCTGGCACAGGGTGCCCAGAGAAGTCGTGGCTGCTCCATTCCTGGAAGTGTCCAAGGCCAGGCTGGATGTGGTTTGGAGCAATGTGGGATAGTGGAAAGTGGAATAAAATGAGCTTTAAGGTCCCTTCCAACCCAAACCATTCTGGGATTCTGATATTTGTGAATGTTTTTCTGTCAGTGCAGTCAGAAGTTGACAGGGTGCTCACTCCTGATCCACCTGAAAATCCCAACCAGCACCAAAACCTGATTGATGACACCTAATCAATCTAATTGATTACTGATTTCCAGCCACCACGCTGACAAATCTTTCCCTTTCAGACTGAGGCTGACCTTGCCAGACACTTCCCAGGGCAGCACATCTCCAGCTCCACCCCCAGCCCCGTGTCCCGGCTCCCCGCCAACCCATCCCGCGTGGATCGCCTCATCGTCGACCAGTCCCGCGAGCGAGCCCGGGTAGGCCTGCTGGAGCTGCAGTTCCTGCACTTCTTTTCTGGAATTTATTTGTTTAATTATTTATTAATCTGCTTGGGACCAGAATGTTGTTAGCCCCATGGAGGTGAAGGGTCACCTCTGAGGGCTGCCTGCAGCCTCAGTAATGGCTTTTAATGGCCAGCAGGAGCAGGGAGGTCATTCTTCCCCTGTACTCGGCACTGGTGAGGCCACACCATGAGTATTGTGTCCAGCTCTGGGCCCCTCAGTTCAGGAAGGACATTGAGTGCTGTGTCCAGTTCTGGGCCCCTCAGTTCAGGAAGGACACTGAGTGCTGTGTCCAGCTCTGGCCCCTCAGTTTAGGATGGACACTCAGTGCTGTGTCCAGCTCTGGCCCCTCAGTTCAGGATGGACATTCAGGAGGGACAGAGGGGACACGAGGCTGGTGAGGAGCTGGGAACACAAACCCTGTGAGGAACGGCTGAGGGAGCTGGGGTTGTTTAGCCTGGAGAAAAGGAGACTCAGGGGTGCCCTCATCACTCTCCACAGCTCCCTGAAAGGTGCCTGTGCTCAGCTGGGCTTGGGCTCTTTCTCCAGACAACAACGGACAGAACCAGAGGACGCAGCCTCGAGCTGTGCCAAGGGAAGTATAGGTTGGATCTTAGGAAAAGTTTTTCACAGAAAGAATGGCCTGCCTGGGGAGGTGTTGGAGTCACCATCCCTGGATGTGTTTAAAAAAAGACTGGACGTGGCACTCGGTGCTGTGGTCTAATTGGGGTGTTGGAACATGGGTTGGACTCGATGATCTTGAAGATCTCTTCCAACCCAGGAAATTCTGTGATTAAAAAATAGCAAGATGGTATGATGGGAGGTGTTTGGAAAAGCAAAAAAGGTTTTAATAAAGATGAAAATAACAAAACCATACAGAACAAAAGAGAAATAAGCCACGAAAGGTGTAAGGAGAATCCTTGTACCTGCTACAACACCCTGAAAATGCCCCGAAAATCTCCATGCTCTCCTTTAAGTATCTAATGATGGAGGAGAGGTTTTTGGCATGCTGCCCAATAGGAATAGCTACAATTCTTGAAGTACATCTTAAACTGTCCAACAAGTGCCTTTATGTTGGAACCAGGCCAATTATGGTGAGAAAACATTGAAGTTTCTAGTTCTTTGCCTTATAAAAAAAGGTTCTTATAAGTAAAATCCTAAAAACTCAAATCCTTTCTTAATATGGGAACATCTACTGCTGTGGGGGTGCATTGCTACAATTAATTGGTGATTTTGGTGTTTTCTGCCAGGTGCTCGCCCTGATGGGAAGAATGGAGAGGCTCTGTGGTGCTCCCATGCACAGGAACATCTCCAGGACCTTGGAGCTCCACCTGGAAGCCATTCAGGTGACGCAGGCACGTCGGAAGGATGAGATTGGGAATGCTGCAAACCCCAGAGTCGCAGGGTGCCACGCTATAACAATGAGAAAGGTAATGCTGCCCATTCCCAGAGCCCTCAAGGCTTTTTCAGGGATTTCATTGGGAATATGTTCCACTTAAAAATGTAAATTTGCAATGTGCAGCAATTCTTGTCACTTGGCAAAATAACGTTTGCAAATACACTCTTTTTACTTTTTAAGACTTTAAATTACTTCGAGTTCTATTGGGATTTTTTTATTTGTTTTCCTGTTACTAGTTTAAAAACTTCAAAATTTTTCCTCTTGACTAGAAGACAACTGTAAAAACTCCTCAGTGACATTATATAACCATAAGTGGTTGTCCTAAAAGCAAAAATGTGCTTGTTTTTAAGCAAGTAGAATTATATCCTGACATGGCTAAACTTTCTTTTCTCTTTAGCTCATAAAATAATAAAAAATTTGCCAGTATTGTGCAAATCAATTGTCTGTCTACATTACCTAAATCCCAAACCCACCAGGAATGACATTCCACGTTTCCCAAATGCTGTTGAAGTAAAGCCAGAATAACCTGTAGCAGCAGTAAATGTGGTAATTTATGGTTTGGGGTGAAAGAATGTATTTTTTTTTTCTTCAGAAAATACCTGTGTCAGAAGAAAAGGAGTTCATTCCTTACTGCTGAAGTGAGGTGGACAGTGAGGTTTGGCTGTGGAATAGCTCTTCTTGAGAGAGAAAGATAAGCTGGAAAGAGAATCAAAATGTTTTGCTTTTGCAATTCAGATGTCAAAAATAAAAATGAATATAAAATGTCATGCCCCTAAAACAATAGTCCTATATGCAAACTGGCTTTTAAAATGACTCCTCAAACTTTCATGTGACTTTTAACTCCAAGTGTGAGTCGGGAACAGTAGAAGGAAGGTTCTTGGCCAGGCAGGAGAAGTAGGACACAGTGGTTAAGTGGATGATTATGATAAGATTTAATGGCAATACAGCATCTAAATACTGCCAATACCATAAATAACAGCTCTATCATCTGGTACAATGAGTTAGGGCATCATCAGGTCCTGGTCCCTCCTGTTGAGTCACAGGTTTTGGTGAGACCCCTTCCCTTCCTGAATTTCCAGAGAAGGTAGGAGCAGCTCGGTCCACTTAGTCCCAGATTTCAACAACAACCTCTGTCTGGAAGGTTGCCAGATCAGCAGTTTTGGCTGGAAATGTGCAGGTTTGCAATCTCTGGCCTTGCAGGATTCACCGTTGCAACAAATCCCTATGGAACTGCTTTAAGATTTCATCTCTCTCTTTGACCAGATCTTTGCACTTTTACTCCCCCATCCAAAAATCAATGTTCCCTTCTTCCTGCAAAATCAAAAAACTGCCTGCAGCCTCAGCAGACCAGTTTGCCCAGTGTCCACCAGCATTTTTGACCCCTTTTTGCAGCATTTTGGACCCTTTTTGCACAGACAATTCACGTGAGATGTCGTAGCTGTTGCTACCGGCGCAGCTCAGCTGCTCCTTGAGCAGTTTGCTCAAGGCCGTGAGTGGAACGAATTTATGCAATTAAAAAAAAAAAAAATAAAATTAACAATTTCCAGGCTTGACCACTGATGTGCTTTTGCTGTTGCAGATGTGCTGGCCCTGGCAGCTGCCCTGCGAGCCCTGGCTGGTGCCACACGCAGGGCTCGCACCGCGCTCTGGTGCGCGCTGCAGGCGACTCTGCCAAAATCCCCTCCAGCTGGACCTGAAAATCAACAACTTCTCCTTCAAGGGGCACTGCAGGAGCTTTGTCCTTCAAGCACAAGCACCCAGGAGAAAAGCAGCGTGGAGCACGAAAGCAGAGGAAGTGAAAAAGCTGAGGAATCGATGAAGGTTTTGGAATAAGCGGAGATGATAAAAGGAAAGCCGAGGATGGGGAGGGAAGGGCTCAGGTCCTGCCCAGCACAGTGAGAGGTGGATTTCATAGGATGCCAGGAAGCAAAAAGGGTTAATTCAGGTGCCTGGTCAGTGCTGCAGTTGTGGATTCTGGTGGGGAGAGACACGGTTTGTGGTGGTGTTAATGCAGTTTTAATATTGCTGGTGAATGCTGCTGAGAATTTTAACGTTCAGAGGAGCTGAACAAAGCTGAGCATTTCCTCCTGTGCTTACCCAAAGCTCTGAGTCAGGCCAGGACCTGAGCAACCAGAGTGTGGCAGAACTTAATTCTCCTTTTTTTTTTTTTGGTTAATGAGAATATTTATCATATTTAAAGGTACTCAATGATCGTTCAGGGTTTGTTTAATTTTTTATTTTTTGCACCATGTGTAGTTCTTTGCAGAGCCAAAGCGATCACTGAGTAGTTTGCACCCCATCACTGTCTCAGGAGCTGCTGTGGTGGTGTTTTTTTGAGACAGGTTCTCTCTCAGTTTGACAGGAATAATCAGTGTTCAGTGCTGGTTGTGTGAGAGGTTTCAGCAGTTGTGCTGCCACTTCAGTTTCCAGCAAAACCAGTGTAAACTGAGATTCTCCATAGAATTGTCCACTTTGGTTTTTTTCCACTAAAAAAGTGGATTTTGTAGCTTTGCAGTGTAAACTGCATGGAAGTGCACGTTAGCAGGTGATAGAAAACTCACTCAGGATGAGAAATTAGATTTATTGATTCCTTAGTGGGTTTAAAACCAGTAACAATATAACATAGTATGCACTTAAATAAAAAAAAACTATTATTTGTTATTAATATATGTTCATGGTACTATATTTTTTTTCAGACACATTCCATATTTATTTCAATGTCTTTATTGAATGTTTATTTAAAAATCTATTTTAGTAATACGAAGTTAAATATTTTGCCAAATCTTCCGAATAATCAGATTTAATGATTTACTCAGGAACTCTGTATATTATTATATAAATATACACGTGGTATATAGGGATTTTTTTGGGAAAGGGATGTTTGCAAAATATTTACACAAAGCTAACTATGTACTAGGTTACCAAAGCTGTTTCACTGATTTTTTTTTTTTTTGGTGTGGAAGGTTTAATATATTTAATTGCTGTTAATTGGTCTCCATTGTGTGGCTTAGACAATCAGAGTGTGGTTGTTCAGGGTGAAAATTAGTAAAGAATAATAAATTCAAGGTGTGATCTTAGGGCATTTAGGAATATTTTAATGCTTTAACAAATGTCTTACACAACTCTTAATATGTACTAATAATTAAAGTTCTTGAGTATCAGGATATTAATGAACAGCTTTGGAGAGCAGTTCTTGGGTTAAAAGTGAATTAAGTTGGGGATAAGGGCAAAATTTGAAGGGAAAAATACGAAGATTTTTATGTCATGTGGTGTGCAGTGTCGAATTTGACATTTTTGTGGGTAATTATAGAACTGTTCCCATATATATTTGTACTTGCAAAATTGTTCCAAATGCAATTGTGTAGTTCTGGATCCGTGGATGTTTCTAGAGCAGATTTTGTCTCAGTAGTGCCATCCTTATCTCTATTGAGGCGTGGAAATCTGTAGCTAAAATTTACCCAGGCCTCATTGTAATCCACTGAGTAAAGTTTAAAAGCAAAAGTAGATAGAAATCAGATTGTTAGTATAGCAAAATTATGGGTTTTCCCCCTAAAGAAAATGAATTCCACTTAAGAGATTATTTTTAGCCTTAGCCTAAAAACAGGTACCAGATTTTTAGTGTGAGTGTTTTCCCTATGTGCACATGCAATTTATTTGCACAAACTAATTTAAGAGGGTTCAGTCTGCATTTATGAAACTGATTGTGCTCCATGGCTTAAAAGTGGAGTTTTCAGTATTTCAGTTTGTGGGTGATTTGGGGGTTTAATTACCCAAATTAAAATTAATTTACCATTACTGTGTTGACAGGAAATCAGAATTTGAGAGTCTGAATCTTTATTTTTTTCTGTTTACAGAACCAGGGTTGTTTGTAGTGGTGAATGTTTAGGGTATAATTGGTTCTTGTTGTACTGCTCATGTGTTAATTAACGATTTTAATTAGTTCATAGTTAATGTGCCTTTAACAATCTCACCTTTCCAGAGTGGTAAAAAGCTGTGTGGTCACTTCTGGTTCCAATTTCAGTTCAAAAATGCATTTTAAAGGGTTACACGTGGCTGCATGTGACTGCAATCAACACATGTCGTTAATGATGTTAATTGCACACCCAAGATCCTCCAGGTTTGGGTTCTTTAAGGAGCTCCATGGCTCTGGAATGTCCCCCTGGATCATGTGCCCGGGTCAGGTGCTCCTTGTCATGCCCTACAAATGCTCGTGTTTCACTTTGCCTTGCTCACTTTTCTTCACAAAAACTCCAGGTCTTCAAACAAAAAAATTATCATTTATGATAATGATGAGTTTTGTCCTCAGTTTTTAATTTCAGAATGCTCCACTTCTGTCGTTCTATTACAAATCCTTCTGCATTTTAAGAAAAAAAAGCACAAAACTTTATTTTTTAAAATAGCACCTGGAGTGGCAGCAGCTCTGTCAGTCAGAACATAATTTTTGCTGCCCCATGTTCAATTTGGCAACAAGGTACAAATTCTGCAAGCCTGCTCTGAATTTTTGGTGTGAGTAAGCACAAGTATTAATGCTTGTGGCTTTAGGGACTCATTGTATTCATGTTTTACTGACTTCAGGGAAAGCAGAATTGAGGTTTTGGGTCACACTTAAGCCAAAGAGGTGGTTTTGGTTTGGAGTTAGGCTTGATTTTTAAAGAGAGGAAAAAAAAATCCCCCTTTCCCTCCCCATTTTGAGAATCAATCAGGTAAAATTCAGTTTATTCCCTTTTTTTTTTCCTCCACTTCCACCCCTCCACTCAGCTTTCTTGAGATTTGATTTTTTGTGGTTTTTTTCCTGTTTTGATTTATACTTCCTAAATTTTGGGGCTGAGATGAAGGTGGCAGATTTGTAGCCAGTCCTGGTTGCAGGGATACTTGGTTCCTCCAGTTTAAATAAATGGAATACTCAGTTGTCCCTTTTTGAGTCAGGATTTTTATCAGGGTGCTTTTTAATAGTTGGTAGTGAATCTTTAATGCTTTAAAATCCCAAATTGATAGTCCAATACAACACAGACTAAGACTTACAATTATTTCTGTATTCTGTGTAAATAACTGGAGATTTATGGTGACTCACCCTTATTAATTCCCAGAAGGGAGGCCAGCAGCAGCAGCAAAACTCTTTATTTTTATTTTTTCCCTGGTTCTTGGTTTTGTATCTGTTTTTCTGTATCCACAGGGTCCCTCTGGCAGTTAAGTTGCTCTGATGCTATTTATATAACCTAAAACTCAGAAATTGGTTTTAATTTATTTCCATTAGAGCAGCGTGCAGGGAGGTTATTTAAGTTCATGGTGCTTGTCTTGCTGTGGCCTTTTCAGGAGTGGGTGACATTGAGCTCCCCAACTGCTGCTATTGGATTTTATCCTTTCCAGACTGAATATTTTTTCCTTTGCTGCTGGGATTTACCACCACTACCAATATTTTTGTCTGTACCTGAGTATGTGAAATTGGGAAATTGTTTGCCTTAGCCAGAGCTGCTGCTCTAGTTCACAGTGGGTCTCTCATGGTTATTTCTGATTATTTCTCTTGGAAGGAAATTAATGGTGGGGAAGTGGAAGGAAATTTAAGGTGGGGATTGTGTGAGTTTGTTGAGGTATTTGTCTTCAGAGAAGTGTGGGGATACCCCAGGTTTTTGTGGAAAGTTTCCTGGGCACTTTTCCAGAGGTGACCACAAGCACAACTTCCTGGGATTGAGTTTGATCTGCAACCCTTTTTTTTTTTTTTTTTTTTTTTTTTTTGGGATATAAAGGAGGAAAAGGGAGCTTCAGGAAGGAAGGAACCACAGGGAGCCCAAATTCCAGTGGGGAGGATCTCTCTTCTTTGGGCTTCTATGATCAGGAGGGCTTAAGGGACCAGGAATCTTTGCTTGAACCAAAATCCCTTTTCCCCCCTGGATGCTGGCAGGGTGCAGCTGCTGAGATTTTGGGCAGAGTTGGGTTTTCCCTGTCCTGCTCTGGTGGCCAGCCTTCCTCCCAGGTGTGTTTTCATCCAGCTGGAGGGGCCAGGAGAAGGCTTGGGGACAGCTGGCCCAAGCCCAGGGGTCAGGGTCACCTCCTCCCCTGGCTGCTGGCAGGGAAGGGGATGAGGCAAGGATTTAAGCTCAGCTTTTCTAGGCTTGGGAAGTGACAAAGAGCAAGGAAAACTGAGCACAGAATGGGTTTGGTTTGTGCTTAATTTCTGTTCTTCCTCCAGGGGCAGAATCCAGCTTGGCTCCGTGGGATATTCACAAACACACACACACAAATTTATTAAATCACAGCTCTGATTCCACAGGAAGATGGATTTTTTTTTTCTTTAAATACTGTAAAAATGATGCAACAAACAGACCTTAACCCTATATATATATATATTAATTCTATTTTTACCTGCTCTGGAAGCTGGGTATTGGATTTTTTTTGTTGGTTTTTTGGCCCATTCTTTGGTTTAGAGCTGCAATTTTGACAAATGCTGTGTGGTGGCACAGCCCAAAGCAGTGGGGTTTGGGGATTTTGTTCTTGATATCTTAATTTCTGTGGCAGAGTGTGTGATCTTAGCTGCAAAACTAAATATTAAATTCTTTATTGCCACAGTCTGCCACAGATTTATTTATTTTTCCTAATGGAGTCTTAAAGTGGAAGAACTTTGAGTTATTGATTATTGAGTGTTTGTAGCTTGAGCAGGGAGCACTTCACATCAGTCAATATGAGGGCAGTTGACTGTGGAATATGTATTTTAATTATTATTTTCGAATAAAAATTGGGCTGCTGAAGAGCTGAGTGTGGTCCTGCTTCCATTAAAGGCAGAACTTTTAACAGATTTCTGTCTTGATTTGGCTTTGTTGCTTTACCTTGAGTTCAGGTGCTCGTTAAACACAAGCTCAGTAGTTCACCTTGAACATTTATCAAGAAACTCTGAGTTCTCTTTTTGAGGATCCTTGGAATTAGCTGGGATAATTTGGCTTTCTCTTGAAGCTGAGGAATGTATCTGCTGCAGAAACGGGGGCTGAACCAGGAGGGCTTCTGAGAATTTTTGCACCTTGTTTTCTCCTGTTCTGCTTCGAGGGAAATAGAGCCTTAACCATGCTGAGACCTTGATTTATTCCCTGTGCAGTTTATCCATGGCAGTCACCAGCACTTTTTTTTGGTTTGTAGCACTTGAGATGTCTGATTTTTATCAATTATTTTTTTTGGTAGAGAACTGCTTTGTAATTTTCTAAAAAAAAATAACTTTGCCAAACAAATTTATCGGTGAAATGGAATGGAAGGTCCTTATTTTTCTTCATTAGCAATACTGTAATCAAAGGTGCAAATTAATGTGTTTAATGTATATGTCTGTGCTGTTAGAAATTGAAAATATATTGGGTTAGGAGCAACTTTTAAACAAACTAAAGAACTGGAGTTCTAAATCCTCTTTGCTTGTTGCCAAATGAGCTTTAAAAAGGAAAATATTTGCATATAGTGTTTTAAAAAAAGCACTGGTTAGAGAGAGAATAAATCAGAGTAAAAATCATTGCCAGACAAAGATTGCTTTATGTTTTTTACTGAATAAAAACCACAACTTGTTTATGCACAGTAGTAACTTAATGAGCATAGTTTTTTTTTCACAGAATTAGGCTGTTTCCAATGTATAGATGGGAAAAATAAGTTTCCTTTTATTTTTTATGACAGATATACAAAGATGAATAGTGTCTATATTTTAATATTGCTGTCTGGTGTCTGAAGTGTATCATTTACGTGTGTGTTGGTCAAACCCATTTCCTTAAAATATCCCATTTTACACAGCTAGTGAAATATTACTGAAGGAGATTTTGGTGAGACCCAACAGAAATAAGTGAAATTATAACTGAGCTTAAAAAAGTGAATTGTTGATTATGCAAGATTTTAATCACTAATCAACTTAGGCTTATTTAAGTGTTTCTGTAAAACAACTGTGGATGTTTGAACGCTGCAAAAATCTTACTTCTACCTCTTGTGTAACATCCTTAAGATTCCCCTTCACAGATGTACTCTGATGCCACAGGGTGTTGGTGCACCTTAACTTGGGAATTTCATCTGCTTTTCCTTTTATTTTTATTTTTTTATTGTGGAACACCAGGATGCCTTGTTAAGTCCACCTGTGTTGAACTGACTGGGTTTGTGTTATGTGTGTGAGAGTCTTCAGAAATAGGAGAATTCTGTGCTAAATCATGGCCAATGTAATTTTCTGGTATTTTCTATGTACGTGGTTTGATGCCTTTTTTTATTTAAATAATCACCTGTGGCTGTGTGGATGTCCCTAATAAATAGTGACAGCTTGTTTAGATCAACTCACACTGTTTTCTCAGCTGCTGCATTTCAGTTTGGTAATTCTGCCTTGAAAAGACCTGTTATGTGTTCATGACAGAAATTAAAGTCCTTCGTGTTTTTTGTGACTGGTTTTTTGGTTTTATTGCTTAATTCTGTGGGAGAAGGGGAAGTTTGGGCAATTGTTGAACTGGGGGCTGAGGGGTCTCTTGGATCACACAGAAAATTCAGATTTGCATCAGGTGATCATTCTCAGTTGAGAATAAAGGCAGACTTTAGTAAGGACCTCAAGGGGTGTTATGGGGGAATTGAGATAAATTTGTCACTTTTCTCAAAATAGATCAACAAATGTCCCAGATCTGGTTTTGTTGGCAGAGATCAGAAGCACAAATCAAGAATTGCACAGGTAACAACAGAATTTGGCTGGTTTGTCCTGTGGAGTTGAGTGTGATGTTCTGAACCTGGACAGGGAAAAGTTCCTTGCTTTGGAGCTTAAAATTTAAAAGCTTAAAATTTAAATTTAAAATTTAATTTTTTTCTTTTCTGGTGACAGGCAGAAGAAATAATTGATTGTTTTTCATTGGTGAAGTTATAAAAATGTCCACGGTGCTTTGGATAATCTAAAAATGTAATTTTGAGGCGTTTCCATTTTCAGCTGACCTGTACACATCAAATATCCCAAATCATCCCTTCTGAGCAGGTTTCTGTTGTTGTTGCTGTTTGGACACGTGTTTTATAAATGAATTTTTAGACACTGCCAAGAAGCCTCCTCTTTTTTTCCTCCTTTTCCAGAGAGAAGGGGATTTCCAGAGCAGATCATGAGAGAAACATCCCTTCCCTGACAGGCATCTCTGCTTTTATTTGACTGCAGCTTGGTTGCTTTGATACTTGTTCCAAAACACCTGTGATGGAATAAATGCAACTATTTCTGTGGGACTGTGCTGGCAGCTTGCCAGTGGAGATACTTCTGGAAACGGGCACAGGGAAATGTGTTCTTCTCCATTCAGTCTGATAACATTCAGTACGTTCATTTTTAAATAATATTAACCAAAAGTGCTTTAAATCCACGTTTGTGTGATAGGCTGGGCTTTGTGAAGCTGTGAAATTGAGTTGTGCTATTCTGATTTGAATAATGGTGCCATATAAAAATTAAAATCTGAGTTTCCAAAGTACCAACTTTCTCCACTTACTGAGGAGACCTTTGCTTTGAAGCTGATGAATCAGACTGCTTAGATAAATATTTAATTAAAGAGTATTGGGTTGCAAAAACAGGGGATTTAGATAAATGGGAAAAAAAAAAAAAGTAGTTTTGGCTGTTGCTTGTGGTACAGAATTCCCAGATCCTTGTGCCTTGGGTAGGTCATGAATGAAGGAGCTGTAGGGGCATTCTGACTTACAGAAAGAATTTATGGTAACACAGATCTTTATCTGTGCTGAGAAATGTTGGTTTGAGGGATGTGGATGGATTTCAGAGCTATGAGGAGTCACTTGGTTATATCCCAGAATGGTTTGGGTTGGAAGGGACCTTAAAGCTCAGCTTGTTCCACCCCCTGCCATGGGCAGGGACACCTTCCACTACCCCAGGTTGCTCCAAGCCCTGTGCCTGGCCTGATATAATCAATAATTAGAAGATGCAGTGTCCTCTGGTGAGTTTTGAATCTCAGGCTTTGCTGCATTCACAGTTCTGCAGCTTGTCCTCTTCTATAAATCCACAGCTTCCTTCCTCTCAGGAACTGTTCCTGATCTCTCTTCTTGCTGTGCTGCAGAACCTGTTGAATGACAGAGTTCCTTTTATTCTTCATGGGTTTGAGGGTGGCTTGTCAATTCTTGAAGCAAATAGGGAAGAACTCAAAGTCTGCTTGAGTTTAATCAGTATAATTGTATCAGCACGACCCTGGAAACTTGAGGATTACCCCTAGAGAAGAAGGAACTGTAATCACTTAGATTTGAAAAATGAGTGTAGATGTGTCAGAAGTTCAAACAAAAATGAATGGGTTTAGAGGATTTCCCGAATTGGTGAGGTGTTGCTTTCTTAATTCTGGAATCCATAAATCCATTTTCAACAGGCGTCTGACCTGTTGTAAAGGAGATTTTAATGGAAAAGGTGGGTTTGTTGTCCTGCTAGATCCCTGGCACAGCAAAGGCTACAGGCAATTCCATTAAAACTGGGTGTCCAGAAGAACAAACAGCTCTTTAAGAGGGATCAAACAGAGGAAGTCACAGCTATTAATGGGGGAAATAAAATCTGCCTGGCTCGTGTCAAGGTTTTTTATCAGGGCGCTCAAATGAAGAAACAGGGATGGAGGCGTGTCTGGAATTCACTCTTGGGTGTTTATTCAGCCTGCACAGAGTAAGTTACTCCACTCTTCTTGCAGATCATGGGATCCAAGAATGGTTTGGGTTGGAAGGGACATAAAGCTCATCCCATTCCACCCCTGCCATGGGCAGGGACACCTTCCACTATCCCAGGCTGCTCCCAGCCCCATCCAGCCTGGCCTTGGACACTTCCAGTGATCCAGGGGCAGCCACAGCTTCTCTGGGCACCCTGTGCCAGGGCCTCCTCACCCTCACAGGGAAGGATTCCTTTCCAATATCCCATCTAACCCTGCTCCCTTTCAATCTGAAGCCATTCCCCCTTTTTTTACCAGAACTAGTCCTCGCCCTGAGTCTCTCTCAGGTCCTACCCCGTGTTTATCCAGTGTGGGGCACAAACAGCCCTTGGCAATGATGTCATGATGTTCTTGTCCTGTTTGTGCAGCTGTTTCTGTCCCAGGGTTGGTGCAGCTCAGCTGAGACCACTGCTAAGCTGGGAGAACTCTTTCCCCTCTGTTCAACAGAAGCATCATGAGCAAAGTTACATTTTGCTTTAATGGGAATCACTTTAAAAATTCAGGCCGAGTATCCAAGTTAGATTTTAAAGGCAACTTCTGGCAGCAGTTGTGGCAAAGCTATTCTGGGATGTAAATGTGTATGAGTGAAAGCTTTCCTGGGTGCTTAATCATCTTCTAAGTGATTGATTTGTGTTCCAGCTGAGGAACATTTAAGGGCTGAATTCTGCTGTGATGTGGAAAGGAATTGGCTTTCTAGGATTATAAATCCATTGTGCAGGCACTTTGTATTTTTCAAGTGTGGATGTGCATCCTGTTGGGACATAATCACACTAAAGATCTGTAAGTGACACTGACTACAGACAGCAGTTGTATAAATAATGAATTAAATATCCATCAATAGATGGATGGGGCTCTTTGAGGGGAGCACACTTGAATAAAAACCTTGGTGCTTGCTCCTTCTGGCTTTCCTGAGGGATCTTTGCCTTCCAGAGGGTAATGAAAATAAAAATCAAAAACCAAAATATTTATATACTTTCAAAGAATGCAAAAAATAATTCAAGGTCATTTTCATCCAAGTAAATATTTAAAGTAGTTATATTAATAAAAATAATCTGATTGTCACCCTTTTATCCAAGTTTTCCTTTATGTGCCAAGTCTTTACAGCCACTTTTCTGAGAATGTCACATCTCTGACAGATTCAGCTTTTCACAGAGGCACTGATGGTTGGATTGCACTGGGATTGATCCCTCAGGGGTGTTGGAAGAGTTTAGAGGTTAAACATCTCTGTCTTCTCCAGCATGTCCAAGGTGAGTCACAAATAGGATGTGCACTCAATTTGGAATTCCCTAGAAAGCAGAACTCACCTCACTCAATAACAATGTGGCCATGAAAGTTTTATTTTGGAGTAAAGCAGTCACTGCCTCTGGTTGTGGGGTGGGCACAAAGGGAAATGGTGTCTCTGATGACAATGGGTGAGCTGGAGAGGCAGAAAGAGTGGGATGAGCTGAGTCACTGGGCAAGGCCTGGGGAATGCTTGGGATGAGGGAATGAGATCATTTTATCCACGCTGACACATCTTCCTTAGCTGAAACCAGGGAGGAGATGCATGTGTGTGACCACCTGTCCTGGTTTAGAGCAAATCTGGGAGAAAACCTCCGAATGGGGTCCCTCAGGAAAGCAAACCTAAATGTCCCCTCTCCCAACTGGTCCTGGAAAAAAAATCTCCTTAGAGAAAAAGTGGAAAAAAACTATTTACTTAACAAAGTGCCCACAAGCACAAAAAATGAATAATATGAAAAAAACAATCCAGGGAGCTTCTCTGCCTCAGCTAGCTAAAAACTACCCAAAAGCAAAGAGATCTCTGTCCTGCTGTCTGTCTGTGCCTCAGACGAGCACAGTCCAGGAGTGGAATGTGGAGTGAGAGCAATTTCTGAAAACAAACGCTGTGTTTCTTTTTTCCTCTCTTTCACTCTCATACCAGTCTGAGAGGTGCAGAACACAATATCTGACACGAACAGAACAGACAATTGGGGATACAAACATCATAAAGTCACCCCAGGACACCATGGAGTGTCAACCTCATCCTGGTGGCACCCCAGGTGCTGCTTAAACACCTAAAATGCTCATTCTGTGCAGGAAACTTTCTGAAAGGGATTAAATTTCTTGAGTAAAAGACATTTCAAAAGGAAAATCAGCTTCAGACTCCCGGTGTCCTGCTGTTGGCTGAGTGGTTTTTTTTTTTGTTTTCTTTTTTTTACATGGGGCAGGTTCAATGGGGCTTGGAGCAAGCTGGGTAGTGGAAGGTGGAAAGAGGGGGTGGAAAAAGATCTTTTTAGGGTCTTTTCCAACCCAAACCACTCTGGGATTCTCTGTTTGGTGGGGTTTTTTGTTTGTTTGTTTGGGGGTTATTTGTTTGTTTTTCTTTTTGGTGTTTTGTTTTGGGTTGGTTGGTTGTTTTGGTTTAGGGGTGTTTTTTGGGTTTGTTTGGGTTTTTTTCTTTTTTAATTTGTTTGTTTGGGGGGTTTTTTGGGATTTTTTTTGTTTGTTTGTGGGTTTTTGTTTGCTTTGTGTTGTGGTTCCTTATTTGTTTGTTTTTTTAATAGAATTATTTCTCAGATTGCTCAAAGCCAAATTCAACCTGGTCTTGAACCCTTCCAGGGATGGGGAGCCACATCTTCTGTGGGCAAAAAAGACGTTTTTATACCCAGTGTGGTATTTTTCTGTGGTGTTTTTCTACTGCCTTCAGTGCAAAAGAAGTTGCAAAATGTGTATTTCTACCAGTGTATTTTTTTTTCTTCCTGTAGGAAATAAACTTGGCACTCTCTTCTATGAGAGACTGGACAGTTTTGGATTGTGGTGTAGAGCAGGGGCAGAGTTTTATTCACTGTGTAATTATTGAAGGTTTAATGTCAAAATGGAAGGACTGGCCCAACAGAACCAAAAAGATTTTGCCATCAGAGCCCCATTTTTACTGAAAATCTGATTTTGGCAGAGTCCCTTGAGGCCTCAGTCAGGCTTAGAGTTCCATCATCCCAAAAGTCAGGAAATGTTTTTTTAACCTTTCATTTAATGGGTTTGTTTGTTTGTTTCTTAGGGGGATTTTGTGGGTTTTTTTGGTTTTGTTTGGGGTTTTTTTGGTTGGTTGGTTGGTTGGTTTTTGGGTTTTTTTGGTTTTGGTTTTTGGTTTTTTTTTTTTTTTTTTTTCTAGTTCTTAATGCCAGGAAAACACTGCTCAGGTGCAGCTCTGTGAAGATTCAGGGATTACTGGTAAGCTCAGGTGGATTTGGGGTCAGCAACTCCTCAGTTGTTTTGAACGGGCAAAAATCCAAAATGGGATGTACAAATGTGTTCGCTCTTTGTCACATCCTGACAAAATGTTTGGGATAGACAGGGTTAAATCACAGCAGGAATTTGAAAATTTGAGTATTTTATTAGTATAAATGTAGAAAAAGTTTTAATGTTAAGAGCAGAGAAGCTCAGAAAAGCATGAAATAAAAAGGAACATTTATTTATAGGTTTTTTGGAAGCTTTGGCAAGATGTGTCACTTCAGCCTTGTTGTTTGTTCAAAGTTTTTTTGTCCTGAAATTCTAACAAAAATGCATTTTAAGAAAAATTAATCCAGTTAGGGATTGAAGAAAAATTAACGCAGTGCCTCTGTTCTTTTTTAAATCAATGTAATACTTAATTTGCCTCTATATATTAATTTTCTGTGTCCTCCATGAGTTTCTCAATTAACATACAGGTATAAGTAAACTTTTCAGGGTAATGTATTCTCTCATGATAGGAGTGCCATAGGGAACAGCTTGTGAGGTTTAACTCAGAATTAGGTGCTCTTCCCCACCAAAATTAAATGTAGTAGGGAAAAAAAAAAATCTCATTTTCTATAACTTATTTCTGTGTGAAGTTTTTATTAGCATTGATTTTTATTTAATTTTATTTTTCTGACAATGTTAGATTGGGAGGCAAAGCATCAGGGTTTTTTAGCTGTAAAAAACTGAGTAAACATACTGAGGAGAAATAAATGGTGTCAGTTTTTAAATTCTTGTGCACTATCACATGGGGAAAAATCAAATTAAATTCACCCACAGAGAGAAACAGGAATAATTTTTATTCTTTTTTTTTTTTTTTTTACAGAATCCTGCTGTTTTATGCAAAAAATCTCATACTTCTGAGGAATATTGAAATAAGACATAATGCCTCAGGCCTTGCTAGTTATTATGATTCAAATAATTTAAATTGTTTTCTTGGAGAAAACCCAAACACAGCTTGTTTCTGTGCCTATAAACTCTGGTTAATTCCGTTTGGCATCATTTTATTTCCAACTGAAGTGTTCAGATGAGCGGGTTTGGAGCTCAAAGATCATTTTCAAGAGCAAGGAAAGATTTTTTTATATGTTTTAAAATGCAAGAGTTTCTGTTTCAAGCACATCTTCCTGATGTTTGTTGTAGGGAGAGAACACACTTAGGGAAAAGCTCTCAGTTTTTATTTCAAAGAGGAAGGGACTAATGTTGTGCCTGATGACATTTGTCTTCTTCCAGATTCAGGATTTTATTCAAGCCTTTGACCATTCTCTCTGTAAATTGGAACTTTTATTAGCTCATCATTTTAAGATGTTCCTTTATTTTAAACCCGTGACAAGTTGTAGCTATTGAATAGATTAATAACTCATCGGTCCTGGAGATATTTCTCTCTTTTTAATTCTTAGTGACTTTTAGGGGTCGCTCAGACAATCCAACTCACATCAGGAGAATTAGGGCAAAAAAAGGAGGAGAAAAAGAGGTTCGGGGGGATCTTCTGGCCTGCACAACTCCCTGACAGGAGGGGACAGCTGGGGGGGGTCAGGCTCTGCTCCCAGGGAACAGGGACAGGAGGAGAGGAAATTACCTCAAGTTGTGCCAGGGGAGGTTTAGTTTGAATACTGGGGAAAATTCTACCCTGAAAGTGTTGCTAAGCCCTGGCTCAGGCTGCCCAGGGTATTGCTGGAGTCACTTTGCAATTCTGGTACGTACAGGTGGTCCCTTACTAAAAAAACCAAAAAAAATAACCAAACCCACAAAAAAAAAAAAAAAAAAAAAAAAAAAAAAAAAAAAAAAAGATGGAGATCATAAAGTCTCTGAGATCTTCCTCAAAGTTACCAAGGTGTTAAAGGAAAGGCACTGCTCGTTTAAAAAAAAAAATCCATAAAAATCTATTTCGTGCCTCTGCACAGTGCAGGGAAATGCAAGCAAGGTGGTGTCACAGAGGGCTGGGGAACAGTAAATTCGCTTTGGTTTGCTCCAGATGGACACTGGTTTATTCCAAATTACCGGCTGGGGATAGACCTTGAAGCCTGCTGATGTCCAGTTTGTGCAGCAGCACAAATGATCCTGTTCAGAAATCAAATCCTGCCAATTCAGGGGTGTGCTGAGAGCTGTTGCTAACACACCCTGGACACATTCCTGTGTTTTTGGGAAGTCTCGTCGACAGCTAAAACTTTAAACCACCTTCAGAAGGAGGGAAGAAGGAGCACAGTGGGCACTGTCTTAAAGAGGAGATGAGTTTTTCACAGAGCTGAACATTGAAGTCCCTCAGTCAATGCACAGGGAGTTCAGGCAGCACCTTAAATCTTTTTTCTCCTCAATCCTGTAATTCTTTATAAATTTTGATAGAATCTCAGAATAGTTTGGGCTGGAGGGACCTTAAACTTCATCTCATTCCACCCCCTGCTGTGGGCAAGGACACCTCCAACTATCCCAGGTTGCTCCAAGCCCTGTCCAACCTGGCCTTGGATGCTTCCTGGGGGATGGAACAGGATGATTCTTTAAGATCTCTTCCAATCCAAACCATTCTGGAATTCTGTGATTCTCTTCAAGCCCTGTTTTCAAATTCCCAGCTAAAACTCCCTTTTGCTGCCCTGGTGGTGCTTTATTGCCCTGAAAAGTGATTTAACACAACCTATCACCGTGTCTTCAGAGCCTTGGACTATGCAGCACCTTATCTGCTTTGTTTACTGCCAAAAATAAGCCTATCTTGCAGTTCACTCCTGATATTTGCACAGAGCTGAAGTGGTTGTGGGGGAGCGTGCTGGGCACTGTTGTAGCTCTTTGACCATTGGCAGAAATTAGTTTTAAATTTAAAATATCCTGATTGCCAATAAGAATTGGCATGGACTCCTTTTCATGAAGTTGCTTTTAAAAACTAGGAAATTTATCTGTAAATATAGACATTATGGTTTGGAGCCTCTGAGATGTGATGGATTGACAGCTCAGGTGATTTTTGTGCTCAGTTCATATTCATGAGGCAAAAAGGTGGGGAAATATATAAGCTATGTATATACAAGGTGAAGGGGCAGAGACACACTTAGGATTATTAACTTGCTGTTGATT
Source organism: Acrocephalus arundinaceus (assembly GCA_021534815.1). Classification (NCBI taxonomy): domain Eukaryota; kingdom Metazoa; phylum Chordata; class Aves; order Passeriformes; family Sylviidae; genus Acrocephalus; species Acrocephalus arundinaceus. The sequence continues at coordinate 50,270,789 of JAJEOU010000373.1, read as the reverse complement.
TGCCATTGTAACAGCTCCTGCCTGGGAGGTTATAAATAACCTCACTATTGATCTGATGCCTTTGGGAAAGAATTCCTGTCCAGTGTGCCACACTGATAAGTCACAGCCACCCGTTCCCGAGTCCCCATGTCCCATTTAGCACTTGGCTGTGGGATGAACCCTTGAGGAACGGTTCTGACCCACCTTGTCCTGGCAGCCTGTGTCCCACACCACCCAAACACCCACTTCTGATGGGTTTTTGCCCCCTCCTGCTGCTGGGCTGTCCCAGGAGTCCCGAAAACGCTGCCCTTTCTCCTCTGTCCTGCAGGAAATTTAATCTCCCCGGTAAATGACACCCAGAGCTATTTTGGAGCTGGGCTGCCGAGGGGAAGAGAAACGCGTCAGCGATTTGACTGGAGGAGGACAACCCAGAGGAGGGTCGGAGTGGGGGGTGGCACAGCCTAACCCTGGGCAGCAGAGCCACTGCCAGGGGACTTGGGGGGACCTTCTGCTGCACGTCCCTGCCATCGCTGGGGTTTCTGTTTTATTTTCCTGGAGGGGAAAGGGGGGGGGAACCCAAGCCAACATGGTCTCCCCATGTCCTCTGTTCCCCTCTTCCTCTTCCCCCTCCTTTCATCTCAGTAGGAATCGGCTCTTTCTTCCTCTGCCCAGAGCTTTGTCCTCCTCAGACTCAGACAAGACTCCAGGTAAGACCAAAACCTGCAGCTCTAAGGAGAGGTGGATTTGGGGATGCTGATGTCCAGCAGGAAGTGGAGAAGGTTGTTGGTACTGAGGGAGGGGTGAGGCTGTTTTTGTGCCATGCTGGAGGATGTTTTGCTTTATGAAACGTGTTTGGGGATGGAGCTGAAGGTGCAGGTATTAAACCCATCCTTCTTTTGCTCTGAGCCAAGTGTGGATTTTTCTGCTTAATTACATCTGAGCAAAGATCAGCTTCCAGAGGAGAAAAGTGAAAAAAATCAAGTTTACAGCTGCAGACTCAACTTGATACACTTTATCCCCAAATCTGAGACAGCACTGGGCATGGAGAGCCTGGAAAACATATGGAGAGGTGGCAGAAAGGAAACTTTCAAAAAGTTTAATTTCCAGGGTATAATCTCAGTACAGCTTTTCTCTTCAGCCAGGATTTTTTTTCCCTCTGAGGTCCTCTCTGGTGTCAATACAGATTCACTCTGCAATCCCCCACCCTCCTCCCATTTCTCCAAATGGCTCTGAGGGGAGATGGGGAGAGATGGAGCTCGACAGCTGAGGCTATTTTGGGCCCTACAGCTCAATGGGGTGGAGTGACTGTAATGACAATGACGTCCACTTGTTAAAATACAAGGGCTTGGGTCGGAGCTGTGGCTGATTGTCACCAAGGGAATTCTTTGTCCATATGGGAGCTGTGATCCTGCAACTACCCCATGTAGGAAATCACATGGGCTAAAGCAGGAGCATTTCTACCTTTGCAAGTCTTTTTTTTTTCTGGGATTCTGCCTCAGCTGCTTCTCTCCAGGGCTGTGGTGTAAAGCAAAATGCAGTTGGGTGAAATTCACGATGAAGTTTCTAGATTTACATCGCACCTTTTCTGTCTCCTGGATGGAAACCCAGAATTTGCGTCTTCTCTACATTTGTGTCCTTTATTCTCAGCCCCACAGAGCAGGAGTGAGCATCTCAGTGTGCCCAGACCTCCCTGGTGCTTTGGCCTTTTGCAATTGTCAGGGCAGCCTTGCAAGGCTCAGAAAAATAGAAAGAAAAGTGGCTGCCATGGAGTCATGAAGTGCTGCTTTGTGCAGTTTTAGGCCTCTGGAAGTTTCAGGGGTGGTTTTGTAGCTCCATCAAGGGTGGAATGTGAAGTGAAGTCACGACATTGCAGTAAAACCCAAGGAGGATGAAATCCTTTCCCTGCATGGAGTTTCTTGGAGCTGTTAGTGTTGATGGAAAATGGTTTCTGGCCAGGTAGTTGAAAGTGGGATAAGTTTTATAAAATATATCTGTCTCTGTTGAGAGGAAAGATATTAAGTGTTTCAACCATATAAATCATCTAAGTGGCTTGAATCTCGCCTGGTTTTTATGAAGTGTGTGCTTTAACGTGGCTGGAAGGTATCTGACCCTCTCACCCAGTGACGTGCACAAACCATGTGATTTGTTCTTGCTCCTCGTTGGAATTTCCTAAATGGTTGAACCCTTGTTTGCTGCCAATCATTGGGAACATCCAGGTTATTGATAAGGGTTTAATAGGGAGAGTGTGAGGGGGTGCAGGTCCCTCTGAGGCACTTGACCATGAAGGTCAGAATAGTTGAGCCTCTCCTTTGCCCTGAGGGCTGCTCACCGTGTTTAACACCATGTCAGCCCCTGACCTGCCATGAACTTTCCCTCAACATCTCCCGTGGATTTTGGCTTAGGATGGAGGCTGTGGGTGGGAGGGAAGGCAGACAAGCCTGACTCTGAGTCAAGTTAGAAGCTTCTTGCAAAAAGCTCAGTGTGCCGAGGGTTCTCTGTGTCCAACCTCTCCAGTGCCTGATCCACCACAGAAACCTCTCCCATCTGCTCATCCAGTGACCTTTGGACATGCCAAAATCAGTTCTCCCTCACTGGAGTGGAATTCAGAGTAGCCCAAGCTAAGCCCTGAGCCCAGCTCCTCAGCCACAGATACCGTTCCTGCTCCGGTGGAACGGGATCAATCCTGCCTGCCTGGATTAGAGCGCTGGCGCAAATCCGCGCTGCGCCCCGATTTAGGGATGTCATGGGCAGGGAGCACTGCGTGTGCTGGTGTGCATTTCACCCCCAGAGCTCCCTGTCTGGTGTGATGGCTCTAAGGCACCCACCAGAGCCCGGCTGATGTCACCCAGCCTGCAGCTGACACCCACCACTTGTGGTATTCCAAAGTTGTCCATTCCCTGGGAGGCTGCTGGAAGTGAGAGGGCAGCCGGGTTACTGCTGTTTTCCCTCAGCAGAATTTTAAACATCAAAGGAAACCCAAACTTCCCATTTGACAACTCATCGACTTCCCTTCCCACCCACAGAGTCCATTTCCTGATGTTTTTAGATGGAACAATACGAGCAGATAAGTCATGTAAACTACAGTAATACCGGTGGCTGCCTTGATTTTTATCTGGGGCTTCTGTTTCAGTGGTGTTCTTTGAAAGCTCAGGATTCAGAGACAGGAGTTTCCCTGTAAATCCTGCCTTTCCTGTCAGGAAAAGGAGTTGAAAGGATCAGAATTTAGCATAGCAGAGGAAATTCAGGAAACATAAACTCCAAAGGCAAAAAAAATACCTCAAATCAGCATATTTTTTACTTGGGCAGAGAAAGGGTAAAAGAGGATGGAGGAAATGAGCAAACAGGCCTTAATGTGGTGCTGAGAGAAATTCTGTGCTTCTGATCTATGTTTGGACCTTGGTGATCCCTTAGGTTTAAAATGTCCCCAAAGTCTCTATTTTGCTACTCGTGGCCACCTTTGTCTGGGGAATATTTTGTGAGATGGATTGCACGATGCTTTTTGATCTTTGTTCTGAGTCCTGGTGGACAGGACTCTCTTTCTAATCCTTGAGTGGAAAGGCTTGGGCCGAGAATAATCTGTTACCCCTGTCCTCTCTCACACAAAGAGCTTCATCACAGGCTGCTGACAGTTGGGGGCAATTTACCATGAGGGGGACCTCTGCCTTCTCAGAGGTCATTGAAGGTTTTCCAGGTGCAGATCAGCATTAATGAAGCAATGTGAAACCAACCCAATCAGCCAGCACTGCACAGTGAATCCAAGAGGCTGGGATGGAGCCAGGCTGGGAAACCTGAGGGTGTCCAGGGAGACCTCAGGCCTTCCAGGGCCTGAAGGGGCTCCAGGAGAGCTGGAGAGGAATTGGGGACAAGGGATGGGGGACAGGATACAGGGAATGGCTTCCCACTGCCAGAAGGCAGGGTTAGGTTGAATGTCAGGAAGAAATTCTTCCTTGTGAGGGTAGTGAGGCTCTGACACTGGGTGCCCAGAGAAGCTGTGGCTGCCCCTGGGTCCCTGGAAGTGTCCAAGGCCAGGCTGGATGGAACTTGGAGCACTCTGGGATCGTGGAAGGTGTCCCTACCCATGGCAGGGGTGTGGAACAGGATGATCTTTAAGGTCCCTTCCAACCTAAACCATTCTGGGATTTGGTGGCACCACCCTCAGGGCTCTCCACCTCCTGATGGGTTCCACTTCCGAGTCCTCCAGCAGGAACTGGACAACTCCGTGGTTGTTCCCACTGCCAGGCACTCATTCCCTTGTCCATGAGGAGCAGGTGCTGGGCAGACACTGGCAGTGCTGGGACAGGAGTGGGCAGGAGGCCTGGACTGCATGTTGGCTCTAGGGCAGTGATTTATTTGCATTATCTGTCAGCTCTCTGCAATTTTGCCTCTTTCCCCAAACACAAACCAGGGAAAATCCGAATGAATAAAGACATAAGCAAAATTATAAGTGCCGCCAGTTTGCCTTTGGCGTGCTCAGAAATACCCCAGATGGGAATGTGATCTCTGCTGCAAATGATTAATCACAGAGGGATTACTTGGGGAAATATGACACTGGCAAACGCCTGAGATTTATTGGAAAGGGCATTTGCATTGACTAGGTTTATTCATGCTTTGTTGCTGGTCCTGTCGCTTCCAAGGGAGCTGTCCTGGCACTTGCAGAGAGTTACTGTATTGTGTTTTTAAAAGTTTCAGAGTTCCTGGGCTTTTTTGAAGTTTGAATGAACATTTAAATAATCAAAATCAGAGTAATTATTGAATAATTTGATTGACAAGTAACACAGCAGAAATATTAAATATTGTCCTTTCAGTACATTCACAAGTCTGTCCTCTCCTGGCTCCTAAATCTATTTATCATAATCATCAAATGTGAGGTGTTTTATCCCATTTGAAATTATAAAATGTAATTTATCTTGTGCAGCCTGACTTGTTAGATGTGTTAGGTACATCCACAGCCTCATCCTTGCTGTAGGTTAGAATTTCATGCCTCTTGCTGGATTTCATGCTCTCCATACCCATAAAACAAGTTTTCTCCCTCCCCTTTTTCAGATGATAATTAAAGATATGAGAACTGGAGTGTCTTTCTCATAATTATAAAAGCAAGCCATCAGCAGAGCAAGGAATAAACTGTTTTTCTTTCCATGTTAGAAAAATATCTAAAATGATCATGGGCACACACTGTTTTCACTGATCCCTGGATTTTCTTCTGGCATCCTGGCTGTTCATAAATGTGTAAAAACCTTAGAGTGTGAGGGCACATGGTGAAAACTGCTGGAGTGTAAGTGAGAGCAGAGGATGTGGGGTTTCACCCCACATTAGGAGGTCTGTGGACACAGGATCTTGTATTGGATGGGGAGAAGTGAGCTGCAAGCACCAGATGAAGAAAGGGAGGCTGTTGTTGTAGGACACGAAAGGAAGATGAACAACTCCAAATATTTCAGAAGGCAAAGAGCATAGAAAAAGCTTTATTGTCTAATTCTTACTATTTTTATAAGGTATTCCGATACAGACTTAACATGATTGGTGAATAGGAACGACACCTCTCTAATTCCATTGGTTAAACTAGAGAACAGCAAAACACCACCTGGAGAAGATTGTTTTGAGAAAGAATAGTTGTTTGCCAAGATTGTTTTGAGAAGAAGCTTTCTTGAGAAGTTTTCCCTGGGAAAGAAGTTAGCAGCTGTTAGCAGGCTAAAATCTCTCAGACCCAGAAATGTCAGCCTACAGGAGGCTGGACCTTGAGGCCACTGGGAAGAAGTGTCTTGGATGGATTTGCTGCACCAGTTTGGTTCCAGGAGCAAAACCAACAGGCATCTGATGTTCTCTGATTTTTTTTTTTTTTTTTTTTGACTGTTCCTGACTATCAGAGGTACCAGGGAGCAGCTGGGATGTGTTTGTTTGGGCACAGCTTAGCATGGAAGGGCAAGGAGAGAAGGATGCACTTTAGGAAGTGAGCAGCATTCCTGCTCCTGTAAGAGCCAGGCTTTGAGAGCCCTCCTCCAGGCATGGAAAGGTGTCCTAGAGCCCAGGAGATGGAAACAGCACTCAGGTGGGTTGAGGGAAGCCCCTGGTTGCTGAGAGGTCCCTGGCTGGCTCCCAAGGAGCTCCTCTTGTGTCTCTGTAGCCACTTCAGTGCTCCAGGCACTTGTCCACGTTATGCAGAGCCCAGTTTGATGAAGAATTGAAGCAACTCTATTTTTCTGTTCTTTTCGATGCTATGAAGCTGGAAATAAGTCAGAGTGATGCATCTGTCAGACACAAAAGGAACCCAGGAAGGGTGAGACGTGGTGTCCTCTGAAGGTGAATCCAAGTGCTTGGATGGCACAATGCAGCCTGAAATTCAAGCTAATGGCTGGGAAATATTAGGACATGAGCTCTGAGCCTGTGTTTTGGTTGTTAACTCTTAGTTAATGCAGTGAATGGTTCTGCTGGGCTCACCAGAGTTGAGCTGAACCACAGCATTCTCCTTCTGAACACTGAAGGACCGTTTCAACATTGAAATGATCCTTCCCCAAATGAGCAGAAGACTTGATTGTCAATCAATTGACTTCAGTGGAAATTTCCACTGACTCCAGTGTACTTTGGCTCAAGCCTCAGGCTGCTATCTGCCCCTTCTAACCATCCACGCAGCTTCTCTGCTTGCAGCTGCACAGGAGTTTATGGAAAATGCGTTTTAAAGCTCAGCTGAGGGCAGAGGTTGGAGGTAATAAGAGGGTCCAGAGAAGTTCAAAACTAATTCACAGATTTCTAGACCAGTCTGAGACCAAGAGAAAAAGAGATCTTTTTATTGAAGGTGGCCACTTAACAGAAAGTCAGTTTGTCTTAGCACTGATGACTGCAAGTCAATCATTCTTTACCCTCTCAACATTTACTAAATTTTCCCTGTTACTTTTTTTTTTAGCCTCCCAGATTTAATGTTTGAAACCTGTTTCTTTATTTTCTAAAGATCTGCGGCAGAATAATGAAATTTTCTCAATACCAGGGAACAAAAGCAACCAAAATTGAATTAGAAAGTTGAATTAGTTTAGAAAGGATCGATCTCATCTAAAAGGAAATGTCTTTGCTTGTCATTTTGTGTGTTCTTTGGAGTGGGAGACAGGATAGGACAGGACATGGTGTATATTTTCTGTTGAATGTAGAAGGAAATGTAGAAATGAAAAGATCTAAGGTTTTGCCTTAGATCTGTGACCCAGATGAAGTTTGAAGTTTGGCTCAGCATACCATCTTGAATGATAATACTGATCACAAAATCATAGAATATCCTGGAAGGGACCCACAAAGACCATTGAGTCCAACTCCTGGCCTTGCTCAGGACAACCCCAAGAGTCCCACCCTGTGCCTGAGGCAGTTTACCAAAAGTTTCTTGGGCTCTCATAACAAATACAGTTTTGTATTTTTGTGCAACCCTTTTTCCAGTATATAGATTTAATGGTAACTTGTATTTTTCAATCCCCAGCAGCATAAGTGGAATGAAATTTGTAATGTTATTAATTTTCATGTATAATTTTTCATATATATATATTGTCATATATATATACTGTGTATATAATAATATTTTTATATATTTATATATAATAATAATTATTTGCAAGCCCATCCCTGTCTTGATGTGAAGTGTGAGGGAAGACAAGAAATTGGGAAAATAAGTGATTTTTCCCAAGGTCATGCAGCAGGTCGATCCAACCCTCACTCCCTGATGCCATCAGTGATTTGTGCATTGACATAAATGCACTAACAGGAGCTGGAGGAGGATGGAGAAATGGTGATTTAAGAAATTAAAGCAGGGTTTCGGCCTGCTCCTATTGATTTCTGCTGAAGCAGGGGGGGAGATGGTGAGAGCACCTGCCATTGGATGAGAGAGTGGGTGGATGTGTGGCCAGCAGGGAAGCCAAACTGCTGTAGGATTAAGAAGGATATTTCTGTCTCACTGACTGGGTTTTATTTCCTTTCTGAGTTACAGCACCCAGAGCCCTGGTCCTGCTGTGTGCAGCCCTTTGAAGGTGAAAAAGCAGGGATGTGCTCACCTGGAGCAGGACCATTCCTATGGCTCAGACAGGAGCTGCCAGGACACAGGGGTCTGGCATTGTGAGGCCAAGGAGATTAAGCAGCTTGAAGAGAAATGGTGCCCTCAAATCTTCTTGGAAAACCTGGTCTAGGGGGCGACATCCCTGCCCATGGGCAGGGGTTGGAATGAGATGATCTTCAAGATCCCTTCCAAACCATTCTGTGAGGGTGTATCTTGATGGGCAGAATTTCTCTCAGAATTTAGTGTCCAGTTTATTCCTTGTGGTTGCAGAACCAGCCCGTCTGTCACACAGCCTTAGTGCAGGTCACTTTCTGAGTGCCACAGATGAAAGGCATCATCATGTTCCTTCTGTATGAACAGCCCCAAGAATTCTGTTTTGCCCAGAGGCTCTGTAGGGAAGCGAGTTTATTAACCTCAAATATAATAAATCCTCAAGACCAATAACATCCCGGGGCCTTCTCACCCGTATTGAGAAGGGCATTGAAAGCATGGGGGTTCCAGATGACAAACACCCTGATACCACAGGGGTGCAGCCATTCTTTGGCCTCTGCCCTGCTCTCTCCTGACTCTTTTCTCTGTCCCCCTTTAGGAAGGCAGCCAGGATGGATTACAGCTCGCTCAGCGGGGTCCCACGCTTCCTGACCCGACCCAAGGCGTTTATGGTGTCTGTAGGGAAGGATGCCACCCTGAGCTGCCAGATCGTTGGGAACCCCATCCCAGTGGTGAGCTGGGAAAAGGATAAACTTCCAGTCCAGTCTGGGGGAAGGTTTAAAACCACGGAGGATGGGGATTTGTATCGGCTAACCATCTACGACCTGAGCCTGGAGGACAGCGGCCAGTACATCTGCCGGGCCAAGAACACCATCGGGGAGGCTTTCGCTGCTGTCAGCATCAAAGTGGGACAGGAGACCACAGTCACGGAGTCAGCTCCTTACTTCATCCAGAAACCTTCCAACATCAAAGTAACCCTGGGAGAAGATGCCATGTTCAAATGCAAAGTCCAGGGCAGCCCTCCCCTCTCGGTGAACTGGGAGAAAGATGGGAGGTACCTGAGGAACAAGGCAGATGCCGGACGCTTCCAGATCGAGTCTGCTGGGGAGTCCAATGCTCTCACCATCCAGTGTGCCCAGCTGGGGGACAGTGGCACCTACACCTGCCGGGCAGAGAACCTTATCGGCTCCGCCAGCGCCTCGGCTGCGCTGGTGGTGGAAACGCACGGCTCCTCCAACCCAGGCAGCAGCAGCTTGGACAGCAGCTGCGGCAAGACGGCCTCCTTGCTGTCCCACCTGCAGAAGAGGCGGGAGGAGATCAGGAAAATGGACATCTCCCATGGGACTCTCGACTCGGCCTCTGCCCAGAATTACTCGGCGGTGGAGGGGCTGTCTGGCATTGGCTACAGCCTGTCCCGGGATTACGAGCGGGCGGCGGGACTGACCAAAGGCACCCGCAATGCCACTTTTGGGGCGCTGACACGCACCTGCAGTGTGACAGAGGGCAAGCACGCCAAGCTGAGCTGCTACGTGACAGGTGAGCCCAAGCCCGTGATTGTGTGGAAGAAGGACAATGAGGTCATTCTGGAAGGCCGGCGGCACGTCATCTATGAGGATGACCAGGAGAACTTTGTGCTGAAGATCCTCTTCTGCAAGCAGACGGACAATGGGCTGTACACCTGCACGGCTTCCAACCTGGCGGGGCAGACCTACAGCTCTGTGCTTGTCACTGTCAAAGGTGGGTGCTTGTGGTTCTCACCAGGGTGGATGTGCCTGCAAGGACACATCCTTGACTTGGGATGGGGATTTGACAAGACTTCTGCCTCCAAACTGCTGTGTGGGAATGTGTTTAGATGTGAATAAAGCCCTCCTGGTGGAAAGGGCTTGTGCTCCTGAATAGATGACCTGGGGAGAGAGTCCCAGTGCTGGCGGTTTTTAGGCAGGGAGTAAAGAGGTTCCAGGCAGGAGTGGATGATGTAGAACTGGCGGGTTGTGGGGCATCTGGGATGCACCAGGTCTTTGAGGCTCCCACCAGTCCTGGTTTTACAGTGGTGTAACAGATCCATTCCTGTGCTCTGGGTCAGTGGCTTCCAATGCCCTGTCTCACCCTCCAGGGTTTAATCACATCTGGGTTTGTGTTCACCGTGGGGTTTCCTCAGACGTGCCATTTGCAGTAGTAGTGGAAACCCCTCCCTACAGGATGAGCGTGTCAGGATGCCTTGGATCCCCTAGGGGACCTACTCCAACTCTAATTACAGTCCAGCTCAGTTTTCCTGTACAGTGACCCACCAGCAGCCTTGTTCTTGCCAGGCTCTTCAGCCTTCTCTCAGCTTGAGTTGCTGGATATTCTGTGTTCCTTGAATGCTCCCAGAAAACCTCCCAGGTCCAGGATACCTTTGTTTGCCATAGTCAGTGGTGAAGAGCTTGCCTTCAGAGGCTCACCCCACACTTGTGAAGGTCACACAAAGTTCTTCAGAATGGCAACAAAAGTGCGACACACAGTTTTTACAGAATCCCAATATGGTTTGAATTAGGAGAAATCTTAAAAATCATCTCATTCCAACCTCCTGCCATGGGCAAGGACAGCTTCCACCAAACCAGGTTGCTCCAACCTGGCCTTGAACAATCCAGGAAGCTCTGAATTTTCCAGCTGCTCTCCCATTTGGCAAGGGGACAGCAGGCAGTTTGGCAACTCTAAATGAGCTGTTGGAGACAAAGGATTTTGTCACTTGAGTAGTAAAACTGATGATTTTTCACTGTCAGCAAAATAAATTAGAAATCCAAATAAGAAGGAATTATCAGTGTTTTATACTCATCTTTAAGAGTATCAGATGTTATTTGATTTTCTGTTTTCCCTTTTTTGGGCTTCTCCTTTTACATTCAGAGCCTTTCCCATCAGTGACTCTGTCCCTGTGTCCATCGGTGACACCTGATCTCTGCAATTCACTGGCACTTATCCCACCCATTGCTGTCCCTTGGAGGTGCTGAGTGGTGTGGGGAAGGGCATTTGTCCTGTTCCAGAAAGCTGTGATTACCTCATGAGTTGGGACTCAGAGCTGAAGATCAAACCCTTGGGTGGGTGATCACTTTGAGAATGGACGAAGCTCAGTTCCCTGCCCAACACCTTGCAAAAACGAACACCCCCTGCTCTGCCTGTGCTTATCTTGTTGCTCTCATGGCTGCAACCTGTTCCAAAGGAGGTGGGGAAAGCAAGGGAAGCAGCCAGTCTGGGAGCAAGCACGGGAAAAGGTTATTGATCCATGTCCATTGTCCAGAGCTGCCTGTGAGTCAGCAGGCTCAAGTGGAAATGTTTATGGATTGTTTCTTTTTCACTCTGTACCACGTTTGGCTCCCTGTCCAGGCCAAGGCTGCCATGGAAAATCTTCGTGTGTTGCCTATAATTAGGCCCTGGTAAATGACTCTCCTTTGTGTCACCAGGAGTTCTTCTCAGCCCTCCCAAGACGGGTCAGAGTGATGCAGCAGTGAGAAAAGCTTTTAATTCTGTTGTTTGTGTCACTGGTGATGCCATTGGTTCATCTGCTACAGGGCTTAGGGAGGGAGATCATCTTGCCATGCTCAGCCATGTAGAAGAGTTTGAATTCTCCAAGGAGCCACCCTTAGAATGATGGAATCAGAATGGTTGGGCTGGCAGGGACCTTAAAGGACATCTGGTTCCAACCCCCTGCCATGGGCACTCACTAGATCAGGTTGCTCAGAGTCCTGGTCAAACTGGCCTTGAACACTTCCAGGGATGGGACATCCATGGAAAGCCTCCTATATTCTGTCAATCTAGATCCTAGGGACCAAGGAACCCAACATTTGTGAACACTTTGCTGAGCCTGTGCCTTAAAGATCACTGAGCTGGAGAAAAAAAAAGGGGGGGGGGGGGGGGTGGATTTTTGAGGTGTTCCTAAATGAGATTTTGCAAATCAGACTTAAATCTCAAAGGAAGGCTACAGGGCAGAGAATTGCTCTCCTAAATAAAGAAAACTGAAGCTTGATTAGATTCAGAAATGTGTCTGGAATGGAGATAAAATCACAATCTATACACAGAGACGTGAGCTGTAAAAGGAGTTGGGGAAATTCTTCCCAAGAATAAGCGTTTAACAAATCAAGGAGTGGGGAGGATGGGAGGAACATAAATAACCAGCTTGGGTTTCCTAAAAGCTTTGGAGGTTTCCCTAGGCCATGTGTAAAGTTGGTGAGAAGAGAATTCAGATCTCCACCTTGGGCCAAGCCGTGATCACTGGAGTCCCTGAATAAAGTAACCAGATACTGGATGAGAAGGTTAAAGGTTGCAAGCCAAACAGGATGGAGATGGGAAAAACACCCTGGTGCTGAGGCCACTTAGTTTCCCTCTAATCAGATGTGATTTTGGATGGTCACTGTCACGACAGTCACATTGGAGATCTGAAGGAGAATTGCAACTTGAGAAATGAGGAGGTAGAAAGGAAATTTGGAAAGTGCAGTAACTAGGAAGATCAAAGGCTCTAGATGGTGGAAGCTTGTTAATCCACCTTTAGTCAGCTCTTACTGGGAGGATTTTCCGTATTCTTACTTTCCCTGGGTTATTTTCATTAGGCAGAGGGAAAACCTGCCTCTAGAATAACAAATGTGAGAATTCCAGCAATAAGAAAGAGGAAATGTAGGCAAGTGAAAAAGTGAGGTCCAGAGGACAGATGTGCCTTGGTAAGGTTAAGAAAACATTGGGCTTCTTTGCAGGCTGCACCTATTCTTAGCAAAATATGTGTTAGCGGGACTTGCTTTTTAAAAATAACATCATCTCATTGCCAGTTTGCTTGCTATGGACCAAACAAAAAAGCCTATGACAGACTGGAGAAATATCTCCTCAGGATAAGCAGCAAAACTGATCTCTGATCTAAGTTCTTGCAGTTTCCTGCTCATTCCATGAGCTGCTTTGCTCTGTGCTCCCTCAGTGTTTTGCTCTGCTGTGCCTCTCATGTTTTTCCCTGTGGGCAGGTTTTGGCAGCTCTCTTATTTTCTCTCTGATTTGCACCTCTCTGACCTGGGTGTGGTGCTGGTCATGGGCCAGATGATTTGGGAGGCCTGCTCTCAGGAGACCTGTGGTCCTTCTGTAGTCCCCTGACCCAAATCAAACTCCCTCTGCTGATACATTCTAGACCTTGTAAAGAGCATGAAGATACACTCAGGAGGAGGAGGAGTAGGCTGGTGGGTTTTGGAACCACTCTCACATCTCCAAAAGCCCTGGGCTGAGTTCATCCCAGGCTTCAATTCAGTTTATCAGCTGCTGTTGCTCCAAAGCTCCATTCAGAGGGAGATAAGACGTGTGTGCACATGTCAGCAGAGCGAAAACAGTTGTTTTCAGAGGGTATCTGTGACCCCAAGCTGCCAAAGATAGCCTTGCACTGCCTTTCCCTGGCTGGGAGAGCGGTGCTGTTACTGCAAGGCGCTCCTGAAAGTCAACCAACCCTTCTGTGCTCGAGCTTTTTCCTGGAATAGCTTTTTTTTTTTTTTTTTCTTCACTTTAGGTACTGCTTAGTGACTGTAAAGGGAGAGGGGTTAATGATCCGGCCAGCTGCTCCAAGTATGGCAGCACACTTGTGTGCTTCTCAGGTGCAGCTTGTGTTTCTTTTTTGGCCCTTGTGCAGGTCTGCGTGTTCCCAGGGTCAGCTCCAGCCTCCCTCCTGCCAGAGGGCTGCATCCTTCTGAGCAGAGCTTGCTTGGCCTCATGGAATCCCAGAATGGTTTGGCTTGGAGGAAACCTAAAAACCTCATCTCATTCCAATCCCCTGCCATGGGCAGGGACACCTTCCACTGTCCCAGGTTGCTCAAAGCCTTATCCAACCTGGCCTTGGACATTTCCAGGGATTTAGGGGCAGCCACAAATCTCTGGGTGACCTGTGCCAGGGTCTCACCACCCTCAGAATAAAGAATTTCATCATAATAACCCATCTAACTCTAAAAAAAAAAAATCAGGAAAAAAAGTAAAAAAAAGGATAATTACTGTCTGGAGTGTGGGCAGAGAGATCTGTGTAACCATAACTGAAGGTTTTTGGGGCAAGACTTTGACTTGCCTTAAACTGAGGTCTATTAAGCCATAACATTTTTTTTTTTAAATGACCAAGTTGATGTGGTGAGTTAGTGTCACCTTCCTGTCCTGGACATATTGTATGTGCTCCCAGTCAGGTTTTAGCCTCAGGATAACAACCAGGTAGTCCATAGCACTGCTCCCTCCAGGTGTGCTGTCAAGCCTTTAGAGTCTGGTACCTTATTTAAACTGAAAGAAGGGAGGTTTATATCAGGTATTAGGAAGAAATTCCTTGCTGTGAGGGGTGAGGCAGGATGGAGTCACAAAAACCAGCTGGGAGCTGGCACAGCCATTATGGAAGGTGAAGGTACATATCAAGGCATGATCTCTCACGAAGCATGAGCAATGTCTCAGCAGTGGCTAATCCAAGTGTGTGACATGACTGTGGCACCAATCCCGTGGCCCTGACCGCCGGCTGTCCTCTTCAGTCCAGCTCCCCTTTCTCCACTTTAGGGCTGGGGTATCAGGGTGATGTCACAGCGCAGCTGTCGCTGGAATTCGGCATTGTTCAGTTCGTAAAATGACTTCCCTCCCTGGCATGCAGCTGCTTTGTGTGTTTGATCTCTGCTTGGGTTTGGCCCTCAGCCAGAGCACTGCAGCCCCTCTGAGGCTGAGGCAGTTGGGAGACTGGGGCTCATTCTCTGTCTCTTTTATTGTTATTGGCAAAAGCTGACGCAGAGCCTTTGGTGCTGGTGGGGAGAACAGAAAACTCCTCCTTTTGTGCTTTCCCCACATCTGGCTGTACACAGCACCTCATAGGCTTCTGTGCCCTTTCAGGTCAGTCAGCTGAGCTTATTTCTGCTGTAAGACGCTTAAAACATTGGTTCTTGCACCAGCTCAGCTGCTTACTCACACCTGGAGTTTCTGCCCTGTGCTCTGTCCCATGGCCAGCTTGTTTGTTATTCAACCATTTCTAGAAGGATTCCTTTTAAGGCCTTTTACTCCAACGTGGCCTTGACCATTTCCAGGGATGGGGCAGCCATTCTCTGGGCAATTTGTGTGAGGGCCTCACCACCCTCACAGAGAATTTCTCCCTAAATTCCCATCTAAACCTACTCTCATCATAAACTCTTATTTCTCCCTTCTGTTTTTACCCTCTAAGAACCCACAATACCCTTCAAGGCAAAACTGAAGGACCTTGAAGTGAGGGAGAAGGAATCTGCCACCTTCCAGTGTGAAGTGCCCGTTGCTGGGACAGAGACAGCTTGGTTCAAGGAGGAGACCAAGCTGCAGCAGAGCAAGAAGTACAACATCGAGGAGGAGGGCACCTACCGCCGGCTCACCGTCCAGAACGTCACCACGGACGACGATGCTGTTTACATCTGTGAGATGAAGGAAGGGAGCAGGACCATTGCAGAGCTGTCTGTCCAAGGTAAGAAAAAGGCCCTTGGCCTTTCAGGTTGGCCAAAAGTGTGGGATTCACATGTGAGGCTCCAGATTTGACCTTGTGAGTTGGATTTACCTTGTCCATGTGGGCACTGAGGAGGAGCAGAGTCCATTATAGTGTGAAAATATGGTCAGTGGGTCCCTGGGGCTTTTGCCAGGGTGGCTCTGGACACAGGGCCACAAAGCAGGGACAGGCTGTGTTGCACAAGATGTCACCCAGTGGAAACCCATGCTGAAAGAAGCTTCCTTCAGCTGTAGCCTGGCCCTGTAGACTTCTCTTTGATGCCTTGGAGTGGTGACCTAAAGCAGAGGCTAGACAAGATTAAGAGAATAAAAGCAGATGTTTATTAATAGATACCTTGAGCAATTAAAAAGCCTCTGAGGGGCTACACCCCAGATGGATGATGGTCACAAGTTTTTCATACAGTTGTAAATTTGGTCCATTTACATACCAGGGGTTAATCCTCTAATTAAAGCTTCAGGTAACGAAGTAATTTACTCCAAGTTTTCTCCGCCCAGTTCACTGCTGTTGACATCTCTCAGGGCCTGAGACAGTGAGGTGCCCTTGAGTTTCAGGCCCAGAGAGGAATTGTTTTGTCTGAATAAAATGGGAGAACAGCAGCTGACAGACCATGGAGTTTTAGAGTTATACACTCAAGCAGTTAGCATCTAAAAAATACAAAAGCTAAATCCTTAGGCATTACATTAACATGACCCCAAGCATTCGATGTGTCCCTTGGTACTGTCACACACATCTTGTCTGGTGTCCAGTGAACAGAGTGGTGACTCTTGTCACCAGGAGTGGTGCTGAACACAGTGGAAAGGGGGTGTGGCAGCTGTGCTTTGTGGCCAGATGTGTGGTGCAGGCTGCAGCCAACACCAGCATGGTTTGGATAAGAAAACACATCCATGCCCCAGATCCCAGGTGGCTGGTGCTGTTCTCTGGGGTTTGGAAAGAGGACAAGGAAAGGACAAAATGTGGATGGCCAAGTGTCCTGGTCTGCTGGTTCAGACTGAAGTGGAGTAGGTGTAGTTGGGTATGGTGTGGGTGTCTCAGTGAGTAGACACAAACCCCAGAGCTGCAGGCACTGGAGACTGCCACAGCTATAGGATTAATCTTGTCCTGACTCATTTGAAGCCTGAGTATATTCCCACTGAAACCAGGAGTTCTTCATATATAAATTGCTACGAGACAGCTGGGTGATGTGCATCTTCATGCAAATTCCTTTTTGTACCACCAGTAAAGAGCTGGAAGTGCACAGAGGTGGATGCAGAAGAGAAAATTTAGTCCAGAGACTTGGGATAGTTCAGACTGGCATCTTTTTGTTGCACCTTCTGTTAGGTTTGGACCTAAAGTGTAAGTGTGTTTGGTCCCGGTAGGACAGCTGGTATTTTTTTCACATGTTTGTGCTGTAGTGGTATGTTCCATCCAAAAGAGAGTGACTGAGCCAGGTGGAGTTCTCTGGAGGAAAGGAGACAGAGCCTTCCTGGGGGAGCCTTGTGCCTGCCCTGAGACGGGATTGGAGAGAGCAACGTGGGGTTGGGACAATGTGAGAGGTTGGCCAGAGGTAAAGGACTGTGGAATGAGGACTCTGCTGAGGGCAGAGAGATCAAGGAGGAGGATAAGCAGAGAATCAGGTCTTGAATCTTGCGGTGAAACCTGTGCCTGATCTGTTACTTCATGAGGGAGTTCAGCATTGCTGTTCATTAAACAGCTCTGGGTGATCCACCTGGGTGAAGCCTCTGTCACCTCTCAGGGACTGCTCTGGAGCTGGAGCCGGTCACTGTTGGTCATTTGGCGTGGCCTCCTCATGGTTTGTCCAATCTTTTCTGTGAATATTCACATCTTACAGCTTTGAGGTCATCACAGTAAGTGATGATAATCACAGTCATTTGAAAGGACATAAATTCATTCAGTGTGAATTTCTGTGTTGACGCTAAGAAGAAACCTGAGATTTCAGTGTCTTTTTCATTAATTCAGGTGACTTTTGTGTCTGCCATATTGGTTATGTTGGCTACTTTGATGGAGGTGAAATCCTAAAGGCAGAGGAGAGATCTTTCTGGCTTAAGACTGACCTACTTCAGCACAGTTTTAGTTTAAATCCCAGCATATGTGGGCAATGAAAGCTGCCAAATCTGTTCTCATACAAGGCCGTGTATATTTTGTGTTTACCAGCAACTGGCTCTGCTTGGTAGACAAGAAACCTGAATGACTGCAGTGAAAAAATATTTACTTTTCTCTCTTGGTTGGCCAGAATGAGTCCTTGGGGTCATCTGTTCTATGTGACTCAGAGCCTTGGAATTTTTTTTTTTTTAAATATTTATTTCTGCATGGTGTCAATAATGTTTTGATTGGGTGTGGACTAGCCCTGTTTCAGTCTGGATGGCCCAGTGTTGCCAAAGATTTTAATATCTGCGGTTTGCTGACTGCAATTATTTTGCTGTTTGAAGGGAACATCATCAAAAACTTCCACGGAAAACCGCCGTCTTCGTCAACGACACAGCCACCTTCTGCGTGGAGCTGGACAACGACTGCCAGAACATCCGGTGGCTGAAGAACAAAGAGGAGGTGAAACCCAGCGACCGAATCTCCATCACGCGCTCCGGCAAACAGCACACCATGACCATCCGGGAGTGCAAGATGGAAGATGCTGGTGAGATTGCCTTCCTGGCCGATGAAAGCAGGACTTCCACCCAGTTCACTGTGACCAGTAAGCTTCTCTTTTGTTTGGCCTTGGTGTTGTGTCTTCCTGTAGCTTCTTCCATGGTGGTGGTGTTGTTTCAAGTGCCACCGTGATAATTTTGGTGTCCAAAAGCAGCTGAAGGTTTGATGTCAAGGGAAATATAGGTTGGATATTAGGAAAAAAGTTCTTCATGGAAAGAGTGATAAAATATTGGAATGGCCTGCCCAGGGAGGTGATGGAGTCACCATCCCTGGATTTGTTTAAAGAAAGCCTGGATGTGGCACTGGGTGCCATGGGTTAGTTGAGGTGTTAGGGCATGGATTGGACTTCATGATCTTGAAGGTCTCTTTCAATCTGGTCATTCTGTGATTGTCTGCCATAAAAAGCCAACAGCCTGATTGTGAGGCTATGAAAGGTTTGTAGGGATCAAAACAAGAGTCACGGAGTGGGTTGGGTTGAATGGGATCATGTCACTCCACCCCATGCTGTGGGCAGGGACACTTTCCATTAGACCAAGATGCTCTGGTCAATCAAGAGTTGATTCTTGATCAATTCTTGATTGACTTGAGAATCTTGGTCTAATGGAAAGTGTCCTTCTTGACAAAGGCCACTTTCCATTGTGTCCAGCCTGGCCTTGAACACCTCCAGGGACGGAGCATCCATAGTTTCTCTGGGGAAGAGCATGGCACAAATGTATCTTACTTGACAGAGCAGTAGCAGCAGGTGCAATGTCATCAAGACTGGACCTGAAATGAAATTTTGGTGAAGTTATCTAGTTTTATTTGGCATTATTTTAATGCCACTGCATTTCCCAGGCAAAATCTGCTTTATTTAAGACAAAAATACACATGATTTCTGGCTCTGTTGCAGTTCTGGTTCATATATGAACAAATCATCCAGTCACAATTTGGGAAGAGTAATTCTTCTTCCACCACTGCAATTGGTCAGTGGCAAAATGGATTTTTTATTTGAAAGATATGTAACTGCTGTGTTATCTAAACTTGGTTTGGGCATTCTGATGTCATTGAACTAAAATGAGGAAAAAATGAGGCAAGTGTCACACTTGGCTTTATGACAGTTTCTGTGGTATTTATAAAGCTGAAATATCCAAACAAGTATCTGTGCAATGGGAACAATAAAGTTCAGTTTGATTTCAGACTCTGCTGTTTAAATTATGAAGAAAATGTTGATTCATGGGATAGAAATTATAAGAAGCTGCCTTCCCACAAACAGGTATTGCTGGAGAAAATATTGCATTACCATTTCTGATGGCAAGGTCAAGAGATCTCATTCCAGGGCTTGGTGTTCAGCTTAGTGTTACTCTAACAGGACCTTTGACATCTATCTGTGACCAGCAGTTACTGACAGGCTGGTAACTGTGCACTCCAAACACTTCTGTGTCTATTTACGTAAGGAAGGAAAAGCGTATCGCGTTGAGATTTCCTATTTTTACACTTTGTGCGTATCAGATTTATGCCTGGAGAATCCTGTGTACTATGTCTACATCTTTTTCAATTAGCTGGGTGAGATTGGTGGTGGCTGTTCTGATATCTTTTATAATGTACAGGCAATGTTTGTGTGTTATTTGTTGTCTTGCATCGTTACACCCATTTTAAAGATGGGGAACTGAGGCAGAAAGGACATCAGTTGTCCCAGACCTCGGTTTTTAATTTGGGCTCATCAAGAGACTCCATCTACAGTCAGGAATTCTTGAGGATGTCCACTGTGGGATTGTTTCGCCCACCTCCCACACCTTCTTTAAGTTGGATTGATTGCTCCTGAGTGTGCTGTTCATGGGATCACAGCTGGAGTCTGGTTGGCTGGCTGAACCCAGACACATTTCAGATAGCCAAAATTAAATGAAATGAATCCTGGGCCATGTCAGTAGAGGTGTAACTGGAGCAGATCAGATAATTCCTCTTGACCATATCAGTGGCAGCATGTAGTGAATAATCCTGATGGGACTTGAGTCTTCTTTAAAGGGTTCTAGAAGAATGAAAGGGTGAGAATAAATATTCATTATGCAAATACTGCAGGAATATGTTTGTAGCCTCAGGTACCATAAAATAGCCTCCCTGGTAGTAGATTCTCGTGGTGGGGACATGTCTTTGTATTTCCTTTTTAAGTTAATTCCCCAATCCCAAAAGCTGGTTCTGCATAAATTAGTAAAACAAAGATCCCAACATATCACTCTTGGGAGACAAAGTTACAGCTTCTGCATGGGGGATAGCATAAAATTCAGGAGCAGGACAGAAACCCAGATGAAAGAAGCTGCAGGGACTATCCAAGCCTGTATGACGAACTGAGCTCTCCATAACTCTTAAAAGATTTGAGCAACTTTGCTGATGGTTTTACCCATCTTCCAAATGAAAATAAGAAGCTGTGTGTTAGTCTGCATTGTCCAGGGGCTGTGAAGGGCAGAAGTGTGGGTTTGTATCCAGCACTAAAAATGTAAGCCTACAAAACGTTTGTTGAAGACTCTCTGGTTGTGTTAACAGTTTTAATCTTGTGTAAAATCACGTATATTTAGCTGTGCAAGACGAGTATTGGACATCAAAGTCTTAACTTGACCTGGGATGATAATGATTCAGTAATCTTTGTGTAAAGCAGCCTCAAAGCATCTTCCATCCATTCTCTTGCTTTTCCATCTCACATTAATATTTTATGGAGGTCTATTAAGCAAGATGAACTTTTACTCCAGTGTAAGCTATTTTGGCCTTTTCTCTCTGATGTAACTTACTGCTCTGTTTTCCTTTGTTTCTTTCCCTTGCACAGCTCCCAAAAAACCTCCCACCCACCCCCAGCCGACCCTGTGGTGAAAAATAAAACAGAAACCTCAGTGACACTGGCATGGTCCCCTCCGAGGATGGACCGGCCCATTCCAGTCGATGGATACATCGTGGAGCGCAAGAAACTCACCGGCTTCACCTGGGTGAGGTGTCACGAGTCCCACGTCTCCGGCCCCGAGCTCACCGTGAGCAATTGTCAGAAGAGGCTGACTACCAGTTCAGAGTGTCTGCAGTCAATGCCTACGGACAGAGCCCCTACCTGGAATTCCCTGGGAGCTTGCACCTCGGTGAGTGGAAACCGGCACAAAATGGGGTGGTCGGACACGTGGGTGCCTTGAAAATGTTCCCCGTGACTTTGAGGATGGAGCAATAGCCCAGCAAATCCTCTTTGCCTTCACTGCTGGTTCTCCTGCTTCATGTCAACCACTGACCTTCTATTGAATTTCTCAAAGAGCCAGATGTATCTAGCTCTGAGAGGGTTCAATACCTCTGAGGGTGGCCAGCACCTCATAGAAAATGGTTTAAATCGATAGTGAGAGGGCATGGTCCAGTGTGTCTTGAAAAAGCAAAAAGGTTTTAATAAAAGAAGAAGATAATACAAAGCAAAAGAACAAAGCTGAGCACAGTGTAGGGGCAGGTCCCACACACATGCTGCAACACCCCAAAAATGTACTGAGAAGCCTCGTGCTCTCCCTTAAGTATTGAATTATTTGGGTTATAGATAATATATTATTATTAATAATATTAATATAATAATTGGAGTTTTTTTGGCAAACAGCCCAATAGAGAATAGCTACATTTCTGAGGAACAGGTAAAGAGACCTATCAATGTTTTTGTCTTGGCATTGAGCCGATTACTGCCAGGAGAGCCGAGAAGTTTCTGGGTTCTTTACCTTTTTAAAACAGCACGGGGTGAGTCTTAAACCTTTCCCTATATGGGGATATGCACCCCATCTGCTCTGATGTGGGGTGCATTCCTACAACCTTCACCAAAGAGAGGAAGGAAAAAGTCCAGAACCTTCCCAGTGATGGTGGTTGGGTTTCTGTGGTAGAGCTGTGGGTGTGTTTATGTTCCAATATCCCACATCAGGCTGTGGGAGGAGAGGCAGAGCTCCCTGCTGTGGACCTTAAACCTGTAAATGCTTCTGCACCTGCACCTGAGAAGAAAAATTGAGATGGCCTTCTGGTGCAATTTTCAATATAAAGACATGAGATATCCATCTTGCACCTAGAGAATACTTATAGGTGATCATACCATCATAAAAACCAAGTTCCAGTCAGTCTCTCTTTAATCTAATACTTTCTGGGAGAAATCCAGGGGTTTTGCTTTATTTCTAGGGTGCCAGTGTGCCCATAGAATCATTGGGTGCTGTAGTGGTTTCACGTTCGCTGAATTTTTGTTTGCTAAATTTAGTGTAGTGGTCTAAATATCTTTTTTCTGTGAAATATGATTATGAGAACAGGAGGCAAAACAGGCTTAACTTAAGGATGAAAACAGATAAGTTATTAACACACAAAGGGAAAAAAAAGGAAAAATATTAGAATCAAAATTAAACTTTTAAAACACTCTTCCCCCCCAACAGTTCACTTTCTCACATGCAACATAAAGAGACAAAACTCAGAGCTTCAGGTCAGTACTACCTATAAAATAAGTCTTCTATTCAGTCTTTGAAAGAGAGGAGTAAATCTCCTGATGTGTTAGGTAACTTCTACAAAAGATGCAGCCTCTTATGGCTCCTAGCCTCTACAAAAAGGAACCCACCTGAAAACTTCTGCAATTTTGTAGTCCTCCCAAATCATGTAGCCTTCTCATGACTACATTTTGGGCCATAGATTCAGACTAGGGTTTCCCTGTTTAAAAATGGACATTTTCACAAGCAAAGGATTTATTATCCCAAGGAGCAGAGATATCTTCTCAATTCTTCACAGACACAAAAAGTTTCTTCTTATCTCATTCTGTTAAAACATAAGATCACATTACAGTTTCTAATTCAACATTCACTCAGTAAACCACAAAAAATACCTTTGCTCAAAATCTACAAAGCATCCCCCCAGTTATATTGTCTGGAGTTTAAAGGAAATTTCTAGCAAGTCACAATACAGTCTGGTCTGTTACTAAAACTCAGGAGTTTTTTATGCCTAAAAACTGAAGGCAACTCGTCATCTCTCCCGCCTGAAAGTCACTCTTCTTTTACTGACTCTGATATCTTCATATTGTCCTTTTACATATCGTTAATTCAGCCTTTTAGAGTTTTAAAAAGACTCAATCTGTGTCAGGAAAGAGTTAACATTCTCGCCGGGCCTGCAGTCATGTGGTCTCTGCCCGGTGGGCACTGCAAAAATATCATACCCACGCAGTGAGAGAAAAAGTTCAGAAATGGCAGCAAAGATGTCCTGCATGGCTGGTCTTTCTTCCCTCTCTCCACCCCTCGGTCTCAAAGGGGCAGGAACAGCCAGCTTGGGCTTGATGCTGCTTCCAGAGGGGGGGTAGGAGGCTTGGGGGACATCTCCCTCAGCCATGTGGCAGCGTGGAGCAGGCTCCAGGGTTGGCTGGAAGTTGAGAGTAGCTCTCCCTTTTCTCCACCGGCAGCTGGTGAGGGAAAGAGCTCGGCCTGCCCGGCCAGGCCCTCCCGTGGCAGTGGCCATAGGAGACCCAGCCCAGCTGGCAGCCCGGGCTGTCCCAGCCCCCTCCTTGCAAGAGGGAGCCAGGACAGGCCTCTTACCTCTGTCGAGGCAAAGGGCTAAGAGCGCGGTCCCCCCCAAGTCTCTGCTTTTTATATGAGTATTTTCAAAAGTCACATCAGTTCTCTCAGTGACCAGACCGCAGGCTAAGAGCTGAGAACAAGTCTGTGATAGGCATCTTCCCCCCTCCAAAGCAAGTCCAAGGTCCTGACAGGGCAATATTCTATATTCTTCTTTAACAAAAATTAAAATGTTGCTAACCCATTACAAGTGCAATGAGATTTCCTCTTCCTTTGAATCACTGCACTAGAAAATATCTGTACAGATACTGAGGACCCACACAAACTTTGATCATACTGTTTCTTGTGATTGTGTCTTCCTTGTCCCTTACTGTCTGAACGTGCCTGTAATGTCCTAGAATATCTAGAACTGACTCGTAGGGATATCTAGAAGTCCTTCCTTCTGAAATCTAAGAATAATGGGTATTCAATTAACAACACACTTGTAGGGAACTTAGGTGTTTCTGGCCTATGCCTTTATACATTTTAGGGATTAAAAAAATTCAGTAAAATACGCCTGTTTCTCTAGACCTGCAAAAACAGGACTCCAGAAGTCAGTTACCTGCAGCTGAAGGAAACAAATCCTTTAGACCAACCATACATTTCCTTCAGTGCATGAGAGTTGTATAAGGCTGCATTCATTTATTCTCACCTCTTGTTTACCCTTACAGTTTGGTTCCTAAGGTGAGGTATCCTCCAGCATGGCAGCCTTGTTCTCAGAGGTGTGTGTTGTTCTTCCCTAGAACCCATCCTGGCTGTGAAAAACCCCCTGACAACAGCTGAAGTTGCGTCTGGAGGGGATGCCCTGTTCACTGTTGATCTGACCAAGACATGTTCCGGCACTTGGTACCTGAATGGCAAAGTCTTACAGGAAAGTGAGACCTACATCATTAACAGAACCCAAACCACTCACACCCTGGTCATAAAAAATGTCACCAAGAAAGATGATGGGGCAGAAGTGAAATTTGTTGCCAACGACATTGAGACCAGCACCAAGATGAGAGTGAGAGGTATTTATTGTCATGGCTGCCCATTCTCCCATCAAGGGGTTATTGCTGGGACTTGAGGATTAAAGGCTGGAGGCTTTCCTTGGTCTGTGGAAAGCACCTGAAATTGTCATGTGATTAACGTGTGTCCTGGTAATGACCTCACGTGACAGCTCAGAGTGAGTTGATCTGGCCAGCTGGTAGTATCTGAATTAGACTGCTTCACATCAGCTCAAATTCTGTCAAATTTATATCATTCACAACCATCTGTCAGTGGATTCTGTCACCAATCTGCCGCTAATTCACCTTAAAGTTGTAATTTCAGCTCTAGGTTTGACCAGTCTCTTTGGTGTAATAATCTTTCAAAAGTAAAAGAACATTCATTACTAAGAAAGCTTTTCTTGTAGGTTTTTTAATTCACAGTGTGTGGGATATACAAGTTGGTATGCTGGAACTTGATTTAAGATCAAGGTTTCCTCTATGAAATGACAGTAACCTCTGTACCTGCCACATTGCAAGGCAAAACATAATGAATTCATAATGAATCCTTTATTCTGGAAGGATGTGTTTGGCTTGGGAGAAGATCTCTGCAGAAGCATGTTTAGAGTATTATTTATCAGTAGAAAAAAAAAGTGTTTTTTTTTTTTCTTGGTGACTCTGGCAATAAAAACAGATCGAATTTTCTGAACTGGGGAAGAATGCACAATATTGACATGAGTGTGAGGGCAGGAACAGGATCTAATACTTTCAGAGATCTCACAGTCAACAGCAGACCTGTATCAGGGATAAGTTATCATGATATAACTCAAAATAACAAAGCCTCTTGTCCTGGCAGGAGCTGCAGTGAGATTCACCAACAAGAGCAAAGATGTAGAAAAAGTCTCTGCTCGGCTGCGGGAGGAAGCCAAACTCCAGGCTGAGCTTTCAGACACAGAGGCCACTGTGAAGTGGATGAAAGATGGGAAGGAGCTCAAGGCCAGTGAAAAATACGAGTTCCAAACCGTGGGGAAGAGGCGCATCCTGAAAATCCGCAGCACTGCTGAGGAGGACACAGGAGTCTATGAGTGTGTCTGTGAAGGGGATAAAATGCTTTATCAGCTCTCAGTGAAAGGTGAGTGACTGCCTGGGCTGCTCTGCACTAATGGTGCTCCTGGCCTAAACAATGGAGCCACCAAGGCACACAAAGGGAGTGCTCCAGAGGGAGTCTGGTAATTGCCCATTGTCTTGGTTTGGAAAGACAGGTGTCTGCCAGGGAAAGCTGGAGCTTCCCTGGAATGGAGAATGTAAATCCCCTTCTTTCCAAATTATTATGATTTTGCAATTAGGGGCTTTCAGGCAAAGATATGGGAATAGGAGTAACAGTTCTTTACTAGGAATATAAAGAAAAAGGAATACAAATGTAGTAGTACAAAAAAAAAAAAAAAAAAAAGACAAGCAAGCAAGCACAAATCCTGGTGAAACCCTGACAGGATCAGGGATATGACCTGACACCCTGTTGTCAGGGTATTGGAAGCAGTCCAAATAAATCCTCCTGGAGTGACAGATGTGGTTCTGTGGAGCAGAGGTGATCCTGTAGAAAGTCCAGTGGTGGCGAGATGGTCTGGTCTTCCTCCAGTGGAAAAAAATGGATGCCAGCTGTTCCTGAGTCTCAGTTTTTATCCAGGTGGGAATGGTTGGCTCCTCCGCACTGGTGGAGCATCTCCCAATGGGATGATGTAATGTGTGATGTCATTGGTGAGCCTTCATGGCCCATTATCAGCAGATATCCCTGATGTTATGTGATGTCATTGGTGTTATGCCATTAGCAGATCCCCCCGAGACGGAGGGTGGTGACAGAGATAAGAAACACTGCCCCACTGGCTTTAACATCTGGCCCATTATCAGAAGGCATCGCCCCCTCCCCCCTGGAGTTACAAGAGATAAAGAAAAAAAAACCTCAACTGCTTTCAACAGATGAAATAGAATCCACCTTTTTTGGTTACATAATCCAAGACATCCATCAACATCCAGCCTTGGTAGTGTGGTCCCACAGCAGAGCTGGGGACAAATACAGTAACTGGCAAGGTGGTAAGAGCTGTGCTCCCACTCCAACTGGCATCTTGCTATTCCAGGGAATTTGGTGTAATTTCCTGAGGATGAGTGGTGGGTAGGGAAAAATGCTCGTGAGATTAAGAAATCCAGCCCGGGGCAGGACATGACAAACCTGTGTCTGTCCACACTTGCTGTGTGACATCAGACAAGTCACTGAAGAGAGTCTTCAGCTGTGATTGAGGTTGTGATTGTACAAGATCATCTTGGCATTGTGGGATTTGTTTGGGGTTTTTTTGTTTTGGGGTTTTTTTGTTGTTTTTTCACTGGGGGTTGGGTGGGTGTTTGTGGGTTTTTTTTTTTTTGTTTGTTGTTGGGTTTGTTTGTTTTTTTATTATTTTTTTGAGGATTATTTTGTTCCTTTCTGTCAATACTGTGGTGAATAAGAATAGACCTTTCCAGGGCACACTGGATGGCTTAACCCTTCTGTTTACAAGGTGTTCAGATGTGTAGAAAAAACCTGCAAGATGGCACTTTATTTTGATATTACAGCTGCCCTATGTTTGGTGTTTGGGGGTTTTTTTTTGGGGGGGGGGGGGGGGGGTTTTGATGGTGGTTTTTTTTTTTTTTTTTTTTTTTTTTCTGTTCTTCTTTTGTGGCATTTCTACCTTTACCCTGAAACCACCACTAAACCTTCTTCTTGCAAACCTTCCCATTGTGCAGGATTTTATGAACTAGAGCAAAGCTGTCTCTGCCTTGAAGGGGACCAGGATTTGCCTAAAATCCCCAGACTGTTCCTCACATGGATCATCAGATGTCTGCTGAGGTTCAGAGCACTCAGTCTTACTCAAGGCCAGTCCAGCCTGTTGTCAGACTGTCACTGAAAGTGAGGGAAAAACAAAACCCCTCCAACAGCATTTTTTCAGTGTTAGAGAGTCAAGGCATCACTTTTTCTGGCCAGGATGTGCAACAGAAATAATTTCATCCACACATTGCCTGGGTTGTGCTGAGAAAATCATTCCATCACACATGATATTTACTAGATTTTTCACATACTTATACAGTCAAAACCCAGAGAAATTAGTTGGTTTAATGTTCATTGGCCCCAAATTATGCAGTTATTAGTATTCAGATTCCTACTGATTATTGATCCCTTTGCCTTCAATGCTAATTAGGTTCTCATTTTTCATTATCGATCTTTTCTGAGACCAGGTGTCTCTGACCATGCCAGGGGTGATGTCTGGAGTTGATGTTCATTAATGGTCATTAATAGTTGTTATCTTTTTTATATCTTCTATGCCACCCCCAGTCTGTTGAGATGTTAAGCTCATCAGGCCTCAAGGGATGATACAATCCTTTGAAAAGAAACTTCAATTCCTTTCCCCCTGGGCAAAGGCAAAAAATCCATCTGACTAAAGTTATACAAAAAAAATTTAAACTCTGTATAATTTCCAAAAAGCCTGGGGGGATTTCTGTATCTATTTTTCTTTGAACTGGCAAGTTCACTCTGTAAAGCCATTTGATTTCCATGTTTTGTCCCAGCTTACCCTCACCTTCCTCCCAGCAATGATCACTCTCTTTCTGCATGGAGTAAGTCTGAGGTGTTTCATCATCATGTTCTGCTGGCACCTCACCCTCCTTGGTCTCTGTAGAAACAACAAAGCCTGAGAATATCGTGGGTTTTTTCCCATTTGACAACTTGTTGGGTTGTTTCAAAGAGAAAACTTGACAGAGCTGAAAAAAAATTAAAGTGTGACTAAATCTATATATAGAATATTTCTGTCTACAATTGGCACCTGCTCTTAATTTTGATTTCTTTTCTCTCTTGTTCTACCCCTTTAGCATCATTTTTCATGCTGATAGTTCTACCCACATTTAATTTAATAACTTGATGGATGTTCCTGTATGCTTTTCACTGTAGCGTGACTACCAAATGAATAATCAATGTTATTATTTGAAAATCTTCATTGACAAGCTGTGATTTTGTAGCATTTCCAACAATTTAAATGCCTGCTGTTTACAGCTTGGTTCCTGGAGGATCACCTTTAGTACCTCTCATCCTTGTGGGATGAGCCTCAAAAACTCTGTATCAACATTTTACCTTCCATCATCAACACCTTTTATCAGCCACAGGGGGCTGGGGAACCATTTCAGCAGCGGGTCAGCTGTAAATGGCACATGGGCATCACGTGGCTGCTGAGGGGCCACTGTGCCAGGCCAGGGCCACTGTGTCACTGCCTGGGCCTCCTGCCCAAACCAGCCAGAAATGCACTTGCCATTTGTCACTGCAGTGCCTGCACTGCCCTGAGCTCCACGTGCCAGGCACCCTCTGACACATGACCTCCTCTGGTGACAAGGGACATCTGAGACGTCTCTTTCAGGCTGCTCTGGTTGTATTTTTCACTCTGGTTTTCTGAGGAAGGAAAGGGTGAATGAATTAACTCATCTTCCTCTTCTTCCTCCCACACCTTTGAACCTGTGGGCTGAGCTTCAGTAGTGCAGGGGAAGGAATGTCTTAGAGCTCCCTTCCCTTCCCTTCCCTTCCCTTCCCTTCCCTTCCCTTCCCTTCCCTTCCCTTCCCTTCCCTTCCCTTCCCTTCCCTTCCCTTCCCTTCCCTTCCCTTCCCTTCCCTTCCCTTCCCTTCCCTTCCCTTCCCTTCCCTTCCCTTCCCTTCCCTTCCCTTCCTTCCCTTCCCTTCCCTTCCTTCCCTTCCCTTCCTTCCCTTCCCTTCCCTTCCCTTCCCTTCCCTTCCCTTCCCTTCCCTTCCCTTCCCTTCCCTTCCCTTCCCTTCCCTTCCCTTCCCTTCCCTTCCCTTCCCTTCCCTTCCCTTCCCTTCCCTTCCCTTCCCTTCCCTTCCCTTCCCTTCCCTTCCCTTCCCTTCCCTTCCCTTCCCTTCCCTTCCCGATATTGGTGGGGGTTTGAATATTTTGCTTTGAGGCAATTGGTGACTCAATTATTTCACTCCATGTTAAAATGATGCCAGATTTATTGTTCGTTTTCTATGCTCCAGTTAATTTTCAGGAATAAATTTCTTTTCATTTTGGTCCTATGAGATATCCATATAGATCATTAATTTTATGTAATTCAATTTATCTAGGTTATATTTTAACCTCTTCTAGAGTCAATTTGTTTGCCAGGTGGTTTCAATATAATGATTAAATAGTCTCCCTGGGTTTACCACCAGTTTATTTCTTTCCTCACATCTCTTTAAAATAATATTTTAAAGCTCTGTTTCCTGGGGCTTCTTCTCCTTGACTCAGCCTCTTGTGCCATCCATGTGCTCTGCTTTTTGGACACAGGATAATCAGGAATATGATTGGAAATTTCTGCTTCTGCTTTGGAATGTAGTGATTAGATCCATAATTAAATAAATAGATTTCATGTTATGATAAATGAATACCTCATGTAGAGGTCAATGTGCTGTGCACAGAGTTCTTTACCAGAGCTGTGTCCCTGTTTTTTTTCAGCACTTGCAAACTTTGTAAACAAAGAGAAAACTGGAGGAGTTGTCAAGGCCATCACTGGGAAACAGGCTGAGTTTGTGTCCGAGACCTCCGAGGCCAACATCATGGTGAAGTGGTACAAAGATGGGAAGGAAATCACAGCCAGCAAGAAATTCACCATGGAAGACAAAGGAAAACTGCACAAGCTTGTGGCTTTGGCTGTGACGAAAGAAGATGAAGGAACTTACACCTGCAAAATTGGGGATGACACCCTTACCTTTGATTTAAAAGTCTCAGGTGAGTTTGTGCTGCAAGTATGAGATCAGTCTGTGAGAAACGCAGGATTTTGTTCTTTAGATTTGTCCTACCCTAAAAATTGATGGATTTTATGGGCCAGGGTTGCACAACACTTTCAGAGATTCTGAGCCTTGCTCTGAGATTCTGACCCTTGTTGTGATCCTGATGCAAAACCAGAGCATGGGCAAATAATTTAATGATGCTGTGATTGATTTGAGTCAGTTCAAGCTTTTTCTGGGGCTGGACAACCTTACCTTTGATTTAAAAGTCTCAGGTGAGTTTGTGCTGTGAGTATGGGATCAGAGTTGTGTGAGAAATGCAGGATTTTGTTCTTTAGACTTGTCCTACCTTAAAAATTGACAGATTTTTGGGCCAAGGTTGCCCAACATTTTCAGAGATTCTGAGCCTTGCTCTGAGATTCTTCCCCTTGTTGTGATCCTGATGCAAACCCAGAGCATGGGCAAATAATTTAATGATTCTGTGATTGATTTGAGTCAGTTCAAGCTTTTTCTGGGGCTGGAGCACAACCCAAACACAGCTGGCAGCTACATCTGGCCTTTATTCTTTTAGCATCATCTTAGGACCACCTCGGTTTCAAAGTCTTTCTGGGAAAGCCATGTGCCCTCCTTTGACAAGTTTAATTCCTGATTTTGAGAGTTAAAAATCTCTTGCTGTTCCCAGAGGATGCTGTGGTCTCAGAGATCACTCCCTGTGGTTCTTTAAGCTACTCCATCAGTCCCTGTCACGTGCCTGTCACACAAAGCACGTGGTTGTCAGGTCCAGCCCAGAAGAGAAATGCTTGTCACCACTACATTCCAGCCCAGGATGGAGCCAGAGTATAAAATGACACAAGAATTCATGGTGAAATTCAATATCTGTGAAATTCAGCTGATTCGAGTTGCATGTTTGTGGGGACTTCTCTTCTAAATGGGATTTTCTGGCTTGTGCCTGGAGTCTAATTTTTAACCTGATCCTAAATTAAAGATTGAAATTCTCCTGAAAGCTTCTCCTGGCATGTCTGCAGTACAATGCAATTTAAGAGAAGTCACCACTGAGTGCTTGTGACCTGTAACAGAATATCCATGTTACTGTGGTGCTGTCCATGAGCTAAGTAAAGACTCAGCAAAGCTGATTAATTTAGGACAGCTCTTGTCTTGAGGGTTTCCTGCAGGATTTAGCTGGAGGGAGTGCTTCCAGCTGGGGTTTGATCAGGTATTCACTCTGCATCTCACCTCCAGTTCTCTTCTGAGAATCCAACATTATGCAATTTCTCTTGGAGTGTAATTTCCAGCCCCTGACTTTACCCATTGAAAAACTGGTCTGAAAGCCAACCAGGCTCTGCCCACACTGACCCCTCAAAAGGCAATTTGTGCAATTTGATTGATACTGTCTGATTAGAGCTGTCTCAGATGGATTTTAGAGTGTTCTGGTTGTGCCTTTGTCTGAGCCTCAGGTACAGAGGATTGCCTGAGCTTGGTATAAACATTTTGCTGGCCATGGGTAGGTTGAGTGAATCTCACTTGTAACTCCTGAGACAAAACATCACATGGCTGAGGCAAAGAAAACTGGTATCTACTAAATCACAGAAAGGTTTGGGTTGGAAGGGACATTAAAGATCATCCCATTCCACCCCTGCCATGGCAGGGACACCTTCCACCATCTCAGGCTGCTCCAAGCCCTGTCCAACCTGGCCTTGGACATTTCCAGGGATCCAGGGGCAGCCACAGCTTCTCTGGGAACCTGTGCCAGTGCCTCCCCACCCTCACAGGGAAAAATTATTCTTAATATCTCATTTAACTCTGCCCTCTGGCAGTTTGAAGCTGTTATCCCTTGTCCCATCCCCACAAACCTTTTGGTGGACAAGCATTGAGTTACAACCCATTAACAACACCTTAGCCAGGGCAGCTTCCTCCTTGTTTCATGTGTCACCATAAAAATTTTCCAGAGTGCTGATAAGCAGCACTGCCCAGGCAGGGGGTGGTCTCAGGGCAGGGAATCAAATCTGCCTTGAGGGTAATGAGATACCCCAATCACCCTGAACAGCAGGACTCTGGAAGGATTCTCCTCCTTTGTTCAGTTAATTGTTGAAGAATAGATGAGTCCTAACGAATGCAAATTTTAATTAAATATTTGCCTGGCATGGCAATTGTCCTTGGGGTACTCAGAGACTGAAAGCAACAGTTGCTGCTCAAAGAAATGCAATACTGAGCTGAGGGTGGCTCTGAGTGACAGCCCTCAGCCTGCTCTTGAGGCCAGGGCTGCCCTGATGGAACGAAGGCTCTGAAATACCTGACGTGCCCATCAAATATTGCTCCTTAGCTCAGGGACAGAGTGTGTTGAGATTTGCTCACACTTTACACCAAGGTCTCTGTCTTAACTTCATTGCCTTCACTTTTACCGTTACAAAGACACTTGCAAAGAGTATTCATTGATAAAAATGTTGTATTATTGCTGCCTACATGACAAATAACCAGGGTTTGAGCTGAGCTATCCATGCAGGGACCTCAGCTGAGTTGTGTGAGCAGTTCTGAGCTCTCTGCTGGGAAGATCAGTTTCAGCCAAAAGATATGAGATTATTGGCTCCTATATTCATAAAAACACGGAATGGTTTGGGTTGGAAAGGGCCTTAAAAAGCATCTCCTTCCAACCCCCTGCCATGGGCAGGGATGCCTTCTGCTAGGCCAGGTTGCTCAGAGCTTTTTCCTAACTTCAAGTTGGAGAATATTATATCAATGAGATTCTCCCATGGAGAAGAATTAGTCCAGTGAGACCGATACTATGAACAAGGAGCTGCAGGAATGGGCTCAGAAACATTTTAAAAAGGCTCCTCGTCACCTCTAATTAGATTTTCTGAGACTTCCCAGGTCTTTTCAATGCTGTTTCTGCCCTCAGACATCAACACATATCCCCCAGAGCTTGCTAGACATGGGAATCAAGGAGTGGTAAATGAAGTGTGAGCAACTTGAGGGCGTCTCAGCTTGATTTAAAAGATCCAGGCGGATGTAGGGGATTCCACTGTAATTGAGAGCAATTATCTGAAGCTCAGAGGGGTTTGCACCATCTGTCAGAGAGGCATCAACTGTGTGTGACAATGGAATAACGATCAACAATCCCTGTATCCTAACTTTGTGCAGATGAACCTGCACCAAGGCATAAACTGTTTTCTCCTCTCCGCTGCAGATGAAGCTGTTACTTTTGTCAACAAGCCCAAAACGGCTACAGAAGTGTCAGTCAGCCCTTCTGAAAGCCTGGAGCTGGTGTGTGAGGTGTCAGCTGCTGGTGGGGCTGTGGTGTGGAGGAAGGATCAGGCTGAGGTGAAGCAGGACCAGAGGACAACAATTGTCTGCCAGGGGACGCAACACAAGCTCATCGTCAAGAGGGTGACACAGCAAGACCAAGGCAGCTACACCTGTGAAACAAAGGACGACAGAACAACATTCCAAGTCAAAGTCAGAGGTGAGAAAATGCCAGGAGTTCAAGAGGCAGAGGAGGATTCTGTTTTGAGTGGTGTCTTGCACCCAGAGGATCATCTCACAATCTCCCCGGGGTGAAAGATCTCAGCCATCATACTCGATTTTTTTGGGGCAGCTTTCATAACAATATTTTACACTCATGGTTCTGCATCCATGACTGGTTGTGACCACAAAAAATCATAGGAAAGGCTGGAAATTCCTTCTCTTCTTACAATTAGCTGGTGTGTCAGCAGAAAAACTCCCAGGGGAAAATAGTGTGAGGCCATAGCAGAGGTATGGATAAAGGGGAGGGGAAGGTGTTTGAAGAGCTCTGATTAGATCCCATCCCTTAAAACGTTGGATCGGGCTTGGAGCAATGTGGTCTAGTAGAAGGTGTCCCTGCCCATGGCAGGTGGGTTGGAGTGTGATAAGGTCCCTTCCAACAAACCATTCCATGATTAGATGGAGAACAATGGAATTGTCCCAAATAGGCAGAAAAAGAGCAATGGTTCCTGGACATGAGGATACAGGTGCTGTTTCTTTCTGATTCACTGGAATCTTGGAGAGAAAAAGAGAGGAGGAGGGTTCAGGCAATGCAAGTTGGTGCTCTAAGTCCTACATTTAAATTTGTCTTAAAACTGTGAGTTTTTAACATTACCCCAGGATTCTCATAAAATTCCCGCTCCTATTCACCTCTTAGCGAGACAGGGATGAAGGTGCTTTCTTGCACTAATGACCCATCATGATATATTACCTGTCAGGGCAAGTACAGTGAAATGGGAGGAACTTGATTAAACACCAGAGACAACGACTGCAAAAAGCTGCTTGTGACTGTTGGGGTTTCCTTGCAGAGCCAGAGGTTGTGTTTACAAACAAGGAGAAGGTGCAGAAAGAGGTGAAGGCTGCACTGTCAGAAAATGCCACGCTGAGCTGCGAGGTGGCCCAGGAGAAAACGGAGGTGAAGTGGTACAAGGATGGGAAACTCATCACCTCCAGCAAGAAGTTCAAGGTGGAATCGGAGGGCAAATCGCGTCGTCTGGTGGTGAGTCAGGTGGAGAAGAAGATGCAGGGGAGTACAGCTGCGAGGCTGCTGGCCAAAAACTCACCTTCAGGATCATTGTTACAGGTGGGAAATTGTTCATTCTCATCACAGAAAGGTCCCTTACTACCAAAAAAAGTAGCTCCAGTGTCTGTGCAGCCTAAAACTTCCTTGGGTAGTGATGGAGATCAACCACTCATGCACTGTCACATTGAAGATGGCAGCTGGATATCTTCATCCATGGGATGAATCCCCCTCAGTGCCCCTTGGTGTTTTCTGATTTCCCAGTAATGAAAAGATAGACAAGTCTCCATTCCATGGTCATTTATTGGGATAAGGGTAAGGTTGTCTCCCAGATAAATGGGAAAAATAAGTCTGGATGAAGCAGGAAAAGAGGTCTTCTAGAATGAGCAAGGCTTCCATATAGGTCCCAGTGGCAAATGAGATTTGGTATTTATTTGTAGATTACATTACGGAACAAAGCAATAGATTTCTTGTGGAGATGGGAATAAACTGAAATCCTGAGGCACTGGATCATTTTTCTCAGAAATGGCTGATGTGTTGTCCTCAGACATGACAAAGGCCCACATCCTGTCTGAGCATTAAAAAATACCAAAGATGTGGAAATTGTGTTTTTATTTGGGTTTGATCACTTTGGACAACATCAACTTATGCTTGATTTTAAAATTGCTTCTTGCACTCCACAGAAGCAGAGGATGCATTTATCAACAAGGACAAAGTTAAGAAAGAGGTGAAGGCTGCACTGTCAGAAAATGCCACACTGAGCTGCGAGGTGGCCCAGGAGAAAACGGAGGTGAAGTGGTACAAGGATGGGAAACTCATCACCTCCAGCAAGAAGTTCAAGGTGGAGTCGGAGGGCAAATTGCGTCGTCTGGTGGTGGGTCAGGTGGAGAAGAAAGATGCAGGGGAGTACAGCTGCGAGGCTGCTGGCCAAAAACTCACCTTCAGGATTGATGTCACAGGTGGGATACAGGTTTTGGGTTGCATTTCATTGGATTTTCTTTGTATCTGGCTGTTTCCCCCCATTTTCTTTGACACAACATTAGAAATGCTATTAAAGTACTTTCTGGTGCTGGATTGAGCTGCTGTTTCAGTGAAGTTTTGTAGGACTGGGCAGATCTGGATTTGACCTGTTCATATTATGATGTCAGCTCCTCGCCTCACTCTATGTCTCCTTCAGCTGAGGTAGTGAGCAAGACTTCTCAATAGCAAGCACTGCGTTAAAAAATCTCTTCCAGTTTGATCAGCAGTGCTGGTATTCCTCCTCCCGTTACGAGTGTTCTTCCATGAAAATCACTGTTTTCCTTCCTCTTGTTTTGCAAGTGATAGGACAAGAGTGAATAGTCTCAATTTCTACCAGAGGTTTAGGTTGGATATCAGAAAGAAATTCTTAACCAAAAAGATTGTCAGGTATTGAACAGGCTGCCCAGGGAAGTGGTGGAGTCCCCATCCCTGGGAGGATTTAAAAGCTGTGTGGATGTGGCACTTGGGGACATTGTCAGTAATGAACCTGGCAGTGCTCAGAAACAGTTGGACTCAATGATCTTCCAAGCTTTTTCCAGCCGAAATGATTCTGTGATTTCTTTGGTCTCCGTATATTTTACAAGATATCTGGTGAATTTTTCTCAGGCTCCAGGCAGCCAGGGACACCAGCTATATTCTGAGTGGTCATTTCTGAATTGGATGTTATGTGGAAGGGTTTGATTGTTTGTTTTAATATTCATAGCACTCCACTGAGTTTTACAGCCAAATCCTTCTTTTCTAATCTTAAAATTCTTGTCTCATATGCAAGATGATCAATCAGGGAAGAAATTTTCACTTCTGTTTTCTTATAGCACCAAAGAGAGGTTTGGCATTTTATCAGCTGTGTAGAACAACGGGTTGGGAATCTATTGACTCAGCTCTGTGTGGGGTACCCAGGCTGTGAGCTGGGGCATTTTGCTCTTTTTAATTCTTTGTGTAGCTCATCCTTTGGCTGAGGGAGCTGTCAGTTTCAGAGGAGGATGGGTAAGGAAGGATAAGGAAGGATAGATTTGAGAGGTGTCTTCCAGAGAAAGTTCAGTATGGGCATTGATAGACCATCATAAAAACACAGAGTAATTTGAGTTGGAAGGGACCTTAAATATCACCTTGTTCACACCCCCTGCCATGGGCAGGGACACCTCCCACCATCCCAGGTTGCTCCAAGCCCCATCCAACCTGGCTTGGAACACTTCCAGGGATGGGGCAGCCACAGCTTCTCTGGGCAAAGTTGTTATAAACCAAATTCATTGTTTGCTGCTGACACTGATTCTTAAATTACAACAAAGGTGCAGTCAGAAAACAGAAATTTAGTGGTTTACACATGAATTTCTCTCTCTGAGGGAGCTGTCTGCCTCAGAAAGAAAAGGTTTCCAGCTCTCTTTCCAGAGGGGTGACCTCATGGTGGCACAGGGTAATGTGACCCCTTGCCCTGTGCTCTCAGCCTGCCTTAGCTACCGTTGCTGTATTTCTCCTGGGAACAACTGTAACACAACGTGCAAGTCCAGCACTGGCTGGAAAATGATCCAGTGTGAAAGCCAGGAGGGATTATGCGTACTCTGAGTGGTTGGCTCTTCTGCAGCAGAAACCCTTCTCTTACTAGTTTATCCCAAAGTGCAGCGGATTTCTGGGTCTTAATTTATCCTGGTGCCGTTGACTTGGAAAGATTTTCAGGGTTCCTGTACTCCAGGGCTCCACTGGTAGCACAAAACCTTCCCTGTTTAAGGACAGGTTGAAGGTTAGATGCTCAGTGTTGGGTTTTGGGATGCCACTGTAGTTTTTAGCTTAATATATATAAATATTATATATATATATATATTTATATATAAAATCAGTTTCTGCACACCTTGGGACTGAGTTGGACACATAGAAAAAGAGGTGCTACTGAAATCTCTCAGTATTTCAGGATTCAGGGTATGCAGTGAAATCCATATTTTAAATCAGTGAAAGTTTCATGTCCTGAAAATATTTTTCTTCATTTGCACTGAAACTTCTATAACCAGTTTCATTTAAGGTTGGAAATGTCATCTGCACTAAATACTTGTTTAAACTTAAAGTAAGTTTCTAAGAGAAATTATCAACTGGCGTAAATCACTTTGGAAGCTGATTAAAAGTTTTAGTCACACTTCCTATCTATAAAAATGGTTTGTATGAAAGGTCAAGAATGGAAAGGACAAGTGAGATGAGTCTGGAATATTTCTGCCCTGCTAACCTGACATTTTAAATACAGCCCTCATCGACACAGGCTTGTTTTAATTCCTATTGAATACACTCTGCATATTCACACTCAAAGTTGTAAATGAGAGTTTAAATATTTATATTTTTGCAATCAGTTTTGAATGCAAAGCTTGCTGTGTTACAGGCTCTTTCAGATATCAAAGTGCTGCTGACATGTTCCTTTGAGGAGCTTTGCATCAGCCAGCATAGACCACGTGCCTCCTAAATGACAATGGCATCTCCTCACAGCCCTTCTAGAGCCAACATAAACAGAGGAGCTCAAATTCTGAGCCCTCAAGATGGATTCCTGCTCCGTGTTGCTCCCTGCAGGACACCTCTCTTTCCATGGGCTGTGCAATATTCATACCAAGGCTGTGATGTGGCCCAGCACCACGTGTGGTGCCACTGTCAGCAGTGGAGGAACTTGACCTGAGCTCACCCATTCTCCTCAGCCTCCCAGGCAGCTGCTGCCACTCAGAGTGCACAGACGTGATGGAGACAGGAGAAAGTCATCCAGGAGGAGTCAGGGATGGCCCCAGGAGGCTGCAGGGAGTGACTGGGGAGAGGAAGGCAATAGCACAGGGGATGGAAGCAGTTCAGCATCCCCAAGAGCCTCCCAGATCACAGAGGTTGGAAAAGTCCTCCCAGGCCATCGAGTCCAAGCTGTGCCCAACCTTGTCACCCAGCACAGCGCAGTGAGGGCCACATCCAGGTGTTCCTTGGACACCTCCAGGGATGGGGACTCCAAACCTCCCTGGGCAGCTCTTTCCAGTGCCTGACCACCCTTTCCACAAGGCAATTCCTCCTGCTGTCCAACCTGACCCTCCCCTTGCACAGCTTGAGGCTGTTCCCTCTCCTCCTGTTTCTTGCTCTCTAGCAGCAGAGCCTGACTTCCCCATGGCTGCACCCTCCTGTCAGGAGGGCAGTTTGCTGGAAAATCTGATTTTTTAGGAAATGAAAACACGCTTCAAATTTTATATGCTAGTTCTATGTGTAATGTTCATCAAATACTTGTCCATATTGAGAACTCCTCTCTTTGGGATTGGGTTACAAGGTATCTTGTGGGCAACACCCAATTTTCATCTAAAATACCTGGTAAAATCCTCTAAATAATGTGATAGTGGAGGTGGCAACTCACCATTGTGTTATATTTGGCTCGTTCCAAATATGGGGAGTAGAAATATAAAGACAAAAGAGAGAATTTAGTCTTTATATTCATTCTAAGAAATTCGCAAATGGGGTGGTTGAGCTGTTAATGAGGACAAGTCAGAAAGGGATGATAATTACAAGGACTATATTTTGAGGATACACTTCCAAATCTATGTGATAAATAGAACTGCAAAACAATGTTACTTACAAGAGTTTAAAATTGAATTATTTGTGTTGGAAAAGACCTTTAAGATCATCTTGTCCAATGGCGAAACCAGCACTGCCAAGTCCAAGATCCTGGAGAGCATCTACATATTATATCCTTCTTGACACAAGATATTTATACCTGATATATTTCCCCCATTATGTTTCCCTATTTCAGAGGCAGAAGATGCCTTTGTGCACAAGGAGAAGGTGCAGAAAGAGGTGAAGGCTGCACTGTCAGAAAATGCCACGCTGAGCTGCGAGGTGGCCCAGGAGAAAACGGAGGTGAAGTGGTACAAGGATGGGAAACTCATCACCTCCAGCAAGAAGTTCAAGGTGGAATCGGAGGGCAAATCGCGTTGTCTGGTGGTGGGTCAGGTGGA
Source organism: Acrocephalus arundinaceus (assembly GCA_021534815.1). Lineage (NCBI taxonomy): Eukaryota > Metazoa > Chordata > Aves > Passeriformes > Sylviidae > Acrocephalus > Acrocephalus arundinaceus. The sequence goes on along the minus strand of JAJEOU010000373.1, from coordinate 50,230,891 downwards.
GAAGAAAGATGCAGGGGAGTACAGCTGCGAGGCTGCTGGCCAAAAACTCACCTTCAGGATCGATGTCACAGGTGAGAGAAAATTGTTTAGCCCAGCTTTCCTACTTCTAAAATATTTAGAATATATATATTTTATATATTCTATGAAAAACATCAGGATATTGTTGCAATAGGACACAAAAAGAAGACACAGACTCAATTCCAGTTCACAGGGCAGATACCCTCTGACCTTTATCCTCTGATTGCAGTATATATATAATATTTTCACCCAGACCATGAATTGGAGGATAAGGTTGCTACCTCTCCAATCACATTGGTCAAACCAAAAGTCCATCAAGTGTTCCCTCCTCAGGAGCAGAATGAAAAACATACTTGTATCTTAACATAAACGTTACTTCTATTTATAACACTCGCATGAGAAAGAATTCAGAAACTATGAAAACATCAGAAGGCTGAAAAATCAGGGTGACAGGACATCCTTAAGATGTGGAACTCAATCCTTGGAAACCTTTAGTAGGCTACCCATCTGTGTAGGAGCAGGGCCATAAAAAGGAAAGTATTGATTGCACCTCTCCATCCCCACATGTTGATGAAATCAAAACAGCTCTGCAATGCAGCTGACTTGCAGTGAATTTCAAAGTAGGATCAGGATGAAGAACTATAGGAAACCTGTCCAGTGTCTTCACTCACCAAAACAAAACAGATAAAAACTCACCAAAAATCCTGTTTGAGTAATGCTACTAATACTCTGGATTTCTCTCTTTCCAGAGCCAGAAGTTGTGTTTACAAACAAGGAGAAAGTGCAGAAAGAAGTGAAGGCTGCACTGTCAGAAAATGCCACGCTGAGCTGCGAGGTGGCCCAGGAGAAAACAGAGGTGAAGTGGTACAAGGATGGGAAACTCATCACCTCCAGCAAGAAGTTCAAGGTGGAGTCGGAGGGCAAATCGCGTCGTCTGGTGGTGGGCCAGGTGGAGAAGAAAGATGCAGGGGAGTACAGCTGCGAGGCTGCTGGCCAAAAACTCACCTTCAGGATCGATGTCACAGGTGAGAGAAAATTGTTTAGCCCAGCTTTCCTACTTCTAAAATATTTAGAATATATATATTTTATATATTCTATGAAAAACATCAGGATATTGTTGCAATAGGACACAAAAAGAAGACACAGACTCAATTCCAGTTCACAGGGCAGATACCCTCTGACCTTTATCCTCTGATTGCAGTATATATATAATATTTTCACCCAGACCATGGATTGGAGGATAAGGTTGCTACCTCTCCAATCACATTGATCAAACCAGAAGTCCATCAATTGTTCCCTCCTCAGGAGAGGAATGAAAAACATACTTGTATCTTAACATAAACGTTACTTCTATTTATAACACTCGCATGAGAAAGAATTCAGAAACTATGAAAACATCAGAAGGCTGAAAAATCAGGGTGACAGGATATCCTTAAGATGTGGAACTCAGTCCTTGGAAACCTTTAGTAGGCTACCCATCTGTGTAGGAGCAGGGCCATAAAAAGGAAAGTATTGATTGCACCTCTCCATCCCCACATGTTGATGAAATCAAAACAGCTCTGCAATGCAGCTGACTTGCAGTGAATTTCAAAGTAGGGTCAGGATGAAGAACTATAGGAAACCTGTCCAGTGTCTTCACTCACCAAAACAAAACAGATAAAAACTCACCAAAAATCCTGTTTGAGTAATGCTACTAATACTCTGGATTTCTCTCTCTTTCCAGAGCCAGAAGTTGTGTTTACAAACAAGGAGAAAGTGCAGAAAGAGGTGAAGGCTGCACTGTCAGAAAATGCCACGCTGAGCTGCGAGGTGGCCCAGGAGAAAACGGAGGTGAAGTGGTACAAGGATGGGAAACTCATCACCTCCAGCAAGAAGTTCAAGGTGGAATCGGAGGGCAAATTGCGTCGTCTGGTGGTGGGCCAGGTGGAGAAAAAAGATGCAGGGGAGTACAGCTGTGAGGCTGCTGGCCAAAAACTCACCTTCAGGATCGATGTCACAGGTAGGAGAAGATTCTTTGGCCCATCAATCTTATTTCTAGAATCTTTAGAAAAATTAATGTTATTTTGTAAGTCTTCTTCATGTTACGATTCAAATTTTTGGAGTACGTCATTGGCATGGCCAAGGGTGGGCACAAACACAACACCAGTTTTCTTCATATGTTCTTTGTAAAACATTTAAAATCCTTAAAACGAGGATCTGAATCCCTGGAAAGTTTTGGAAGCTACATATCACTGGAGGGAAAGGGCTGTAAAAAAGAAGGTACTGATTGTGCATCTCCTTCCTTCCATTTTGTTGCAACGAGAACAAATCTGCACCACAGCTGGTTCTCAGTGCAGGGTGATGGTGGAGAGCCTGCCCAATGTCCATACGCCTTTTCTTTCCCTTGGAAGTGCTCATTTCAGCCTGAAGACAGTCATGGAAGTAGGACTTGATATATCTTAAGGTCTTTAAGGTGTCAAGAAAATGGCAAGTAAGAAAAGAAGGTGTCATGGACTCATTCCAGTTGCATTTCCCTCCTGGGGCTGTAGAGAGGTAGAATGGATTCAGCTTCCCAACTCCCTCACAGCTTCCCAATCCACTTGCAAGTGGTGTGGCTTATGTGTCTCTGGAGAACAAGGGGATTTCCCCATTTGGATGTGAGATGAGCTGAGCTTTTCCCAAGGTTGCACTGAGAACAAATAACAGGGTCCTGGACATGTAATTGCTGGTCTAGCAGCTTTTTCATTTAACAAAATGATCTAAGAAGGAGCAGAAGCAGCTGGTGAGAATCAAAGAAATCAATTTTATGGGACTATAATGCAGCACAGAACAGCCCCTTCCTCTAAAAATTTGATAGCTTGCAATTAACTTCAACCAAAACATGTCCTGCCTTGACTGAGTCCTGCCAGACAATGGTCTGATGAACCATAGAGAGATTACTGCTGTCCAAAAACCCAAAGCAGGCAAAAACCCACCACAAAACCCCAACCACAAAGTCCTTTGCATGTTCTTCTGATAGACTTAGATATGGACTCTCATGTTCAGAGGGTTTTTTTCCAGTGTTACCTGTTAGCCACAATAAGGGGATTGAGCAACGTGGTATTTTGGATAAACTCTGGATTTCTCTCTCTTTCCAGAGCCAGAAGTTGTGTTTACAAACAAGGAGAAAGTGCAGAAAGAAGTGAAGGCTGCACTGTCAGAAAATGCCATGCTGAGCTGCGAGGTGGCCCAGGAGAAAACAGAGGTGAAGTGGTACAAGGATGGGAAACTCATCACCTCCAGCAAGAAGTTCAAGGTGGAGTCGGAGGGCAAATCGCGTCGTCTGGTGGTGGGCCAGGTGGAGAAGAAAGATGCAGGGGAGTACAGCTGTGAGGCTGCTGGCCAAAAACTCACCTTCAGGATCGATGTCCCAGGTAAGAGAAGGTTCTTTGTCAGAATTCAGTAGAGGCCAATAAGCAATAATGGAAATTACTATTCCACCATGACTCCATTGCAATAATCTGGGTTTTGTTGCAGCCTGCAGAGTTCCCCTGTACTTGGTTGCCGGGATTTGTAGAAATGGGAATCTTTGGCTTTAGTGTGGTACAAGTTCTGTCTCAGTGGGTCTAATTTGCAATTGTAAATATAATAGAAATAAATAATGTTCAGATTCCTTCCACTCCTGGGATCCCAAACGGTGATTCTTGTACATTGAACTTCTTGAAAGGAAAGAGCCGTTACAGAATCCCTTCCTTGTCAGTCTTGCAATCCCATTTTGGAAGACTTAAAGGCTGGAATATGTTTTGTCACTTGCAGTATCAGCAGCAGCACATCTCAAGATGGGTTGTAAACTTCACTTTTTCTGAATTTGGGCTGTTGTGTGAATGAGATATCAATGTTTTGAGATGTTTTGCTGTTCCTGCTCACTGCTAAATGCCCCTTCACTGTGAAATATTCCAAGAAATTTCTTTATTGTGTCTGAGATCTTAAGTAAAAGGAATTTGGGAGCTTATAGTGATATGCAAGACAGATATTCTTTGGGAAAGTTTGAATGAAATACATTTTTACCTGATGGCTTGCAACTGTAGGGTTGATATCAAGGCTCCTCTTGGTCCTTTCCATTCCTAGGCTCTTAGTTCCCAATTTTCCAAGTGGCAATTCCATCCCAGAGAAGGGTAGGAACTAATCAGTGATGGCAATTAGTTTTGGCAAGTGACAACCTTAGTATTTTCTAAACCCCTCCACAGAATCTGTAAGATTAATCTCACTTTAACCCCTCAACAATCATCTTCTTGTTTTTCCGTACTCAGAGCCCAAACCTGCATTTATAAACCAGGAAAAGGTCCAGAAAGAGGTGAAGGCTGTCCTGACAGAAAGTGCCACCCTCATGTGTGAGGTAGCACAGGATACAACCGAAGTGAAGTGGTACAAGGACGGAAAACTGCTCGTTTCCTCTCGGAAATTCAAAATAGAGACCGTGGGCAAATCCCGGCGCCTGGTGGTGGAGCAGCTGGAGAAGAAGGATGCTGGGGAATACATCTGTGAGGCTGCAGGCCAGAAGCTGACCTTCAAACTGGAACCAACTGGTGAGTGCCCACTTTGTGGTGTGGAGAACCAACGCCTGTGGCTCAAAGGAAAACTGGATATTCCCAACACAGCAGCAGCAGTGCAGCCACTGTCTGCCCTGGAACAACACCAGTGAACCACATGACACATTGATTCTTAATCTAGCAGTGTAGAGGTGGGAAATTTGGACTTTTTTGGGGGATCTGGAAATGCTACATAGCTTTTTGCTTATCTCTTTCACGCACCATGTCACCCAACCTCTTTCAGTGATGGGGAGCTGAGAGTGCATGTGGGAAGTTTGCAGAGCAGCCGTGGAGCTATGGAGAAAAGTGACTCAGCAAACCTGGTCTGCTGCTTGTGTGTGCCCCAAAAATGCCTGATTTTATGGCAAAGGGTTGTACAGGATAGAAAGGAAGCCAAGAAGAAGGGACCAGAATCACAGAATGGTTTGGGTTGGAAGGAAAGTTAAAGATTGAGTTTCAGCCTTCCTGCAAGTGGAGCAAATAGAAAACAGGCCATAAATTAAGCCTATTAATGTTTCTTTTTAATTTTATCTAAAATCCTAAAAATGGGAGGGGAAATAAAGTTATATAGGCATTTTTACTTCTAAGAAACAAGCTTTTTATGGGCAGCAGATAAAAGATAAATATTTGCATTTCCTTTCCTCTGCTTCTTTTCTAAGCAGAAGCACTGTGTTGCCCGAGAAACCATTTTCTTTCTGCCCACTCAGGAAAAGGTTATACCAGCCACAAATATTCAGCCATATTCCCTGAATTATTACAGGTTATGAATGAGCTGGTGGTGTGAGTCCCGAAGAGAGAGCAATGTTAAATGTGTCAAGGGTTTCAGCATAAAGTTCTAAATTTTCCTGGTTTGTTGTCCTTTTTAGAACCAGAGGCTAAATTTGAAAATAAAGTTGTCCAGAAAGAGCCTCTCATTGTTCAAGAACACGAAAGCATCACACTGACAACCTCAGTCACGCCTGAAACTGCTGTAGTGAGGTGGTTCAAGGATGGCACAGAAATCAAAGCCAGCAAGAAATATGTGATCGGGAGCGAGGGGGCGTCCAGGACACTGACGGTGAGCGCGGCTGAGAGCACAGACTCTGCCCTCTACACCTGCCAGACAAAGGATGACAAGCAGGAATTCAGGGTCCAGGTGAAAGGTGAGCAGTGCCCAGGTTATGGACCAACCCAGCAGCTGCACTTCCCTCATGGTGGGATGGATGTGAAATCCAAACTCTTATGAAAACTGTTCTGACCTCAAGGCTCTTTGCACCTTCTCTAGAGGCCCCACTGTGGGTCAGCAAAGTTCTTCAGCTTCCAAATTTCCAGGTTTTGTCTTTGATGGCCAGTTTGGAACATGGAATCCTGTGATGGGTACTTCTGGTGTTTCCTCCCCTTCTGTTTCTGTATTCTCCTGTAGAATGGCAGGGATCTGAAAGTACCTTGTCAAAGGAATCTGCCTGAATTTCTGCATTTCTGGTTAGATTTTGTCTCCCCCAAGCCACAAATATTTAGGGCCATTTTATTTATTTATTAATTTATTTATTTCCAAAGTTGGGCAGAACCAATTTCTTAGAACGGGTTTCTTCTCTTTTCTTTCCCTCATGATTTCCCCTTCTCCTGGATTCTCAGAAATCCCGGTGAAGTTTGCCAAGAAGCTGGAGGCCGTGAAAGCCGAGATTGGTGGCAGCGTGTCCCTGAGCTGTGAGCTGAGCCACGCCAAAGGGAAGGTGACGTGGAGCAGGAATGGTGTGGAGATCAAGCCCAGCAAGCGTTTCCAGATCCGCGAGGAGGGAATCAAACGGACCCTGACCATCACGGGGATCCGGGCTGAGGACGAGGGAGAATATTCCTGCGAGTCCAGGGATGACAAGAGCAGCATCACCATTGTCCCCAAACGTATGTCTCTAATGGGGACAGGGTGGAGGGATACCTGGGTTTTGTCCTCAGCTGTTACAACCTTGCAAAGCTGAGTTTGTTCATGTATCTGGGCTGGCTCCTGTGTTGAGAACAAAATACAGAACTCCCCTCTCACTGTCAATGTCTCTATTTGTGAAAAACATAATGATTGTGAGACTTGTTGAGCTCAAGTCTCTTAATATTGGCCTTCATATTGCATTTGAGGCTGGAATTCAATTTCCCAAATAAAAGATGGGAATTTTTTTTCCACTCGTTTTTTGCTTCTCGTTGTACACAAAATTTACCCAGAGGTGAGAAATATGATGATCCACTATTGTGATCACTTCCTTTAAGTAATCAAATTACTGCTTCCAATAAAGTCATGGAAGCTTTTGGCTGTTTGAAGGTGCTCATGCCGTGCCTCAAGGACATGCCCCTGAATATTTTACTCCTATCCATCAGCTCCCAGAGTGGTGAAATTCGTCACCAGTCTCAACAGCGTGGTGTCTGAGGAAGGAAAAGAGGCTGTGTTCAAGTGCACCGTCTCCCCCAGTGATGCTGTGGTCACCTGGCTCAGGAATGGTGCAAAGATTGAAGCCAGCAAGAAATTTGTGATCTCTCAGAAGGACACCAACCACAGCCTCACCATCACTGACCTCACCCTGGAAGATGCAGCTGAAATCACCGCCAGTGCTGAGGGCGTGGAAAGCACAGCCAACCTCAGAGTCCGAGGTAAGAGGATTTTGACAGGCTGGAACTGGCACCCTGCCCATGGCACGGGCTTGGAATTACGTGATCTTTAAGGTCCTTTCCAACCCATTCTGTGCTAATGATTCTACGATGTTGTTTTATGTGGCTTTCCCTCTATTAATTATGTTAGCAGCAGGGAATTTCTGCTTTTGCATCATTCAACAGGAGTGCCCAGAACGCTTTGGGTTTGGAGATGTGTGAGCCACTGGTTAAATTTTCTTTCAAAGCCTGTTTTCTGGATCTTCTACATTCCCACTAATATTTCCTCTCTTGCAGAGGCCTCAATCTCCTTCAAAAAGAAGCTGGAGCCCAAAACAGTTGAAGAGAGGGAGACAGTGACCCTGGAGGTAGAACTGACCAAGCCTGCAGAGGTGAAGTGGATGAGGAACAGCATCGTGCTGAAGCCCAGTGACAAAATAGAGATCAAAGCTGAGGGAACAAAGCACACCTTGGTGGTCAAGGAAATCTCCTTTGCAGACCGGGGCTTCTACTGCTGCGAGAGCCCTGATGACAAGACCCAAGCCAAGATCAATGTGGAAAGTGAGTTCAGTGAGCCTCAGTTCTATAAATACCCCAGGCAGGGTTTGGAGGTGGATTCTGGTCTCTGCATTTTCATGGGGACAAAACCATGGGCTTGGCCACCACTCAAGCAACTGACAGGAGGTCAAAGCTAAGCAGTGAACACAGAACATCTGACTGATTCCTGTTGCCTCCATCTCATGCCACCAGCTTTGACCATCAAGCTTCTTAAAGGATTGTTCTCTTTACTCTCTTTCTCACTCCCTGGTATGCTCTGTGTTTTCCCTTGGTATGAGTTTTTAGCAAAAAAAACCCAAATCCCTCTTCAGCCATCCATTGCCCTGATTTTTCCCTGTAAACCACCTCGTTCAGAATGTCTCTTTATATTCAGTCAGAGTCTAAAAATCTACAAAAGCAAATTGTCTCTCTGAGGGTGTTTCCCTCTTGGGTAAACTAATGGTGCCTCATCCATAGCCCTGTACTTCTGTCCTTTTCCTACATCTTTTTGTCAAATTGTCACGGATAGGTGAAGATAAGATTTAATCACTCAAGGACTGTCTAATTTTGTCCATACAGTCCTTGCCCCCAACTGGTGCTGGGCTGGTCCTAAATAATAGGTGAGGGAGGACTTGAAAACAGTCTTTCAGGTACTTGATGCCTTACAAAATGGAAGGGAACAATTTCCATGATGCCAGGAAAAATGGACTTCAGGTACAGTGAGAAAGATCCAGGTTATATTCTAAAAAAGCGTTCTAATGGTCAGATGACTGAACAGGTTGTCTGGAGAGGCCTTGGATCCATCATCATGTTTTGGTGCGATTTTTAATTGGCAACTTAATTACTTTTAGTGATGATACAAGTTTAAACACTAAATCCATTTTACAGGATGGTAGGGCATGGATGTCTGTTACAGGAACAGGAAGTATCCACCCAAACCATGAATGCTTTGGCCACCAACCTTTGAGGTGCCAGCACTTTTCCACCATGTCATGTTTTTTTTTTTTCCTTTTGCTATAGCTTTTTCCTCTCACCCTTGTTTTATCCTAATAGAAGAATTGCACAGTATTGCCATAGACTTATTTGTCTTTCTTTTACTAAAAACAGATAGACCTTGGTAGAAAGTAGGGCCAGTGATATTTTCTGTGATATTTGGTTGACCAAACATCACAGAAATGCTCATGAAAGCATCCATTTTAAAAATAGCAGCTCTGTTAGTGGTGTGGTCATGGACAAGTTTTATTTCCTGTAAAAGTAATTGATTGGAAAATATCAACTAATTGGCAGGGAAATTGCATGAGCAATAGGGAAATAATCAAATTCGGAAGTCCTCAGGCTATTTCATAGCTGCTCATGTGAGACCTCCAACTTTTCCACATTGTTTTCCAGTGAGGCAGATCAAGCTGGTGAAAGGCCTTCAGCCCCTGGAGGTGGCTGAGAAAGGGACTGTCACCTTCGAGGTGGAGGTGTCACACGAGGACGTGGAGGGGACCTGGCAGAAGGACGGTGTCTGTCTGAAACCTGCACCCAACGTCAGCTTCGGCGTCCTGGGCAAGAAACACTCCCTGACTCTCTCCTCGGTGGCCCTGGAAGATGCAGGACTCATCTCCTTCAAAGCAGAAGGCATTAGCTCATCAGGGAAGCTCACTGTGACAGGTACACGGGCACAGAAAGCTCCAGCCCTGCTTGGGGTGGATGAAATTGTCTTCTTCTGACCTGGAGAACTTAAAGAGGGTAACAAATTTTTCTTCTAAGTGCAAGGGATGTAAAGCACAGTAATGTTCCCTTCTAATGCCAACAGTGATTGTGGCATCACTGTCCACAGAGCAATGATAAAGTGCCCAAACCAATACAAATTTTATTTGTTATGAAAGCCAGGCTCTGCCTACCCATCAGTGTCGGTGTGACCCCATTCCCCACTCACTGGACTTTCTCTTTCCTTCCCAGAGTTGCCTGTGAGGATCAGCAAACCTTTGGCAGACGTCAGTGTAACTCAGAAGCTCAAGGCCACATTTGAGTGTGAGCTGTCCAAACCCAATGCCAATGTGAAGTGGTTCAAGGTACAGCACTTAATGGATTGTGATATTTTAATTTCTGACTTCTCTGGAAGGGAATGGGAGCCTTTAATTCTACTTCCAGGAATATGAGCTGAGCCTTTACATTTAAGGTTCTTTAGTAGCTCTTAGCATTTCTCTTGTCCTTATGTTCATTTACTCTCCCAATTTATCATCTCAGGTTTTATTTACTGTATTTGTACTTGGATTGAAAGTTAAACTTTACTATTCTTGCACAGAATGTGAGCACTGCTGTTACAGATTTGCAGCTTCACTCCACACCAAGCATTATTCACCCAGGATTTACAGCCTTTTTGGGAAATATGGTATAAAGGGAAGCCTCAATTTCCTTTGCCAATGACAATCCAGTTCCCTTTCCCTAGACAGTCATTTTGGGGATCAGCTCTGGCATTTCATGTACCTCCCCTGTGGCTCAGCTGATACTTTCCTTAATTTGGGATAGCAGCAATTATTCAAGGTGGATTTTGGGAAGAGTCATCTAATTTCAAACCTCCTGCCATGAGCAGGGACACCTTCAACCAGATCAGGTTGCCCAGAGCCCTGTTTAACCTGCTCTTGAATTTCCAGGGATGGGGCATCCACCACCTCTCTGGGCTACCTGTCCAGTGTTTTGCCACCCTCATGTGAAAAAAATCTTCCTCATTTCCTGTCCAAATTTGACCCTCTTTTATTTAAAACTATTTATGTCTTAAGGGACACAGAGCCAACCCTGCATGGTGTTTTAAGTCTTCAAAAAAGGTGTCTGAGATCATCCAAAATTTCTGTGCTCTCCAGCCATTCCAACTTCCTGGAATCTTTGCCCTATGATGAGTATTCAGCACATGCTCCTTTAAACACAGTTTTCCATTCAGTCCAACGAGGAGGATGAAATGAGCACAGATCTGAATGTCTGTTATGCTCACTGCAGACATACAGGAGCTGAGGGTGATCTGCTTTGACCTTTTCCCCTTCTAGGATGGGAAGGAGATCCGGCAAAGTAAAAACATTGGGATTATCTCCCAAGGAAATAAGAGAAGCCTCATTATTCACAAGTGTGAATATGAAGACCAGGGAACCTATACATGCCAAGCAGCTGAAGACAAGACATCAGCTACTCTAAAAGTTCATGGTATGTTTGGCTGAAGTAGGAAAATACATTTATACAGCATTTTTGGCTACACAGCAAGAAATTCTTTGTGGAGAGTTTGTTTTTCACAATTGCTTGTTTTGGTTATGTTTCTCTTCCTGGTGAGAAAATGATGGCAAAGCTGTCCTGTGCTTGCTCTGTCCTTGCAGTATTTTTGGAAGAGGTCCTAATTCAGTTTTCCATTTATCATAAGTGATTTCTATTCTCTGGAACCTGAGTGGTGTTTGTGGACTGCACATCAGGAATACTGGACAGCCTGGCCCAAAGCAGGGATTCAGTGGCTGGGGTGGGCACCACTGTCACAGGGGGACTTTGCCTGAATAGAGACTGGACAAGCCTTGCATATGAGCTCAAGAAATATCCTAATTTTGGGTTGTAAATGGTAAGGAAAGGGTCATTTTTTCTGTCTGCACCTCTCCTTTATGCTCGAGGCAGTTTTTCCATCTGAGTGTTGCACTGAGCAACTGATGAAGCACCAGGTGTGTTTTGTCACCAGGCTCTGAAGCCCTTGAGATAAGCTCTGAGATAAAGGCAAGTTACTCAACAGACAGCTCTGCTGTGCCCTGGCAGCTGATATTTTCTAAAGGGGCACCAGAAAAACAGATCAGCTCTTCCTTAGTGAAAGACAGAGCATCTTTCTCATTGCTTACTAGATGCTGTCCTCATGTGGCCGCTTGGGTTCAGATTGTCTTCATGAACACCTGTCCCATTGCTCTGCTGAGCTCCTCCTTTTCTCCCTGGCTTTGGATTGGGACGGGTTGTTGTTTGCATTTCAGCTCTGCTCCCGAGGCTGATCCAAGGTGTGTCAAGGCCTTCTTTTTCAAAAAGAAAGGGCTGCAGTAGCACAGATAAATAGATAAACTTATCTAATAATAGATAAATAGATCAGTTCTTGTCAGAATGCCAAGGTGCAGAGTTTAAGAGGATTATACTCAGTTCAGGAGACTCTGAAAAAAGGTATCTCCTATGTAAAACAGAGGAGAGCAGCATGCAGAGAAGCATGAATGAGGCAAGTTTGCAATGACCTAAGATTTTAGACTTGTGTTTAGTTTTTCTAAACTAAAAACTAACTATTTCTTTCATTAATATATGTATTTCTTTCATTAATACCTGTATGAAGTTCCAGCATCCGTAAAATGCTCTTGCAATAAGCTTCAGCCATAAAAAATATTCACTGTGTTGAAGAGAGAAATACCCAGGAAGAAAGGCTGGTCTAGAATAAAACACAATCCCATTTTTTCCTTGTAATTATGCAGAAAGTAAACACACCATACTCACTTATGGAGAAACCCCCCAAATAAATATTTGTCTTTGTGATTGCACAGCCCGAGATGTCAAGATTGTAAAACCACTGGAAGATGTGGAAGTGAACGAATATGAGAGTGCCTCTTTCACCTGTGAGATCTCACACGATGAGGTGGAAACCCAGTGGTACAAAAATGACAACAAGCTGAAGACTTCCGACAACATCAAAATGCGCCAGGATGGTAGGAGGAAAAAAAGGGGGGATTTTGTTCTGGAATGGGGGTGGGTTGGAGGAGGGGCTGGCATTGGAGACTAGAAAATAGGGTTTTGCTCTGGGATAGCTGAGCCGTGTCTGTCTGTGTGTCTGTCCCCAGGAAAGACCTATTCCCTGACTTACACACGTGTCCACGTCGAGGATGCGGCTGAGATCAAATTCGTAGCAGAAAAGGCAGAATCTCGTGCTCAGCTGACTGTAAAAGGTAATTCTGCTGTTCGTGCCAGCGCTGCTTCTGCTCTCTCACATTACAAACAATTCACTTCCCCCACTTTGGATGAAGGTTTAAAAATGCCCTACAGTGTTCAGGGAAGAAAAACTGCCTACTTTACTGGCTGCTAAATATCAGCTGGGAGTTTATTTTCACTTAATTCCAGTTAATTTTCTTGGGAGGTTGGATTTGTGCCTTTAGACATTTAAAGTTGTGTGTGAAATTTGAGGGACCAAAAAGCTGTAGCTTGACTTTTTCTTGCATTTTCACTTTCTGGTGTATGTTATAACAAAACCCAGAACTTTTAGGTGTTTAACTAAAACAATGTGATAGAGGGAGAGAAAAGGAAGACATTTGAGTTAACACACTGCTGAGGAGCACAGGAAACTGGAGATCAATCCCTGATTTTGCCACGCACTGCTGTGAGGTGTTGAGGAAACCACCTGTTACTTCTGCAGTTCAGCCACTCCAGTGATAAAATATTTTGGAAAAGTTTCCCTTTAATTAGCTTTACTAATTAAACTTGTTAATTGAGTGCTCAGCCTAGTGGGGATGCCTGTTATCCTCCAAATTACCAGACCCAGAAGAAATACCACTAGTGAGTTTTGATGGAGACCGTATGATTTGCTCCATTTCCTTTGCTCTCGTAGAGCTGCCCGTAAAAATCGTGAAGCCCTGCGGGATAAGATCGCCTGTGGAAGCACCGGGGGTTCCTGGAGTGCCAGGTGTCCCGGGCCAACGCCAAGGTCCGGTGGTTCAAAAAGGACGTGGAAATCCACCCTGGGGACAAATATGAAATCGTGAGCGAGGGCGTCTACCGCAAACTCATCATCAACGACGCCGACTACGAGGATGAGGACACGTACACATGTGATGCCTTCGATGACAGAACCAGTGCTAATTTCTTCGTTGAAGGTAGAAACCCCCTTTTTTTCACCCTTAGAATGCACTGGGAGGAGGGTGGGCTGATTGACTTATTGTTTGCTTTGGAAAAATGATACTGTTTAAAAAGGATTTTTATTTCTTGTTATTTATTCTGAAGTCCATTGGTGCTGAATTCTTTTACACACAGGAGCAACCTGAAAAATTAATATATGGTATATTCTCTGAAGGAAAATGAGGAAATTCCCATTCCAGAGACGTTTATCAAACGTATTGGATAAAGTCTATCGTTCAGATAAATGTTGCAGCTCCTTTCATCAACATCTGCATTCCAACAAACCTTCTTTTCCATTCTATAGCACTACATGTTTGATATCAGGATAGGAAGGTGACTTTAGAATTAGGACTAGGAACCAAGAGATACAGATTCAATTTCTGGCCTCTGACCAGCAATATCTGTTTGCTTTTATACAGAAAAAAAAAGATGTTTTAAGGCCTTTTTGAGTTCATAAGAGCAGAAAAGATGTCATGAGTGTTCAGGCTGATAATGCAAAAGCTTTCATGACTCCTAAATCCCTGCTCTCTTGTTCCATCCAGAGCAAGCCATTAGTATTGTAAAAGAGTTGTGTGATGAGGACGTGACTGAGCCTGAAGAAGCCAATTTCGAATGTGAGACATCCATTCCGTCTGTGAAACCCGCCAAGTGGTTCCTGAAGGGAGCAGCCTTGCAGGCTGGCAGGAACATCATCATGCAGCAGGAAGGCACCATCCACAGGCTGACAATAATAAAAACAAGTGTTGATATGACAGGCACCATCCAGTTCTCCATTGGAAAATCCAAATCCACGGCGAACCTGCTCGTCAGAGGTAATGTGATTTTTAATATATACCACATGAATCAGAACAAAGATCTTCCCTCTCAGAGTACCTGGAAAGTAATTTGTCATGAATATTCTCTAGTCTGGGCTGGGTTCTTGGAAATGTGTACCTGGAAGATCTGTTTATTTCCCAGCTGCAAGTTGTTGGGAGCCATGCTGGATGCACCGACTGAGCCAGAAATGTCTTAGGAAGGGATCTGATTAAATGACTTTGGGGTTCTTGGTATTCAAATCTATCAAGCTAAAACTGGTTTCTGGTTTATTTTTATTCTCTTGACTTTACCAAGGAGGACAAAACAGATGAAATTTGCCAGGAGAGTTTATTTTGTCCCATTTCTGAATTAGACAGTTTGATAGCTCATTTACTTAATTCATTTTGTCGTTGACTTGATCTAGGACAAAGCCTCAAGGCTTTTTATCTTCTGCTGTCACCATGGTAAATCTTTCCAATCACATCCTGAAGTCCTTGTTTTGTCTTTCATTTGCTCTTAACTTGAATGAAAACCTCAATTAGAGAACAATTCAGGAAGCAGAAGCGGACCATGAATTTTGGTGGTTAATAGACAGTATTATCTTAAGGAAATCAGCTTTCCTTATAGATCATCATGCTGTTGTAACTTCAAAGCACATGAGCTCTGTTACAGACACTTGTAGCAGGATGTGAGTAGTTCACAAAACATATGTGGAAGTCATAGGTGAAATAATTGGGCATGAAATGCAGATTAAAAGCTTCCTCTTCTTTAGTTTGATCCATTCTTCTTCCTCACCCCTGCTTTGCAGATTACCACATCCAGATCACCAGGAAGCTGGAGGACAAGATGGTCCTGGAGCGACACTCGGTCATCCTGTCCTGTGACTTCAGGCCTTCTCCAAAGCACGTCAGGTGGTTCAAGGGCGAGGTGCTCATTGAGCCCTCAGAGAAGTACAAAATCAAGCGGGATCAGTACTCAGCAGAGCTGAAGATCATGAAGGTAAAGCCCGAGGATGCCGGCGTGTACAAGTGCAGGGCTGGGATTGCCGAGACCGAAGCCACGCTGAGCGTTGAAGGTACGAGAGGTTTGCAGCAGCCTGGTGCTGGTCTTGATGATTCTCTGTTTCACTCGGGGTTTCTCCTCCTGAGGAGAGGTATATTGCCACAGTTACCTTCTAATTTTATGTAAATGCAGTGTCACAAGCAAACTGCTGATTCCACCATCCTGAAATCCATCTCTTGCTGTGAAGTTGGTAATGCATGAGGGAGGGCACCATCTGGGTAAGGTACAAATTAGCATTTGTCAAGATATAGGAATTTTTCGTATCTGTCTGAGGGTGCAGCCTTTGCAGAGAAATGGCTTAAATAATTAGTGAGACAGCTCTTCAGGCGTGTTTTGTAAAAGCAAAAGGTTTAATCAATGCAAAAATAATAAACTTACAGAAATCCAAGCATAGGTGCCTGAGAAGCCTCTGACACCTTGCTAAGACACCCTAGAAAGCTCTAAAAAAGCTCTTTTGTTACTTTGTGCTGCTTCTTTTAGTACTTGATGGTTCAGGTGGGCTGTTTGGCCCAATGAAATCAGCAATAGGCTTTGACTTACACTTTCCAAACCCAATCAATGTGCTGGCACTGACCCAATTACAGTCAGAACAGTTAAGAACTTTCTGGGTCCTTTACCTTATAAGAAGTACAAGGGGTGAGTCCCAAACCTTTCCCTATATGGACTCAGGTGTGGGATGCATTACTACATCAAGACATGTTATTGTCCATTTAATTCAAGGAATTAGACCTCTGGTGCTTTTAACTAAAAATATCCTTTATGTTAAACCACCACAGACCTCTCATTCTGCTGATCTTGGCTGTGGTTTTCATTTCCTGACCCCTGTGTCAGCTTGTCTACCTGCTATAATTTAATTTGTCTACCTGCTATATATACATTTTATAGCTGCTATTATATATCTGACTAGAATTGTTATTCATAGTGATGTTCTACCCCATCTGGGCATGGAACTTTTTGTAGCCAGCTCTTCCCCTCAGGTGGCACTGCAAGGAAAGATGTTCACTGTGTCACTTCCAGCAAGACTTAGAGCTGAGCTACAGAATCATATCCAAAAGTCCAAGGAGCAGCTCTTGATAGCAGTTGGGCTTTGCAGGGGTTCTTCATTGAATGTGTGGTCAAACATTGAAATGAGCTACTCAGGGCAGTGGTGATCTCACCATCCCTGGTGGGGTTGAAAAGTTTTGGAGATGTGGTTTCATGGTGACCTTGGCAGTGCTGGGGTCTCAGCATTCAATCTTGATTGGACTCAATTTTAGAGGTCTTTTCCAACCTAAATGATTTTGTGACTCCATTTTATCCAAACAAATATATATATATATACATATATATATATATATATAAATTCAAGTAATAGTCTCAAACCCTCTTCTGAGTTCTCATCCTTGAAAACAGCATTCCATGAGCAGACAAACTGCAAGGAGAAATCTCTGCCCAAGGACTGGGAAAAAAAAAGAATAAAAAATCCTCTTGCTCCCTAGACCTGAGCAAGTTGCTTAATCTCTTTGTACTTTGCCTTTGTGGCAAAATCCTTGTCTTAATCTCATCCTCTGTGTCATAATTTCCCTGGAAATGAGGGGCAATTTAGTAAAAATGTGTTTGTGTGTGCAGTGACAAGCACATAGGGACTGGAGCTCTGTGGGATGCTTAGGGTCACTGTAACATCATTTTAGAAAAAAATTACTTATTTTTAAATAGAACACAAACAAACAAAACATTCAAAGTGATTTATATATAAAAAGAGAAGTGAGGGTCCTGGAAAATTTTAATTCATCTTTTTAATAGATTATTTTTTTTTCTCTTGGGGCAAATGCAGAACCAAGTAAGTGAAACATGGTGTGCAGAAGACCAGAACAAATCATCTAATAAACTCCATGAAACTGTTTGTGATAACAACTGATTTATGATGATGATGGTGGTGATGGTGCCCTTTGGTTTCCCCCCAGCCCGCAATGTTGAGGTCCTGAAGCACCTGCAGGACGTGGAGATTGAGGAAGACAGCTCTGCTGTGTTCTCCTGCGAGCTGTCCCACGACGACGAGGACGTGGAGTGGTTCCTCAATGGCACCCTCCTCTACACCAACAACTTCAACGACATCAAGAATGTGGGCAAGTGCTACACGCTGACCATGAAGCAGGTGAAGCCTGAGGATGCTGGCACGGTGACAATGAAGTCAGACAAGGTGTCGGAGACCGTGCGGCTGAAGGTGATAGGTGGGTCCAGGTCACGCTCCTGAAAATGAGAGATGCAAATGAGCCATTATTTACCAAATCCATGGTAAATAAGCAGGGCAATCCTGCTTAATAGATAAAAAATGTTAAGCTATTAAATATGGGCTATGAGGATGGTGAAGGGTCTTGAGGGGAAGCCTTGAGAGGAGCGGCTGAGGTCGCTTGGTTTGGTCAGCTGGAGAAGATGGAGGGGAGACCTTGCTGTGGGCTTCAACATCATCTTCATGTGAGGGGAAGTGGAAGGGCAGGCACTGATCTCTTCACTCTGCTGGCCAGTGACAGGACCTGAGGAA
The DNA here is from genome assembly GCA_021534815.1 of Acrocephalus arundinaceus. NCBI lineage: Eukaryota > Metazoa > Chordata > Aves > Passeriformes > Sylviidae > Acrocephalus > Acrocephalus arundinaceus. The sequence goes on along the minus strand of JAJEOU010000373.1, from coordinate 50,212,933 downwards.
ACAGCTGGGCCTGAGTCATGGGAGGTTTAGGTTGGAGATCAGGAAAATGTTCTTCCCCCAGAGGCTGGTGGGCACTGAACAGGTTCCTCAGGGCATGATCATGGCCCCAGGGCTGCCAGAGCTCCAGGAGTGTTTAGACAATGCTCTCAGGAACCAGGTGGGGTTGTTGGAGTGTGTGTGCACGGGCAGTTGTTGGGCTGGATGATCTTTCCAGTGGGTCCTTCCAACTCAGGATATTCAATAATTCTGTAATTTTTAATACGTCAGTTCTGGAGCTGGACTCAATCAGCCACGAGAAGACAATGTCCTGCTGTCCTTCATACATCTTAAAGTTCAGTCACACAGCTGAGTTTCTGTGGTTTAGCACGTTCTTGGGCACCCTGAGCAAGTGTGCAGGTGACACCTGGTGTGTCACTGAGTGGGGTATGTGACATGCCTGAGGGTTGAGCTGTCACCCAGAGGGACATGGACATGCTCAAGAAGTGAGACCATATGAACCTCTTGAGGTTCAACAAGGCCAGTGCAAGGTGCTTCACCTGGGTTAGGGCAGTCCCTGGTGGCAACACAATTTTGAGATGAAGGGATTTGGAGCAGGATGAAGAATTGAAAACAGGGAGAAGGATTTGGGGTGGCTGGAGGGTGATGCTGGTTTAGGTTCTGAACTGATATCAGCAATATTGCCAACGGCTTATTAATGTCTCTAAATATATGATAGCAACTGAAAATGTCCCAAACACCCTGGTTGTTCTCTGTTTTGCCTCTTGACCTTCAGAGAAACCTGCTGTCTTCATGAAATCCTTGGATGACGTTTTCGGTGAGGAGCGAGGAGTGATCAAACTGGAATGTGAAGTTTCCAAAGAGAAGGTCAAACCTGTTTGGAAAAAGGATGGTGTGAAGATCGCTTCTAGCAAGAAGTATGAGGAGATTCAGTCTGGGAAGACCCTGTGCCTCCTTATCCATGACCTTGAAAAGACAGATGCGGGGTTGTACACCTGTGACATCGGCACTGATGTGGCCAAATCAAAGGTCAGCGTTCAGGGTAAGTGTTGTACACAGTGGCCTCTCAAGGGGTGTTAAAAATACATGTGGGCTTGGTCCCTTGGGCTTGGGTTCCTGAACAAATCTCACATAATACAGTGATGTCTGAACAATCCCTGTTAATTTTGGTGTAAGTATGTCTGGGGTTTCTAAGTGAAAACCAGGTATCAGGAATATAGTGACAGTATTTTCTTCCTGAACATCCCTAAAGTGCAGAAATCCTCCCAGAAAAGCAAAAATTTCTCAAAAAAAAATCCCAATAAACAACAGAAAATCCCCCAGGCAGCCTGTTTCATATTTTGAGCTATTGACTCAGAGTGCATTGTAGGAACACAAAAGCAGGACAACAATATCTGTTGAAGAACCCAGCTGTTCAGCTTGTCCTCTAATTCTTGTGTCAGCCTCAAGGACAAAGAATTGTTCATTGCTTCCAAACTCATAATGTTAATGAGAAAAATTTTGAAGTTCCCTGGTTTGAACACCAGTAGTAACAAGTCAGAAAATTCAGACATCCCATTTCTCCTATCAGCATGGAGAAGAACCTCACCCATTGTCCCAGAGGTTTCTTTTCTGACAACTTTTCCCTTCTCTAACTCATTGAATCTCGAATTTTCTCCACTGAGCTGTTCTTCATTCAGTCCTTCCTGAGCACAGCCAGGAGATTCACATTTCTCTCTTTGTCCTACTTTGAGATGATTCTGAGTCTGAAAAATCCTTCCTATCTCACAGCCACTTGTAAGGAAAGCAGTGGTGTCCTGCCAATCTAGCAGATAAACCCCTCTTACGAGTTAAAATTTTTAACTTGTATTAATGCAATTTTTGTTCTCCAGAACTGAACATTGGCATCACCAAACGGCTCAAGAACACTGAAATCCAGGAGGGAGAAGATTGCACTTTTGAGTGCATTTTGTCCCATGAAAGCATTGACGACTTCAACTGGACACTGAACGGGAGAAAAGTGGAAAGTGGGGGGAGATTTAAAGCCTCCAACGCGGGTCGGAAATACACACTGAGTATCAAAAATGTCATTCCTGGTGACACTGGGGAGGTCATCTTCACTGCCCGTGGTCTCACCTCCAAGGCTTCCCTGGTCGTGAAAGGTAACAGGATCAGGAAAGTCCTGGGTGTATTTTCATAAGGTTTCTCAGCAAATGCTTGTTATGATCTGAGTCGACAGCAGCCTTCCCTGTGGGCCTTGAAGAGCTGAGATTTTTCCTTAAAGACAAGTGAAATGCTGAAAATTTTGATAGATATTTGAGAACTGACTACACAAGGTAGTGTGTACAGATAATTACAGTCCAGACTGCACATCCAAGGCCCCTGGAGAGAAGAAATTAGTGACTTTCAGACATAGTTCATAATCTGCAGTTAGTCCTTTTCCATAGAATCAGGAAATCCCAGAATGGTTTGGGTTGGAAGGAACCTTCCATTATCTTGTTCCAGCCTTGCACAGGGTGCCCCCAGAGAAGCTGTGGATGCCCCTGGATCCCTGGAAGTGTCCAAGGCCAGGCTGGATGGAATTTGGAGCACCCTGGGATAGTGGAAAGTGTTCCTGCCCATGGCAGGGGGTGAAACTGGATGATCTTTGAGATCCCTTCCAATCCAAACCATTCTGGAATTCTATTATATGAATTGCAAAAACCCCAACCATATAGAGATGATTTTCATTCAAAAGTCCTCTTTTTTATTTTTTTAATCTCTGCAGAAAAACCCACTGAGGTTACAAAACAGCTGGAGGATAAAACATCACCAGCAGGGCAGGACATCAGCCTGAGCTGTGAATTGTCCAAAGCTGATGTGAACATCAGGTGGTACAAGGATGGCAAAGCAATCCGGAAAAGTCAGAAGTACGACCTGCAGCAAGAGGGAACACAGGCCACGCTCATCATCCGTGACTCCACGGTCAAGGACAGTGGGGAATACACCTGTGAGACAGAGACCTCCAAAACAACAGCCAGGATCACTGTGCAGGGTCAGTAGAGGAGCTGGCAGGTTCAGGGCTTGGGTGTAAACATCTACAACCATGGGAGATTTCTTCTCCTCCATCTCCCTGGGCAGGATGAATTTTTAGTTTTAAAAAAAATCATTTGTTGGAATTCTTACCAGCCAGGTGTTTTTAGCTCCACGAGGGTCCAACACACTCTGAGGGCTGTCCAGCGACTTCTCAAAAATGGCTTACTAATATTTAGCAAGATGACATGGTTGAGAGTGTCTTGTAAAAGCAAAAGGGTTTTAATTTAATGAGAAAATAATAAACTATACAAAACAAAAGAATAAAAGCTGCACACAGTGCAGGGGAGCCCCCTGCTACAACACTCTGAGAATGCACCAAGAAGCCTCGTGCTCTCCTGTAAGAGAGAGTGATTTAGGTGGGTTTTTTTGGCAAACAGCCCAATAGAGAATAGCTGCTTTTCTGAGGAACAGTAAAGAGACCTATCAGCGTTTTGTCTTGGCATTGAGCCAATTACTGCCAGGACAGCCAAGAAGTTTCTAGTGTTTTTCCCTTAAAAGTCGTGGGGTTAAACTGGAACCCTTTTCCTTATATGGAAAACATCTACCTGCTTGTGGGGGTTGCAGTGCAACAATCTTTGATTAAAAACTTAAAAAAATTAAATATGGAAAAACACCTTTTAGATGCTGAACAATCTTATGGGCTCCGTAACAAGCCAATCAAAACTGGCAATTTGAATTCGTTTTGAATATGAGTGATGAAAACTGTCTGCAAGAGGGGACCTTGCCAGTACATGGACCATGGCATTAAACTTTCCTGGAGATATTTCCCCTGATATGTTCTGTGACAGGAGGAGAGCTTGGTGATCTTAGGTACATTCCACCTGATAGGATGGGAGGAAATGGCCTCAGGGTTTAGATTGGATGTTAGGAGAAATTTTTTTCACAGAAAGGCTGTCAGGCATTGGAGCAGGATGCCCAAAAAAGTGGTGGAGTCGCCTCCACTAGGGGGATTTAAAAGATGTGTAGATGTGGTTACTGGGGTCATGGTTTAATTAAGTTTATAGCTGGACTCGGTGATCTTAAAGGTCTTTTTCAGCCTAAATGATTCTATGATTATCTTTTGGCAATTCTTTGAGTTGGGGCAGAGGGATCCAAGATGACTCTGGATGCTCAAGATAAGTTTGGGTAACAATCTACAAATCTGTCTCTCTTTTTTTTTTTTTTTAAATCTCTCTTCTTTTTTTTTTCTTCCAGAAAAGCCTAATTACTTTGTCAAGGAGCTGTCAGACCTGAAAGCCGACGAAAGCGGAACCGCGGTTTTTGTGTGCCAGAGCGAGAGAGCCGCGTCCTCTGTGGTCTGGAGGAAAGGCATCGCTGAGCTCAGGGCTGGCAGGAAATACGAGATCACACAGAAAGGACAAGTCCTCCAGCTGACCATAAAGAACCTGGAGAAAAGTGACAGTGACACTTACAGCTGTGACATTGGGGACGCCCAGTGCAGAGCCAAGCTAACTGTGCAAGGTATGAACGAGAGGAATGTGGCTGCACATCCCTTTTCTGCCACAGGAAGCATGCAGAGCTGTGTCTCAGCAGGGCACCAGAGCTGCTGATTTCTGGTTCTGTCTCTCTCATGATGGCAGGAACATGTGGCCAAAAATACAGGAATGTAGAGCTGGACATGAAGGGCAGTTTGAAGCAATTACACCTGGAGTATTTTGGGTGTGATTTAACCCCCCCAAAGGCTCGTGTGAGGGGAGAGATTGGTGTTCCTGTGTGAACATAACATGGATGTGATTCACAGTGCCTGCTGTTGGATGAGGGGAAAATTATCCTGCCTTCAGGCTTTTCTCCATACCTGTTGATTCTTCTTCCCAGGAGTGGTTTCTAAGAGCTGGTGGATAAATAGAAAGGTCCATAGAATCATGGAATGGGTTGGGTTGGAAGGGAACCTAAAGTTCATCCAGCCCCACCCCTTGCCATGGCAGGGACACATTTCCACTATCCCAGCTTGCTCACAGCCTTGTCCAACCTGGTCTTGGACACTTCCAGGGATCCAGGGGCAGCCACAGCTTCTCTGGGCACCCTCACAGGGAACAATTCCTTATTCCATATCCCTATGTCCCATCTAACCCTGCCCTCTGGAGAAATGATTCCAGAATAGTCAGATGGAGGTGCAGCAGCATCCACTTGCTAATTATTGTAGTTTTTAAAGATACGAGGATGAAGTCAGACTCCTCCTCTGATCATCTGCTTCAGCATCCTTGAGAAGCAAAGAAATGTGTTTCATCCCAATCATAACCTCAGGCTCTGATCTGTCTGAATTCACTCTGAGGTTTTTAACTCCAGCTTTTCTGAGTGGAACAAACATTTCTCTGTCCCAAACATAAAAGTAAAACATCCCTGTGCTGATTTTATAAGTAGGAGGAACATCAGAGATGTTTTTGTATAAGGTGATAACCTTTTTTATTTATATTTATAGTGAGGTTTATCTTGGTATGTGTGTTTATATTTATATATTTATTGGTAGTTAGAAATGTGTCTATCTGTACAGGGAGATTTTCAGGGCAGATGTTTAGGGGTTTTTCTACCAAAGCCACAGTCACACATTTTTTCCATTTCCCACTGTGTTTATGGTTGGACTGAACTCAAAGAAGGTGTGGGATCAGTGGTCCTACCCCATAGAAAGGAAGTTATTTTTGCTGTAGAAAATCAGGCAGGTTGTCAAAAGAGAGAGATCATTTCTTGGTGACGTTTAGAGCCCAATAATGACTGATCCTTCCAACCTTTTCAGGGATTTCATTAGGAGAAAATTTACAGCCCTGGATTTGCACTGTACTGGCTACTTGTTCTGCTCTGTGTTTCCTGGTGCTTTAAAGCTGTCTGCACTCTATTTTGCTGTGTGTCCTGTATATATTATCTTCCTGTGAGTGGGTTTTCTGGTCAATATCAGGAGAATTCTGTTTCAATCTTCTCTGTCATGAATGTATTTCTTACTTGAAATGCTCACGTGGGAAATCTTGGGCATTTTCCATGTCGATTTTCATGCCAGAAACCGAAGATTCCAGTAATTGATGTATTTATGTTCCTTTCAGGCCAGAAAGTGCTAATAACGGAAGACCTGGAGGATGTCACTGTGTTAGAAGGAGAATCTGCCATGTTCAAGTGCAGAATCTCTCCCGTAGACTATAGCAGAGTGCAGTGGTTTTTGGATAAAACCCCACTCCATACCAATGAACTTAATGAGATCCAGTCCCAGCCTGGTGGATATCACCTGCTAACGCTGAAAAAGCTCTCACTGAAGGACTCGGGGGTCATTACATTTGAAGCTGGTGATAAGAAAACATCTGCCAGTTTGGTTGTTAAAGGTAAATTCCATCATCACAACTGCAGGAGAGGAAATGATGAGTAGAAATAAGTGGGGTTAATGTGGGTAGGTGGAAAACACAAAAGAGAAACAAAAATGCTACAAATTTAGCACCATCATAGTATATCTGTACATGTCAAGAATAACATTAATTATATAGTGAAATTATAGCTGGAGAATGAACTCTTTGTAATCCTGGACAACTCTTGGAGTGTTTATTGGATTTAGGTGGGAATGATATATTGCAGTGATGGTACAGTGGATGCCTCATTTAGTTTTCCTCAGGTTGGTAAGGTGATGATGATTTATGAGGAGAAATCAATTAATTCAATGAAAAAAAAAAAAAGAAAAGGGCAACCAGTTAGTTTTAAATTCAGTTTTCATTGTTTGAAAGACAACATTACATGTGTTCCCTGTTATTCATTGTTGACAATGGATTGTTTTCTCTGGAGAAGTTAAATTGAGGTAAAACTGCAGTGTTTGGTAGCAAAGACATGAAATGAATGCCAGACAACCCAAGAATGTGGGATTAAATAGATGTTTCCTTACTGGAAATATAAATACTTCTCGTTGCCCAGAGATGTAAAACACACAGTCTCCACTGTGTCAGATCATAATCTCATTTTTTTCAGAATAACCACATTTATTTCAAAGAACTTTTCTTTTTACAGAAGTTGAAAATTTGCCCAAATTTTGCTAAGTTGCAGAAACGCCAATGGATTCCTTTTTCCTGAGGGAAAACAGAAGGTTTTATTTGCAAAAGACTAATTATTTATGTTCTTCAGCAGGAATCTTTTCTTCTCAGTTTCTCCCAGATATCATTTGAAAGTTAAACAACATTTAATAACATCACTGGTGCCTTTCTGAGGGCTTTATAGTCATGAGTACCAAATTATTACTATAGCTTTGATACCAGCAATCCTGGATCCAAATCTCACAGATTACTTGTGATCTGAGAATCCACACCTCTTCTGAACCATGTCAGATATTTTTATATGAATCTGGAGAAGCCCTGTGTCTTCACAAAGGAGCTGGTTGACACTGAAGTCACTGAGGGAGAGGATGTGAGCCTTCAGTGTGACACCTCCAGATCAGCCAGCGCTGAGAAGTGGTGCAAAGATGGGAAGAGCCTTAGGAATTCTTCCAAATATAACATCAGGCAGTCAGGGTTTGAAGCCAAGCTTGTCATTCACGGGGCAGAGGAAAGATACAGTGACAGATGTGAGTGTGAGGCTGGAGCAGCCAAAAGTGGTGCAGTTATTGCTGTCAAGGGTAAGAACTTCAGGACTGATGGTTTGGGTTCTAGCACTGAGCCCAGAGTAATTAATTGAAATGATAAAAACATGAAAGCACTGTCTTGGTTTTGAAAGACAGTTGTCTGCCAGGGAGAGCTAGAGCTTCCCTTGGAATGGAGACTGTCACCCCCCTCCCCTCCAAATAATTATGATTTTGCAATTAGGGGCTTTCAGGCAAAAATATGGGAATAGGAGTAACAGTTCTTTACCAGGAATAAAAAAAAAAAAATTACAAATACAATAGTACAAAGACAAGCAAGCAAGCAAAACAGAAGTCCTGGAAAAAATCCTGACAGGGTCAGGGATATGACCTGACACCCTGTTGGTCAGGGTGTTGGAAGCAGTCCAGATAAAATCCTAGATGAGGTTCTGTGGGGTACAGATAATGGAGTAGGAAAAGTCCAGTGATGGCGAGATGGGTCTGGTCTTCCTCTGGTGGAAAAAAACAGATCCCTGCTGTTCCTGAGTCCCAGTTTTTATCCAGGTAGGAATGATTGGCTCTGCCCACACTGGGCATCTCCCAATGTGATGATGTAATGTGTGATGTCATTGGTGAACCTTCATGGCCCATTATCAGAAGATATCCCCCTGCAGGATGGAGGGGTGATGAAAGAGATAAGAAACCCTGCCCCACCTAGCTTTAACAGCTGGCCCATTTTCAGAAGGCATCTGCCCCCCTCCCCCCTAGAGTTACAAGAGATAAAGAAATATCTGCTTTTACAGCAGATGAAATAGAATACAAATCTCTTGGCTACCCAACCCAAGACAATCACACTGAAAAGGAACCCTGTGGTGGTGTGCACTGAGGTGTTCTCATCTGGAACAGCAGCCAGAGAGGTGACAGACTGTGAACCAGGAGAATTCTTCATCGGACCTCGCTCCAGCTCTGTGGAGCATTAGTGCCTCTGAGAATTGAGCAATTCCAGAATGGTTTGGGTTGGACGGTACGTTAAAGATCACCTCATTCCAAACCCCCGAAAGAGAGCAGTAGGAGAACACCCCAGGCTAAGAGTTAATCCACAGAAAGGATGGATCAGCTCCTGGAGCTGTCTCCAGTGGTGGCTCTCTCCAAGGAGGGAACTCAGAGCCCCACGTTTGTCTGTGCAATTGCTTTAGGCAGCCAGATTTATTCAGAGCATCCTTGGGCAGGAAGGTGTTCTCCTGCTTGATAGGACTTGGGGAGATGGTTTAGAGTAAAAGAGGGTTAATTTAATTAGATGTAAGGAAGTTTTTTACAATGAGGGTGGTAAAACATTATAGGAGGTTGCCCAGAGAGGTGGTGGATGCTCCATCCCTGGAAACATTCAGGGTCATGTTGGATGGGTTCTGAGTGGGGTTGTTCAGCCTGGAGAAAAGGAGACTCAGGAGTGACCTTATCACTCTCTACAACTCCCTGAAAGGTGGCTGTGCTCAGCTGGGCTTGGGCTCTTCAGGCAGCACTGACAGAACGAGAGGACACAGCCTCAAGCTGCACCAAGGGAAATATAGGCTGGATATCAGGAAAAAAGTTTTTTACAGAAAGAGTAATAAAAGATTGGAATGGTCTACCTGGGGAGGTGGTGGAGTCACCATCTCTGGATGAGTTTAAGAAAAGACTGGATGTGGTACTCGGTGCCAGGGTTTAGTTGAGTTAGGGTTGAGTTGGACTTGATGATCCTGGAGGTCTCTTCCAACCTAATGATTCTGTGCTTCTGAGTGCCTGGTCTAGTTGAATATGTCTGGGGTCATGGCAGGGAGGTTGGATTAAAGGAGCTTTAAAAGGCCCTTCCAACCCAAAATGTTCTGTGATTCTATGATCTAAAGGGCTGTTTATGAGCTGAGGCAAAAGTTCTCCTCCTAGATGAGTCTTTTATCTCTGAGTTAGGTATGGGTTGGGTCTCATCCAGGTCAGAACCAGGCTCACCAAATATTTTTATAATTGCTCCTGCCTGTCCTGAGTCACTGTCCCAGCCCCAGACTTAGGAGGAGCTCTGTCTCTGTGAGTTAAATCACTCTGTGAGTTAAATCACTCCCCTGGGCAGGTTTGAGCAGGTACAGGGAAGATTTTACAGGCACAGGCTGTGTTTATCCAGACCAGAGGATGTCCTGTGTGCAGCTGGAGTTACTCACTTGGGATGGACTGATTGGAAGCTGTGTCTGGATTAGGGAAATCAGCATGAACAAAAAAAGCATTTGGATTGCTGGGATGGTCAACCTGAACCCAGAGCACTGAGTGGGAGGACAAGCTGCTCATAGGATTTTTCTAGAGTACAAAGAACCAACTTGAGGCTGTGCAAGAAAGAGAAGACCTTGATGATGCAATGAAGAAGAGCTGGTTGTTAATGACCCCAATTTTCTGTCTCTCTGTAGCCCAAGGATGTTTTCCCCATATCCATTGCACACAAAACAAAGATCTGTGTTGACTCCAGTAAGATCTGGATGAAAAATTTTCTTTTAGAAGAGATCCACGTATTAATGTTCCCACAGCAGCCCCATTTTTCCCCTCACAGAGAAGGATGTGGGTGGATGTAGGATTTAAACACACAGATTCAGGTCAAGAAGTCAAGTCATAAGGAATTGTGCTGTTGGAAAACTTCCTTTATCTGTCAGAGTCACATCAGAATAGCAGAATGCAAAAATGGAAAATAGAAACTCAGTGTTTGTGTGACACTGAGTGTCCCAAACTGGAGGTAAATGGGAGCAGTATAATAGGTGTAGATTTCCAGCAGCCACAGGTTAAGTGCATCATGGGTCAGTAGCTGACTTGCATATTCTTAAGACAGCATAATTCAAGAGGAATTTATTTTTTCCTTATCTGAACGTTTCAGTTATTTTTCCCCCAAAAGTACCTTCCCTGCTCACCTTGAATCCCAGGCTGTGACAGAGCCTGCAGGGGAATCTCCACAGGGACCCCATCACGTTCAGCTGTGCTTCCCCCTCTGTGTTTGCTCTGTGCTGGTTTTAAGTCTGTGTTCATGCTGGATAAAAAAAAAACCAACAACAACAACAAAAAAAAAAACCACTGTAGGGGTTTTTCATGATGAGAAATCAACACTGCTGGTCACCACAGAAAAAGTGCTTTGCCATTCCTCTGTGTCCTCTGTGTTGTGTGTGAGTTGACCTCGGTGAAGTTTTATGTTTTTTGTGCTGGTGGTCCAGCTCTGAGCAGCCATCTGCAGCACAGTTTGTGTCATTAACTGCAGTGCAGCATCTGCCACTGATGTTAATAATGAAAGCAGTAAGAGCAGCAGCATCTTCAGCAGCACAGATAGTGGCTAAAAAGAAAAATAAGCATCTGGCCTCAATTTTTTTTTTTTTTTTTTTTTTTTTTTTTTTTTTTTTTTTTTTTTTTTTTTTTTTTGCTGCTGTAAAGTGCTGGCAGCCAGATGTGAGATGTCAGAATCTGTTTACTCTTTGCTAGTGCTTTTTCATTCCTGCGGTTTTTCTGCCTCAAAAATGAAGTCTGATACTAGAAGAGAAAAGCAATTTCCAGCCTCGCGTGTTTCTTTTAACATTTGTGTTATTGCTTTTCTCAGAAACACCCGTTCTTTTCAAGCAAGAGCTCCAAAACGAAGAGGCCAAAGAAGGAAAGCAGGTCAGACTGACCTGTGAGCTCAGCAAGCCTGGTACCCCTGTGAAGTGGATGAAGGGAGACACTGTTCTCCATGCCAGTGAGAAGTACGAGTTGAAACAGCACGGGACTGTGGCAGAGCTCATAATTCGAGATGTGAAATCCATAGATGCTGGGGACTACACCTGCACTGCTGGGGAGCTGAAAACCACTGCTCGGGTCAAAGTGAATGGTGGGTACAATTTGAGACCTGGCCACACTTAATCAAGTGCTTAATAGATCTGTTAAACAAAAATAAATCACATAACATGTCATATTTTTTTGTGGCAACACCATCTTTAATAAGTAAAATTTAAAGGTAATATTGCACCCTTGTAGGCAACTGTATGTATTTCATTCAGGTGATCTCATGTTCTGTGTCTGGGGTTTTCAATCTGTAACTGTCCACTGGGGGAAAAAAAATTAGGTACAGAGGATTAATTTTCTCTGTGCTGTAGTTCCTGTAGCTGCTTTACATGGCTGTGATTAAACTGGAGTGGGAGGTGGAGACCAGTTGTACTGGAGCATAAGGATGTGAAAATATAAATCCAGGCCCTGCAAAATTGAAGGTGATCAAGTAATTAATAGACCTCAGATTCCCCAAAACATCCTTTCAAAGACTCTTAGGTGGCACCTCCACTCTGCACTGCCCTTAAACAAGTACACTGCCTTTAGTAGTATGTGCTGGAACAGAAAGCAGGAGAAATGTGGGGTATGAATGTTATTTCAGAGCCCTGCAGGAGCAGGGAATTCATTAGGTGATGGTGCCCAGAGGAATCTGAAAGAATCCTTTTTAAAAATAAAAGAAACCTCCCCCACATTTCTAGGAATCCACAGTGAGAGGGTAACGTCAGAGGGAGAGATTTATCCCTGCTCCTGGGCAGAATCTCCCTGATGCCACACAGCCAGTGGAGGGCTTAGGGCTGCTGTGCTCACTTGGGTTTAAGAGGTGACAGATTCACGGGGGACTTGCTGTAGAGCAGATCAAGAGGGCCTGTCCTAACCCCTGGCTCTGTGTTCCAGCCGTGCCTGTCCTTTTCAAACAAGCCTGGAGAACACGGATGTGGAAGAGGGGAAATCGTCTCCTTGCGCTGTGAACTGACAAAAGCTGATGCCACCGTGGTGTGGAAGAAGGGAGAAGCCGCGCTCCAGGCAAGTGCCAAATATGAAATGAAGCAGAAGGGAACAGTGGCAGAGCTGGTGATTCATAATGCAGAGCCAGAAGATGCGGGAAGATACACCTGTGACACTGGAGACCAGCAGACCACAGCCCAAGTCAAAATCCATGGTAGGAATGAGACACCTGCTTGTGACCATTTGTTGTTGTCCTTGCCGTGGTCTGCTACCCCTGGACACTTTCAGAGAGTGTTCAGGAGAACAGGGATCAGCACAAACACAAGGCAGCTCTGGCTGGGTCCGTTATGTTCCTTGGTTTTTGGGATGATAACTTCATGCTAAATATATCAATCAAAGGTACCTGATAAATAATATTTTTTCTGCCCTATGAAATGTCTCTCATGCTTTGGATAGAGTTGACTGTCCAAGCTCTAAACCAAGAGGTAAGAAGGGTCTCAGCTACATTTTATTAAAGAATATTCCATTCTTCCCTCTACTTTCTCCACAAGTTTTACATGTGACCAACAGTTTGGAGCAGCAGAAGGGTAATTTTTTGTGTGTTCTAATTATTGGGAAATAATTGTTCTTTTTTCATTTGGTCCAAAACTCTTGTGCCACTGTAAATTCACAGGCTCCTGGAGTGCAGGTAGGTCAGAGCTTCTTTGCTGTGTGTGCCAGAGAATTTGAACTTGTTTTGGCTTTGAGTCCTGTGTGAGGTCACCAGGTGGTGACGATGCGCCTGAAGTAAACTGAGAACGCTTCACTCCTCAGCTGTGTCTGTGCTCTTCAAAGAGGAGCTGAAGCCTGTGGAAGCTGTGGAAGGTGGGACAGCCACCCTGCGGTGCCAGCTGGGCACAGAGGCCCCCGTGGAGTGGAGGAAGGGGCAAACTCTTCTCCGGGCCAGTAACAAGTACAAGATGAGGCAGGAGGGCACCGTGGCTGAGCTGCTGATCCACGACCTGGAGCCAAAGGATGCTGGAGATTATTCGTGTCTAGTGGGGAACCAAAAAACCACAGCAGCCTTGTCAGTGAATGGTAAAAAGGCAGAAATAACCTGTGAAACTCCGGAATGTTTTTGTCCTCCTCTTCTCTCCTCCTCTCTGTACATTCCCTCACAACAACTTCCTTCGTGTCCTGCTTTCACTGCTTTCCTCCATCCACTTGCTTGTGTCACTCCTGTCCCCAATCTCCATTTCATTATACCCCATGCTGGATGTGTGTTGTGTTGTCTTCTCACCTTCCCTTGAGTGAAGGATGTGGTCCTGCATGTGTGTTTTCCTGAATTAGCATGGAAACATAAGATTCCTTAGGATTATCTGTTTCAGAGGGTTCATCATGTGTAATAATGAGAATGAGTTTGTCTCTCTTGATGCATGATCCAACCGAGATCATGGTTTTGTTGATCCCCACATAACAATTTACTAAATAATTTCTTTTACCATCCATGAAAAAACAACAAGATGTGCTTAAGGATAAGGGTGTTGCATCATGTGTAATGATGAGAATGTGTTTGTTTCTTTGATTCATGATCTCAGCCAAGATCATGGTTTTGTTGATCACCACAGAACAATTTACTAAAAAAATTTCTTTTACCATCCATGAAAAAAGGACAGGATGTGCTTAAGGATAAGGGTGTTGGAGTAAGGCTTAGGTAGACACACGATAAATCACGATTCAGCCTCCGAGCGGGGTGTAGGGTGGCAATCCCTTTCCCTTCTGCATCTCCCAGCCATGCCAGTCCATTTCAAGCAAGAGCTGAGGAACGAGGAGGCCACGGAGAGCGGGACAGCGACGCTGCAGTGCGAGCTGAGCCGGCCGGGCGGCCCCGTCCAGTGGAGGAAGGACGGGAAGGCGCTGACCCCGAACGGGAAATACAAAATGAGGCGGGAAGGGCGCTTCGTCGAGCTGGTTATCCAAGACCTAGAGCTGACGGATGCTGGGAGCTACACCTGTGTGTGCGGAGAGCAGGAGAGCACAGCTGCTTTGAGAGTGAATGGTAACGCTCCTACCCACATTTCTCTTTAAATCCTTAATAGTTTTAGCAGCATTTCCAACCAGGGTTTGGTCGGTGTGGTTTCTTAGGGGTTTCATGTTCTTGGCTCTGTAGTGCCAGAGTCACCCTGTTAGAGTATATTCTCATGTGCTTTTTTTCCTTGAGACAGCACCTAAATCTTATGTATAGTTTAATTTATTTCTCTCTCCTCTAGGAGGTTTTACCCCCTTTTTCAATTGTACCCACCTAGAAACAGCATTTTTGATTGAGTGTACACACATTGCAGCCCAGTAACTCCAGCTCATTTCATTCTGGTGCTGATTCCTTCTCTGTTGGTATTGCATCCTTCAGCCTTGCCTATCCTCTTCCAAGAAGAATTGATGAACAAAGAAGCTACAGAGGGCGAGGCAGTCACTTTGCACTGCAAACTGAGCAAATCAGCCCCAGTTGAGTGGAAAAAGGGGAATATGGTGCTCAAACCGAGTGAAAGTACAAAATAGAGCAGGAAGGTCCCTTTGTGGAGCTGATCATCCAGGATTTGGATTTGGCAGATGCTGGGGATTACAGCTGTGTGTGTGGAGACCGACAGACTACGGCCGCTCTGGCAGTAAATGGTAAAAAAGAAATTCTCAGCGCATGTTCCAAGTCAACTGTGTGATTCCAAGATCTCTTCCTCTCTTACTTCTGCTTCCTCTGACACCTGTGTACTTCCAATCCTCCTTTCTGCTGATTAATTTTCCTATCCTTTCTTCCTTCTTTCTTTTTCTCCTTTCACCTGATGCCCTCCTGATGTACTTCCAAGGTGCTTTTTCAAAAGAAAGTGGAGAACAGGTTCCCAAGTCAACAGAACCTCCCTAATCCAGAATAGGTTCTTGTTTAGAAGTTTTCCCACAGGAACTGACGTAAAAGTGGGAATAATTATTTTTCGTGACTTAGACTGTGGCACTTGTTGCTCCTAAGAGGAAGAAGTTTACCTCAATTTATGATGCTACTCAAGGACAATTTAATAAAAAATAGGCTCCTTATCTCTTGCTATTCCCAGCTCTTTTTTACCAATTTTGGCTTAATACTTCCCGAGCAAATATTTTATTTCTGCAAAAAACTGACAGCATGTTTGCAACTGCTCTGCTTTAAGGGACTCTTATTTATAAAAGTTCAGGCAGTGCCATGAATCAGGCCCTTCTGTAGAACTCCTGCTTTTCTCCAGGGAAGCAAAATGCTCTGGATCTCATATTGAATTACAGCCTCTAATTTTATATCTTTGATTTTATGGTGTATAAAGTAAAGCATAGTTGGCTTGTCAACTAATTTACAGATAGACTTGATTTTAAAGAAAGTTTTAAAGCGTGAGGACAGAAAAAAAATTAGGCTGAATTATCTCTTGAATGATTAGAGGTTGGAGAAAAATTGTGGAGGAAAGAAATCCTGGAGGGAGACCAAGAAGGTCTGGTGGCTCCAGGGAGATAAGAGAGGGATTAAGTCATGGATTCAGGCTTTCCTAGGATTGATGCCATGTCCGTGTTTGCTCTGCAGTCCTGCCTGCTCTTTTCACCAAGGGACTCACGGACAAAGAAGCCACCGAGGGTAAAAGTGTCTCCCTGCACTGTGAGCTGAACAAGGCTGCTGCTAACGTGGAGTGGAAGAAGGGGCTCAAGACCCTCAAACCGAGTGACAAATACAAAATGAAGAGGGAAGGTGTCATGGCTGAGCTTATAATCCAGAACCTAGACACGGCGGATGCTGGGAATTATTCCTGTGTGTGTGGGACCAGCAGACCATGGCGGTTTTAACAGTTCATGGTAAAACAAACAGAACAAGGCACATCCTGAAAGTAACTACACTGATTTCTCTGTTCCTTGGGACAGATCCCTGGCTACACTCCCATCTCCTTCCTCAGCCAGACCTTTATCCACAGCTCACCAATGCCAGTGAAATGCATCCATTGGCATCCGTGCAGCTGGAATTTGTGGCACGAGAGGGATATCGGTGTCCTAGCTCAAAGGGAGGCAACCAGGATTGCTACCACTCTTTTAATTAGGGGCCAGCATTTTGCTTTTCCCTTGAAAGGTCGTTTATTGGACTCCCCCTTATCCTCAAGGCAAAAATGGGTTGCTTCAAAGATTATGTCTTAGGGATTTTAAAGTGTCGTAAAATTCCTAAAAGGTCAGGTTATTCCATGGAATCTTATGCCCATACTCCATTCCTGAGACAACAAAGTGTTTTGATACTTACAGCCCAGTTGTCATGGAATCAGTTGGTGTTCTGTGTAAAACAAGCCCAGAACTTCTAAAGGACAACCATTCTCAGGGAGAACTTTGATTTTTACTGAACCTGACATCTTTGAAAGGGTATGTCAGTTCAGGTGAAAATGCTTGTTTTCCCACCATGTATTGAAATGAACAATTCATTTCAAACTGACATTTAAAATGAAACTCCAGTGTTTCATTTTTTTTAAAATGTAAAATGTCTCTGTTTGCTTAAGTATGTGGAAACACAGCAAACATCCTCCCATTGTGGTTTAAAATGTCGTAAAAGAAAACCATTTTCTTTCCAGAAATTTCGAATTGGTAACCGCTCTTTTTGATTGAAATTTCACAGGGGAAAAAAAATGGTGTTTCGACCTCTATTTGTATTGATTTGTGACTCTAAGTACATGTAAAATACTTCTATGGATTACTGCAAGCATTAAATCCTCTCCTGGTGATGACATTTCTTTCCCAACACTGATTCATGGAGACCCATGAGAATCTCTGTTCTTGCGTTGATAAATCAGTTCAAGATAAAAGGGAAAAGGAAACTTAAAAGTATTTTTAACTCTTTGGAGCACTACATCTCACTGCTGGTGTTGCTGTCCTTCAGCTTTGCCTGCATTTTTCAAGGAAGGGCTGAAGAACAGGGAGCCACGGACGGTGCCACAGCCACTCTGCGCTGCGAGCTGAGCAAGGTCGGCGTCCCGGTGGAGTGGAAAAAAGGGGACAAGGCACTCAAACCAAGTGAAAAGTACAGGATGAGGCAGGAAGATACAGCTGCAGAGCTGCTGATCCGAGATCTGGAGGTGGAAGATACAGGAGAGTACACCTGTGTGTGTGGAGATCAGAAGACCTCAGCTGTCCTGACAGTCCATGGTAAAAAAAGCCGTTCTCCATTGGGATAGCAGTACCTCCAGGACATCCCTTTTCTGTCCTTCCTACCTGCTTTGGTGTTTTGATTCTGCAGCATTTTCTTGGCTTGCTGGTGTTGTTTCACCCCATCTCCCACTGTCTGTCAGTTTGAAACTGGTGGCTTTATCTCAGAGTAAAGAATAGTTGTGAGAGTTTCTCATCTCAGAGAGCAGGAGTGAGCAGATCTCCAGCAGATCATTCTCAGGGGGTTTCTCCTTGTCGTCTCCCTGACATCAGTGGATTTTCATGCTCAACCTGAAGGAAAGTTCTTTGAATCTGCTGAGCTCAGTCAGTGAGAGGTTTTTCCATTCAGGAATGAGTGACCACCCTCCTCTTCTGCAGGATTGTGGTATATTCTGCTGAGGAAACAGTACTTAAATAAATCCCCCTCAGCATTTTTATTTTATTCTGCAGGTCCTGACTTAGGGAATAATGGGGGAAATTTTGTTCCTGGCTCTGCCAGGATGAGCTCTGGTTGCCCCTCCAGAAGAAGCAGTTCCTGTATAGATCCCATAGATGGAAGAACAGCTTTATTTAAAATACCTCTTAAGGATAAAAGGCTGCCAAGGACAGGGGGAAATTGAGGAGGTAAAACTATTCTCCCAGATTCTCTGCACACTTTTTCTTCATCTTCTTTCTCCCAGCTGGAGGAATTCATGTTTCTCCCCTCTTTTGACATATCATTTTCATCCCTATGTCACTTGCATTTTATTTTAGTAGCACATCATAAGACAAATTTTTGGATGCTGCTAAAAACCCCTGTAATCCTGATATTAGTGTCATGATATCTTTTGAAATCTTGGCTTAAAGGTGCACCTGTAGCTACATTACAGGTTTTTTTTCCTGAATCAGAAAATTAAATTACAATGTTAGAAAGTCAGGAATCTCCAGCAGTTCTGTCACCCTGGCTAATGACTTTAATCAAAATTCAGGTCATTAATGCTCAAGATAAATTATTTCAGAGTGAAATAGGCAGAGAGGAGTATTGGAATCAGCTGTGAAGTGGTGAACATGAACAAGTTAATGTTAGAGGCAGGTCATGGTGGAAATCATCCCGGTGGGATCCTGTGGTAGTTTTTTATTAGAGGCAGCTTTCCAGACTGATTTGTTTTCCTGTAACGGTGAAGGACTGGTCACAGGCCCCAGCCCTGAGTTCCCCAAGGTCTGGTTAATGGTTTTGATGTCCTCTCTGTTTATATTACACCCCGTAGCTCTGCCTGCACTGTTCAAGAGGGATCTTGTCAATGTGGAAGGCACAGAGAACAGGACGGCTGTTCTGCAGTGTGAGCTGAGCAAACCCGCCCCGGTGGAGTGGAGGAAGGGGCAGGAGGTGCTCAGACCTAGTGAAAAATACAAAATGAGGCTGAAGGACACCACTGCTGAGCTGACAATCCACAGCCTGGAGGAAGGAGATGCAGGAGATTACACGTGTGTGTGTGGAGACAAGACAACCACTGCTTCCCTGACAGTGCATGGTAAAATATCTGGGTTAACAGGAATTTTCTGCGTTGTCATCTGTGATCCTCCTGTGGGATCACAGTCTGCTCTTGAGCCCTTCTGTTATTTTAAAATGTTATGGCAGTGGTTCCAACCATGGGAATATCTTCCACTGAAAGCCCTTCATTTGGGACTGATAAACAGCATCACAGAGCCTTTTCAGTCCCTGCTCTTTCTTGTTGATGGAATTTGGAAGTAGAAAATGAAAAGCTTGATGATGTCAGAAATAGCACTTTGGAATATTTTCACTCATTCATTTCCTTAGGGCATATCACTGAGATTTCACTTGTTTTTCTTGGATGAAATTGAAGAGCGATGAAATTTTAATTTTAAGCAACATGATGTTCATTTTAATTCTTAGTCTGGTTTTGAGAAAGAGCTGTGTGTAGTTCCTTGAAATCTTGGGCTCAGCTTTCTGTTGTTATATCTTAAAATGCCTTTTAAAACATAGCTCCCAGTACTGATATTACAGTTTTATAGGTTTCCAAATCAGTGGGAATTGAGGTGTTGAGACTGGTGCGGTTCTCCATGTCATGCCATGTCTCATATCATTAAAAACACCTCTGATTTATGAATAAGTTTCCCTGCTGTCCAAAGTCACTCTTTTATGTTTCTCAGTGTCGTTATAAGTCAACACTGATTTCCAAGTCATTGTGAGATGCTGAATGTGGTGTCTTGCAAAGCACAAGTCAGGGATGCCCCTGAAATCATCCTTTGCTCTCAGGTTCTGTGCATTCTAAAATATTTTTAAAGTGTTTTAATCCAGTGGAGCAGTCAAGACACGGTATTTGCTCAGTTTTAAAGCCCTCTCTTTCACCTGTGATCTTCAGCCCTCCCTCCTCACTTTAAGAAAGAGCTGAAGAACGTGGAAGGCACAGAAAAGGCAGCCACTTTCTGCTGTGAGCTGAGCAAAGCTGGAGCCGCTGTGGCGTGGAGGAAAGGAGACAAAACCCTGGGGACAAGTGACAAGTTCACCACGAGGTGCCAGGGCACAGTGGCTGAGCTGGTGATCCATGATTTAGTCCTGGCAGATGCTGGAGATTACACGTGCTCTTGTGGAGAGCAGGAAACCACGGCCACGCTCAAAGTGAATGGTAAAAAAATTAAAAATAATAAATTAAAGAGACTTTTTCAAACAGCTTTTTTTATTTTTTAAGAATGTAGGAGTGTCAGCTTTGGAAGTGCAGCCCTGATTCGGATGAGCTTAGCAGTATCTAGTTGGATGTGGGAATTTTGGTCAGTGTCAGGTGCAGATTCATGGCAAAATTGCAGATATTCATCCTGGTGCTAACTCATTTTTTTGATCCTTATGTTCTGCAGTAGGTGCTGTGAAATGGAAAATCACATTATTGTATTGATTGTAATGATGTCACAAGCTTAAAGCTGAGAAGATTTGTTGATGAGATATTTTTGAGGCAGTTATCAGTTATCAGTGTTTCAGTACAATTTGATGGTCAAGCTCTGCTAGACCACTCTGTGAGGTGGAATTATAGGATATTTTGGGTTGGAAAGGACTTTTTAAAGGTCTCTCATGGAAAAGTGAAACTGCCTCAGGTATAGGTTCATTTATGCACTTTTTCAGTAACAATTTACATTTCCATAGAATTTAGACGCTCTGGTTAGGCTTTATTTTCCATTCTAGCAGGCAATATCCAGGGTAGGTTTAAAGTTGAGACTGATGTTGTTCTTTAGCAGTTCTTCACTTCACACATAGACTTCACCATAAAAAAACCTCTCTGACTTATGAGTGAGGTGTTTTCCAGCTTTCCAAAGCCAGTCTCTTATAGTTCTCAGAGTGGTCATCAATCCTGATGGATTTGATTAGGAAAGGCTTTGCTTATCACTTGTGGCTGTCAAACCACATGAAATGGTTGCTTGAGTTGCTGCCACGATCCCACATTCTGCTCCTTTTGAACCCTCCAGCCCTGCCTGTGCACTTCCAGAAGGAGCTGAGGGATGAAGAAGCTACAGAAGGTGCCACAGCCACTCTCCAGTGTGAGCTGTCCAGGGCTGCCCCCGTGGAGTGGAGAAAGAAACACAAAGTGCTCAAACCCAGTGAAAAATACACCATGAGGCAGGAGGGCACCACAGCCCAGCTGCTGATCCATGCTCTGGAGGTCAGGGATGCTGGGGAATACACCTGTGTGTGTGGAGAGGAGAAGACCACGGCAGCCCTGACAGTGCATGGTAAAGAGCAGAGAAATTGGACGTTTTTGGGTGTGTTTGCCCCTCCTCCTCTGGGAGCCTCAGTACTGACACACACAGCGAGTTCTTTCTCTAATCTTGCCATCATTAATTCTGTTGGTAACAGATTTTCTTCTTTTTACTGTGTTTTTTTTGTCTAATTCTAACCACGATTGTAGTCCCATTGATTTTACTAACATTTTCCCTTTTTGTTCTCCTTGCTCTTGTTGGTGCAGGGCTGTACTTCTTTGTACCACACCAAAGGCTGAAGGATATCAAAGATTTGCTTTTTTTATTCTGTTTCACTCACTTTTGACTTGAACTTAGAGCAACAGAAATATTTATAGCTTTTTAAAAAGAGCCATTTTATTTCAAGTTGCATCAGGATCCGACAAGTAGTTTTAAATAACAAAAAGAAAACTTGGTTCACTGTAATTTTCTTTGTAACTCTGACCAAGAATAATGTTGATTTTTATTCAGGTACTACAGAATACTCAGCATTAGAGTAGGAGAATATTTCACAGTCCTCAGCCAAATGGAAGAGGGAAACTTTATTTTCACTATTAATGCAGGACAGTCAGAAGTGGTTTCAGCCTCTTTCTCACCTGGAAATTCAGTAGGTCTGAATTCAGGGAACTGATTTCTTTGTTTTTCTGCTCATCTTTGTATTTGCCAATAAAACAAGGATTGCTTCAGTCTTGAACTTCCAATTTAACCATGAAAAATAGAATTGAAATGGACTTGTACAGGTCAGTCCATCCTTGAGCTCCAAGTCACCATCGTTACTGCCAGAAAGTTCTTCTTTATTTCAACAAAAGTCTTTCTTGAACCATTTGAAGTCATTACTTCTTATTTCAAATTTTATAGGAATGGAGAAATATTTGTATAAAATTTGAAAAAAGAAGTAATGTGACACTCCAAGTTATCCATCTTGATGATGAGGATTTCTTTATTTGCATCAGACTTGAATTTTTTGACCTGCATTTGCTCCATGGACTCTTGTAACCCCAAATCCCTCACTGCAGGTCTACTTCTTGTATTTGTGTTGTTGATTTTCCCTAAGTATTTTCCATCCACCCTTGCTGAATTGCAGCCTATTTTATCACCACTACTTCATACAGATCTTCTATATCTTAATCCACTTAAAAGAAGTGTTTTCACCCTTTCTCCCTTCCCACATTGAGATCATCTTCAAATTTAATGAAACTTTACATTTCATTGTCCAACATACAGAAAATGCTGAATAATCCTGAACTGGGAGTAGTGAGAAACTCTGCTTAACTCATTCTTTCCTTGTGAGTATAAACCCCAGTTCAATATCCTGTAAATGTGATTTTCAGATTAGTAGCACTTTCCTTCTGTAATTCCACCTATACCTAAGTTAAAGTTAAAACTTTACTAAAATAATAATGTAGAACATATAATGTGGCTTTTTTTCAATGAAATCTACACCAACAAAAAATTACCCTCGTCCACTCCTTTGTGAAGAGAAAAGCTCTTGGCAAATCTGAGTTTTTCAAAGAATTAAGTTGAGATGGCCATAATTCCTTGGATCCTCTCTCTGCTCTCTCTCTCTTTTTTTATGATGACCATTATGAATGGGATTCAGCTTCAAGACTGAAGAGACTTCCTAAATTCACATTTGTGTCAATGGAGATCTATCAAACTCAGACCATGGGAATCAGGGAGACCTCCAGCTCATTTTAAGGCAGAAATTTACAATTTGGAACTCTATTGGCTCCACTGACTTTACAGAAGTTATTTTTGTTTCTTCACTCTCTGGGATTTTAGAATCTCAGTTTACATGGCAAGAACTAAATTTGTATATTTCAATCTGAGATATATTTTTCACCTCTTACTTTCTGTTTTTTCCACACTTGAGGAACATCAGCCACTCTCTGATTTCTCCAGTGTCACTGTCAGTGTCTGAAATTGGTTGTGCCTGACCTTAAGAATTCCAGGACAAATTTGATCACACCAAGCTGCTTTGAGAAAATTTATTTAAATATTGTCTAGTCCTTTTTTTTTTTTTCCCCAAGCCAGATTTTCTATTACTTCCTTAATTAAAACAAGCATTTAATAATAATGAAAAGATTAAACACTTCAGGTTTCCCCATGTCCATTCATCATCAACCTACATTGCTGAAAGAGTGCCAGACCAACATCTCCCTTGTTGTTTTCCCTCCTTCTAATCTATTTACATTAATGTCTGCACAATTATCCTCCACATCCTTATTCTCAATTATTTTTTCAGGATCAGGGATTGGAGACCATCCTCTCAAGCTCTTGCTTGGCTATTTTATATCCCAATGTTGTTCCCACCCCATTCCTGAGACTTAGTGGATGTCATCCCATCCTACTGCTTCCACATATTGCCACATTTCCATCCAGTCTTACAGTGAATAATTCTGTTTGCTGTTCCAAAAGGGATGAGGTGTCAGGAAGCCCCTGAACTTCCTGGGGTGAGAAATTTTGGCAGATTTCTGCAGTGGCTACATCATCCTTCTCTTTCATTTTGATTCCTACCCAAGCACGTTCAGGATCTCTCTCTGATTCTACTCTTCAGTCATATCCTAACTCTGGGCTAGGTCTGAAGGCATCCTTAAAATGTAGATTAAAAGGTTATAATTCTTTCCTTTAGCTCTTTTTCTGATCATCATGTAACCTGTTGTATTAATATTCTAGGCTGGGTTGTACTGAGAAAGTTGCAGTTTTGACCATGCATGAAATTTCCCCATTTCTGCTGTTTATTTTCCATACACCTCTAAACCAATCAGTGAATTTATTTAACATTTGCAGAAAGAAATGACGAGACCCTTTTTGTCTATGATGCAAATCAGCATCTTCCCTCTGTGAGATCCTCATGTCAGTAACCAGGCAGGGGTACAGATTGGTGAACACCGTTTATTTTGGTGGTCAAGAGCTGCTTGCCATGAAAACCTTTGGAATGATAACACTGCTCTGTTTCTCAGCCCTTCCTGCCCTGTTCAAAGAAGAGTTAAGAGACCAGGAGGCCCAGGAGGGTGAAGCAGTCACTCTGCGCTGTGAGCTGACCAAACCTGCCCCAGTGGAGTGGAAAAGGGACACACAGCCCTCAGACCTAGTGAGAAATACAAAATGAGGCAGAAGGATGTCACTGCCGAGCTGGTGATCCACAGCCTGACCGAGAGTGATGCTGGGGATTACACCTGTGTGTGTGGGAGGAGCAGTCCACAGCCTCCTTGGCAGTACATGGTAATGACCAACTCCATCTGGATGCCATCATTACTGAGATTGTGGTTTGAATTGTTTTTATCACCGTGGTCATTGTTATTTGTACACAGTTCCTCTAGCCTGACCTTGCATGGCATAACCACGAGGATGAATTTTGTGATTTAGGGGTAAAACCTTTCCCCAGTTCCGTGCACAAAGTGGTGTTAGGCCCTAATCCCTGAAGCAGATGTGAGGCCAAGCCTGAAGACACCTCCCCACCTTTCCTTCCCCACCCATGCCCTGACCTGCAGGCTGTGTTTGCTGCTGCCTTTAACCCTGCTCCCATTGCATCCTCAGTGCTGCCTGCAGCCATCCAGGAGAGCCTGAAGGACCAGGAGGTGACCGAGGGTCAAGCGGCCACTCTGAGGTGTGAGCTGACCAAAGCTGCCCCCGTGGAGTGGAGGAAGGGCAGCACTTTGCTCCAAGCCAGTGACAAGTACAAAATGAGGCAGGAGGGCACGGTCAGGAAGCTGCTGATCCAGGATGTGGAAGTGAAAGATGCTGGAGAATACACATGTGTGTGTGGAGAGCAGGAGACAACAGCAGCCTTGATAGTGCATGGTAAAAATAATGTACAGATATCTGTATTATTGTGGATTTCTATGCCAGAAATTTCAATGCCAGAAATATTCACTTTGTATCTTGTTGTTATTGGTTGTGTGTTCATTCACCTGTGCCTGAATTGTTTCTTTAAATCTGTAAACTCTCTGTGAGATCTGATTGTATCCAGGCTGCTTTTCTCTTTCTGTCTTTTGGTTTGTCCAATGTCCCAGAATTTTGAGGAAAACCCCCTGTTGCCACCCTAAAGTGTTCCCTGTTTCTGTACCACCCCACCCCTCCTGTCACCTGTGTGCCACATGTCATTTTTAATGTCCTCTGTGCATTTTGTGACCTTCAGCACTGCCAGCCCTTTTCAAAGAAGATTTGAAAGACCTGCAAGCCACGGAAAGCCAAACAGCCACTCTGCGCTGTGAGCTGAGCAAGGCTGCAGCTGTGGCATGGAAGAAAGGGAACAAAACACTCAGGGCAAGTGAAAAATACGTCATGAGGCAGGAGGTGCCCTGGCAGAGCTGGAAATCTGTGACCTAGAGCTGCAGGATGCAGGAGAATACACCTGTGTGTGTGGGGACCAGCACAGCACAGCCTCTCTGGCAGTGAAGGGTAAATGCAGATGATTCTCCATTTTCTGTTCCTCTGAAACCCCCACGAAGTGTCCACCTGTTGTTAACCTGTGTCCAGTTCTCATTCAGGTGTTTATTTTCTGTCTGCTGTTGCTGAAAAGGGAGCTGAGGACAGGATGTCTCTCCTTGCAGACAAACAGCTCTGTTGTAGGTTTAAGAGAATTGCACCCAGGAAATGTTAGACCAGCTGAGCTGTTCTGTCCTGGGATAAATCCTTTAAATTCTGCCTTAAACCTTGTACTTCGGCCTGTCATCTCAGCACTTCTTGTCTTACTGCTGGATTCAGTTTTCCAGATCTTCAGAGTGATAACCCCAACCTCAACCCCCTGATTTGGCCAGATTTGAACTTCAGCTGAGAATTCACAATGCTGATCACTGAGTTTAAATACACTTTCTATTGGCTTTCCATTCCCAGCCCTGCCAGTGCTTTTCAAGGAAGGCTGAAGGATGAAGAAGCCCAAGAAGGAGCAGCAGTCGCTCTGAGATGTGAATTAACCAAAGGAGCTCCCGTGCAGTGGAAAATAGGGCCCAAAGTGCTCAAAGCAAGTGACAAATATCAAATGAGACAGTCTGGCACCACTGCAGAGCTGCTCATTCGTGACCTAGAAGTGAAAGATGCTGGAGATTACACCTGTGTGTGTGGTGACCAGAAGACAACAGCAACTTTAACAGTTCATGGTAAAAAGAACTTACTAAAATTGATAAATATCTCTTGAGATAGACATAATTCTGAAATGTAGCCATTTCTCCCCTGGGTCAGTAGTTTTTTTTATCCCTTCCTCTTCCTTCCTTCTATTTATAACTTATTTCTTCCTGAGAGTTGCTCATGGTGAATTTTTGAGTCGTTATTAATCTGTCCTTTAAAAGGAGAAAATGAGAAGTTTCCTTCTGTGCAAGTCTCTCTTCTTGGATATTTGCATTTTCCTGCTTCAATCCAGTAGGTCATTTCAGTCCACCATAGTTTCTCCAAAACATTCAGCTATCCTGCTAAGTCCTTCTTCTCCAGGAACTGGAAAATGAGAAGTGAGAGGAAATTCTCTGGCCATGCTTTTTTCTGAAGGTTCCAGATTCTTTAAAGAAGTCAGACATGCAGAGTGAGATAAGTGTTGTCATTCCAGAGCTTAATTCCCATAGATCGTTTTGTCTTTGAGTTGTGATTTCCAAAATGAAGAGTAATAAGAATCTGAAATTCTTATTAGATGTAATGGCCCTTCAAACTCCAATTTAAAACTAATAGTAGTTTTCTTTTGAAATCTACCTGCTTTCATGTAGATAGGGCTGTAACAGTTTAGTAAAAATGAACCAGAGACTAACAACAGCAGCCTCTAAAAAATGACATTTGTGAGGGTAAAATAGTTCTGTATCCATCAGAGTTATTTGTGACTGCTGTTGATGTGAGGTCGGGGTCTTTCTGTTTTGCTCTTTCAATATAAATAACAACAAAACCCCAGGGAACTGATCCCTCAAGGGTGACTGAAATCACATTACACTCAGGGAAAGACACTTCCAGAGTTTCTAAACTTGGTTATGGCTAAGAATATCCATAATAGACTGAAGAAAAGGCAAAAGGGCAAATAATCTCAAAATAGAAATGAGGGTTTTAATGCTGGTTTTCTGCTATCCCTTTGTCCATGTTGCATCCTCCAGCTCTGCCAGCACTCTTTAAGGAGGAGCTGAAGGACAAGGAAGCAGAAGAAGGTGGAGAAGTCTCCCTGCTCTGTGAGCTCTCCAAGGCTGCTCTGGTGGAGTGGCGGAAGGACCAGAGGATCCTCAAACCAAGTGGGAAATACAAAATGAGGCAGGAAGGGCTCAAAGCAGAGCTGGTGATCCGTGAAATAGCTGAGGAGGATGCAGGAAACTACACCTGTGTGTGTGGAGAGCACCAGACTACAGCTGTCCTGACAGTACAGGGTAAAGCCATCCCTGACCTCCTGTTCCCTGACTGGAAACCTCTGTCCTCTACTCTAAGCTGTTCCATTTTCCACATCCGTCTGTTCATCCTTATTAACTCAATCTCCGTTAGGTTGAAAATGTTCCCTGCCCCTCCTCACCTGCAGGCTGTGGAAATTGGGAAATACCTGTTTGCATTTCTCTGTGCCATCCTTTTGCCTTTTCCTTTCCTCATACACAAGCCTGCTCTCCTTTCTTCTTTCCCTTCTGCCACTCCTTTTCTACCCTGTAACCCCACTGCTCTTTGGTCTTTCCTTTTCCTGCATCACAAATCTCTAAACCACAAATCTGTTTATTCTGTGCCATTCCTTTCCAGAATTTTCAATACCAACCATTCAATTCTCAATACAGGGAATAAGGAGTATCCAGAATAAGGCTCTGTTAGTTATAATTTCCTCTGCACTAAGTTATGTCCATTCTGGGCTTTGTGCCCATAATCTCGGTGCTGATACCCAAAGATAGATTTCCATTGGGAGACTGATTTTTCTAAGGAAAGAATAAATTCTTTCTGTGACCTCCTTCTGGTCTTCCTTTGTTGGAAGAACAATTAGCTGGACTAACAAGTCTGGTGTTTCAGCTTAACATTGCTGGAATGGGAATGTGCCAAATCAAGGCTAAGCCTGTGCTCTAGCCTGGATTTTAACTGAGTCTCTAATACTGGGAACTGATTTTGAGATCTGAGATATCCAACCTTGTTAAACAAGATGAAATATCCCATTACCCCGCCTAGTTAATAGAAGGACATATGTGAAGGTCCCCACATTTATTTCAAGGATGCAAGTTGTAATGGGTACAAGAATTATGTTAAATGGGAAAAATGTGGTCTGAGATGAGAACCCAGGCTGGAATTCAGCAGCTGAAGATTTACTTTGGGGTCCAGAAGAATCTGTGAGTCCCAGATGTACCTCTTCAAGGATATCTCAAGGAAGAAGGAGAGAGGATGAGTAAGGAGCTGTGTCAACAGTCAGAGCACAGCAGGGCAGCTCTGTCAGTAGGAAAAGAGAGTGCAAAGCCATGAAGTTTGGGGAAGACACCAATACATGTGAATTAAGGAGCTCAGAGCTGGTATTGTGCTTTTTTCTGAGGAGGAAACTGCTAGAAAGAGGTGTAAATCTGTTGAGGACTGTGCAGGTTTGCTGTGGGAAGCCAGGGTAGATCAAAAAGGATTAGGATGTCTATTCCCACTAGGATATTTTCATTTCTCTTTCCTCTCTTTGTGGCTGATGCTCACACATCCTTGACAACTTTCCTCTGTCACAACCTTCACAACTTTCCCCTGCCACTTCCTCACCCTTCTCTGGACACACCCTCAGTTTGTAACACATTTTACCTGCATCCTTCAGCTGTGCCTCCGTTTTTCCAAGAGGAAATGACCAGCCAGGAAGGGGTAGAAGGTGGAACAGCCACTTTGCACTGCGAGCTGAGCAAGGCCCCTGCCCGTGTGCAGTGGAAGAAAGGCCAGCACGTCCTCACCTCGGGCACCAAGTACAGCATGAGGCAGGAGGGACGTGCTGTGGAGCTGGTGGTCCATGCCTTGGACCTGAGGGACACTGGGGATTATTCCTGTGTGTGTGGAGACAAGACCACCACGGCTTCCCTAACAGTTCATGGTAACGTAACCCTTGGGGTGAATGTACTGCAAACCTGCCCAAATCTCTACTGCCACGTCCCTTTCTGTTTGCTTGGGCTTTTGGTTCCTTTGGACTCTCTGTGCCTCCTCCTTTTGTAGAATTGGGAAAAACATTCCCTGTTGGTGTTTGTCTCCCTCAGCTGTGCTGGTTCTGATGCCTCACTGTCCCATCTGGGTCGCCCGAAAGCGATGCCTTGGGCAGGCTGAGCTGGAACAGAGACTGGGCAGAGCTAGAGAATAAAGTAGATATTTATTAAAAGGCCTTTAGGGTACACCTTGGGCAGGACAAGAGCCTGGCCAGGGCTACACCCAAGGTGGGCCCAAAATGGTCCCAAAATGGACAACTGGTCACAATGACTTCTATTTTCGTAAGTTTTGGTCCACTTCTGTATTGGGGTTTAATTGTCCAATCCCAGCTCCAGCTGATGCAGTCCCACCCTTCTTGTTCTCTCCCTGCAGCCCCCGTTGTTTGTGCTTTGGGGCCTGAAAACTTGTGCCAGTTGTCCTTGGTGTGCAGCAGGAGAAGGATTTGTTTTGTGTCCGTGCTGTGTGCAGAGAGCTGAGTGACACTGACTGCGAGCTCAGAGCTGCAGCCCTAGGCAGCGCAGAGCCTGGAATACAGGGAAATAAAACTTAAGGCATCATTTACTCTCACTTTCCTTGCCCTGATCCAGTGTCCAGCGAAAGCTGGGGAAGATTTTCCATTGTGTTCCACTGACCTGGATCAGGGCTTGGTATTGCCCCATGAAACCTCTCCCCCAGGACCTCACCAAGCCATGTTTTAAGGAAAATTCACCCTCTCTGTGGTAACTCTTTTACTCTTCAGTGCTGCCTCCAGAATTCAAGAGAGAGCTGAAGGACCTGGAAGCTGTGGAAAATGGCACAGCTGCTCTGCAGTGTGAGCTGACAAAGCCGGCCGAGGTGGAGTGGAAGAAAGGGCAGGAGGTGCTCAAAGAGAGCAGCAAATACGAAATGAGTCAGGATGGTGCTGTTGCAAAGCTGATTATCCATGAGCTGGAGGAGGAGGATGCTGGAGTTTACACCTGTGTGTGTGGAGATCAGCAGACAAATGCCATGTTGACAGTCAATGGTAAAAAACTACAGGGAAAAGGCTGTAACATTTTCTGAAAATAAAAATAGCAACTGTGGTTTAGTGTTGCTTAAGGAAAAGATTGTAAATCATTAGGTGTGCAGAATAGCCTGGTGTATGCAGCTCATGGAGTGGCCAGGCAGAAAATGGGAATTGCAATGCAGAAATAAGTGCATCTTTCTTGTGTTTTGCTGTCAGAATAATCAAAATCTCTCCTGCAAGTGGCCTGCCTCAAGAGGGAATCTGAACCCTTAAAATTCCCTGCCTTAAGAGGGAGTATGAACTCTTGCAAGTCTCTGTATTAGGAGGGAATCTGACCCCTGAAAATTCCCTGCTGATCTTCAGAACACTTCTTCAGTGATCAGGGCAGCACGCTGGCTACTTTTACTGTAGGAAAGCTATTATTCCATTTTTAGATCATAGATTAGGTTCTATATATTTCATGGCAAGTGTAACTTCTTGAAATCAATTTCTTCTTGCTCTGCAGATATTTCTATTACTTTTCTGGGGAAATAGCTTCATAGTTTGAATCTAGAGCATTGAGGTTTAGGGATATCTGGGAAAAAAAACCCTCTCTTTTGGTGCTTTCATTTTCCCTCTACTTCCTTTTTCCTAAGCCCCAGCTGCAGCAGGTCCAAACCACGTTTTTATTTTATAGCCCTACCAGCCCTTTTTAAACAAGAGCTTCAGGACACCGAGGCAGAAGAAGGTGGCACGGTGACACTGAGGTGTGAGCTCACCAAACCCAAGGCTCCAGTGGAATGGAGGAAAGGGAATGCCACTATCTACCCTGGTCTGAAATACGAGATGAGGCAGCAGGGCTGTGGTGCTGAGTTGGTAATTTATGACCTGGAACTGGAGGATTCAGGGATTTACACCTGCGACTCCGGACACCAGCGGACAAGGGCTGTGGTGGCCGTGCATGGTAGGCAGTGGTGACCCTTGGCTGGGTAGGAGTGGAGTGAAAAAAGCTTTTCCTGGTGTCCTCTGCAGCCATTGATTTATTTTGATAAGTGTTCTTCATGGGCATGGCACACAGCAAGGTAGAGAGGTTCTTCTTGCAGTATCTGAGGTAGAAGCAATTAAATCGTAAAATCCCAAAATAGTTTGGGTTGGGAAGGACTTTAAAGCTCATCTCATTCCATCCCTGCCATGGGCAGGGGCAGCTTCCACTGACCTGATTGTTCACAGCCTCAGCCAAGCTGGCCTTGGATGTTGAAATGATGTAAAAATACACTGAGCCCTCCTGCCCTGAGTGCAGGGAGTGTGGCTGGATATGGGAACGGGATAAGGGATGCCTAATTGGATGTAATGCCTGCCTGGGATGGTAAGAGATCTGCCAGTCAGGGGATAAGGGATTTCTGTGATATATGAATGTGCTGTATTGGAGGCTTTGAACTTCAGGGGCAAATGCTGACTGCAGACAACTTGAATCCACACCCGTGTTCCTTCACTCCTTCTATCATCCAAAGGCCTTAACTGAAATCTGGATTTCCCTTCCCATTTATCATTCCACTGTGTTCTCTTATCAAGAGATCAATACTCACTTGATCTTTTATAGATTGATGGAAGCCTTATCTGAGGCAGAAATTCTCTTTGTTTAATATTGCAAACTCACAGACCTCTATTGAGGGACAGGGATCTGTGTAAGAGAGGCTGTTCCCAGTGATCTTTGCCTAAAGCATGGAAACTCTTCCATAGGAAAGTCTGACTCCTTCAGGCCCCAAACCAGACCATTCTGTTGATCACCAAAACCAGATCTTTCCTAACTTTGCTTGACTCTTGGTTCCCTTAGTGGTTCAAGAAAGATTTTGCCAAGACAGAGTTGCACTCTGAGGATGGTGGAAGCATTAGAATAAGCCATACCTGAAGGATGATGGTGGGATTGGATCCTTCTTGCACTAAAACACTCTTGAAACGTTTTCCTCTCAAATTTTACAGCACTGCCCATCACGTTTAAGCAACCTTTACAAAACAAGGAATTTGAGGAAGGAAGCACAGCCACGTTCTGCTGTGAGCTGTCGAAACCCAGTGCTGCAGTGGAATGGAGGAAAGGAGGTGTGGAGCTGCAGCCCAGCCAGAAATATGAAATGAGGCAGAGGGGATGCCTGGTAGAGCTCTTGATACACAATCTCAGATTAGAAGACACAGGAGAGTACAGCTGTGACACGGGAGATCAGGAAACCAGGGCAGCTCTGAATGTAAAAGGTACGTGGTGTGAGCTGACTCCTAAAGGAATAGGTTCCTCCAACAGGCAAAAAACCCATTTCAATATGAATATTTTTAAGTGAATTGTTCTTATTCTCTGTGAATATCTTCTTTTTCATCTGATGTATTAGGATTCTTTTTATTTTCAATGAGAATGGAAGAGGATGATACTTTGTTTTTCCAGCACTGTTTGAGTTTTGGGTTATAATAGGAAATACTTTCAAGCTTTGTGTCTGAGGAGAAATTAAAGGAAAAGAAATGATATAATGTAACATCTGGACATTTCACATGACGTTGTTTGAATATTTTAAAAGAATATTTTCTTTCAAATCCTGTAAGAAGACAGACAACCGCACCCTGACCTCGCAAGGCTGTCCATGGAGTTTTGAAGTTCTTGCTCTTGAGATCATTGTTAGATCAACTGAGGGATAAAAGGATTCAATGAATTCACCACTGGGAAGGATTTGAATCAAGAACAAAGGAAATAAAAATTATGGGTGCAGATGGCTTCTCCTGATGCAGCAAACCTCCTAGTTGCACTAGGAAAATTAGAAAACATGGATCCAGCCTAGGAATATCACAGTGAAAAGCAGAGTGTCTTGTTCTCCAAGAGTCACTCTGTGTTAACCAGGACTTGCCTCAGGCTTCACTAAAAGACCCTGTTGATCCTTTTCTTTTCTCTTTTAGCTCTGCCAGTTCTTTTCCAAAAGCAGCTCAAGGACGAGGAGGCAGAAGAAGGAGCCTCGGTGAAATTCCAGTGTGAGCTGACAAAGGATAACGCGGCTGTGGAGTGGAGGAAAGGCACCATAGAGCTCTTCCCCTGTGCCAAATACGAAATTAAATTAAGTGGGCGCACAGCTGAGCTCGTGATCCGTAATGTAGAGCCAGAGGATGCCTCTGATTACACTTGTGACACAGGAGACCAGCAGAGCACTGCAACCCTCAGAGTGAATGGTTAGCATTGCACCTACCTGGGATGGAGGAGAGGAGGCACTGGTGGAACTGTGTGAATGATGTTATTTAATCCAAAAGTTCAGATAATGAGGAGAAGAGCTGCTCAGTCATAAAGCAGAGTACAGAGAAGTGGATCTGGTGGGACAGGGTTCCTATCTAAGCCTGTAAAGCACAGAGTGCAGTGCACTGACCCCTTCCTCTGATATGATAAAAGCAAGAAATTCTGTGTCATGGGGATTTGAAATACTAACAAAACTTTTTTTGCACTTTGCAATTTTTCTGGCTCGCTTGAATCATAGCAAAATCACACATCATTTAAAAAAGCATTTTGAGGTTTCTATTTTTAACCTCCCTGTGAGGATCCCGAGAATGCTGTGTTTAACCAAACCAGGAATAATGTCTGTGATTGATCACAGAATCACAGAATGGGTCACAGGTCCAACCTCCCTGCTCAAACAGGGCCATCCCAGCACCCATCTATGAAATGTTTGTGATTGTCTCAAAGCTGGGTGGAATTTGTGGCTCTGATCTAAGCCACAGCTTCTCAAACAACATATTTTTTCTGACTCTGACCCAAAAAGCAGCCACGGGGTCAATTATGGGTGAAGGAGCCCAGTGATTGCTTTATCTGTCTCACAGTAGTGTTTTTACTGGAACCACAGGCACTGGGATTCCTGTGTTTCCAACTGCTCTCACACACCCCATGGATAATTCCTTCTTGTTTCCATCAGTGACAAGCTGTTGTCTGAGCTGTTCCGTGCTCCACTTGAATAAATGTCCATTTGTGCATCATCTGGAAGGACTCACCAATGATGATCTGGGTCTTGAAAAGACAGCTGAGAAATCAGAAATGAGTTTAAAGCTTTACCTTATTTAGCTGTTGAAAATCAGGAGTTTTTCTGTAAAAAGTGAACAGATTTGCACTGGTTTAAACAGAAAGCGCCAGGTTTTGCTTAGTTAAAACCTTTGTGTGTTGGAGTTTCCAATATGCTGAGCAGGTGCATAAAAGGTGTGATGGGGATACCCTGGATTTTATGGGATATAAAGATATTTGGGGAACTTCCTGATCCTCTGGGTGTACACAATATAGGTCTGCTTATAGGGGAAAAAATGGTTTTATTATCATATCACTATTTAGTGCAAAATTGTTCTGCATCATCAGAGCCCCGGTGCCTTGTGCTGAGCTGTGCAGACCTGGCATTCAAGCAAACAGCTCATGTATTATTTATTTCTCATTTTGCAGCCATCAAACCCCAGCTGAAGCAGCAGCTGAGGAATGAGGAAGTGGAAGTGGGAGGAACAGCCCGGCTGCGCTGCGAAATCTCCATCAGCAAGGCAGAAGTGGAGTGGAGGAAGGATGGAGTCCTCCTGCACTCCAGCTCCAAGTATGAAATGTGGCAGGATGGGACCATCCGGGAGCTCCGTGTTCACCACCTGGAGCCAGGGGATGCTGGAGAATATTCCTGCAAGGCTGGAGACCAGACGAGCACTGCCAAACTCACCGTGAAAGGCAAGACCTGTTTGTTGGAACCAGGAGATTTCCTTTAGGAAACTGAGATTTCACAACATGACTGAGTTATATACACATGCATTGCATGAAATGAGTTTTTGTGATCAACATGGAGCATAGGAAGGGTATCTGTTGCATTTATCTTCTTTTTTTCCCTGGAGTCAGGATTAAATGCTCGAGATGGTATTTCTTGTTCGGACTCAGATGTTTATTAATTCTTATCTATATTACAGTCTCACAAACTGTGAGTTCTACAGCACTTCTAGCTAACAAACTAAAAATGGAGCTGTATTTCTCTCTCTACAAGGCCTTTTAAGCACAAACTGTCCAATTATGAAATGACATTTAAATTATTTTTACTTTAACCCAATAACCAACCACTCATGCCTGCAATGCGGACTTTTCTACCCAATTACAAAATCCCACCCAGACCCAGGAAGAAGAAGGTGAAAAAAAGGACTGGCCTATGCCCTAAAACCTCCATCTTGCTTTATATGCATTACTATATTCTAAAACCTTAAACTCTAAGTTTTCTACCATGTGATATTACACACTTCTATTCAAACTACACACCCACAATCCCAGTGCTGTCACTCAATTTTGGGAGCCTTCTCCATGGCCTCAGGCCAATGCAGTGTTTGCCTGGGGGTCAGTGCCTGTCAGCAGAGAAGTCTGGAATTCTCAGTGCCAGCGTTCCAACAGTTATCAAAAAGAAATCTTATGGTCAGTGGATGCACCAAAACAAGGATTGAATTGGTGGACAGGGAGGATAAGGCAGCTGTAATCTGTGACTCATGGCTTGGAATATTTGTTTGACATCACGTGTATGGGACTGAACAGATGGCCAGCCCCAGCTTCCAGTCACACGGCAGCTGCATCTGGCCTTGATATCACTGCAGATCTTAGGTTGGACCACTGGTGTGGAACAAACACCCCCAGCATCTCCACAGGCTACTCCATGTCATAGATCCCCTGCACATCAGACACAGCTGCACCATTTTTCGTGCAGATGGTGACCTCAGTTGTAGGAATATCCGCTGTGCTTGCTCAGAGGGAGATTGGGCTGATTTTTGAATGGTTTGACTCGATGATTTCAGAGTTCTTTTCCAACCTTAGTGATTTTATGATACCTTTGGTATTCCCCAGTGGGTTTGGGGTATTTACAGCTTCTGCCTGCTGGGGGTTGTCTGTATGATCCTTGCACAGGTGCCCAGCTGTCCTAGAAGCAGGACTCAGGCAAACTGCAGTGCAAAACCCCTGTGCTCACATTAACCCCGTGAGTCCTGCTGGGAGGACAAAGCCAACCACGGCCTCAGCCAGTTTGGAGCATCAGCATGGAGTAAATGCAAATCTGTTCACAGAAATACAATAGAGAGGATCAGGCTTTAACATGATCCTGTGAAGATGTCCAAGTGTAAATGGAAAAAAAATCAAAATTTTGGCATCTAGCATTTTCACCTAGTCAAGAATAATTAAAGAAAAAAAACCAATACGCAACCTGTCTCTTAGCAAGGGCAAGTGGTAAAACCACTGTCCAAAAGTCATTTGTCCTGTTGCCAAGTACACTGAAAGCAGAGTTTGAAATGTGGTTTGAGAGTCTTGTGCTCTCTCCACCCTTGGAGATCCTTAAAGGACAAAGTGCTGAGCAACCTGGGCCTGCTTTGAGCAGTGCTTGCAGCAGGTGACTTCCAAAATTCCACTGCAGCCTGCATTATTCATGGTTCTGATGCCTTGGGAAGGCTGAGCTGGAATAGAGATTGGACAGAGCTAGAGAATAAAGTAGGTGTTTATTGAAAGGCTCTAGGATACACCTTGGGCAGGACAAGAACCTGACCAGGGCTACACTCAAGGCGGACCCAAAATGGTCACAAAATAGACCCAAAATGGACACAAAATGGACAAACGGTCACCAGGTCTCACACTTTGATCAGTTTGGGTCCATTTGCACATTGGGGTTTCATTGTCCAATCCCAGCTCCAGCTGATGCAGTCCCACCCTTCTTGTTCTCTCCCTGCAGCCCCCGTTGTTTGTGCTTTGGGGCCTGAAAACTTGTGCCAGTTGTCCTTGGTTTGCAGCAGGAGAAGGATTTGTTTTGTGTCCGTGCTGTGTGCAGAGAGCTGAGTGACCATGACTGTGAGCTCAGAGCTGCAGCCCTGGGTGGCACAGAATCTAAAAAACATGACAGCTAAAACTTAAGGCATCAGTTCCATGATTTGATCCATGTTTTCCTTAAGGCATCAGTTCCATGATTGGATCCATTTCCCATTTCTGCTCCTTGCAGAGCCTGACGTGACCATTGTGAGCGGCCTCAAGGACGCGGTGGTGTCCGAAGGGACGATGTCACCTTTAGGTGCCAGGTTTCCCATGAGAACGCCAGGGACGTGGAATGGAAGCTGCAGGACGTGGCCCTGCAGAACAACGAAATGAACGAGATCTCGGTGGAAAAGGGCAAGATCCACACCCTGACCCTGAGGAAGGTGACTGAGCAGGACGTTGGCACCGTCACTTTCCGGGTGGGACCCCACACATCGACAGCGGAGCTCACGGTGAAAGGTGAGGGCTGCCTGTGGTGTGGGACAGGATCAGTGGGATCAGGGGGTGCTTTGCCTCTGCTGGCAGCAAATTCAAGGCCATAATTCACCCCTCGTGTCTTGGGGTGCTTGTGCTTCAAAGCATCTGTGGCTACAATCACCACAGATAAACAGGGGACGTTTCACCATCTTCCCAAAGCTTGATTCCCAGAGAAATTACTGGCTTGGCTTCACTACTTGGGTGGATAGACCTGGAATTTTCATTGCTTCCACTACCGCTTTTAGAATTATAGAATAATTTGGGTTTGGAGGGACCTTTAAAAGCCATCAGATCCAATCCCTCTACATCTTCAACCAGATCAGGTTGCTCAGATCTGTTTTATTTATTTATTTATTAATTTCTCTAAACATTATTTTGATTAAATTATCCATCCAAAATCCTTCTCCTTCCCTCTTAAAAGCTTCTTTTAACCCATGAATAAATAACACAGAGGTCACGGCATTTTTTTTTTTTTTTTAATACTCAACCTATTTAGTGTTCAGCTGTCGCTTTAACACCGCAGGAAATGAGACAAAGGTGCCCGCAAAACAAAGAAAACAAAGCAAGGCGAAGAAATCCTTTGCTTTGTTTGTAATTTCAGTGCCACCTCCAGTCTTTAAGGAGAAACTGCAGAGCAGGGAAGTGCAGGAGGAGGACACAGCTGTCCTCTGCTGCCAGCTCTCCCAGCCCAGTGCTGATGTGAAATGGAAAAAGGGGCCAAGGTGATCTCCCCAAGCTCCAAGTATGAAATCAGGCAGGAGGGAACAGTCCATACTTTAAAGATTTAGTATTTAAAACCAGAAGACTCTGGGAGATACACCTGTGATAATGGAAATGAACAAAAAACAGCTGCTCTGGCTGTTAAATGTGGGGTGTGTTGGGGTTTTTTGAAGATAAGAAACTTGCTCCACTCCCTTAGTTAGGCTCTGCCAAGACGATTTTTTCTGCTGTCCTTGACTTCAGACGTGCTGTGCTGTCAAAAGCAGCTGAGTCCTTTTTATTTTGGAAGTCCTGTGGTGTCTTAAGCAAAGAAAATGCAGGGACCCAAGTGCAGGAGTTACTTCCACACTTTGAGAACCTATGGCCTCTCTCTGGTCACTCAGACAACGAGGGCTGGAGCTAAAATTAAGATAGGACTATTTCTGATGCTTAAACATCCTTTGAGCTGTAGTTCTGCCTGGAAAAATGGTGACCCAGGTGAAATTGTTCAAACTTAGACACTACTTCAGCTCATGAGCAAGGCACTTAAGTGCTTTTAGTGCCAAAGATCTTTAAAATGGGTGTAACGTGACAATATATCTGTGTTTTTTTCAAATTTATCTGTGTTTTTTTCAAATCTGATCTGATATAAATACAGTATCAAGGTGACTGTCCTGAGACACATGATCAGGAAAAACAAAGATCAGCCAGGATATTGTTAAATCCCACCTTTTGAAATATCCCTGATGGCTCTCCCATGTAGGGCATGGACCTGCCTGCAGTCACACTGACTCCACAACTCAGGGATACCAGAATATTGGTGCTGTAAAGAGGTTCTCTGATGGTGTTGGCCAATTTGTGTGTCTGTGTGTAATCTCAGCCACTCCAGCACTCCCTGAAAAAAATTCCAAACACAGGAAACTGGGGAAGCCTGTGCAGCCACACTGTAAATACCAATTCAGCCAATGGCTGAAAAAAAAATTATAAATAATATAAATAATAAATAAATGTATTTATTTTACTTCTATATTAATTTCTTTTATATTTATTAATATTATCTATTTAAATAATTTATTATTTAATAATTTATTATTTAAAAATTATTTAATTTAAATATTTATTAATATTTATTATCTTTAATAAACAAATATTTATTTACATATTTATATAGATACCTATGTATTTATTATATATGTTAGATATATTATATATATAATAAATACATAAATATATATAAGAAATATTTATATTTTTTCAGCCAATTGGCTCAACTGGTATTTACATGTATATAAATATAAATACCAATAAATGTGGAAACACCGAGGTTCTTCCAGGGAACTGGTCTTGAGGAGCTAAGCTTCTTCCTTTGGCACTTCATAAATCCACCCATCAAACTCCACCTTTCCCCACTGGTGATAATATCAGCACAGAGCCTGCCAGGGTTCCTTTCTCTGCTGGTCCAGTTTTCAAATAAGGAATATTGTAGCAAGACTTTTCTCCATGCCCTCTCCCAAATACACAAACCTGGATATCAGGAGTAGGCTTTTGAGGTCTGGTTTTGGTATCCATTTGGAGATACGTGCACTGAGATGCTCAAAACTCTGTATCCATGACCATTCCTGTGCAAGAAGGAGCACAATCCTTGAGGTGCTCAGTGTATGCAGTGTCCAGTGATTCTTCAGGAGTGCTTAGAGCTCCTGGGAATCCAGCACTTTCTGTCATTCCTTGTTTTGCTTTTAAAGTAACTTTGGAATTGAGTTTGAACCAAATTTAGTTCTGCACCATCAAACACAAGGCTTGGTTACGCAGTCAGCAATGACATACGATTTTTTTTTCCCCCTCTGATTTTTCTTGATTTAGCTTCTCCAGTCACCTTCACGCAGCCACTCCAGAGCCAACAAGCTGAGGAAGGTGGCACTGTCACTTTGAGCTGTGAGGTCTCCAAATCCAACACCACAGTGCAGTGGAAGAAGGCAGGGACCGTGCTGAAACCCAGTGACAAATACAAGATGCGTCAGGAGGGCTCCCTGGCCGAGCTGACAATTCACAACCTGAGCCAAGCTGATGCTGGGGAGTACACCTGTGACACAGGGGACCAGCAAACCACGGCAGCAGTGCACCTGAAAGGTGGGGCTTTGCATGGGGAAGAGCTGGGCACAGCTTGGCACCACGGCAGGGGCACAGGAGTGAGTAATTTGGCAGCTAAACCTTGTCCTGTGCCCAAGGAAACCATGGGATCTCAGGGATGAGAGAGGTTCCACAGGGCTGAGAACTTGCCCAGTTACCTTTACCTGTGTCTTTAGTCACTGATTGTGTGGTTTAATAATAATTAATTTCTATCCATGGGAATCTATTGACAAATTTTTCACAACACACAGGTTATGATTATGCACATATTAAATATATATTATACACACAACACAGTACAACTTGCAAGCTTTTATCATATATGTGTGCACAATACACATGCAGACATGATTCATGCATCTGTAGCACTGTAATATGTTGCTATGTGTCTGTGTATCTACATTTCCATGAGTTTAGAATCATAGAATCACAGAATGGCTTGGGTTGGAGGGGACCTTCAAGATAATTTAATTCCAACCCCTCTGCCATGAGCAGGGACACCTTCCACTGT
Organism: Acrocephalus arundinaceus; assembly: GCA_021534815.1. Lineage (NCBI taxonomy): Eukaryota > Metazoa > Chordata > Aves > Passeriformes > Sylviidae > Acrocephalus > Acrocephalus arundinaceus. The sequence goes on along the minus strand of JAJEOU010000373.1, from coordinate 50,172,060 downwards.
CCCAGGGTGCTCCAAGCCCTGTCCAACCTGACCTTGACACTGCCAGGGATCCAGGGGCAGCCACAGCTTCTCTGGGCACCCTGTGCCAGGGCCTCACCACCCTCAAGGGAACAATTTCTTTCTAACATCTAAGCTAACCCTACCCTCTTTCACTTTGAAACCATCCTTCTTTTTTTCTGTCACTCTCTACTCCTATAAAAAATCCTTCTTCCTCCTTTTTACAAGCCCCCATTAGCCTTCTCTTCCAAGCTGAACACCCCCAGATTTATTATTTAGGACCTCAAATAACAACAGCATAGTACCACCAAGAAAGAGGCTAACAACACGTTTAACCCAGGAAAGCATCACTTGAAAGTAGATCTCAAACTCTGTTGCCCTTTCCATGAAGAACCAGCAGTCACCATCGTGGAGAGGCTGAAGGACGTTGCCACGTACGAAGGAGAGGACGCGGTGTTCGAGTGCAGGCTGTCCCAAGAAACAGCTCAGAATGCCCAGTGGTTCCTGGGGGATGTTCCCTTGCAATCCAACGAAATGAACGAGATCAGAGTGCAAGGGACACGTCACAGTTTGACCCTGAGGAAGGTGACCCTGGAAGACTGCGGGTCCATCAGTTTCAAAGTGGGGCAGCTCTCGTCAGCAGCGCAGCTGAAGGTGGAAGGTGAGCAGCCTCCCAGGATGAGGGGTGGAGCAGGTACTGGCAGGCACTGCTTTGACTTCTGGAGAGTTCTATTTGGGATTAGGGAGCCTTGGATATTTTGGGAGATTCTGCTAATCTAATTTAGCAGTTTAGAGAGGTACATCTGAGCCAGTCATTCTGGTCATTTTTATTGTACATGGAACAAAGATTAATATTAACATCCTTTGATGTTATTTGATATAATAATTAATATTAACATCTTTGATGTTATTTAATATAATAATTAACATTAACATCCTTTGAAGACCATCCAACTAAGCAGCTGATGACATGTCAGAATCAATCCTGAAGAATGTCAAGAATACGCTCTGGACTAATCTCTTACTTATGATGCTTCTAGATCATTTGCAAAAAAAAGCCTGAAACCTCTGAAAAACCTTTCTTTTAGATATACAGAAGGATTTTTGAAAGATGGCTCGTGCCAATGCCTTGTGTTGTTTGTTCCTCTTCGATCCGGTCCCGACTGTAACCACAGACACCCAGCTCTGCCCTGGGGGTGATGCTGGGTGAGGATGCTGCAGCAGTGCTGCTCCCCTCTCCCCACAGCTGCCCCGGTCACCTTTGTGAAGGCGTTGCACAACCTGGAGCTGCAGGAGGGTGGCACTGCCCACCTGTCCTGTGAGGTGTCCAAGCCTGATGTCCCCGTGGAGTGGAAGAAGGGCACGACTGTGATCCACTCCAGCCACAAGTGCAGCGTCCAGCAGGAGGGGAAGGTGCACACGCTGATCATCCGCGACCTGAACCGCGCCGACTCCGGGGAGTACAGCTGCCACACGGCTGCTGGCAAGACCACGGCCAGACTGGAGGTCAAAGGTATGGGTTCCTCTCTGCCCAGCAGTGGTGAGAGGAGGGAACATCAATTTTTAGAGCTCTCTGCTACAAGAGAGACGCTGATCAGTGGAGCAAGTGCAGCAGAATCCACCAAGTTTGTCAGGGGGCTGGAGCACGTGAAATACATGGATAACTCTGTTATATAGGGCAAGGGGTGATGGATTTAAACCAAAAGGGGGACAATTTAGATTAGGTATAAGAAATGTATTTTTTACAGTGAGGATGGTGAGACCCTGGCACAGGCTGCCCAGAGAAGCTGTGGCTGCCCCTGGATCCCTGGAAGTGTCCAAGGCAAGGTTGGACAGGGCTTGGAGCAACCTGGGATAGTGGAAGGTGTCCCTGACTGTGGCAGGGTTTGGAAAAAGATGATAGTACCTTCTAATTTAAATCATTCTGGGATCTAAGTATAAGCAGAGGCAAGGGCAGCTGTGTTTGATAACTGGGGAAGGGAAAAGTGGAAGGGAGACTTCGTTGCTCTCTGCAGCTTCCTTGTGAAGATCTATAGGCAAGAGAGACACAGAACTTTCTGAGGGCTCAGTAAAGAGATGACAGGCAACAAATGCAAGCTGCAGTGAGAGAGATTCAGATTAGAAAAAACCTGACCTTTAACATGAAGGGGTGGTCAGACATTGGAACTGAGATCCAGAGGAGCAGAGGAATCTCCATCCATGTGGTCCTCCAGAGGTCCCTTCAAGCTTTATTATTCTGTAATAGATCTCTGGCTGCAAGATCTGAAGCCTTGGATTGTAACCCCAGATTTATGTATTCTATATTTATTCTAATATAATCTACATATATTATTCTCTATATTAATACTATGTTATATAATACATTACATATTATTCTAGTTTGTATATTATTCTATTATACTAGTCTGCATATTCTAATATATTCTATATGTTCTAATATATTCTATATGTTCTAATTTTCTGATGTATTCTATGTATTCTAATATTATATATTAATATATATTTATATATATGTTCATGTATGTATATTTCATATTTTTATATATATTTGTATGTCCTTTGAGTGATTTTATCCTTTCTATGATTTTATTTCAAGGATGGAAAGCTATCTGGCCTTCAGTAATAAGTACTGAACTTGGTTGGGAATTCTTTGTGAAAAGAAGTCTGAGATATAGGGAGAGAAATTCAGCTCACATAGAAATCAAATTTTTCTTGCTGATTAACTCCCCTTCCTCCTTCTCCTCCTCTGTCTAGGTTTGACTTTGGCATCCCTGGAAGCTCTCCTTAGGGAAACCCAGCCGGAATCATCCATGAACTTCACTAAAAGCTCCACCCACACCTTAACAATAAAACATTCCTCCATTTTCTATTTTTGTGCCTCACCCATTATATATTTTTCCCCTTTTCCAGGCCTGCCTGTGCTGTTCAAGCAGTGGCTGAAGAACGAGGAGGTGGAGGAGGGGCGCACGGCCGTGCTGCGCTGTGAGCTCACGCGGCCACACGCCCGCGTGGAGTGGTGGAAAGGGGACACGGTGCTGCAGTCCGGGGACAAATACGAGATCCGCCAGGAGGGGACACGAGCTGAGCTCCTCATCTATGAGGCTGAGGCTCAGGATGCTGGAGAATACACCTGTGACTCGGGGGATCAGCAAACCACGGCTTCGCTGCGGGTCAAAGGTAGGACAAGGTTTGTTTGGGGGCAAAGAAGGCCTGGCTGTGTCTGTCCCTCACAGGGGGGATCCTGGAATCATCCAGGATCTCTCTCTGAGAGACCTGATCTAGAGGAAGGTTCCCTGCTTGTGGCAGGGGGTTGGAACTGGATCTTTAAGACCCCTTCCAACCCACACCTGTTGCAGGGCATTTCCACACCCAAGCAAATGTTTCCAAATAAGGAAAAGGGGTTTCAGTTTTACCCCTGACTTTTATGGAAAAGCACCAGGACTTTCTGTATTTCTCTCACCACGGTTGGCCCAGTGCCAGCACAGGGGCACTGATTGGGCTTTGGAAATGTTCCTCAAAACCTGCAGCTGTTTCTATTGGCAGCAAGCCAAATTGTCCCTCCTTGATCATTATATACTTAAGAAGGAGCTCAGAGGTGCTCAAGTTCTTTTTGGGGTGCCTTAGCTGGTGCAAGAGATTTCTCTGCACTGTGCCCATCTGTTGTTTTGTTTCTGTATCGTTTGTTATTTTCTCATTTATTAAACCCTTTGCTTTACAAAGCACACCTGAAGAGCCATCTCACAATTATTCTAAGCCATCCTGAGAAATGCTGGACACCCTCAGAGTGTATTGAGCCTTCATAGAGCTAAAAACATCTGGCTCAACAAGAATTTCAATAAAACCATTCTCTGATTTAGTTTGAAAAAGACCTCTGAGATCACCGAGTCCAACCATTAGCACAACACTGCCATGTCCACCACTAAACCATGTCCCCAAGGGCCACATCCACATGGAAATTTTATTGCTGAGCTATCACTTACACTCTGCGAAATCAAACTGGAGTATTTCACCATGCCTAGGACAAGCCCATTTTAAATTGATCCATTGTATCTCTTAGGGCCTGAGTAGCCCATGAACTGTGGCTCTTCGCCTTCCTTAGTGGCTGTGGGTTTGGATTTTATAATTTCATTCATTTTGTATTAACAATTCTATGGTTTTGGATTTTACACTTTTATTCATTTGGTACTAAGAACTCTATGGTTTGGGATTTTACAGTTTTATTAATTTTGTGCTAAGAATTCTGTGTCTTTTGGATTAGATCACACTTGTGTATTGTGGATTTAGTCACCATAATGAACTCCTCCTCAGAGCATGTGGTTTCAGAGATTAAACACCCAAAATCTCATGTGCCAGCTGAGGGGACTGGGTTTTTTTTTTTTTTTAACGTGGAGAAAAGAAGGCTTTGAGGGAGATGTTATCACTCTCTGCAACTACTGGCAGGAGGTTGTAGTGAGGTAAAGGTAAAGGTTGGTCTATTTTCACAAGAAACAAGCAATAGGATGAGAGGAAATGGCCTCAAGTTGCACGAGCAGGGGTTTAGATTCAGTATTAAGAAATAATTCTTCACTGAAAGGGTGGTCAGGCATTGGCTCAGACTGCCCAGAGAAGCAACCATCCCTGTAGATATTTTGAAGATGTGTAGATGTGAGACTTGGGGATGTGATTTAGTGGTGGATTTGGCTGTGCTGGATTAATGGCTGGACTTGATCTTAAAGGTCTTTTCCAACCTAAAGGGTTCTGATTCTCAGTGATTGGTGTTGTGCTCTGTGCGCTCACACTGAGAATGGTGACTATGGCCATGTGAAGACCTTTAGAACCCCTGTGACCTCTGACAGCCCTTTATGGAGCAGCACTGGACACCTTTGCAGTATCAGCAGCTGCTTCCATGAGTGGCCAGCAGGCAAACTGTGGTTCAAAAAGAGAGGGAACTGGAGAAGTTACCAGCAGATTTCTCACCTCTGAGCGCCGTCACTGATGCAGTTGCTTCTCCACCACAGTACTGCCAGTGCTGTTTAGCAAAGAGCTGAAAAATGTAGAGGCTGAAGAAGGGGGAACGGCTGTTTTGCACTGTGAGATCTCCAAGCCGGACGCTCCCGTTGAGTGGAGGAAAGGAGGGGTGGTCATTCAGCCCAGTGACAAGTACGAGGTGAAGCTGAAGGGCAGCGTAGCTGAGCTGATCATCCATGGTGTAGAACCTGATGACTGTGGGGATTATACCTGCAGCACTGGATACGAGATCACCACAGGGTCTGTGTATGTGCAAGGTAAGGTGGTGAAATGTGGTGGAAATGCTCCAGTTTTCTGCCTGGATTTCTTACTCCAAAATACTTGACAGTAACTGGCCAAACAGCAGAAAGTCCATTCATTTCTTTTCTGATTCCAGTGAAGATACAAACACTCCACCTCCAGGCTGGAGTTCGACCCATCTCTTTAAGTCAAACTAGTTTGATCATACTGTGTTTCAGAACAGATGGTGGTACTGCTGGAAAACTTGGAGCAGTGGTCATAAAATACTGAAATTCTTGTTACAACTGATTGCAGCTTCTATCATTGTTGATAATCTTATTACTCCTTAAAGCACCCAAGTGAGCATTTAAATCTTTGAGGCCTCTTTGCCTCATACAACTTCTGCAGATTGTTGCAACACACAGGAGAGCCAGGCATGACCTGGGCAAAGAATGGAGTTTCCTCCCAATGAAATGATGTTTGCAGACACACACATTGCTCCTACAAACAGCTGGAGGGATGGAAGGTGGTTTCTAACCCTCAAGAAAATTTTAGTTCTTTTTTCCCCTTGGAAAAGCACTACCAGTTTAACTCTCCTTGGAGTTGCACTTGGGCTTGGGTTAGTTCCACAGTGAGCAGCTCGTGCACGTTTGTTTTTGTTTTCCTTTGGCACCTTCTCTTGCTCTGTCGCGCAGAAGAAGCAGCAGTGGTAGTGAGTGGTTTAAGGAACACTGACGTCTTTGTGGGAGAGTCAGCCACGTTCACCTGCGAGCTCTCACACCCGGGGGTGAAGAATGTGCAGTGGTGGCTTGATGGGACCCTCCTCCACAACAACCTGGTGACCGAAATCTCTGAGCAGGACGGCAGGATCCACACTTTAACCCTAAATGACGTGGCATGCCATGACTCGGGCACTGTCACCTTCAGAGCTGGGTCCATTATATCTTCAGCTAAATTATTAGTCAAAGGTATTTCCCTGTGAGCAAAAAAAACACGTGGCCACCTCTGGACTTGGCTCCATGTGCTGGTGCTTCTGCCTTCCAGGCTACCCTTACTAAATCCTCTCACAGTTCTCCTGTGCCCTGCAACCTCCCCACTCTGGAAGTCACCCACTCTCACCCCAGAACTCTTCTGGGTACAACCACACTGATTTTTTGCAGTGGTTCAGGTGAGGGGGGGTTGCAGGGTCAGGGCTGCTGCTTTCAGCTGACATCAAAGAAGAGATGAACATAAACATCTGTGGTATCGCCGGACTTTATATCCCCACTTAAGCTTTTTTTTCATAATACCACAAAATCTTACAGAGGTAGTAATGCCCAAAATTGCCACTGTGCTGCTTCACAACTGGGCTACTGGTGCTGAGTTCTGCATGTTCCCAGGACAGGATTTTGAGCTGTTCTTGGAAACCAATGGGTGTGCAACATTCCAGTAACACAGAGACCAAATGTGCCTCATTTTTAAAAGCTCATCCCTGCACTGGCAAAGCTTTCTGGTCTGTTGAATAAATGTTTTTCTCATTTGGTAAGGGTAGCCAAAAGCTGCAAATAACACTGAGCTCCAGACTTGATAAAGCAAGCTCCTTCCCACCCAGTCCTTTTAGAGCCATAGGGAAGATCTGTTATTTTTCAGGCAAAATTAAGGCTTAATCCCTGCTTGGAAAAGGGACATATACAGAGATATAAAGGGTTAAAAGATCTTTATTCAAATCTACTCCTGTGCTATAACTGGGCCACAACAGGAATGATCCAAAATGTGTAATTGTAGTCAGTGGTTGATGTCTCCTTCTCTGCACCATGTACATGTCCCTTGTACATGAGGGAATTTGGGTCTCTGCAAAGATAAAATGCAAAATCACTTCTTCATGATATAGAATGATGCAGTGACAACACAGTGTGCAAACCCTGCGAGTCCTGTGTCAGTTTGCATCTATTTTCAGAGACAGAACCTGATTCTGAGCTCTCCAAGCAAAGAATTTCAGTGGGCCTAAAACATAAGTTAGAAATAAATGCATCATTAAGGGTATTCTGCTCAGTGAATTAAAGGGCTCCTGAGAAATTTGCATTTCATGGAATCACAGCATCTTTTATTTTGGGAGAAATCTCTGGAGATCATCCAGTCCAATCCCATAGCTCGTGCAGGTACACACATGTATTTGATATTTTGTGCTTCCATGAAGCCAATTCCTGAATTGCAAACCTGAATCACAGTAGCAGTATTTTATAACTGGATTGGGATAACCCCAGTTACACTGTGCTCAGTAACTCTTGATTTCGTAGGAAAGTGAAACACTTGTAAAATTCCAACCATCCTTGTATTGACAATTCCGTACACTTTATTTTCTCCAGAAATTTAAACATAAATCTTTGTTTGAAAGATATTTCAGTCTATCAAGCCATCCATGGCTTGCTCCTCACCAAGGAGCAAGTTGACTTTGTTCCATGTGCCTCATTCTCCTGTTTTAAGGCATGTTGGTAATTGGATTTATTCTGTAACAAGTGAGATCTCAGCTTTTCATGCTGAGCCTTCACAACATCACTGCCCTACAACTGCATTCATTTCACAACCAGGAGTGATGGTTCACAGATGATGGGGGGACAGTGGAAAAGGGTGAAGGAGATGCTGCTGTTTTCTAGCTCCTCTGGGCAGGTGAGAATTGCAGGTTCTGGGGCACACGTTGGCTCCTGAGTCCCAGAGAGCTCCTGCACAGGTGAGCAGGGCCACCAAGGTCCTTGCCCTGGCAATCAGTGAGGGACAGTGGAACCAGGACCTTCTCCAGCACCACAGGTGATATTTGCTGTGAGAAACACATTTCTACATCTTATGAAAGGGGATGGGGCTGTGCTCCCATCTGCACAGACACCTGCTTGTTTCTTCAGCCAGCAAAACATCTCCAAGATCTTCCATGGAGGCCTCCTCTCCATAAGCACACGTGGCAGACACTCAGAGTGGCAGAGTTAACAGTTAGCAGGATCAAGTCTTGCAACAAGTTTCCAAATGATGTTTGCAAAGCTCTCTTTGCTGATCTGCCAGGAGCATCCCAAACCCTCAGCCTGCTGCAGCAGTTTCAAGAGGAGCACTCCAGACAGAGATCCTCTGTGGGTTATTCCAGCTGACTTGTGAGCAGAACAACTATTTGAAGAATAGGACATCACAGAATCACAGAATGTCCTGATCTGGAAGGGTTCCTCAAGGATCATCGTGTCCAGCTCCTGCTGATATCTCAGCTTTCTCTGACTGCCATCTTTTTATGTCCCTTTGTAGCCCTACCATTTTTTTAAGCTGACATAATTCTGCTGAGAATGTTTCAGAGAAAGTCCCACTTTCAGACTGCATGAGATTTTCCTTCTTGATCTGCATATTGCATTGCACATGGATGGTCTAGTCTGACATCTCAGGGGGGACTCTTGGCTGCTTTGGAAGCTCACAGTATTTTAGATATATAGATATAGATACATAGATATAGGTACTTTGCCTTACAGCTACCTCACAAGAAGCAGAACTTGGGTTTTTAAAGTGCTTAAAAGCAGCCTCATGGATCTCACCACCTTCAGAGGAGCTGCATATCCAGCTGCTCTCAGCATTTTATGGGCTCTCAGTCTGAGATGTCAATGGTTTATGATCTCTCAGTGATCTCTGGATAAAATACTGTAAAGGAAATCCTATTGTTTTTCTCCAAACAATGTGTCTGCTGCAGAGGAACACAAGAATAATCAAAACAATATTCATCTGCTCCTGTGGAGAGCCCTTTTTTTTTTTGTCACGTTGTACTGGATATTTGCTCCTCACATGACTTCTGAAGCCAAGACCACCCCAAGACAGAAATGAGTGTCTGCATTTAAGGACTGTGATCATTTCTGATGAGTAGTTATATTTTAGTCACACAAGGAGCTTCCAGTAGAGTTTTTGTGCATTTTCCTATTGCTCTGTGGGGTTGAGAGTTGCAGGGAAACACTCACTGCAGTCCTCTGCATCACACTCCTGCTCCACATTCGGGAAGCAGAAGCGTTTCACATCCAGTGCTCCCCAGCCTGGAAGATCTCAGAAAGCTGGGAGAAACACTGAGCCAGCAGTCCAAACTCAGGACTGTTCCAGCACGAGATTTAATTCCTGGTGGCCCATTTCCCATTGTGATGGTCATGTTCTAATGCACCAGCCTGGCTTCCACCCTGCTCGATGCTGACACAGGCACAGACTAAACTGCTAATCCCTGGCGTGCCCCCGCTTGCACGTCACTCTGCTTGCTCTGCACGGGCTCTGTGCTTGGCAAAAACCCTCCAAGGGGTGACTTCCATGGGGATCCACTAATGCATGTCCTTCCTGACGTGTTGGTTAACAGATCCCACCATTGAAGTGGTCAGTCCCATGCAGGACATGACTGTTGATGAAGATGGCCCGGCAGAGTTCATATGCCAATATTCTAGGCCAGTGCACGCCATCTGGAAGAAAAATGATCAGGAAATACATGCAGATGGGCAGCGAGTGATTATCGATCAGGACTGGAATGTGAGCATGCTAAAAATTAACCCCACGGTCCCAGAAGACACTGGCATCTATTCTTGTGAAGCTGAAGGCATTAAAGTGATGGCTACACTTGATGTTCAAGGTGAGGTCTTCCAGCCAGAGAGGAAGACTACCATGGGTTTCAAATCAAAGAGGTAGAAAAAAAAATCATGCCAAGGCTTTGCAATAGGGACACGTCAGATACCTGCTCTTGGTGTTCACTCCAGTACTGAAAATGAGGATAAAAATAGTTGGGGGATGATGGGAATTGAATTATGAAATTGCAGCATTATCTTATTTCTAATTAAAACTCACTCATTACACTGCTCAATCCCATCCCACCTCTTCTGCAATGAGCTGGAATGTCAGTGTGGTGGGATTGTCCTGCTGAATTGTTGTAAAATCTCAGGTGTATCATTGGTCCAAAGGAATAACATGAATATTTTTTTGCTGTTAAAGAACGCTTTTTACAGCGTGACATAAAACCGGTAACTAATGGATAGCGTGAAATTCCATTTTATTTTGCTGAGTAAAGGAACTTGGTAATTTACCTATTTCAAATAGTGATACCTCAGGAATTACCTCCTCACTCAGCACTCACATTTGTGGAGACCCTGAGGAACAATATATACAAAAATCAACAAAAAGCTAGGATTTTACATGGAAATTTCTTAATTTTTCTGCTGCATATGGGATTCCTGGGTTTGGTTGCCAAGTGAATCGGTGTGATCAGCAACAGCAGGTTCTGATTTCTGAATATTTGTGGCTATTTTGCCTTCTTGCTTAACTGGAGTTGCTTGTAGTGCAGAAGAACAGGGTGTTATTTATTACAATGTTTTCTACATTGATTAGCAATTTCCATTGTAGGGCTTTAAAAATATTTTAATGAACATAATCTAAAAGCATCCCAAAGGAGGTAAAGTTAGCAATTGGCTGCTTTCCATAATTAGGGTAACCAGTGCTTCCAAAGTACACAGATAAACAATTTGAGTTTTTCAGACAAAAATTATACATTCTCCAAGAATGTATAATCTGCAACCTCCTCATTGTTCTCCATAGGTATGAATCTTATAAAATTCAGAATTTTTTTAGTATTACAGAAGCCCAGATTAGTTTGGGTTGGAAAATACCTTAAAGATCATGTAGATCCAACCCCCCTGCCACGGGCAGGGACAACTTCCACTATCCAAGGTTGCTCCAAACCTCATCCAACCTGGCCTTGGCACTTCCAGGAATGGGGAGTCCACACACATCATCTCTAGGCATCTTGTTATTAGTAAGAAGTTAATAAATATCTGGTAGCTTGTGCTTTTTGGGTGTGTTTGTTTTTGCCATTAAATAAATTGCTCTGTTTAGAGGTTTTGTAACATTTTATTAATTTTTACTAATTTTTTTTTTTTAACTGAGCACGGTTCCAGATGTTCTGCAGAGATCTTAACAGGGATGTCTCGGGGTCTTGGTTTATAACACAAATCATGCTGACCATTTTATGAGATTTGTGTAAACTCTATTTACTCAGCCGTGTGTCCCCACCCTTGTGCATGTCATTTGTCCCTGCAGCAGCATGAATTAAACCCACGTGCACCAGCCCACATTTAATTTGGTATCGAGCTAATTGTTTCTGTCCAGGTGCCAACTGATGCATGACTGGAGTGGGGAGGTTTGTGCATGTCTCTGACCCCACAACTCACCACAGAGCATGGGAAAATAAACCTAAATGTCACAGAGCTTTACTATTATTATTATTATTATTATTTTATTATTATTATTATTATTATTATTATTATTATTATTATTATTATTTTATAATCATTCAGAAATTTACTATTCAAAGTAATCTTGATAGCGATTTTGACTTCTGTGTGTTTCCTAGAAGCAGAATTACCTCAGATAATTGTCACTATAGCTTTGCCAGCCATAATATTCTCTTACATTCACTTTGCAAGAGACGTAATAAGATTTTATCATGAGCTGAGCTGGATCCACATCTCCCCAAGCATGATGATAATTGTGCTGTCTGGGAGATCTTTGGGAAATGTTTCCTGTCATAGGACAAAAGGAATTCGGTTAAACTTTATCTTCCTGATCTATGCCTTCCTATTGAATATTGGCCTGATTCATATAAATATGACCATTTTTTTTATTTATTTATAAAAAACAGGTTTTTGGAGGAATTCTGGGCGAAATGCTAGAGGTTCTGGATGAACTGCTGGAGGTTCTAGAGGTTTATCATTACTTTTAAACTATCTTTAAATCTTTTTATTATAATATTTTGTTAGAGCGTGGTTGCAATCAACAATTAAACCTACAGTTTATCACATCCACATTTTTCCATCAGCTCTGCAGCAATGGAATCATCCAGTGCTCCAGGCTTACTAATATACAGAGACATATGGCCAAATAATTAATAATGTTAATTATTCTTCTTTTCCAGCCAAGAACAGCATTGTCCAGGGCTTGGAGAACGTGGAGGCCGTGGAAGGAGGGGAAGCCCTGTTCGAGTGTTATCTCTCCAAGCCTGAGACCTACAATTACAACTGGCTGATTGATGATGAACCTGCCAAAACCACAGAAAACACTGAGATGGTTTACTTTGAAAACGGGCTCAGACATATCCTGCTGCTGAAGAATTTAACTCCCCAGGACAGCTGCAGGGTGACTTTCATGTGCAGCGATGCGGTGACCTCAGCCTTCCTCACAGTGAAAGGTAACTCAAGTGCTTGGGCAGGGGAAACCTTCAATTTCTGGTTGGAAAGGGGAAAGAAACCAAGAAAATATGAGTAGCAGCAAGGAACAGTTGCATTTATTGTTTGTCTCTTGCCTAAAGGTTTTTCCCACACAATAAATCATAGAATTATTCAGGTTGGGAAAGATCCCTGAGATCATGAAGTCCAACCTTTGACTCAACTCTGCCAAGCCCACTTCTAATCCACAGAATCACAGAATGATTTGGGGTGGAGGGGATCATCCAGTGCCACCCCCTGCCATGGGCAGGGACACCTTCCATTATCCCAGGCTACTCCAAGCCCTGTCCAACCTGGCCTTGGACACTTCCAGGGATCCACGGGCAGCCACAGCTTCTCTGGGCACCTGTGCCAGGGCCTCACCATCCTCACAGGGATGAATTTCTTCCTGATATCTCATGTAAACCTATTCTCTGTCCATCTGAACCCACTCCCCCTTGCCTGTTACTCCATGGTCTTGCAAAAAGTCCCTCTCCATCTTTCTTGTCAGCTCCCTTCACGTACTGGAAGGTACAAATTAGATTGTCCTAAAGCCTTTTGTTTTCCCTGAAAACCAAAAATCTGAAAAAATCCAGTTCTCTCACCCCTAAACAGATGATGCTTTACAATTTCCTTATTTTCTTATTCTGTAGGATGTGACACGGTTTACAGGCACCAGTTGGCCCTGAGTTAGCAGCAAATCACTCACTCAGAGTTGTCATATTTCTGATGAGCTTGGTTGTGTTTATGGGCACTTCAGGGCTTCAGAGAGGAGGGTTTTATCAGCAACAATATTATCTCTGTATCCTTTTACTTTATGCTATTACTGGAGACCCCAGCGGGGACCAAAACCCTTTCTGTAGAAAAAGTAAGAGTACAAAACAAATCAGTCCCATTTAGGTTAGATGGGCTTGGAACAACCTGGTCTGGTGGAGGTGGCCTGCCCAAGGCAGGGGTGCAACAAGATGAACTTTAAGTCCTCCCAAAACCATTCTGTGATTCTAAACTTTCTGTTCTGGCAATATATATAAACCTTTTAATGATCTCCTCGGTCCCCAAGGCCTGTTCAGATCTTCAGGACAAATATTCACCAAATCTCTCAATTGTTTCTGTAACTGAGGGCTTGATCACTGATTTTAACCTACAGGGTGGCGCCTGCAGTTCTTGCAGCCCCTCACGGATGTGGAAGTGTCTCTGGGGGAAAAAGCAACTTTTAGCTGTGTCCTGAGTGAAGCTGTGCCAGTTAATGAAGTGGCCTGGTACAGTAATGGCATAGAGATCCAGTCAGGTGAGGACTGGGAGGTACAAGCAGATGGAAACAAATACAAACTATACTGAAAAAAGCCCAACTGCATCATTCTGGAGAGGTGACCTTTGCTTCCAGGGAGGCCATTTCATCAGCCAAGCTCTCTGTGATAGGTAAGTTGTGTTGTTCCAGCCCAGGGGCACTCAAAATCTCAGACTTTGGTATTGAGCTACAACTTTGAATTTTCCAGTTTTTGTGCTGATTCTTTCTACTTTGCCTCATGTGTCCCAAAATAGTGCTCTAAGGCTGAGAAGGTACTACTGGCAATTTGTTCTTCAACCAGAAATAATCCTCTTTATCAGGAGAAAAATGTATCAGGCCAGTGATGGTAGAGATGCTCCCCAATTTCTTTAGCTGCAGACTTTTGTAAAATGGAACATAAACTCTAACATAAATCAGAATTCTGAGTTCACCTTCACTCTCAGCAAATGTGGACACAAGAGGGAGCTGAGCTTGAGTCCATGTGGAAAAATGATCCAGGACAGCAGAGGAATCTTTGAGATCTGCTAACCAGCTCAGGTGTAGCGCAACCAGTTTTCCAGATTAATGAGTAGCATTTTAAAATCTTCAAGGGGGGGGACACCCATGAAGCACAGACCTCCTGTGCTTCAGACACATGAGAGTTAATAGTTAAGTAGGGAAGGTGATAATTCCCTAATTCCCTTGTGGAGCAGGTTGGATAATGACATGTCAGTGTCCATTTCAGCAGGCAGGATCTGGCTCCTTCCCACAGTGGGACAAGGGGGTCACCCAGCAGTGGTCACACAGCACCATCCCAGTGATGGTTATGAGATAATTAAATGTATTTTAGCTGTAGCTGAGATGTTAAAGAGTTACTGATGGACCACCAATACTTTAAATGACTACAGGCAGTCTCTGTCAATGATTTCCAGACTCAAGGGATCTCTGTTACACATTCCAGTAATTTCCACTACAATAAAAGAAAAAACGGATTTCAATCAGCTTTTTCTAATTTTAAGTACTTATATTTAATGAGCATCAAAATTAAAATACAATGCTCTTCCTGTTGACAGATTTTTATGTATGAAATTTGGCTGACAATGGAGAAAAGATTTTATGTTGTTCTTGTGGTGTCCAGAGTTAAAGAACTGGCTGTTGACCATATTTGCCTTTAATTCTTGGATTGGTATATCATTTACATTGTAAATGTCTTGAACTCAAGACTGAAAGAATTATTTCATCTTTAAGGCCAAAATGTAATGTAAGCAAGGAACGTTTTCCAGTGTACTGAGTGTAGGGATTGGGATTAGATGATCTTCAAGGTCCCAGCCCAAACCGTTCTATGATCATGGACAGTAGGACACCAGATGGTTCCCATCACATATTTATTTGTTATTGCCTGATGCTGTAACATATACTGCAATTGCACAGAAGTGGATTGATTCGTTATTAAAATATTTGAGTCATTCTTTAGTCACATAAAAACATGACTACAATTAAGGCTAAAATAAACACAATCAAGGCTCAAATGTGCTTGAAATTTCCAGTTAAATTCACGGACTGTGTAGGGTTGTCTTTATTTTGAGCTTGGTGGGACAAAGGCAGTACAAGACGTTAATTATGTAAGATGAGAGTTGGAAAATGAACGTTTGTCACTGGCAGCACAGAGCAGGGCAGACAAGGATAAATCAGTGGTGCACAGGTACTCACAGTCGTGACTTTATGATGACTTTACACTCAACTTTACAACAAGGAGAATACTCAGTCCGTTGTGCTTCCTTCCTCACGGCTTGTAGAAGGCTCTTGGATGTTGTAGGATGAAGTGTTACTGCTCACATCATACATCACTATTGAAATTTCTCAACGAGCCAGATGTATTCAGCTCTGTGAGGGTTCAATACCCCTCACAGCACTTCACAGAAAATGGCTTAAATCAATAGCAAGATGGCATGGTCCAGTGTGTCTTGAAAAAGCAAAAAGGTTTTTAAAAAAGAAGAAAATAATACAAAACAAAAGAGCAAAGCCGAGCACAGTGTAGGGGCAGGTCCCACACACCTGCTACAACACCCTGAAAATGCACTGAGAAGCCTCGTGCTCTCCCTGAAGTATTGATTGATTTAGGTGGGTTTTTTGGCAAGCAGACCAATAGAGAATAGTTACATTTCTGAGGAACAGGTAAAGAACCTATCAGCATTTTTGTCTTGGCATTGAGCCAATTACTGTTAGGGCAGCAAGAAGTTTCTGGGTCCTTTACCTTATAAGGACAGCAAGGGGTGAGTCTTAAACCTTTTCCTATATGGAAAGGGTGCATTCCTGCTCAGGTGTGGGGTGCATTCCTGTTCGGGTGTGGGGTGCATTCCTACACATCACGGGACCTCTGTTGTGCCCCCAGCCCTCCCCGAGCCACCCGAGGAGCCACAAGTTGTAAGCCAGAGCAGCCACTCCGTCACTCTGTCTTGGCACAAGCCGGGTGAAGGTAGCCGGGACATTCTGGGCTACAAAGTGGAGAGGAAAATCCCGGGCATTGGCTGGCAGTCCTGCAGTGAGGGCCTCATCCCAACCACGGAGCTCACGGTGGATGGATTGGCCCCGGGGGAGCCCTACAGATTCCGGGTGTCGGCTGTAAATAAAGCTGGGGCCAGCGAGGCGGTGCACTTCCCCCAGATGGTGCGGCTAGGTGAGGATGGACACAGCCCTCAGGGAGGACTGCAAGCTCCTGCAGACCCTACATTTTACATGGCATGTCTGCTTCACCCTCTCCAGGCATCTCCCAGTGAAATATCTTTCAATGCTTGGCTGTCAACACAACAGAGGAGGAAGAGCTTGGGATAAAAAGGTCGTTCTGGGCTGCTGTGGACAAAACCTGCTGTGTTTTTAGCACTCAGCACTGATTTGCTCCAAACTGCATCCAACTGTTCTTGCAGGCTGCACTGCATCATCCATGTCACCATGGGTTTCTTGCACTGCATCCATGTGTTGGCCGATCACCACGAGTGTCTTTTCTGCTGGAGTTAGGATGGAATGAGAGAAAAAGGGCATGCTGGAATGTGTTTGGGGTAACCAAGACCGTGACTGTGGGCAGGCAGTGTTGTCTTCTTCACCCATCTTTCTCCTTTTTTATGTTTTTTATGCATCTTTTTCAAGAATCTCCACAAAGGAATGCTGGGGGACACAGCTCCTTTGCTGTCTGATGGTGAAACTTTGGAAGCTACAGTGGGATAGGGAGTCTCTCTCTCTCAGTCCTTCTTTTCTTGCAACTCTTTCTCTGGTATCACTCATCTAAATTCCTCAAGATGAGTATAATGACCAAAAAAATACTCTTTTGCTTGAGGTTCAGGCCCACAATGATTTTGTTTTGCAACAATAACTGCTGCCAGTGCTGCACCCTGACGACTCTGCACATGCTGACTTTGTCAACAACAAACCCAAAGCATTTTGGGCAGCCATTCCCTCATCCTGGTGAAATGTGCAGAGAGGAGGTAACCTTGAAGGATGTGCTGCTTTTGGGAACCCAGTGCTGTCTTTCACATCCCAGTTAATATCTCTGAGTTTAATGTGGTTTTCTTTTAGTTATCATGGTTGTACAAACAGCATTCCGTTGGTAGACCTCCTTCCAAACTAAAGAAGATGCAGAGAATTTTTTGGTTTAAATTATTTACACTTTTTGATAATTTTTACTCTTCCTAAGATAGCATAAATATATATATTTTTTTATTTCAAGGCAGAGATGTATGCCACTTTGAATAATCTCTTTTCATTCTATTTATTTCTTTTTTGCCTCACATCACAACTTCTTCACTTCAAAACATTTAAGACCTAGAAATCTGTATAACTTCTTTTCTACTGATGATGGGTAAATGAAGACCAGCAAACAAACACAGGAATGTGGAAAATGCAACCACTTCTGCATGTATATGTTTAGATGGAGCTGGTTTAAGCATTGGGAGAGCTTGGAAAGTTGTCTTGATATTATCTTTGGAAGTGCAAACTTTGGATGCTGCCAGTCTTTTTTTTTCCTTTTGTTGTCTACAAGAGCTGAAAAATCTGTAAATGATGGATGGGATGCTTTTATGGAGTGGAGTGTCTTAAAGCCAGATGATAACCTATTCTTTGTGTTAATTCACTTTATTTTTGTAATTGCAGAGCCTCCAGTTACAGTCACCCAACCTTTGGTGGGAGGATCTGTCTCGGAAGGGGGAGTGGCTCGCCTGGAGTGCACATTATCAAGTAAAACTGAGGAGAAAGTGACTTGGTTCAAGGGCAAAGAACAAATAAAAGCTGGAGGGAGATACGAGATCCTCTCTGATGGAACGAAGCAGATCCTCATTATCCATGGATTTAAACCTGAGGATCAGGACAGCTACACCTGCATGGCTTCTCCAGAAGTCAAATCTGTTGCCAGCCTGTGTCTTGAAGGTACGAAGTGTCCACTGCTGGGGTGGGTAAATCAGGTCTGGTATGGACATCCAGGACATCTCCACAGATTGGACTGGAATTAATTTTCTTCTACAATCTGTGATAAAAATCCACAAGGAATTGTTATTTTCCTGTTTGGCATCACCCAGTATGTTCCTGCATCCCAAACAGTTTTGAGTTGCTCAGATTAGAGTTTCTAGAGGCAGATATTTAAGGTGTGACGTTATTGTCTCTATATGAGTTTTTGGTGCCTTTTTGAGATGCTTTAAGGTATTCTGTGGATATCCCAGACAACCTGGAGCATGTCAAAAGGGGCTGGGCAACACATAGAGGCATGTGAATATGTCCCAGACACTTCAGACTTAAGCACATCCAACCAAGCCGTTGTTGGTTTCAGACAAGATGCACTTGTGTCCATGTGAGATGGGAGTCTCAGCTCCCAGCATAGCCACCGGAAATCTATTCAAGACAGACAGCAAAGCCCTGCACATGTGGGAGATAGGATGAGCCAGGTTCCACTGCCAGTCTTAACAACCAGTTCATCAACTGCAACATTAAAAAGGGCAGAAATCTGTTTATTGGGTTGAAATGTGCAAGGAATTTTAAGAAAAAAAAAAAAAAAGTTGTTTGGTAATGTTTTAAGTGCAAGTGTAGAATCACAGGATTGTTGAGGTTGGGCAGACCTTCTCAAGATGGTGTGGTACATCCTCCTCCTCAAAGTGTGGTCAGCTAGAACAAGTTCACCAGGACCAGATTCAGTTATGTCAACTTCCCTGAGAGGGTGTGAAGTCTTCTCTGAAGATGTCCAAAATCTATCTGGATGCTGAATAATGTGATCTAGAGGACTGTGCTTGAGCAGGGAGATTGGACTAAATGATATCCAGTGGTCCCTTTCATCCTTCCCCACCCTGTGATTCTGTAAATTCCCATTTTGTTCTCAGTACGATGCTTAGTTAAATGCCACTGAGACTCTCTTGTGGAACATTTCCAGTGCTTTCTCAAACTCACAGGTATTTAACTTCTCATCTGTTTAATTCCCTGCAGTTCCCACAGTGTCGATGCTGAAGGAGATTGCCAGGGAAGCTCCCGCTGCCAGCCGGGCTGAAGAGCTGGTGGATGGACACACCCAGCCTAGCCTGCCCCCAGAAGCTGCCCAGGAGGGAGATCTTCACCTCCTGTGGGAAGCCCTGGCCAAGAAACGCCGTATGAGCCGGGAGCCCACCTTGGATTCCATCAGCGAGGTGCCTGAGGAGGATGAGAAGCTTCAGAAGCTGAGGAAGGAGGAAGCAGAGATGTCTCACTACTACTCGGAGGAGTACTCCACATGTGATGAGCTGGCCAGGACAGGAGAGGCAGATTTCTCTTTCACAAGCTCTGATGATGAGTCAAGAGCTGGGACTCCTTCCCTAGTAAACTACCTCAAGAAAGCTGGGAAGAAGACCATCAGTGTTACCAGCAAGACTCAGTCCTCCTCCACAGGAAAATTATGGAAACAGTGGGAGACATCCACTGTGGAGACCACCGTGGCCACCACAGCTGCTCAGCCAGCCGAACCAGAGCTGCCGGATTTAGACGATCCCTCCATGAACAAGGCGGCTGTGAAGATCCAAGCTGCTTTCAAAGGCTACAAAGTCAGAAAAGAGATCAAACAGCAGGAGTGCCCAGTGTTCACTGAGACCTTCAAAGACTTCTCTGGAGAGCCTGGAAGCACCCTGCACCTGGAGTGTGTGGCCCACAGCAAAAGCGACATGAACGTCCGGTGGCTGAAGGACGGGAAGGAGCTCTCGGATGGTCGCTACTACCACATAGACAACTACAGCGATGGCACCTGCTCCTTGATCATCGCTGGCCTGGACAGGAAGGATGCAGGGAAATACACCTGCGAGGTGTCCAATAAGTTTGGGAAGGTCTCCCACAGCGCTAAGGTGGTGGTCGGTGCTCAGGAGCCTCAGGTTCTTCCCAAGGAGAAGCGGAGTAAGCAGAGCACTGACAGTGAGACAGAGAGCTCGTCTGGCAGCGAGCTGGATGATGCTTTCAGAAAAGCAGGAAGGAGACTCCACAGACTCTTCAGGGCCAAGATCTCCACGGAGATCTCTGATGTGGAGGAAGAGCTCTTTGTCAGCGCGGATGAAGGGGATGTGGAGGTGGTTGACCACCAGACGTACCGTGAGGATGACCAGTACATCTACATCAAGTTTGAAATCATGTCTGAGGCCAAAACAGCTGTCACACGCTTCAGGGAGATGTTTGGTGCTCTGGGAATTCCCGTGGAGATCAACATCTTGGAGCAAGGCCCGAAAAAAATCGAATTGCGCATTGGGAAGGCATCACCTCCCACCCTTGGGAAGTTTGCACTTCCAGTAGCAAGACCTCCACCACCTTTGCTGACTTCTGACACAGGTAGGGGAAGCAAACCTTGTTTATTCCTTGGAAAAGGCAGTGGGAACAGGTCACAATATCATATTTTCAGCCTCAAGCAACTTAATTTTTTTTTTTAATTTGGTGCAGATATTTTTATGGAAGTTTTGCATTTTTAGGAAAAATAATGACTTTTTTATTCTTTTTCATTTTGAGGGAGAGAAGGCACATTGGTGAGGGTGTTAAAGTGTTTTAACTTATCTATAAAGCCCCTTTTCATGCTAGGAATGTCACCTACTACAACATGACCATAAGTACTATCATTATTGTACTTAAATGAGTTATGTAGGGTTTAGAATGGTCCTGAGGGAGACATTTTGGCAAGGAGAGGAGCAGGGACAATATACAGTTGGCAGCTGTGGTGTTGCTGGGCTGGTGGAATATCTTCATGGTGCTAGGGAGTTTCTTGACTCTTTTCTAGAGAAAAGATATTACTCTGCTGTAGGCCTGACATTTCTGAGTCTTAAAGATTTTAGCCTGCTAGCAGCTGCTAACTTTTTCTCAAGGGAAAACTTCTCAAGAAAGCTTCTTCTCAAAACAATCTTAGCAAACAAATTATCTTAAAACAATCTTCTCCAGTGGTGTTTTGCTGTTTCTCTAGTTTAACCGATGGGATTAGAGAAGTGTCATTCCTATTCACCAATCATGTTAAGTCTGTATCAGAACAACTTATAAAAAATAGCAAGAATTAGACAATAAGGCTTTTTCTATACTCATTGCCTTCTGAAATATTTAGAGTCTTTTCATCTTTTGTGTCCTACAATGACATTCTGCTGTTAAAAAACCTGGAAACTAGAAGTCTGGGCAGAAGGGGCCTAAAATACATATTTAGATAAAACCAAACTTTTCTTTCCTCTCCCCACCACCCCAACTTTAGCCCCAATGTTCATGACCGAGCTCCAGAACCAGGAGGTCCAGGATGGGTACCCGGTGAGCTTCGACTGCATCGTCATCGGCAAACCCCTGCCCACGGTGCGCTGGTTCAAGGACGGCAAAGCTATCGAGGAGAACGATCACTACATGATCAACGAGGACCAGGAGGGGTGTCACCAGCTGATCATCACCGCCGTGGTCCCCACAGACATGGGCGTCTACCGCTGCCTGGCCGAGAACAACATGGGCGTGGCTTCAACCAAGGCTGAGCTTCGTGTGGATTGTAAGTCTCAAAATTGCTGCAGAAAAACCAAGGAAAGGAGTTCTGCTGAGATCCCGTTAATTTTTTTTTTCTCCAAGGAAAACACTGATTAGATTTCAAAGAAAAATTCTTTGGCCACAAAATTTTCCCTTGTAAAGCTCTTGAGTTCAGCTGGGTTTCGCCAACTCCAAGGCGAGGTTCAGAGCAAAGCTTTTGAGGTGAACAGGGGTGTTTTCCATAATCCAGGGATATGTGGGATCCTACGATATAAAATCCACCTGCCAGTCACTCAAATTAGCAAGGGAACTAAAATCAGTAAGAACTATTTAAAGCAAGGAAAATAGTTCCAAAGTTCAGATTATTCAAGACCTATCTTTTTCCATTTAACAGTGACCAGCACGGACTATGAGACAGCAGCAGATGCAACAGAGACATCATCTTACTACAGTGCCAAGGAATATATTTCAAGGTAAAATATGGAACTCTGGCTCTAAGCTCTGACTTGGTGAGATCAATCTGTGTATTTATATCAGAGCTCGGTTTGCCACAGTCAGGTTAATGCCATAAGGGAGCATCCAGCCCAGCTGAGATGCAGGAACTGCAACAGGCTGCACATTTATCATGGGCAGGCTTGCTCTGGAGCCTTCGGGCAAGCCAGGGTATTTCCTCAAAGAATCACTCTGCTGCTTTTAATGGTGCTGAGTCTGTTTCAGGATGCCAAAGCCACAGACTGAATTTACCTAAAATAGGTCATTCTGATTCCTCTTACCTGGAGTCCTGATTTTCTTCTTTTTAATTCCTATTGCTGCTCAGCCGAGAACAGGAGGAATCCACCACTGAGGAGGAGCAGTTGCCCCAGATCTTTGATGAGCTTCATGATATTCATGTGGCACCTGGAGCATCACTGGCTAATTTCACCTGAAGGTGAAAGGTGAGTGGATCCCACAGTATTGTCAGTTTTCCAGGCTGATATCAGGTTGAAGTACAGGTACTTTTCTGCAGCTGTGACCCTGGGCTGAGCACTTTGCACCACTTTTGCACAAACCAGCTGGGGAATGTGTCATGCTGCTGCACAGGGACTGTTGGAGCAGACTCAGGCAGATTAAGTGCCTCATTTTCTGTCCATGTATCCAGGCAGAATGACAGGCACGTCCTTCTGAAAACTGAATTCTGGATTTCTCTGACCACAGGAGCAATAAGGAATAACAATCTTGGCATTATTATTATCACTATTAATAATTATCATTATATATTACATATGTTATATAATATAAATAACTATATCTAGTATAATGTATTATAATAATCAGAATAATAATATAATATTAATGAAAATGAAGTCAGTTTCTTCATTCTCTTCAATAAATGAAGCAGTTGTGGACTTGCCTTCCTCCATTAAGGAGTTGCTCCTAAAATGTAAAAACTGCAAAAACATCCCTCTGCTGTTGGCTCTGGTAGGGAGAGGTAGGGATTTTTCTGTTTTCTCCCATTGCTGTCTATAAAAATTCTGAGAATGCATTTGGCTTCAACATTTCTCCTTGTGAACCTTTTAAATCAACCTAAGTGTTGATTTTTCAACCTCCAAGGCATTTGCATGCACAGACAATTGGGGAGTGCCATAAACTGAGGAGAAAGGAAAGAACTTTACGAGATAAATCAAATTTAATGCATTTTTAAGCATTCCTAATTGGTTAAACCTTGAAAACAGAAGCTCTGTTAAACCCTTGAAACAGCAGAGGACCTGGCGTTCAGAGATGCTCCCAAATCAGTGCAGCCAATGAATTTTGTTCTCTGTGTCTGTAACTACTCCTCACAGGGTACCCTCAGCCTCGCTCTATTGGTTCAAAAATGGGCAGCCCCTAAAGGCCTCGGATCGTATCCTCAAGACTGACAGGCAGGAATTCCACTCCCTGGAAATCCGCGACGTCACCAAAGCAGACGCCGGCCAGTACCTGATATTTGTCATCAACTCTGCTGGCTCTGCCTATTCCTCAGCCAGGCTGGTAGTCAAAGGTGGGTTTTGCTCTATTTTGGGCTGTTCCAGAGGCTCTTACCATTTTTATAGTTATTTTTCACAGAGGAAACCTCCCAAGGTAACTCAGGTGAGGTGGGGAAGTCTGTAGGTAAAAGATGATGTGCTTTACTCTTGGTTCACCTATAAATTACCTGTTTAAGAAGATGATGATGTCACTTCTCTATGGTCTGACTATCGTCTCATAAACAGATATTTTATTCTTGTCCATCCTCATAAACCTTAAAATTTAATTTCATTAAAACTTAGGGACTCTTACAAATGACACCAATATTTCTGTCTAATATCTCCACTGGAGTCACTTCGGGAGCATTTTTCTGTAACTCCTGGATTGACACTTATCTGTATTTGTCATGTTGCTTTTTCTCCTTGTGTTCCAGATCCTTATGAGAAAGAAGAGCCATCCAAAACAGGTGAGAGAAGCCACAGCAGGTGAGAACAGAGCCGCAGGAAATTTTTCATTCTAACTCACTGTGCTTCATCAATGATATTATTTCCAGATTCCCATGAGCAGCTGATACCACCAAGATTCCTTGAAAGATTTACAAATAAGAAGGTGAAAAAGGGTGCAAGCATCACATTATCTGTGAAAGTTGAAGGTAAGTGAGCAGATACCTCATTCTCTGAATAATGCTTGAAACGTGGAACTTCACAACACATTCTTCTCTCTCTGCCCCCAAGTCATTGTAACCTCATTTCCTGTATCTGAAATCTGGGATTCTACTCCCAACTTATATTTCTTACAGATACTTCATGGCAAAGCATTTTATTTTTCTTCACCTCCACTTTTCTGTATGTAAAAATGGGGATAATGACACTTTGTAGTATGATGCATTTTGACCATTAATTGTATGGTGATTGACAATTTTGGTTTTACAAAAAGATTTAATATCTTTATGAGCATGCTGTAAAATGATTTATCCTCCTTTATTGCATATTATGCCTGTTATTGTTGGGAAATTACCAGAATATGGATCAAAACAGCTTTTTTTCCACTGGAAAGCTCATATTTTTGAGGGAGGAATGCAAATGGGAAGGCTAAACCTTTTTGCATCAATTTTCTTTTAGGACATCCACCACCAACAATCACTTGGATGAAAGAAGAGTCTCGAGAAGACATCTTGTGGATCAAACCAGACACTCCTGGGTATAAACTTGCCAGTTCCAACATGCACCACAGCCTGATCCTGTTGGATGTCAAGAAGAAGTACAGTGGAGCTTACACCTGCATTGCCACCAACAAGGCCGGCCAGTCCATCTGCACTGCCAACCTGGAGGTTGCAGATGGTAAATCTTTGTTTCAACACAAACACTTTATCTATATTTCCCTTTTATGCAGTGCCTAAGGGAAAAAACCAAGCCTGACTCTTAAGGAAATTACCAATTCGCACCCAAAAAAAATGCATTTTCTAGAAAGCTGCCACGATTTTGCTTGTCTTGCAAATGGTTACATTCTTTACTTATAATAATGTTATAATAATAATAATAATATTTTAGATCTCTGACTTTGTCTTGTATTAACAGCAGCATCTTTTCTGTATAAAGAGAAGACAAGTCTAAACAGCAACCAAATTAAGCAAAAATTTCAAAAAAAGGAAAGAAAGGCAATGTAAATTAACTGGGAAAAGTCACCTTTTGAAAAATTGAGTGCTTCACTCTGCTGAGGTATTTTGGATTGTATTAGAGTTATTTGATTTTTGTAGAGCCCTCTTTTAACACAGTAAGATGGGAAAAACCAAATACATACTGGGATTAGGGACAGAGCTGTGAAGGATTCCATTTTTCTGCTATCCTGCCTTGCATCCCACATTTTTATTGCCCAAGAGCTGTGGGAGCATGACTTGAGCAGTATGCGAAATGGGGAAATTATTTTCCATGAACAGGGAGAGGAGGAAACCATTGCCATCATAGGACTGGGAATATATATCCCAACTGCTCCCAGTAATCCATGTCTAGAAAAATGTGCCTGCATTAAATACCTAAAAAAGGACATTCTGTGCCTTCTGTCCACTAATGGCAAACCCCAATCTTGCAGTGAAAGAGGCTGAAGTCCTGACCCAGGAGCGTGTGATGGTGTCAGAAGCCATCATGACCACACTGGGGTAAGTGGTTGGATGTGTGGGAGAAGGGGAGGATGTTCCTCATTTAGCTCTCCTTATTACCCATCTATTGTATCTTTTAACTCTGCTTTATTTTCTTTTTCAGAACTATTCAGTCCTCTGAAGGTAAGAGAAGCTGTTTTCCCTCTCTTTTCCTGTCCTCCGTATTGACAGCTGAGACTGTCAGTGTATTTCATGTATCCACTTATTTTTGTCCAATTTTCTTGAAATTGCCTGAAATGTTGGAACCTTTCAGGACTGCTCACTGTTCAAGGTGAATTATTTGGATGAACTGAGAGCAAGCACAGTTTTAAAAACAGGAAAGGGGAGAAAATTAACCTTAATTCCACAGAAGTTTTATTGCTCAAAAAGAGATGAATTTTCAATACTGCCAGCTTAATAACAAATTCTCTTTTTTTTTCCAGGAGACCTTGAAGCTGGCAGAGAAGGTGTGCCCAAAAGCCCTATTTCATTGGCTGATGTTGGCTCGGAAGAATTCTTCCAGAAACTCACCTCAAGGATCTCAGAAATGGTATCTGCAAAAATAACTCAGGGTAAGGAATCTGGAAAACACGGTTTAATTATGGTAGGAAAAAAAAGTAATCTCTTTTTTTAGGTGTTGTTTAATTGTAAGTGAGATTTATGCAACTGGTTTTGAGACAGTCATTCTATATAAGCAAATGAACATTTGTCAATGCTTAGGGGCAAGAAATTTTAGTAAGAGTCCATCCAACCAGCACATCTCAGTCCAGAATATTGAACTAGAAAAAAAGCTATTACAGTAAATTTAAAAATAGGAGTGTATTTTGCATATCTTAGGTGTTTTGAGTTCCTCAATATTCATCACTCCTAATCAGAAAGCAATCTTGTTTTTTACTTCTCACATCTTCAAATTTTAGCTCACAGTGGAATTTTAAAATCAAATTAAGGCTGAAAATGTGCACAGCTGTGCAGTAATCCAATGATTTGTGGAGTTGAATGAAAAATTCTGGTTTGTGTCTGCCCTGATTATCTTGTAGAAGAAGTTTAACTTGGAGCAAAAAGAGAGGCATTAACTCACCAAATATTCTTGCAGTGCAGCAGCAATATGTGCAGTAGGCCTGCAACACCTTGTATTAAAACATCCAAATTATTCATTTAATCCTAAATATCAATAGGAAATCACACTTTTATTTATTTTATTTTATATCACACTAAGTATTATGTGAATGCTCTTCCTAGGGAGAAGAAAAATTGTGATAGATTTAGTTCACATTTAAAATGGGGATACTTATTGAAGACTTTGCTGTTGCTCTGCTTTCCAGCCAAACTTCGAGTACCGGGTGCGGACAGTGATGATGAGTCAAGAACTCCCTCTGCATCTCCTCGCCATGGACGATCCAGACCTTCATCCATTGCTCAGGAATCCTCCTCTGAATCTGAGGATGGGGATTCCAGAGGGGAGGTATGATGTCTTTATGAGCAATGTGAGCACGAGGAGAAAATTAAACTTAGAATGACCAGCCTACCATGGTGTAGGGATCTCCGTCCTCTTTCATGATGTAATCCAATTTTGTTGGTGTATTTAGTAGTTAGATGTTGTGTCTGTGATACAGAGCACAGAGAATCAAATTCTGATGATCACCCTGTGATCCTGAACAAGTCATTGAGCCAACATGGTCAAAACATACCCATGACTTGGCACCTCTTTGTTGTTGGGAGGTCACCACAAAGAGTGACACCATAAAAGTTCATTTATTATGTCCACATACTGTTTTTTATACAGTTTTTACAAACTTTGAGGGCAACTGTAATTGGTTAATGGCCTTCTTGTTAATTATTCTATTGGTTAGTAAAAGGTATTTTACTTGTCCATCAAATCTATCTATTCTCGGATTGTTTACATATTTTCTTTACTGATTCTCATGAGACAAATCCCTCGTTATTATAGGTGCACTTATTTTTCACCCTCAGAATAAATTGTTGTGTTAAAGGAACTTCTCATTCTCAAAACAGCTTCACGTGGGAACTTGGAGATTACTTGTTACCTGCACTTAGAAAAAATGACAAGCTAGCTTTTCACCCTACTCCTAAATCTCTTGCTTTCACGGTTGAACTTGGGAAAGACAGAACTTGATTTTCTGTGGCCTTAGAAAGAGTTGGCCAGAGGAATATTGTCAGGAAGTTCTTTATGAGGGAGATGAAGAGCACAAAGTCACTGTAGTTTCGTGCCTGCAGATCTTTGATGTCTACATGGTCACTGCTGACTACGTGCCCACCGCGCCGGACAAGGAGACCATCACCCTGAAGGAAGGACAGTATGTGGAAGTCCTGGATTCAGCTCATCCTCTGAAATGGCTGGTCAGGACTAAACCCACAAAATCGAGTCCCTCTCGACAGGGTTGGGTGTCTCCAGCTTATCTGGACAAGAAATTAAAGGTGACTGATCGTGTTTGGTTATTTCTCATTTAAAATTTCTTGTTCCTGTTGCAGTTTAGACCATCCTTTTTGCAAGGAGTGATGGAGGAGGAGGTTGTTGAAGGGGTCTGGAACAAGGTTGCACTTTTTCATTGTTTTATTAGACAATATTTCTGGTCTGTGCAAGGATTTCTGGGTTGGAAAGACCTAAAAACTCTCCAGTACAAAACAAATTTCACACTGGTTTAGTAATTATTGAACTAAACAAGACCATGAAGACATGAGAGATATTCCTCAGTATGTACAGATAAAAGCAGTGTTCACTTTCAAGAATTATTTTAATTTTTTTTCCTAATGTTGTAGCTGTCACCGGAGTGGGGAACCATGGAAATTCCAGAGTTTCCTGGAGAGTTTGTTTCTGAAGATGAATACAAAAGGAAGCTGAGGTGAGCTTGTGTCATTTGGTATTTGCACCTTGGAATTTTTTGAACAACTTCTACTTTGTGATTGATTTCAGCCTAGGAAAATTCCAGGCAATTGAGATCACAGAAGCCTTGAATGGTTTGGGTTGGAAGGGACCTTAAATACCTTTAGTGTCAACGAGTCCCATGGGCAGGGACACCTTCCACTGGCCACTTCCATCCATCCATCCATCCATCCATCCATCCATCCATCCATCCATCCATCCATCCATCCATCCCCACAGGGAATCTTTCAACACACCCCAGGAGTCAGTTCCTCTGATCATAAATCTATATTACAACCTAAAAGCCTCTCAAGCACAATTGTGATGATTTTTCTGCGATTTCTTTCTGCCTCTCTGTCTCTCTTCCAGTGTTCTCATTCAGGAGCTGTTGATCTCGGAGGAAGATTACATTCAAGATTACAGTTCCTCCAGACTCATCACCTTAGGTACACTGAGACCTGTCCCAGCGTGCCGGGAGCTGTTGCCAGTCAGAAATCCACCATCTTCAGAATATTGATGACATTGGTCGCTTCCATTCCAGGTGGGGATTCCCAAGTACCTTCATTGGAGACCAAAGAGCATTATTATTATTATTATTATTATTATTATTATTATTATTATTACTACTACTACTACTACTACTACTACTGTTATTACTACTACCATTATTTCTAATATTATTATTTCTTTCTATTATTATTACTTCTATTCTTATTGTTATTCCTGATGTGGAGCACTGGCAGTGCTGAGGTGCAAGGGAATTGATGCTCCTTTCAGGAGGGTAGATGATGGCATGGCTTAAATGATAGCAAAGGGTTAGGACTGCCATAATCCTCTTCAGAGCTTCAAGGTTTCCTGTGTCCAGCTTATTTCTTACTCTTTTAAGTGAATTTAAATGAGAAACAGCGGATTATGTTAAAAAGGCAGCATGGCACTTACAGGAACTTCAGTGGTGTCTTCATAGAGACATTCATTCACATAAAACAATGTCAGCATCCATGAATTTCGGGACATTTTCCACTATCCCAGGTTGCTCCAAGCCCCAATGTCCAATCTGGCCTTGGACACTTCCAGGGATCCAGGGCAGCCACAGCTTCTCCAGGAAATCTGTACCAGGGCCTCACTGTAGGAGTGCATTTCTACACCTAAGCAAATGATTCTATATAAGGAAAAGACTTTCAGTTTACCTTTAAGTATATAAGGAAGCCAAGCTAGAAAGTTCTGTGCCTCTTTCATCAGTATTGGCCCAGTGCCAGCATGAGAGCGCTTATTGAGCTTTAGAAATGTCTCTCAAAGCCTGTAGCTGTTTCTATTGGCAGCAAACCAAATTATTCCTCCTTAATCATTGTATGCTTAAGAAGGTGCACAGAAGGCTCAATTGCCTTTAATTAGTGTCACTGTTCTCTGGACTGTGCTCGACTTAATTTCTTTGTTTGATAATGTTTATTATTTTTGTCATTATTAAAATTTTTTATTTTACAAAGCACATCCAGAGTGGCTGTTATTAATCCACTCTGAGAAGCTGCAGGCAACCCTCAGACTTGATACATCTTCATGGGCTATTCTATTCTTCCATGTGCAAGATTTTATCACCTCACCACTGTCACAAGGAAGAATTTCTTCCTAATATCCTATCTAACCCTGCCCTCTGACAGGTTAAAGCCATTCCCCCTTGTCCTGTCCTCCAGGCCCTTGTCCAAAATCCCTACACACCCATCCCAGCTGAGAGGAATTGTGCTGGTGAAAGGCGTTGAGAAAGTTTAATCCTGATGTGGCAGCATCCCTCATTTCCCTTAACCTGTGTTAACCTGACATCTCCTGATTCACAGTCTGGGGCTGTTTTAGCCTCATTCCAGCACCTTTCTCCTGTCCCCACAGCGTCTTCCTGCGGAGCTTGCAGGGCTGTGACACTGACGATGACGTGGCCATGTGCTTCATCAAGCACGAAGCAGAGTTCAACAAGTACATCCAGTACCTGGTGGGAAGGGTCCAGGCTGAGTCAATTGTTGTCAGCAAAGCTGTCCAGGATTTCTACAAGGTAAGGCAGGAGCCACAGCACCTGTGGGAAATTCATCCTGTAACCCACTGCGCCAAGAAATGTAGTTATTAATATAAATGTGAACATCAAAAGGATTTTTAATATCTTTTTGCTAAATATAATAATTTTTAGTTCACTTTCTAGTTTTTTCTGGTAAGTATGGCCAATACAGGAACATATTTACATATTCTTATGCATTTATTAATATTATAAAGATTTCACAGACATGGAAGTGGCTGTGCTTATGTAATTGTAATTAAAGTCATTTTAAAGGTCATCACATTATAAGATCAAGAGAACCATATAAATCATAAATATAAATAAGCAGATCTTGTTTCTCTGCTCCAGCTACTCAGGACTTTTTCTACTGCTCTTTATAACAACCTTTTTTGTTATTCCATGTATTTTTTCAGAGATACACAGATGAATTTGTAGCTAATGAAGATCCTTCACAGCCACTTATCCCACCACTGCAGCAT
Source organism: Acrocephalus arundinaceus (assembly GCA_021534815.1). NCBI lineage: Eukaryota > Metazoa > Chordata > Aves > Passeriformes > Sylviidae > Acrocephalus > Acrocephalus arundinaceus. The sequence goes on along the minus strand of JAJEOU010000373.1, from coordinate 50,140,867 downwards.
TACCTGGAAAAACCCATAAACAGGATCCAGCAGTACCAGACAATAATTAAGGTAGAGATGTTGTCACAGATTTCTGTTCTGCTCTCTGCAGCTTGTGCAAAAAAAAGATTTTATTTCCTACTTCTTGTCTTCCTTCTGATGCAACCACAAACGAAAACTGCTTCAGTAAATAAGAGATTAATCATCACCAGTGGTGGTGTTCTCTAAATAGTTCTGTAAATGTAAATCCAGGTGGAGATTCACAGAATCCACCCACATAAAGTTCAGTGACATTTATCTTTAAATATATGTAAAATTATATTGTATGTATAATGTAATATATGACTACATGGATGACAGGTATGAATTTGCTTCAGACTCAGCAACATTTATGTTATAAAAATAAGCAGTTTCCATGTCTAACATAATGACTTACCACTTCTTTTCTCTATGTTTTATACTGATATTATAGCAAGATGAAATTCTTCTTTTCTGAAAAACTTTGCCCCATTCTACCACCCTGAAATATTTTGTCTTTCAGGCTTGCATCTGTCCTACTGTCTTGGACAATAAGCAAACATTTCAGAGCAGCAGTTTAAACAGTATTTTCATGGGGAATAGCACTAGGATACTCAGGAAGAAAAAAAAACATGGGAAAATATTTATGTACTTATATATTTATGTTATATTCTAGTTATATAAATGAGCAGTTTGAATATTTGGAAGAACTTTCTACTATTGAACACTTCCTTGCACACAAACACCAACATTTTTAAGGGTCTCTTGGAGGAGTAAAGGCATTTTCTGTGCCTTCATTGCTGAAAGAGAGGAACAGGAACAAATGTGGGAAGAGCAAGGAAAATGCCATTTCACATTTTTTACAACCTCTCTTTTTATTAATCTAATGTTGTCTCAGTACAGCCACATGAATTCTTTGTTCTCTGGTATTGTGAGGGTAAGCAGAAGAGAAATGAAATGGGTACATTTAGGATCACTTAGAATTTTTGGTTTTCAACCACCAAAGCATATCTGGTGTTTGTTTCAACTTTATCTTTGCTTAATATCAACTGATGTAAGGAAAAGCCAGACTGGTTAGTCTTTAAAACTGCAGAATAAGTAGGAAAGAAAAGACTTGTTATTTGAGAAGCACATCATGAAAAATGGGATAAAAGTTGCTCAGGTGAAAGAGCCAGAGCAGATACTGAGAAACTCTTTGGCTCTGAAGAAACTGCTTTTTTTCCCTCTCTGATTGTCCACTAATATTTTCTTCATTCACCTACAGGAATTAATCCGAAACAAAGCCAGAAATAGCCAGAACTGCACTTTGCTGGAGCAGGCCTATGCCATTGTGTCTGCCCTGACCCGAAGAGCAGAGAACAACCTGCACGTCTCCCTCATTGAGAATTATCCAGGGACCTTGGAAAGCCTTGGGGAGCCCATCCGGCAGGTAACTGGAATTTCCCAGTCGCTGTTGGTTCCATGTGTGCCTCCACCAGTTTCTAAGGAGCTGTAATTCTTAGAAGAAAATCCTTTAGAAATTAAGTCGAAAGAGATGATTTGCTTGTTTCACTTACTGCTGTCCAGAAATGAGTGCTCTGGCTCCACTAAGGTTTGAAACACCAGAGCATGGATGCTTATGGAGTAATTCACACATCATGCAGTTATTTACCTTTGTGACCTGCTTATTGAACAGGAATAAAAGTGTTCTGGGGCCCTACATGATCTAAAAGTGTTTTAACTCATCTTCTCATATTGGGAAGCAACACGAGGCAGCTCCTGGAGTTGCTGGCATCAACAGACCCGTGTGCTCCCCCAGGTTTATCCCATGAACCAGGTGTGTGGCTTTTCAGACAACCCAGCTATTAGGACACTTTAGTCTAGGACTTCCAACACCCTCACTCAAATTCCTGTTTCTTCTATAGATTTATGATTTATTTATTTGATTTATTTATACCAGCCAAGTCATTTATTCTGTATCCATTGTTTTCCATGGGAATCACTGTGTATTGCTGAGCGGAGTTGTAAGGTTAAATTACAGTAAGACTGCGGTGGGCATTTATCTCTTCACATTTAGGCATCCTAAAAGTGTCCAGTCACACCCCTCGAGTGTCTATTTCTTCCTAGAGATGCCAGAGGAAACCTATGTCACTAATTGAGCTGTCTGTGTTTGAAGCTATGTGAAATTAATACTTCCTGCTCTGGTGAAGGTGACCAAATCATCATATAAAATGTCTGTATAATACACAAAATACAATTTTCTTTTTAATATTTCCAAGATTGTTTCTGCCTGACAAAGGCTCTCTATTTTTTTGGAACAAAGTAATACCATTTAAATGAAGGTGTAATGACAACCACTGGCTGTCCCCATGACTGATGAGTCACCTTTAGCATTAGAAACCATCTGCTGTGCTTTAATTGACCAGAAATACATCAGGGGATGATGCAACAGGAAACATTTGTTATCTGGGCACAGAAAAATGATGGTGAGGCATAACTGTGTGTCTTGGTTTGGAAAGACAGTTGTCTGCCAGGGAAAGCCAGAGCTTCCCCTGGAATGAAGAATGTAAACCCCCTTCCCTCCAAATTATTATGATTTTGCAATTAGGGGCTTTCAGGCAAAGATATGGGAATAGGAGTAACAGTTCTTTAATAGGAATATTTAAAAAAAAGAATACAAATGTAGTAGTACAAAAAAAACCAGGTAAGCAAGCAAACAAAATCCTGGAAAACCCTGACAGGGTCAGGGATATGACCTGACACCCTGTTGGTCAGGGTGTTGGGAGTAGTCCAAATAAATCCTCCTGGAGTAATATTCGTGGTTCTGTGGAGCAGAGATGACTCTGTAGAATGTCAAGTGGTGGTGAGATGGGTTTGGTCTTTCTCGAGTGGAAAAAAACGGGTGTCTGCTGTTCCTGAGTCTCAGTTTTTATCCAGGCAGGAACGGTTGGCTCCACCCCCCACTGGGTGGAGCATCTCCCAATGGGATGATGTCATGTGTGATGTCATTGGTGAGCCTTCATGGCCCATTATCAGCAGATATCCCTGATGATGTCATGTGTGATGTCATTGGTGAGCCTTCATGGCCCATTATCAGCAGATATCCCCTGGAGGATGGACAGGTGGTGACAGAGATAAGAAACACTGCCCCACCTGATTTTAACAGCTGGCCCATTATCAGAAGGCATCTGCCCCCCTCCCCCTGGAGTTACAAGAGATAAAGAAAAAAATCTCAACTGCTTTCAACAGATGAAATAGAATACACATTTTTTTGGTTGCATAGCCCAAGCCACCATGGTAATTATTCCAGATGTATCACTATGTGCTCTTCTTTCTTTTTCCTATCAGGGCCACTTCATTGTGTGGGAAGGAGCCCCAGGAGCTCGAATGGCATGGAAAGGACACAAAAGACATGTCTTCCTCTTCAAGAATTATATTGTGATCTGCAAACCAAAGCGAGACACAAAGACAGACACCTACAGCTACATCTTCAAGAACATCATGAAGGTCTGATCACTTTATCCTCATATAAAGCATTTCTCTGTCAGTTAGAGCCTCACTTTTATATCCATCTTGGACATTCTTCTAATCCTTCTGAGATATTCCTTTGCTTCAAAAAGTCTTTGAAGCACAAGTAGAATCTACATTTATCCCAAAATATTTTTCTTAAACCTCTCAGAAACATGGCAGAAACCATCAGGGTGGACTTTTGCCATGCAGCAAAGAGATTACTAGTACAAGCATTTATTTATCACTGTTAACTCATTTAATTAACAGAACAAATATATTGATATGGATTTTGCAATATTTTCTTGCATTTGTAATTCTCTGGTTTTGGCAGTCTGTAATATTGGGAGTATTTTAGAAGGAATCTTATTTGCTAAAATCCATTGGATTCTCTCTGCTGGCAATGTCCTTTCCAGACACCAATTCCTGTTCAGAAATGGAAAAATTCAGAGGATTTGACTGACTCATCTTCACACATTCAGGGCTAAAACTGCCAGAAATTGAGGAAAGAGTTTACACAAGGCAGGAGATGCTCAGCTCCAATAAAAGCCAACCAACCAACCAAAAAACCCATGGAGTTCTTGTCCAAGCCCAGCCAGGAGCTTCTGAAAGTCTTTATCTCTGTCCTAGGAAGATTTTATTTTCCAAGAAAAATAAAATGGGAACATTTCCATGCTTTGTCCAGGGACTCCCTGTTCTCTTATATTTTTCCATGTTGCCTGGGCCCAGCCCTTCAGGGACAGTGTGTTCCACTCTTTGGATTATTTTTAATGCTGGACGTTGTTTTCCAAAAAAATTAATCCCAGGAAAATATCAGTTTGGTAACCAGAAAGTCAAATATAGCAGGGAAAATAACTCTCAGAGTAACTGTGATTGCTCTTCAGCCAAAGCCACGCTGCACTGCTCACGCAACCTGAAAAATCTTTGAGGGGAAGTTAAAATTACCCCTTTTTGCTGTTGGGGATTCCAAAAAATGCAGGATTTGTGGTGACTTTCTTGCCCTTTTCTGTCACTCAGCTGAACAACATAGACGTGAACGACCTGGTGGAAGGGGATGACCGGGCCTTTGAGATCTGGCACGAGCGTGAGGACTTGGTGCGCAAGTACCTCCTGCAGGCACGGACCGTCAACATCAAGAACTCCTGGGTGAAGGAGATCCTGGGCATCCAGCAGCGAATCAGCGAGCCTGTCTGGAGTAAGTGTGGCACAAGACAACCAAACTGTAACGTTTTAGCTTCTTTTCTGCCACAGTCCAGATTAAATGCACCAGGCAGTGTTTCTTGTTCAAACTCAGGTGTTTTAATTCTTATCTCTATTACAGTCTCACAGACCGTGAGTTCTACAGCACTTCTAGCTAACAAACTAAAAATGGAGCATATCTCTCTCTCTCTCTACAAAGCCTTTTAAGAACAAACTGCCAATTAAGAAATGACACCTAAATTATTTTTACTTTTAACTCAACAACCAACCACCCATGTTCCGCAATGTGGCTTTTCTATCCAATTACAAAATACCACCCAAGCCCATGAAGAAGGGTGAAAAAGGACTTAACCTATGCCCTAAAACCTCCATCATGCTTTATATATATATATATTACTATATTCTAAACCCTTAAACTTTAAGTTTTCCACCCTGTGATACTACAAAATTCCATTCAAACTACACACCCACAATCCCTGTTCTGTCATTCAATTTTGGAAACCTTCTCCACTACCTCAGGTCCAATGCAGTGTTTTTTTAGGGGTCATTGCCTGTCAGCACACAAAATCTAAATTTCTCAGTGACCAGGGTTCCCACACCAAACCTCACAGGTGGTTTTTGGTTTTTTGGGTTTTTTTAAATTTTTTTGGATGGTCTCCTTGGTTCAGGAAATTATAAAAGAGGGAGAGAAGCTGTTTATGGTTGTTAAATGTGGGAGCAGGTCCAGGGCGGGATTCTGCCTTGCTGCTCTGCTCTTGTGGGGTCCCACCTGCAGTGCTCTGTGCAGCTGTGGGGTCTCCAATATAAAATGGACACGGAGCTGCTGCAGTGAGTCCAGAAGAGGCCATGAAGGTAATCTGAGAGTTTAAACATCTCTCCTGAGGAAAGGCAGGGAGAGTTGGGGTTGTGCCCTGATTCAGAGCCCTACACACCCAGTACAAATGACCCTGTGACTTTGATGGGTTCCAGACTGTTTACTCCTGCCTTGGTTTACATTGCTCTGTCTTAGCACTTGGGTTTGCTTTGGAATTTTGCTGGTCATTAAGGCTTCATCATTCTCAGTGTCATTTGAGATTCCACAATTTTCAATCCACAAAATCTATCAGCAGGGATATTAGATCTTTATTTCCAGGCATAAGCTACAAATGGTGTCCATATAGCATAAGGATATTGGGCATCTTAAAATGCCAGAACAGCATTGGATTTAGTCCACATACACTGAAAACAACTCTGGGCACTTCATTTTTGCACCTTTAGTGAGGTCTTTTAGTGAGGAAGACTATCAGAATATTTTGTATGGTTACATGTGGAAGCAATGGGTTAAAATAAAAGTCACTTAATAAAGGAACAGGTTGCCCAAACTTGTGGGTGCCCCATCCCTGCAACTGTCCAAGGCCAGGCTGGATGGGATAGTGGAAGGTGTCCCTGCCCATGGCAGGGGTTGGAATGCAATGAGCTTTAAGCTCTCTTCCAACCCAAACCACTCTATGAACTATGATTCAGTGAAAGCACAGATTTTATTGTAAGGACACCAGCAGAAAGCTAGTTTGGGTATCCAGGCTGCATTTTATTTGAGGAATTATTTAATGGTGACAGATGTGTGGTGTCTAAATAATGGATGTGCTTTCTAAAATAATTCCAGATCAACAACAAATTCCTTTTTTTTTCATATGGTCTAACTTTATAGCCAACAACCAACATTACAGACTGAATTAGTCTCAGTCGAGCAAGGAGAGCATGTCACCTATAAAGTCGAGCTGCTAAAATTTCCTGTTCATTTTCCATCTGAACCTCACAGATTTGCAGAAATATTCTTATCTCACTTAGCAGCAGCCATGCCATGGACAGAGCCCCTCCTCTCTAACCTGCTTCCTCTGGTGTTTCAGTCCCTCCAGACTTTGAGGAAGAACTGGCAGACTGCACAGCTGAGCTGGGAGAGACAGTCAAGCTGGCCTGCAAGGTGACAGGAGCTCCCAAGCCATCTGTCAGCTGGTACAAAGGTATGAGCAGCAGGGCATGAAATGAGCCCTCCAAATGTGCTCCCTGTCCATTTTGCTGTGATAATTGGTCAGTGGGTAATCCAAGAGCATATCCCCCAGAGCTACTCAAGCCTAGAGATCATGTTTTTGGGAATTTTGGGTGAGCTCCTTTGGCTGGAAAAGCAGAATTGTGACTGCACAGAATGAACTTGTGCTGGTTTGAAAGCAAAACCAGTGAAAGGCTCCAAGTCAGAAACACAGTTTAATAAGAGGAAAAGAAAAGAAATAAAAGAAAGTAAAATAAAAGTAATAGTACAAAAAAACCCTACTGACAGAGTCAGAATACAACCTGACACCCTGTTAGGGTGGTAGTATCAGTCCAGATGAGATGGTCTTGTCAAAGCAGTGATCCTGTAGAAAGGTCTGGTAGCTCTTGTCCTCTGGGAGTCCAGTGGGTAAGGCTGCCTGTGCTGTCCCAAACCCTGGATTCTATCCAGGTGGGAATGCTTGGCTCCTCCCCCTGGGTGGAGCATCTCCAATGGGCTGATCTCATTCTCTGAGCCCTGCAGTGGCTCCTTGCTGGCCCATTAACCAGAGATGGCTCCCGCAGGGAGTTACCCATGAGCCATGGGCACGGCATTGCTGGGCCATGGACAGGAGAGAAGGGAAACACTGCCCCAGCTGGTTCCAACAGCTCATGGAGATGGGGATAGAATACAGACTTTGGGCACAATTTACATTGTAACCTAGGACAGAACTCTGGGATGATTTCACTGTTAAATGAGGAGTGGTCATGTATGAGATCCTTCAGCAGTACTTTGCCCTGGGTGATGTTTTATAGAGAGCTGGGTAAAGATGAAGAGCTGATTCTCAACTACCAACATCAGCTGCAATAATACAGCTCTCAGCCCTCTCAGGACAAAAGCTGGATGAAATTCCTAAGTAGGAAATTCTTAGTAAGCTACTTTAAAAGAAATAATTTCTCTTTCAGATGGAAAGCCCGTGGAGGTGGATCCCCATCACATTATAATAGAAGATCCTGATGGTTCCTGCACGCTGATCTTGGACAACCTGACTGGGGCAGACACAGGACAGTACATGTGCTTTGCTTCCAGTCCTGCTGGGAATGCCAGTACCTTGGGAAAGATCCTGGTTCAAGGTAAAGTCCTGCACAGATGCAGGATTTTAAGGGGGTCTGCTGTGTAATACCTGAAACTTGCACCAGCCATGGTGTGAGCAGCAGGACCAGGGCAGTGACTGTCCCCTGTGCTGGCACTGCTGAGGCACCTCCAGTCTTGGGACAGTTTTGAGACTGCCATGGCAAGAAGGACATTGAGGGCTGGAGCACATCCAGTGAAGGGAATGGAGCTGGGGAAGGGGCTGGAGGACAAAAAGGAAGCTGGGAAAGGGGCTCAGCCTGGAGAAAAGGTGGCTCAGGGGGACCTGTGGCTCTGCACAACTCCCTGACAGGAAAGGACAGCCAGTTCAGGCTCTGCTCCCAGGGAACAGGGAGAGGAGGAGAGGGAACGGCCTCAGGCTGGGCCAGGGAGGTTTAAATTGGAAATTAGGGAAAATTTCTCACCAAAATGTTGTCAACCACCAGAATAAACTCTAAAAACTGGTGGAGTCACCATCCCTGGAAAAGCTCAAAAACATTTAGATGTGGCACTTGGGCACATGGTTTACTGTTGGCCTTAGCAATGTTAATGGTCAGACTCCATGACCTCAGAAGTCTTTTTCAACCTAAATGATTTCTATGATATTGCAAATATTAAGACATTCCAGAGGTTCTACACAACATATACTGGATAATATAGGAAAAAAAATATGTACAGGGCAGGCAACTGTTTTTAGGCCAAAAATTTTGGTCTTTAGTATCTTTTAGACCCAGTGAAAATTATCTGGTCAGGGACAGCCCTTCCTACCAGTTCACATTTCCAGCTAACAGTCACATTACCTTTGCTTTTTACAGTGCCCCCACGGTTTGTGAACAAGGTCAGAAATGCTTATCTTGTCGAGGGTGAAGATGTCCAGTTCACCTGCACAGTGGAAGGAGCACCCAGGCCTCAGATCAGGTCAGTCCTACCACTCACATGGGAACAAATCCTGGTTTCTCATTTTGCATAGTCAGAAAAGTAATTCTGAGTTTATGACCCTTTCTTTACCGTGTTTTCCATCTTAATGCCATCCCAATGCTGCCTGTTCATGATCCAGACATTCCTGAGATTCTCAGCAATTAATTCTAGCTAGAATTTGAAAAGAAATACCTACAGATAGACCCTGAGGAGGACTCTGTCCAATCTAAAACCCTGGAAAACATTTTATCATTGTTCAGCGTCCCTGCCTTACACCTGACTTGATTTTATCAAATATTGAGACAAAAAGCTCAGCAAATCTTGTCATTATTAAAGCCCTTTTCCTTTACTGACTGAAGTGATCTCTTGGGAAGAATCTCATAAATGTGTGCAGTTTAATACCCACCTGCAGCCCCCCCTTCCAGGATCCAAATGTTTGTCTGAGGATTAACTCCTGAGTTGTTGATGGCTGGATCGGTGACTTTAGGGACCTCTTGATGCTGCATAATTTTTCCTGGCTTACACTCCATGTTTTCCCACTCAGGTGGTACAAGGATGGGGTGCTGCTGAAGGACACCAGTAAATACCAACTTTCAGTGAACCACGGAGTGGCATCGCAGTCCTGGTGGTCAAGAACCCTTCCAATGAAGATATGGGGCACTATGAATGTGAGGTAAGTTGGGAGAGATTTAAATATCTGTCATCTGAAATGATACAGGCAGGAGAATTCATTTCACTGGGAGAGACCCATGGCTGAGTAATTGCTCATAAAAAATAATATAGAAAGTCAGGCTGAACTAGATCTGGATTGTGAACGTCCAAAAGCTTCAGAATATTCTGATCTGAGTTTGTTGGTACAAGTAAGAATTGATGGAGCTTGTTCTGGAGCTTAAACTCAGATCCAGATCTCTAGAGAAAGTCTTACAAAATTTGGACCATTCTGATGTGATATTTTGTTTCTGGACTGTCTTTTAATTATGACTAAGAAACCCTCCAGAGCCAAAAGAAAGAAATTAAGTCTAATAGTCTTCTAAATAGAATAATAAAGCACTGAAATGCCTATTTTGTTTAGCAAGCATACATGGAAGTAGCTGATAAATATTTAAAATTAAGATATTTTATGAAAAGTAGTGATTGTCTATGCATTCATTGTAATAAAACAGTAATAAGTTCTAAGGGCTTGGCAATAAAAGAAATTGGTCTTGGCTTAGGAAATTAGCATGACTCAGCTTCATGGTAAATGGTTCAGCTCACAAAAATATTTAGGATATTTTATATACTTTAAAGAATTCTACTGGAATTTGCCATTGACTAAGATCCTAAGGTCGAGTATTCCCTTGGTTGAGTAAAACTCAGTAATTACTAAATGATAAACAAAAAAAAAAAAAAATCCTCTTTAATGGCCACCTAAGTGTGTGTACAGCAGGAATCTGGGCCTGTTGGTAGAGACACAATCTACCCAGGAACAAGTCCCAGGATGCAGAACAAACAAATTATTTACGTAATTGAGTTGACTTTACATAATTAATTTAAATAAGTTTGCTGATGTGCTGTAACTTGTCTGAGAAATTTTTGGTAAAAGACAATGAACTCCACCGAGCAGCAAAGTATCCCTTCAATCTCCAGCTTGGGCTCACACCTTCACCCATTTCTGTCGGCACTGAATTTTCAAGGGTAGTGCAGTCAGGGTTTAACCTGAAAAAACAACAACAAAAAAAATCCTGTGTTTCATTTGGCACTGCACAATTCTCTTCAGCTGGTGAACAGATTAGGGTCTGCCAAAAGTGGAGCAGAGCTTTACCACCACAGCGCCGCTGCCCTGACCCAGGAGAGGAGAGGAGACCAAGCCATCACCATTGAAGGTACGACCTTGCCCGGCTCCATACGTACGCCAGCCAATTGCCCTAAAAACACTGAGGGCCCAGTATTTTTGCCACCTTATCCATGTTGGTTGTTGGTGTCCGTGTATCTGTACGTCTTCTGGAGATGTGCATGGGCAGAGGGCGGCTCGGCTCTGTGCCCATCATCATCTGTTGATTTCCAAGCCTGGCAAATCAACTTCATATAATGCTGGTGAAATGCATTATATGAAAAAAACAAGGAGGAGCAAATGAAGGGTTTGTCACACCACCACTAGTGTAAAAAGAAATATTATATGTTGTTGGAATACTTGAAAATGTGTGTCAGCCTGGGAGAAATGTTACAGGGGCCACTAAGTAGGGGTGGAGGCATATTGTGATTGGTCCTGAAATACCACTGAAGGACATCTGGGGTTACTGGGAAAGCAGAACTGACAGCAGGATGTCCTGAGCAATGATTAGTTCTTCCATTATTTTTGACTGTCCAGGGATAGTCAGAGAGCCTGTTTTCTTTTTTTTTCTGCCAGTTTCACCTGGATTGGTAGGGCAGCAAGAATTGATTTTACACCCATCCAAAAGTGCATCTTTCTTCACAATTTTTCATCATCACTGCCTAAAGTTCCCTGCTTTTCCCAGGGATTTCCACACTGAGTGTGTCAGTGCTTGCTGTAAACCCATCACAGCCCAGTTTAAATCCATGGCTGCATCTCCCTAGGGGGCATTTCCTGGCACAGGGAATTGGTTCTCTGTGCATCTTACAAGTGTCCTCATGTGGCTGAGTGTGAACCAGCCAGTCCTGTCTCTCTTGAACAGTTCCCAGTGGCAGCTCAGGACATGATACAGCCAAGGGATCACCTTTAATAGGTAAGGGACAGGTCTGGAGGTCAAGGAGAGGACTGGGATAGGCACAGACCTTTCCATGCCAGCAAACCTTGGTGTCACAGGCCTCTCCCAGATGTGGTTGGTGGAGGCATGGTCAACAAAAGCCAGACTTTTGCCAACAGTTCTAGGACCTTCTTTCCTCAACTTTGGTGCTTCCACAGTATCTTGTGATAATAACAGGAGTTCAAGTGCGTGTTTGAAAGAGCATAATTGATATTATCAATGTCCACTAAGAGGCAATGTTCTGACTCATGAAGCTGCTGGGCAGAAAATGCTGGGTCTGGAAAAATATTCAGGGATAATGATCCTCTACTCTATTTTTTCATCTTTTTTACAGTCCTCTGCTGTTAGCCCTGTTTGAGACAGGACCCAGGTCTGGCTGGACCTTTGGGCCAGCCCTCTGTAGACACAAATGTTGTGCTATACATTAAGAGGATTCATCCACTATAAATATTAAGATTAGCATCCTGATCTAGGAACTTTCTTGACTTCATTTTAAACATGTTTTCCTTTTAGTTCTGCCCAGAGTCCCATCAAAGAGCATTACAGGGAGGATGGTATAAGTGTAGAAACATTATCATCATTTTTTCAGCTAAATAAAACTTCAAGTACTCAAACTCTTTGTCTTTTGTATTCCCCAAAAAGAGAAAAATAAGTTGTGTGCAGGATGTAGAGGAACACAAATAAATCCCTGTCAGGGTGCTGTATCTTGATGAAGTTCCCTTCAGGCAGATGTTATAAAAGCAAACAAGGGCTATATGAAATCTCAGGAGAATTTTCAGCTCTGGGGATTGCAAATGAATGTGTTCAGCCCCAAATTTCTCATCTGCTGTTATTCCTGTAACCATTTAAAAAAATATTGTGAACTTGGTTACAGAAATATAATTGGAGTTTTCCTGGAAGGTTCAGAAATGTCATGGAATAGGTTTGTTCTGTGATGTGCCATTCCTTGAACTCAGTAATAGGGGAGAAAATAGATCCTGAGTCACTCCAGGGAGAAACAGAGGGAGAGCTGCTTCAGGCCAGTGGAGAAACTAGGCTCATCCATGGAGCAAGAGGATTGTTGTGAGCAGAATCGCACCAGGGATGAATTTGGCATAATGCACTTGACCAGGAGGGAATTCGTTGCTTTCTTGAGAATCAATAACCAGCCTTGATCTGCCTGGGGGAAAATAATCAGGTTCATCTGGCAAAGAACTGGAGGACAGGTGGATCTCATGAAGGCTGTCTCCTTCCACCCTCACAATCCTTCCTGTTTGGGAAAATGGGATTACTTGTAACTTCACCAAGAGGACAACATTCCTGCTCTCACAACAGGAAATAAATACCGTGCCTGCTTCCTGGCTCACCTGCACCCCGGGTCTGAGTTTTACCTGATTTATCTCTGTTCCTGTGAAATGACCATTGTCTGAGTCTCACGAGGCACCCAAGGGCAACTGTGTTAGTTTTTATCCTCCTGCCTTTCTGTACTGTTTATTCTGCTGAACCAAACCCATGGTTTGGGATACTGTTAGTCCAGTGGTTTATGAGCCCTGACCCACAGCTGGTAATGGTCCACAGTCCAAGACCATGGGATCAAAACCAAAAATTCTTTGGTTTAAATTCATGCAGTGAGAGTTTTCAGGTCCCTTGGATGGACCAAATCCAAAAAAGGATGGAAACCACTGGACTAAGGGATCCCGTGTGAGCTGAGATCTGCCTTCAGCCACACCTGGTTGCTGCACTGAAGTCAATGGAGGGTTGCTTTAAAAAAAAAATCCTCTTTCTGTGGATATTGGAAGAATTTGAGACACTTTAAAAAAGTGTAGCTGAAAGGAGATCTTCTCTTTGACTTCCAGTTGACTGTGTCTGCTTTGCACCTTGCTGCTTAACCTGCACATGGCACACCTGGGCTGATGTGCTCTGGCATGTTCTGGTGTGATTCATCCATCCAGGCTCACTAACTTCATCATTTATCACAAAAAGCAAAGCCCAGTGCCTTGGAAAGGTGTTGCATTTCCGTAAGGGTGGGCAGGTCAGGACCTAGAACGAGACAAGGGGAGGAATCAGGTACAGGAGTGGAATAAAACCATAAATAAAAATTCCCAAAGCAGCTACAGCCAGGAAACAACAATTCCTTCACAGTTTGCCTTAGATTTCATGCAGAGCCTTGGGAAGGTTCTTCAGTTGCCTTTAGTAGCCCCTTGTTAAAAATCAGCAAAATACTTTGAAGTTCTTTGAATACTTTGAAGTACACGGAAGATTTAAAACAACAGAGGAGGATTAGATCTCTCAGTGTTACTGAAGAAATAGGGCACAGGAGTTTGGATGTTCCATTTGGATGTTCCCTGGTAGGGTGATCATTAGGGTGTTTACCTCATTATTTTTATTCTCTTATCACCATGGTTTATTCTCATTTTTGGCCAGGCCACAGAGATTTCAGTGCAAATTCAGGAGAGCCCCATCTGCCTTTGCAACCGTATCAGTGACTGCAGGAGTGGAGCCTTTTGGTTGTTTGGGTTTGGAGGGGTTTGTTTGTTTGTTCGTTTGGGTTTTGGTGGGTATTTTTGAGAGAGATCCCCAAACACTTGCACTTCATTCATAAAATTAAAAACTCTTATATCCATGAATTGAGCCACCAACCCTGGAGGGATTTCAAAGCCCCGTGGATGTGGCACTTAGGGACAGGGTTCAGTGGTGAAGGTGGCAGTGCTGGCTTAGCAGCTGGATTCAGAGGGATCTTAAAGGATCTTAAGGGTCCTTTCCAAGCTCAGTGATTGCATGAATTGCTCGTTTTAGGATTAGTTTTAGCAGTTCTTGTCAGGTTCTGCACATTAGTCTCCAAAGTGTAGCAGGAGGAGGTGAAAACAGAGCAGAGCTCCTCTGGTTCATGTCAGCAGCATGAACTAAGCAGCGAAAATAGATTTAAATGAGTGGAGAAAAGAGACTTAAAAATTGTAATAAGGGCCATAAAAAACCTTCCATCCATTCAGAGCAAGGAGAACTCACCTATCCTCAGTGTTCCATCACTTGTAAGCCAATGTTGTAATCTATTAACCAAAGAAATGTCTGGTCCTAATGCTTACAGCTTTTAACCTGCTTATCAGGGGCTCCTGCTTTGCAAAGCTGTTCGCCTAAAATGCTCTTGAAAAGTTGAAATGATAAATCCGGTGCTAAAAAATGGATGCAGAATATTTTCCTCTCGGGGAAAAAACAACATTAAAAAAAAAAAAAAAAAGGAAAAAGAAAAGAAACCCAAATTCTCTCATCCTACTTTCGTGTGGTTCTATCCTTCAATATAGGATTGCTCAAATCCTCCCTCACACCTCGGACAGCACATATACAATTTATTAAATGCCATTTTCAGCTTTCTCATCCCAGGCCTGCTGAACTTTTGAATATTCAATCTCTTTGACACCCACTACAAATAAAAATATCACAGTTGGTGTCATTTGGGAGGACTGCAAGAACAGACATTAATAGAGAAACCATTAAAGAGACTTTTTCTTACAGGCATTGTGAGATTTCATTAAATCCATTCAACTATTTAGTTTATTATACTTAATTCTCGTCTAAATACACTTGTGCTAAAATAATTGTAGAAAACACCTGTTTTCAAGTGTATAATCCAATCAATTAAAACATTTCCATCAGAACATCAGTATTTTTGCTCATATACTCACTGCATATGGATTAATCTCATAATGTTATTTAATGAGGTGTTCCAAAAGTTATTTGAAAATTGCAGAATAGTGATTTAAAAATTCAGTGAAAGTCTCTAACCTGAGTGTAGTAAATTGTTTGAGCACTCAGTTCATCTGCCATCACTGTATTATTATCATTCCATCATTGAAAAAAGGTTTGAGTTATTTAAAAAAAATTAATTAAGGATAGGTAGATGGTTTTACTGTAATTGTTTCCAGGGATAAATATTTGAAAATAATTTTGTTTTTACTTACCCAGTTAGTGTAAACCCAAATTTCCAAACAGATTTTGTTTAAACTCACCCAGTTCTGCAGTAACTCCCTTGAATCTCTGGGAAACGATTCCAGATTTTTACAGGCATAAACAAGACAAGGCTCTACAAAAGAAACATGAGCTCTAGGTCAGATATTAACATCAATATTTGCACAAAACTCTTTTTCATTAGGGTCAAATTCGTGTTTTTACCTGAGGCAGGGAAGAGCTCTTGGAAGTGAAGTGGAAGGAAAATTAGGTTAAAATATCCCATTTAATATTGTAAATGTATTTTTAATTTTCAGTCAATGCAGGTTTGGGGGCACCATTGAAACATCAGCACTAATCATCAGTTATTTAACAAATAATACAGACACTCCAAATTCCCTGGGCAAGAACTGGCTGTGATTTTGTAGATATTTTTAAGTAGCAGTTCACTTAAATTGCACTGACTGAAAATTACCAGAGCTTATTTATTATAGGCTGGCTGGAAAATTGAAAACCAATTGCTGGAGATTAAATTATGGGGTTTTTTTAGATATTTTGCTAGTTTATCAAATAAAAATTGTGGCTTGCTGATGGGTTTTTTTTTCTAGATCTCAAATAGGTTCAGCCATTCAAAGTGTCTCAAAGCAAAAAATGCCTTAATTTTATTCCAGTGGATAGAATGGGAAACCAGGCGAAAATCTCAGCTCTTCAAATGCTATTTTTCTACTTTTTAAAATGTCAGTTTTAAGAAATATTTGCAATGCCATGAAATCATAACTTTTGATCTTGATACGCATCAACAGCTTCCAGTTGGTTATGGGAGAAGGGTCAGGAAAAATTGCAAATTAGAGCAAAAAAAAAAAAAAAGAGATGGAGCAGACACAGGGCTCTCCTGAGTTTCCTAGGATTTGGGGTTTTTTGATGCAGATTCTCTCTACTGATAATAATAATTAGTTTTCATATTTATCAGCTTGGATTTTGCATCCAGTCCACAAACCTTTGGTCACAATCCAGTGTTTGGGGGAACTCTTTTTTTCTAGGAAGTGAAATCACAGTTTAAAGAATTTCAGCTCTCCAGGATTTTCCAGACTGAGGCATTTTCAGGTTTCTGACACCATCACTACCTTATTATAGGATAAAGAAAATTTAAATAAGGACCTTGTTTCCTAGCTTTGACCTACCAAACAAAAATGGTAGAATAAACAGATTTTGCCAAATCATTCTCCTCAAAATATTTAATTTCAAAGCTAAATGCTTGGAGAGCATTCTGGATTCTCATTCCTGGTCAGAAACACTAAAGATGATGCTGGAAATAACCACAGAAAGCATGGATGGGATGGTACAGTTGGTTATTTTTCATTCCAGTTTATATTCATGAACTAAGCAAAGATAATTGAATCATTTCAGCTTTTGCCTTTCATTAACCCCATGCTGTTCATACTGTTCTCTTTGTAGTCACTGAACAAGAGACTAAAGTGCCCAAGAAAACCATCATCATGTAAGTGCTGATTTTTTTTTTTTTTTTTGGTAACATTTGTGGGGTTTTTTTGCCTTGCTGCCTCTGCATGATCCAATAACAAGCTTGTGTTCACTGCCCATGCAAGTGTGCTCATTCCCAGCCCACCAGATCCCACGGAATTCTGGGCCATGTGTGATCACCTTAAAAAAAGTCCTTTGGTTCTTTCCCAAAAGCAGCAGCACTGGTGTTAGACACAGCCTGGGGCAGTTATTTTATGATATTACACAGGAAAAATATTCCCCTGAATGCTGGCAGAGTTGCACAAGAGTTCAGGAAGGTGGAGTCTGACTCTCGGTGTTGAATGAAACCAGCTTTGAAAACTGTCTACCTAAAATATCCACCAATTTAACAAATATCTCAGAGTGATTTCTTCTGGCTTTATTTTAAATTTTTCAGGAAAGCCTCGTATGATGAAGCAGAAGGAAGAAGAATATTTTTATCCCCTTCTATCTATTTCTAATATAAATAATTGTCCTGATGACTTGGTCTTTTTAGATACTTTGAGCCTGGTTTATTCTGAATGCCTATGAAATACAGAGATTAATTACTACAAGAAGCGGTATTTTCTCAGTCGTATGTAGCCTAGAAGCCAAGCAGCCATTAAATCTTAATTTTGATTTAATTACTTAATTTATAACTAAATAACTTCCTTTAATCTTCTCAAGTACCATAGGCAAATACATAATAAAATTGTTCTGTGTGCTGGAGGGGAGTCAGTGGCCTGTGACAGGATTTCGGAGCAGCTCCAAGCCACTCCTGAAGGGAGGAGGAAATTATGCAATGGATATTTTGGGGAAATGCCTTCCCTCAATAGCTGCACTACTGCTGAAATCAGCTCTGGATGTATTTTATTTTTGCTAGGCATAAAATTGCACTAAAGGATGGTTAAGAGTTGCTTACTTTTATCCCTTTTATTGTTTTCTGTGAGGATTATTCCTTTAGATCCAGGCACTTGGCCATTTGGAGGCAGTGGTTTATAAGCTGTCCCCCTCCCAGAAGTTGCACATGAGCTCAGTTAAATTTCCAGCCATTAGACCTTTTTCACCCTGCAAAAACCAGAAAATAAATTGGTTTTTTTACCTGTACTTCTCAAGGACCAGGATTCAGACTGAGACAACTGAATGAGTGTTATTTTTTTATATCTCGTTCAGAAATATCCTAAGAAGTAGTGAGCAGGAGGGAATCTCAGAGCCAGACCACATCTAAAACTTGGTAAATCTCATTTATCCACATCTCTGTGCTTGTATCTGGAGCAGCAGCATTAATGCTGGTGGATTAAATAATATTCATTAACACAAAATACCATCAGTTAAGCTGATTTCTAAATTTCTGAGCTCTAAATTCCATAGGACAGCTCCAGAAAGGATTCCTAAATCAAGGGCTGCAGCCCTTAAGGAGTTTGGTAAATTTAGGAGTGGGATCTCAGGCAGAAATTTCCCTCTTTTTGTGGTCATGAACTTTAAACTAGAGTGGACCTCAGCTAAAATTGGGATAGTGATAGGGGAAAGTTTGGGAATAATTCTGTAAGGGCAGATTCCAACTCTTAACCTGTAGCAAGCTGATGAACAGAAACAGCTTTAAAACCACTGGCAGAAAATAACAGGTAATTGAGAGATGGGATTGAACAATGTCCATATATACAAATCCCAGACCCTCAAAAACCCATTTTAACTTTGCAATATAGATCAAAGCCTACTGAAGCACCCAAGGATTCATTTCCATCTAAAATGATTTCATTTTGTGTAATTCAGAAAGGTGCCATAGACAGTAGAAAGACCCTGCATAGACCTTAAAGGTCTATGGAAAAACTGCAGAAAACTCAGGGAAAAGAGTAAAGCAGTGGAAATGAGCAGTAGAAGAGAGGGTGCTCTGCAAGGAAATAAATCTCCCTGTAGCTGATCCAATCCTGAGTTCCACCATGTCCTCAAAGGGAGAGATTGATGGTGGAAACAAATCCGATCTCCAGAGGAGAAGGAAGTACAAATTTTCAAAAATACAACAAGAAGATGAGAAAGGCTGCAATAAACCCAAGAGGATTAGTTTTCCATGATGGCTATAAAAAGGTTCTCCATTCTCAAGGACAAAAGTCAGAGCAGAGATGTCTGAAGAGCAGAGGGGGTGACCTTCAGCCTCTCCTGTGACTGGAGAATGGTGAGGAGGAATACAGGAATTAAAAAGCTGCTGTCTCCATTCTTAACCTCAGTTCAGGCCACTGTTTGACCCTTCAGTTAATTTTTTGTTTTTAACCCCATTCTTTGGAGGTAGGGACAGAATCTCAACACAAACAAAATGAGTTTTCTTGTGATTTCCACTGGACCTGATGTGGAGCTTTGGCTTCCTTGTGCTTGCCAGGAAAACACTGGAAGAAATGTATTTACCAGAAGGTTTTTCCATGTAAGAAACACCAGAGAAAAACCTGCAGGAGAAACTGCATGCTAAGGATATAAATTAAGAGCACTGAACCTGGGTTTAGGCCTTGAAAGGAACTTTAAAGATAATCTTGTTCAACCCCTTGCTGTAAGCAGGGACAATTTCACCTCAATCAGGCTACTCAGACCCATCCAGCCTGACCTTGAATGTTTCCAGGGATGAGGCATCTACCACCAGCCCAACTTCAGTCAAAAAAAATCTAAAGTAAAGCCAGCAGAAATATGCTGAGAAATCATAATTATGCATCCCAACTTGGCTTGGTATTTCTGTGTCTATTGGAGGCAGTAGTGTCAGGCTGCATCTGCACTAATAGTATTATGAAGAGGGGAAAACCAAATTCATTTTGGCATAGATGACTTGTGCAGGAGATGTTCTAACTTTCTTTTCCTGGTCATCTCCACATTTTAAGGGTTTAATCTCTTTCAATGTAACTGTTCTGCATGTGGAAATGCATATGTCTGGTCTCAAAAGAGGCTGTAATAAAAAAAAAGAGATATGTCACATTAATTAAATATTATTAAGATGCTGACCCTACTGCAATAAGGAGCATTTAGCCATTGAGGTGCATGGGATTAGGATTTTAGCCAAGGATACTCAGGAAAAGTTAAAGTCTTTGAGTGTTGAAAATTTTGGGGGGTCCAAAGTAGCACAGTAGGTGATCAATACGAGCACAGGAAACACAGCAGCACCCAGCAGAGCATCTCTCAGCTGGGTTGGGTGTTCACACCCGAGGAGCTTAATGGGGCTGGGGTTTTCCCTGGGGAAAAGGGGTTTTCCCTGGATCAGGAAGGGATGATGGAGATGTGGGTGTGTGCGCTGTGTGTGTGCCCCTCCCAAAACGCTTCCCCAAAAGCTGGAACGCTCACCCCAACTAACCTCACGTGGCACCTTGGCGACCGCGGCATGTGCTGGTGGAGTGTGGCTCCCCAAAAGTCTCGTCCTCCCCGCCAACTCCACCCCTTTCTGCCATCAGAGAGGAGACCATAACCACGGTGGTGAAGAGCCCAAGACAAAGGGGAAGGGTTTCTCCTGCACGTTCTCCATCAGGTCATTCTCCTTCCCGCTCCCCACGGGCGGAGCCGGTTCCGGAGCCGGTTTATGTCTCCAAGATCAGGCAGCCCGTGCACAGACACGACCAGGAGGCAGCACCAAAATCTGCTGCTGTTCCCAGGCTTTATGTCACAGAACACGGGGACATGCAAGGGGCAGCGGCGAGGGACGTCGTTGTGGGGAGCACGGTGGAAGAGAAAAAGCCCAAGTGGGTTGAAGTGGAAGAAATAATTGAATTCAAGGTGAAAAAGTCACCAAAGCCCACAAGGAAAAGAGGTTCCTCCCCAGCAAAACAAGAAAAAGATGACTCAGGGGTGTTAACGTTCACTTTTCCCAGCTCAAGGCCGAAGCACTCCCCAGAAGATGATCCAAACACAAACAACTCCAACAATAAATTGGTGGAACAGTCAAAATCTCTGCCGAATGAGGGTCTCTCTGAAAGTGACATCCAGCCTCTGGTGTATGTGACCGAGCAGGAAGGGCCTCAAGTCAGCAGCGAAGAGAGAAACTCCCCGTGTGGGTCCGAACAATTAGGAAGCGATTCATTTATGGATTATGGAACTGAAGGAAAGAGCTGCCCACAGGAACCACGTGCTGACTACGGGTCAGACCCCACTTCCCCTCTGCTTGCCTGTGGGGGTGAGCCTTCGGTGTTCAGTTTTGGGACAGCTGCCGGACACCAACACGAAGTTCTGTTCTCCCCGCGAGTCCAGAGGATAAGGAAGGGCTTGATGAAGTGGATGTGTCTTGGCCTGTTGGAGAGGAGGTACCCGAAGTAATCCAGGACATCCTTCCTGAAGAGGACAACATCATAGTGGATGAGCCAGAGGAGCTACCCACAGACGACATCAGCACCCGAGACCGCAAGATTTTAACCCACAACGGCAAACTCTTAACTCTGGAGGACCTGGAGGATTATGTCCCTCAGGAAGGCGAGACCTACAGGTGCGGGGATCAGAAGCAGACGCGGAGAAGCCCTGCGAGATTTCTGTGCTGCAGACAGAGATCAATGAGCCGACCATCGGCAAACCGGTGCTGTTGAACCTGGTCAGGCCCGTGGTGCCCCAGCCCAGGCAGAGGTTCTTCAGCCAGTACGAGGAGCACGTCCCCAGGGGCGTGTTCGTGTCGGCCTCTCGGGTGCGGTCTGCGGGGCCTCCAACATCTCCTTCCGCGTGAGCAGCGACACCCGCGCGGCTGCTCCCGGCCCCTCCTTCACGGTGAAGCCCTCCTTCTGCACCGAGGTGCAGCGCTCCGCTGACAACGGGCAGTCCAGCTTTAAAACTGAAGTTTCCACCAGGACCCTCAGCTACGGGACTGTTGGCGAGCCTGTCACCTTGCACATCAGCACAGAGGACCTCTCCCAGAGCTGAGCAGACACTAGCGTGGTTTTTAATGCCAAAGAAAGCAGCTTTATTTAAATAATAATAATAATAATTGTTGTAGGCAAGGGGAATTGGTGGTGAAGATTACAAGGTAACAAGTACAGGGAATACCTTAGAGGGAAATATATTTAAATATGATGTGTCAAGCTTTTCCAGTCTTAATGGGAACAGTCTGTCAGAACAGTTAGTAACTTAAAAAGCTTTGATCTAGGTGAACATGTATCATTCCATAGCGGAGCAGTGATGGGAGGTTTAGGAAAAGCCTGATTCTTCTACCTATGACAGAAATATAGATGAAGTGTGTTTTTTGTCCATGAACTCAATAATTGTTTCACGTGCCAGTTTATGGTGTGGCAAGGAGGTGAAAGTATCTAAGCTTTTCAGCATCCTTCAGTAGCCCAGGACAGGGGGTGTCTCCTGTCACCATGTGGGCCCAAAGGTCATGAAGCTTCACTCTGCTTTGACTCTGCTCTACACTTGTGACACCAATTAGCTCTACCAAAATTTCTTCATAAACCTTTCAACGTACACAGTCTGGTTGCATTATTTTAACCTTCTGCCATATAATGATATATATATATATATATATATATTAAATATTACATATACCAGGGATTCAAAGGGCTGGTCAGGCCTTTTGGATGAAATCCCAGTTTGACTCTATTCAGTGGTGAGGGTTCCACTGTCGTGAAGAAGCAAGAGTTTTGTTGTTCTCTTCTGCTTTAAGTGAAAAAGACTGTCTGTTCTAAATGACTGATATTTTCAAATCCGCTTCCTAGTTGTCTGATAATGTAAATTTCATTATTCTGCATTCTAGTGTGGTGGATTTATGAATCATATCTTGTGAAACATAATTTAGTTAACATGCACTGAAAGATTAAAGTGCCGCACAAAATAATTTCTGCATCTGCAATCAAACATTAACAAAGAGCCACAAATGTGGTCTTTGCCAATAAATATGACTGGATGAGTATTTGTTCTCCTGAACATGCCAGTGGTGAAACATTCCTCCTAACAGATTGATCCATAATGTCCCTTATATGTGATTAGAGGAATTTACCACTGAGCTATGGCAAAGTAGCAGGAGCACAAAAAAATATTAAAAAAAAAAAAGATAAAAGAGCTTTACCATGAATATTCAGTTGAAACATAGATCTGTTCCAAATGTACTGGGCTGCCAGTTGCAATTGCATCATATTACTGTAACCAGGAAGGTCGAGATGCCTCGAGGAGGAACTGACTGTGGAGCTTCTCTGGAGCTTCGCAGCAGGAATGCTGCGTGAGGGGGAGGCTGAGGTGAACTGAGCACAGCCCATCCTTGTTGGCTTCACCAAAAATGGATGTTGCCCAGACCTCCAACAAGCTGCTCTGAAAAGAGATGAGCTCCCAGCCCCAAATCTTGGTGCCAGTTGGAGTCAGATGGAGCTCACTGATCTCAGCAGGACCCTGCACTGGCCCTCCCTGGTGACAGAGACATGGGGTGAAAAGTCCCCACACCCTGTCCCAGCTGAGCTCTGTATAAATGTTCAGTAGAAACAGTTTTAGTTTATGGTTTAGGGAAACCAGAAATGCTCAGGCACAGCTGAATTTCTAAGCAGAGTGAGGAGAGAGGGTGGAGTGAGTTTCAGCCTTGGGAACGAATGGATGATGTTGGCTCAGTGTTTCCCAGCCAGGTGATATTGAGGAGCTTGTTCTGGAGGCTTGGGGCAATATTCCTGCCAACAGGGACTGAATTCACAAAAGGTGCTTGTAGAAAAGTCATTTTTTTCCTTCTGCAGCTGCACCTTGTACTGACTAAAATGAACATAATGATTTCACAGCCTTTCACTTTCAACATCCACTCAGGATGTCGTGTGCACTACCTTCATGATACAGGATGCTTTTCCAGTGGTGAAGGAAATCAAGCTTCCTTTATGGTACTATCCCGTTTTTTATAACATCTCCTTGGTTTATACTGTTTGTTTTATAATGGAGCAATACGATGGATATATATATTAGTGCTTTTTTCATATATTGCACTGTACGTTGGAAAGTAACAGACACACAACAGGGAAATGCTTTCAAAGCTAAAAATATTTCTTTTATTTTGAGCCTGCTTCTGATCACAGTTATTACAGTATCAATCTAGAACAATTCCACGAAGGAAGTGGATTTGATTCAGATTTACAAAGATACTGCTGAGAAAAGAATTTGCCCTGTGATAGCCTTCAAAAAATGTTATATTCAAACAAAAGATAATGAGGATGTGTAAAGGAAGGTGGAGGTTTCCTCCTGTTGTGGTCGACACTCAGGTTTTTCTAAAGAAGCTCTAAGGCTGCACTTCAGATGGTCGTAGAAGAAATATTTATACTTTGATTTGTTAGCTCAAAGCAATTAACATCTGTTTACATTTTCTTTTGAAATTTAAGCAAAAGAGAATCAATTGAAGGGAATTTTTAAAATCCTATGCAGGGCTCTGTTCAAAAGGTGAAAGGTTTATGAGAAGTTCATTACATATACTTTCAAAATATTTTCCTAGAGGTTAAAAATTATGCTTGTAAGTGATTAAACTGTGTAGATAACTAATGAGATGTGTGGGGATTTATTTCCTGTAGATGAAAAGATACAGCTGTACGAAAGGTTTTAATACAATGAATGTTTTACTGAAATTCCTGGAGGTAAATGGGTATTAATAAAGTGGAAACTTCAGTTTGCTTGAGATACAAAAAAGAAAAAAAAATCACACACAAAAAAAAGTCAAGGGCAAGATATGCTGTTAGATGCTGAGTTTAAATCAATAAATGTCTTGCATCAGCTGTCACTGAACTCGTTGGGTTTCTGTGTTCTTTGTTACAGCACTTGATATTCCATCAGCTCATCCTCTTCTCCCACTGACTTCAGCAGGAGCTGGGTTGCAATCCAAGAATATTAATGCAGTTGGGCTCTGGCTCCTTTTTTATGGGCATTTTCAGGAGTTGAAGTGAAAAAAACCCTAATTTTAGGGACATTTTCAACTCCGGAATCTTGAATGACTCTCATCCTCTTGGGTCCTTCTCTGAGACCGAACTAGAGCTTCAAAATTTGGTCAGTCTTGAGTTCCTGGGGATGGGCTGAAGTTGTGAGGTGGAAATGCTCAAGGCTGAGATTTTAGAGCTGGGACATCATCACAGGGTGTCATCACTGTGGTGTTTGTTAGTTCTGTGTATCTTGGGGGATACTAAAGTTCCTCAGCCTGAATCAAGTGTCCAAAAGAGAGAAGTGGTGGTATCAGAGTACGGGGAGACCAGTGATCGCATATAACCTCTATATTTATATCTATACACCTGTGAATATATTTCCTAACTGAGTGTTTTATGCCTTTCCAATCATTTCACTCATTGGCAACTGCTCAGTTGACAGGACAGCTCCAGCTGGCAGAAATCACAGCAGAAACTCCAGACAATCCAGGTATTTCTCTAGGAAAATATTTAAAGTCTTCCAGCCAGCCCAGTGCTGATGAACACTGATGGGCAGTCTGGGACATCGTGTGAGCAAATCTTGCTTTTCTCCATCAACAAATTCAGGAAAGAAATACTTTGTCACCATCATGATAATTGAGAACAAAAAATCAAGTGAGATGTCTTCATCCACACATAGCCTTCAACTTTATTTTCTCAGGTCTATCATGGGAATCGACTTTCTTGAGGCCAGGAAAGGAGCAGAATCAAAACCCCTATGGGACATGCTCATTAATGTCAATGACATTAAACAAGTCAGACCTGTTTATTCCAAATGCTCTTAATTTTTTCTCAAACCATGTGATGATTTGAGTTTTCTCTCTCACTTGATGAGCAATCACATCATGAACGTGATCATTGTCTTAACCTGACCTGCATTTTCTCTGTCTTGTGATGATGTGGGGGCTTCCCTAGGTACATCCATCCCTTTGTTGTGCCTCTTCAGGATTTGTGGAAGGTTTATCAGGCAGGAGAATGGGTGAGAGGAGCTCCTGCAGTCTGTGATCCCATCCCAGCCTTCTATATCCAAACCCATCAGAAATATTCAGATGTTGTGAAGTAGGACAAACACATCACCCTAAAGCAAGGAGCAGCTTTTCTGCCAGACCTTGATGAAAAAGAGCAGCCCTTCCTTCATTCCCCTGCCCTTCTCCAGAGTCACTGATGAGGCTGATTCCTGTTCACTCCTTTTCCTTCCCTGGAGAGAACGTCTTCCTTGCACATGGGTCTGTATCAGTGCAATGGGTTCATTTCATTGCTCTTATCCAGTGGTTGGTTCTTCCCCCAGAGGGTGCTGGGCACTGCCCAGGCTCCCCAGGGAATGGCCACAGCCCCAAAGCTGCCAGAGCTCCAGGAGTGTTTGGATAACACTCCCAGGAACAGGGCAGGATTGTTGGGGTGACTGTGCAGGGCCAGGAGCTGGACTTGGATGATCCTTGTGGATCCCCTCCCATTGAGGATATTCTGTGATTCTATGATTGATAAAGGTATTTTGACAGACCAGCCAACGTGGGGTTGAGCTGGGAGATGGATCCTTTGTTCCACTGTCTGGGAACAGGCCAGGTGTTCACACAGGTGGCACAGTGTGCCCAGCCTGCTGGGATACAATTTCCAAAGCCTTTTGTGCCAAAATTCTTATTTTATCTCTCAGCTACATTCCTTCTTGCTAGAATAAGCATTTCTTCATCAACTCTCTTCCCTAGGAGGGGAAAATGATACAGTTGCAGATATTTCCACGGGTTGGATTATGGTTTTTTTATCTTCTTTTCTTCTGTTAGAGCGGAGATTAAATGCTCGAGAGACGGTGTTCATGTTCAGACTCAGATGTTTATTAATTCTTATCTGTAGTACAGTCTCACAAAAGTTGAGTTCTAGCTAACAAAGTAGAAAATGGCTCTGTCTCTATCTCTTTCCAAGGCCTTTTAAGGATAAACTGTCCAATTAAGAAATGACACCTAAATTATTTTTACTTTTAACCCAATAACCAACCACCCGTGGCCCACAATGCAGATTTTTCTACTCAATTACAAAATACCCCCCAGACCTATGAAGGAGAAGGTGAAAAAGAAGGACTGGCCTATGTCCTAAAACCTCCATCTTGCTTTATATATATTACTATATTCTAAACCCTTAAACTCTTAAGTTTTCCATCCTGTGATATCACACAATTCTATTCAAACTACACACCCACAATTCCAGTGCTGTCACTCAATTTGGAAGCCTTCTCCAAGACCTCAGGTGAAATGCAGTGTTTGCTTGGGGGTCAGTGTCTGTCAGCACAGAAAGCCTGGAATTCTCATTGACCAGGGTTCCAACATCAGACAGTGCCACTGTTTTTGTTTTTGCCTGAAGAGAGAAAAGTTGTTGTTCTTGTCTGTAGGAATGGCTCCCCCCCAGTCAGAGACGGAGACTGTGCAGGCCTCGCTGCAGCGCGCCGACCAGGAGATCAAGACAGCCCTGAGAAAGCTCATGGACTCGGCGTCCCTGCTGGTCACTCTTCCCCCGGGCATGCGAGCAGATGGTGGCCTTGGCCTTGGCCCTGCTGCCTCTGTCCCTCCAGAGCACCCAGGGGCAGCAGCCGGGCCCTCTGTGCTGGTCCATGAAGCCAGCACCCAAACCCAGACCGCCGCAGGCCACGGTAGGTTTGGCATGGAGGTGGGAGATGTTCCGTGGGAGATGTCTATAGGAATTCTTTTCCTATATCTCTGAGGGTCCAGCCCTTGCAGAGAAATGGCTTAAATAATTAGCGAGACGGCTCTTCAGGTGTGTTTTGTAAAAGCGAAAGGTTTAATAAATGCAAAACAACAAACTTACAGAAATAAAAGAAAAGCTGAGCACAGGTGTTTGAGAAGCTTCTGCACTTTGCTAAGACACTCTAAAAAGCTCCTCAGTTCTTTTGTGCTGCTTTTTTAGTACTTGATGATTCAGGTGGGCTGTTTGGTCCTTGGCCCAATGAAATCAGCAATAGGTTTTGACTTACACTTTCTAAACTCAATCACTGCTTCTGTGCTGGCACTGAGCCAATTACTGTCAAGACATCAAAGAACTTTCTGGGTTCTTTACCTTATAAGAAGTACAAGGGTGAGTCCCCAAACCTTTCCCTATACGGAAACACTCTGGTGTGGGGTGCATTACTACGAATGTTGAAAAGCTCTGGAAGCTGAGAGGCAGAAAAATATTGAACGTGCCAGTAACGATGTTTTTAACGTCATTCTTCTGCCATAACAACTTGTGTTTTGAGCAGATGAGGATTAAGAGAGGGTGTTCAGGCCTAAAGGAGCATAGAGGGTGGGCTGAGGTTAGGTTGGATCTAAGTTTGGGGCAGATCTTTCTGAAGCAGGAGGTGTTTGAAAACCATGTCTGAAATGGAGTTTGGTGCATCACCTGCCCAAAATTAAGGTAGAGGGGATTTTTTCTGCCTTGGGACTTTTCCCCTGGTCTTGCTTCAAGTACTTTTGGGGGAGAAGGTGGGGTGAGATCCCTCCTTTACATTCAGAGAATTCATTTAGGTTTATTTGGTGGGGTGGGTAAGGGTGGATGCTTTTATTTTATTGTTTGCTGTAAAGAAGTTGGAAATGTTTTAATATCCTGGACCAACTGTCAGGACTCAGGGTTTGGGTGCCTCAAGTCACCTGCATTTCACTGACCCTGGAGCCTGCACAGACTCCTTTGCAGCTTTGTGTGACTAAAACCAACTGTGTATGTGGCTGTGTCTTACCAGGAGAACAATTCCTTTGTCTTTATGTTGTTTTTAAAAAATCATGGATGAGAGACAACCCTTCCACTCTTCCTTGCTTCTGCCATAACAACTTGTCTAAGCTGTCTCTGTGTCAAGTCAGAATAACTGTTCTCCACCACTGTTAGCTTAAAGGACAATGCTAAGTAGCCTTCAGCCCTCAAACTCCAGATAATTCCTTAAAAAATAAATATTCTTACTTAAATCCTAGCAAGAATATAAGCTATTCATGGAATCAGACCCAAAATAACAGCATTAAAAAAGTGTCAGGGCTTTAAAACCTTTTTTTCCTTTCTAGTAGGAAATCATCTTTGGAAATAATCCTCTGGTGGAGTGACTCAAAATTCCTAAGTAAAATGTCACCTAGCAGATTACTTCCTCAGTCACAGCTAAAGAGAAAATACAATCATGAATGAGAGTGTTTGGCAGGTCTTTCATCTGAGCAAAACTAAACATGTGTTGGGAATTATTTTAATCAGAGGGAGACTTGACACCTCTCTCTATGATCCCATGCCTTAAATAAAAAGGAGGTAAATATTCCAATAGTGCTGGTGATGGGAAAGCACAATCCCACAACCTGAGATATCTGATCCAGTAATGCCTTGAATGACATGTTTTCCACTCCAATGGAGCTGTTTTATGTGATTTCTAGGAACAGCTGCTCTTTTCCAAAAACCAGCCAGCACCAAACATCTCTAGAGGGCTCCCAAAAATATTCATGCCTGCTGAGTAGAAGGCTCCTCTAGATTTAGCCTGTTCTCCTTAAATTAAAAAGGAGATAATGAACTTTATCTTACGGTGTGATTCCAATGGTTAATATCAAAAGACAATCAGGTACTCTTGGAATGTGAGATCAAACCAAGTTTTGAAGCTATATCTGATTTAAAAAAAATAGTAATAATATAAAAATAAATAATTATAAAAATAATAAATTATTATTATTATTATAAAATTATTGTAAAAAATAATAATAAAAGAAGAAAAATAACTGAATATCCATCAAGCTGCACGAACTTTTTGTTTTCATCAAGCCCCAGTGCCAAACTTTGTCCTGGTGTAACTTAGAGCTGTACAAGGACATTTTCCAGTGCAGGTGCAGCAATGTTGATACTAAAACATCACCAGGTCCTCTGTAAGAGTCCATAGGTCCAAAGACCTGCTTTGACCACCAGTTTACATCAATGTGCGCTCACTCATGTCCCTGGTGCTGTCTGTGGTCACAGCAGTGAGTCAGGAACTGTTTCAATGCAAAGTGAACGGAAGAATTCATGTGGACAAAGCTAACGCTGGCTTTCCCTGGAATGCATTTCAGTGGTGGACTTGGCAGGGCCAGGATGGTGGCTGGACTTGTTTTTAAAGATCTTTTTTTACCTGAATGGTTCTGTGATTCCATGACTTCCTCACAGCCATGAGTGGAACTCAAACACAGCTAAATGATCTCTCATAAAGGCTGTGTGAACCCACACTATCCTTCCAGCTGACCTGCAATTCCCTGCCTCTACCAACTGCCTTTCCCATCTTTGTCTGTGTGTATTTCCTTACAGAGCAGCCAGTTTAGCCCAGTCAGCCCAGTGCCACCACTCTGGTGTTGTCCAACCCTTTTGCTCCATGTGCTCTTTGCAGAAGTGCCAAATTCTCCTCTAACCTTCAGTGGCTGCACCCAGCTGAGCTTGGGTGGGCTCAGCTCTGGCACAAGGCACACCAGAGATGGCTCCAAGGGTCAGCTCTGGGGTTTGGGTGTGGTCTCATGGGTGGCCTGACTAACTTTCCCAATTTCTGCTGCCAGCTAAAGCACAGAGACAGGTTCCAGCTGAAGAACCAGGAGTGCCCAAGCCCAGCCCTGCTCCCTCCCAGGAAGAGGAGGTGCTGGAGGTGAAAGCGTCGGCGCACGGTTCCCATTGACAGGTAAACACCCACCTCCGTATTTCCAGGTGACACATGTGGATTTCTGAATGAATGGGGCAGAGATTGGTGCAAGAAAAGCAAGTCCTCTGTGATGGACCTGCGCAGTTTCTTGTAGTTTGTCATTATTTTCATCCAGAATCACCTGGATGAAAATTCACCCAGAATGATTTCACCCGGAATCTGTCACCCAGGGTGACAATGCTTTTTCAAAGAAGGGTAAAAAAAGAAGGTTGGAGAGAAATTAATCTCCCCCAAACCAAGATTCTTCCTATATTAATTTTAAGAAAATTACTCTTTGTCTGCTGGTTAAACAGGGTATAATCCCACACCTCTTGTATGTGGCTATGCCGTGATTTTTTTCTCTTGGGTTTCTTGAAAGAACGTCACCAGCTGCAGGGGCAGGAGGCTGGTACAGGAGAGAAGGAGATGTGGTCTGGGATGTGCACAGTGAAGTTTATATCGAGACCACAGAAAGAACTCGTGTGTATAAGACTGAGGAGAAGACTCCAACAAGTAAGACCAAACCCTGTTTCCCTTTCCCAATCCCATGATTGTCACTGTCTTCTCTTTTGGTAACAACTCCTGACTTTCTTTTAAAAAATATTTCAATTTTTTGAGTGGTAACTGTTTATTAAACAAAAAGTAATAGGTAACTGTGAAGATAAGAAACTAAAAGTAATGCCAGCATGAAGAACCCCAAATATATTGCTGTTGTACCTCTCATTTGACTTTAAACTACTGTTACATCCTAAATGGCCTGTCCTATAAATCCCATTTAGTAACTCCATTCTGTCAGCACGTGGGAAAGAAATTCCAGTGCTGTGCATGCAGCAAAGGCTCTTTTCTCACCAGGTCCTCCTTACATGCAAGTGACAATAGAGGATGTGCAGGTGAACTCCGGGGAATGTGCCAAATTCCAGGCAGTCATTGAAGGAACCCCTCAGCCCACAGTTTTGTGGTTTAAGGTGAGTGCAGACTCTTCTTTGGCTGGGAGTGAGGACTGTGGGACGGACTGTAGTGCACTATCCCACAGGGAATTTCATCTGCTCTTTCCTCCCACACCTCTCACACTGACTCTGGATGGTGTCTTTAGAGTTTGTGGTCTCACTGAACCACCACTTGTGCATCCCACCCTGCGTTGTCACCGGTCACCCTGGATCCTTTCACAGAGAGGGCAACCAAGATGGTTTTGGGGACCAAAAAAGAGCAGGAAGAGAAATTTTTTCCACCTGAGTGCCACTGAGATGTGTGCTGCAGTTTGTGGGGCAGGAATGGGATTGAGTGGTTTATCCCAATTGTCAGTGTGACTTCCAGGCTCTGTATCTTTCCTGCAACAAGTTGGTAAAATCAGTGTGAATAAGGACAATGAATATGCCATAGAAAGGAGACAAATTATTTATAATTCCTTAGAATATTGTTGCCATGTCTTACTAGAGCCTCCCTTCCAGGCTGAAGAGCCCCAATATGCTGTCAATCCTCATCTGGAAACTCTTACAGAGGACGCTGATGATGATGTAGCAAATAGTACCACACCATGGGCAAACCAAGCATTTATCAAATGATGCTTTGTGTCTTATCCCTCATTTCTTCCCTAATAATTTCTAGTATCTGGTACCTTTTAGCTCCTACCAAGCACTGAGCTGGTGCTGCCATGGAGTGATTTACTCTAACTTAAATTTTTATTAGAGTTTGATAAGGAAAAGCTCCGAAACAGAGATTTTACGTGGGGAAACAGGATTTCATCATTTCATATTTGTGGTATTATATACATATATGTACATATATATATGTACATACATATTTTTTATTATTTTATATATTTTTTTAATTTTGCATTTTACTGTCATAGGGACTTTTGCAAATGCTCACAACCTACTCTGTGTCACACACACTCCATCCTGCCCCTTTCCTCATAGCATTTATGAATACACAGGATCACAGAAAACCATTAAGGCTGGAAAGACCTCCAAGATCCCCCAGTCCAAACTCTGACAGAACACCACCTTGTCAACCAGACCCACATCCAGTTGTTTCCTGAACACTTCCAGGGATGGTGACTCCACCACTCCCCTGGCACCATTTTCTCTGTGAGGTTTGCTCACACAAATAGCTTGTGTTGTAGCTCTGCTCCTGTATCTTGCTTTTGAAGAATGGAAATGTGTTTCCATCTCAGCTTTTCCAGTGCCAAAATGTCATTTCCTTCCCTCAGGGCACTTCTCTGCTGACAGACAGTGACAGGGTGCATCAGGGGAAGGAAGGAACAACGTATTTCCTAGTCGTAGACAATGCTGCCATGGAGGACGGTGGTGTTTATACCTGCGTTGCCAAAAATGCAGGAGGGGAGGTTTTGTGCAAGGCAGAGCTCGTCGTACGTGAAGGTAATGTCATCCTCTCAGCTGTGAGGGCAATGCCATCCTCACACCTGTGAGGGCAATGCCACCCTGTCACCTGTGAGGGCAATGCCACCCTCTCACCTATGAGGGCAATGTCACCCTCTCAGCTGTGAGGGCAATGCCACCCTCACCTGTGAAGGCAATGCCACCCTCAAACCTGTGAAGGCAATGCCACCGTCAAACCTGTGAAAGCAATGACATCCTCTCAGCTAGAAAGGCAATGCCACCCTCACACCTGGGAAAGCAATGCCACCCTCACCTGTGGAGGCAATGCCACCCTGTCACCTGTGAGGGCAATGCCACCTGTCACCTGTGGAGGCTATGCCATCCTTAGACCTGTGAGGGCAATGTCACCCTCTCACTTGTGAGGGCAATGCCACCCTCACACCTGTGAGGGCAATGCCACCCTCACACCTGTGAGGGCAATGCCACCCTCACACCTGTGAGGGCAATGCCACCCTCACACCTGTGGAGGCAATGCCACCCTGTCACCTGTGAGGGCAATGTCACCCTCAGACCTGTGAGGGCAATGCCATCCTCTCAGCTGGGAAGGCAATGCCACCCTCATGTCTGTGAAGGCAACGCCACCCTCTCACCTGGGAAGGCAATGCCATCCTCTCACCTGTGGAGGTAATGCCACCCTGTCACCTGTGAAGGCAATGCCACCCTCAAACCTGTGAAAGCAATGCCACCCTCACATGTGTGAAAACAATGCCACCCTGTCACCTGGGAAGGCACTGCCATCCTTTCAGGAGGAGTTGCAGGAGTTGCTCTCACTGCCACGGCAACATGTAATTTATTGCAGCCACCTTCTGGTACCTGCATGGAATCTGTTCTGTACTCCTGTGTGGAATCTGTTCTGTGTTCCTGTGTAGCATTTATACATGGCCAGTATGGCAGGAACCAGGGTAAAAGCAAATCACAAAATCCCAAAACAGTTTGGGTTGCAAAGGACCTTAAAGATCCTCTAATTCCAAACCCCTGCCATGGGCAGGGATACCTTCTACCATCCCAGGTTCCTCCAAACCCCATCCAACCTGGCCCTGAACACTTCCAGGGATGGGGGCAGCCACTTCTCTGGGCAACCCTGAAGTTCACTTTGACACATTCTGTTATCAAATAACCCCCTTAAATAGAAGTTTAACTTCCTTAAAATTAGAAGTTTATAAGACCCCTCTAATTTTTTCTGCCTTAAATTGTCCTGTAATAACTTTGCACACTATTAGCAAGGCATTGTTGTCTGAATAATTGCCTTTATGTTTTCCTTCATTTCCAAAGCTAAGAAAGATGAAGAAGGAAAGAAAGTGGCCACCAGGAGAAAGCTCCACTCCCATTATGAGGTTAAGCAGGAGATTGGAAGGTAAATGAATTTTACAGCATCACTGCCAGGGAATATCTCATTGCCCACCTGAACTGCTGAGGCACAGGTGGGTCCTGAAAAGTCTGAAAAGCTGGAATTAAAAGCAGAAGTGGGAGGTCACTCCAAGTGTGCTGGGGCAGCTCCAACCAGAAAAAACATCCAAAAAGGCTCACAGATTCGTGCCTGGATGTGGCTCTTTGGCAACGGGAGCATCCCAAACCCATCACATCAGGCCTGTCCAAGGCACCCAAGAGCACCAGCCTTTGCCAACACGAGCCTGCATCAATTCCAGCAGCTTTCCCCTTGATGGGAACACGCTGGAGACAGCCAGGAGAGGGCAACAGCGCCTCACACACAGCGAAATGAGCTGCTTGTGCTGGAGAATCGAAGCACCGAGCAGCAGGGAGCTGTCAAAGGCCAGGGTGTGGGAAAATCCCTGCCCAGGTCTGATCAGGGCTTGTCCTTCGATTCCTGTGCAGGGGCTGCTTCAGCTTCGTGAAACGGGTGGTGCACAAAGGGAACAGGGTGTCCTGTGCTGCCAAATTCATCCCTCTGAGGAGCAAAACCAAGTCTCGAGCTCATCAGGAGAGGGATATCCTCGCCTCTCTGTCCCACGACAGGATTACCAGGCTCCTGGATGAGTTTGAAACACGGAAAACACTGATTTTGATTCTGGAGTTGTATCCTTTTTTTTGTGCAGTTGTCTGAAGAGGCTGGGAAGTACTGGGTAGAGCTCATTTTAAATATCTATGCAATTAATGAATTTTTGGTTTTTTTTTTTCCTGAGAGAAAAGGACACACACAATCCTTCTCTGCACTGCAGGACAGCACAGCTCCGTGAGAGCTCCACTGCAGTCCTCAGCTTCTGCTGGCTGAGAAAATCAGACTTGTATAAATGATGTGAATGAGTTGTTAAGCACCAAAATTATTTTCTGAAACACCTGGAAGTCATGAGCACTGTTTCAGTGAGATCCAGTCTGGATGAACATGAGGGAAATGCAGAACAGAAACCCCAAAATCAACAGGCAGATTTCAGCAGAAATTATACCAGGTTTAGAGCAGCCCAGTTCTGCAAGGACTCTGCTGCAGCAGAGACTTTCATGATGATCCCATTGCCTGGGATCACCTCTTGAATTCTGCTGGATGGGAGTGGTTCCCCATGTTCCAAAATAATCTTTTCCACGTGGTTTTGTTACCCCTTAATGCAGCTGTCAGATGCTCCAATGAAGAGCTCCTGGACCGTTTATTCAAGAAGAGCGTGGTCACTGAAGCTGAGGTAATTTCTCATTTGAAAGCTCAGAGTTGGTTTTTCCTGCATTTCCCTTTTGGAATAGGAGAAATGTCTTTGAACCTGTGATAATCTATCAAAGCAGAATCAGCCTTTACAAAGCGTTCCTATCAAATTTTCACTGCCAGTTGGGTTTCTTTAGGGAATAACTACAAACAGTCAAGGGGGTTTGACCACCAGCATTGCATTCTACCTAAAAAAAAAATTATATTTGCTCTATTGTCGTATTTGCTCTACTGTCATAATTTCTTTGCTGTCTGTCATCTGCAGCTCCTATCTCCACTTACTTAATATCACTTTATCCCCTTGTAACTGTATTCTATCTATTCCCTTTCTGTCTTTAAAAGAAAAGTGGAAATTATGGTTTCTAAGGGATTCTTTTTACATCCTTGGTGGTAAAAGTTCAAAATGTTTCCCATCTCCCATCTAGTAGCCAGGTGTCCAATATTTATTGGTAAAACAATTTTTTTTTTAGAAATTCTCAGAGGGAAACAGAGTGCTTTGGATTGGGAGGACCTTTAAAGAACAAATCTTGGTGAAATCAAGGACTCTTCTATTTACTCACCCTGTTTACTAACTGTTTATTTATTAATTGTTTAATAATTGACTCAATTCTCAGGTCAAACTGTACATCAAGCAAATTTTGGAAGGGATCAAATATCTTCATGACAACAACATCCTTCATTTGGACATCAAGGTAATGAGCAATGACCAGTCTGGCTTTTCCCAGCCTCTTGCTGGCCAGGGTTTGGGTGTTCTCTGTTTGAATTATTCTTACAAGTCAAAATACTCCCTGCTCTGGAGAAAAATTCCCCCATTTATTATTTTTTTTCCATTCAACAGCCGTTGAATATCCTCATGGTTTATCCTGAGAGGGAAGACCTGAAGATCTGTGACTTTGGATTTGCCCAGAGGATCACACCCGTGCAGCCTCAGTACAGCAAATATGGCTCTCCAGAGTTTGTTGCCCCAGAAATTGTTTCCCTGTCACCAGTGTCAAAAGCAACTGATATCTGGTAATCTCTCATTTTCTCAAAAAGCTTTTCCAGCCCCTCAATGGCCTGAATTTCCATTAGCTGTTAATTAATAAATGGAGCAGGGATAATAACACAAGAAACTGAAAGCGAATGTTGACAATCCAAAAACCATCAAGGCTCTTTAAAGCTCCTTCTGTCTAATTTTTTTCAGCCATAATTGAACTCTGACTGCTAATTAATGCAAAGGAGATGATCTCTATTCCAGGCATCAACTAGAGGGAATAACCCTAAAGCCTTCTAGAAAAGGCTCACAAAATTAAAAAAAGAAGTATTTTGAGTCTTTTCCTCTATCTGTGCTTTAAAAATGAAGGATTGCTTGAGAACAATTTTAAAAAATATTGAAGGGGGAAAATAGATGGAAAAAAACCCAATAGCTTTTGGGATTTATTATCCTTGAAAAGTGAGGAGAAGGTGATCTTGCTGTTCCAGGGTGTCCAGTGACAGGAAGAGGGGCTTGAGAAGGATGGAAAAATAGTGACAAAAAATGACATTTGTGTTCCCTCTCTCCTCAGGGCTGTCGGAGTATCACATATTTAAGGTAAATAAATCTTGGAAACACTCCCTCAATAACCTTTGTCCATCAGAGCCCTCCAGTACTTTCAAGTGAGTGGAGCATTCAGTCCTTCATAATAAGGACAATTTATTTTGTGGTTTCCTCATTTTCTCATTGCTCCTCACGGACATTGTAAGTCCCAGGCATGGAGCCCCTCAAGTATTTAAAAACCCCATAAGCATTCATGCTTCTGCATTTGCACAGAAAATAGAAATCTAAAACCTGTCTCCTTTCATTTTATGGTGTTCAATAAACAAGCCTGACTGCAAGTCTCCGTTTGCTGGGGAGAACGACAGGAAAACTCTCCTAAATATCCAGAACGGGGAAATTTCATGGACCATCCCTGATGTTGTTCACTTGAGTGAGGATGCAAAGGACTTCATGAAAGGGATCCTGCAGCAGCACCCCAAGTGAGTGCCCTCCTGTCCCTCCCTCTGTGCAGGGCTGTTGGTGTCCCAGCAGACACATCCCAGCTCATCATTTGGATTGAAAAGTAGAAAGCTGAGTGAGATCTGGTGCATTTTGCTCTAATTCTTCCTTATTAGTCCCCATTCCCCAACCCACAACTGGGATATTTGCCAAATTGGCCTCTCTCTGGTGTGGTGATGTTCTTGCTCCCTGTCTCCTCCAGGCTGAGGAGTTTCTGGAATGACACAGACGAGTGGGAAGAGCACGGACTGGTATGAAGGCAGTTATCTGAGAATTAAATAACATTGACCACATTCATTAAGCAATTTCAAGCACAAAAGTTGGCTTGAAGGCATATTTACAGGCACTTGGGTTTAATTTCATTTCTACTCTTTCTGCCTGCTGCCAAAGCTATTTTCACTCTGGCCACCTAAAGAGGCAAAGCCACTCTCAAAGCTGCTCTAGACACCCTCAAACCCCTGCAGAGAGCCATGAGCTCTTCCTGAGCATCTGTGGGGAGTGGCAGACTGAAAAAGGAGGAGATTTTCCCCTCAGGGGAAGGAAACCTTGAGTTGGAAGCTGCTGTGTCTTTTTGGCTTCTCTGCTCCAAATCAGCATCCTAAGGGCACAGCCCTGAGTGTACCTGGGTGTCTGCATGCAGCAGCACCTTCAGGAAGATCAGTGATTGCTGTTGGAGGTGATTTCCTACTAAAATGTCAATCTGTTCTCTTACCAGATCCAGGCCGAGTGCTTTGGACTGTCTTTCCCACAAATGGTTCATGGTAAGTTTGTCCTGGTCCTTTATTAGTAAATTTTCCCTAATATCCAATCTAAACCTCCCTGGTGCAACCCGAGGCCATCCCTCTTGTTCTCTCACATCAGTACAGAAAGGAAACTGGCCTTGCAGACCAAAGTTAGGGTTTATACTCCAAAGCCTTAAACCACTAAGGAAAAGAGTAAAAAATTAACAGCAGCAAAAAGGATTTAATGACAGGTATTGAGCAGGGCTTGATTTAATCACTGAAAGGATGGTTTTGTCTGCAATTTAACTATGAAAGGACTGCAGCATTTGATCTACTGTAACTGTCCTAAATTAAACAATTGTGTTAAGAGAGAATTCCACAAAAACCCACAAAAACTTCTCAAGAAATGAAATCAGGATTTTTTAACCAATGGTTTTCCTCTCATTCCTCCTGGCAGCACAATGTCCCTCTTGAAGCAGCTCATTTCATTAATACCAAGCAGCTCAAATTCATTGTGGCTCGGAGCAAGTGGCAGGTGAGTTGCCCATAATCTGTGTTGATTCTCTTTAGTTATATTTATTTTTAATTGCATCTGAATCTTTGAAAATCTTTTAGGGTTGGGACGGTGAGCTCAGCAGAGATCTGAGCATGGCTGGGAGTAAGGAAAAAGCCCAGGAGAGATGGATGTGTCAGGAATTAATTATCTAGGCTTTTTACTGCCTGGAAACCCATGCAGGTGTCTGTGAGACACAAGGTTGTGTCTAAGTTAGGTGCCCTCAGCTGCTTTTGCAATTGGAGCTGAATTACAGACAGGTGCCAAGAAAATGCCTCTTTTCCTGAAGTTCTCTCAAATAATTGGATTGATTGCCTTCTGAACATGCCAGTTTCTCTCTGCTGGCTGGAAGGAGAGGCCCAGCTTCAACTGAGATGGTCCACAGGCAGAATTTAGAGCAGAGGAATCCCATCTCCTACACTTGGTAGCTCTTCTGCTGGCCTAAGTCACTGTAGGTTGCATTGCAGTCAAAGGATTTAAAGCCATCCAGTCCAGGGAGTCTCTCATCTGATGTTTTCCATCAAAAACATCCTATCTGTTTTGAGTGGCCAGACAGTTTGGAAATCTCAAATAGAGTTCTGTTTCCCCCAGTCACAAGAGCAAGTGGGTTCCTTTAAGTTAATTTTATTTCATGTCTGTGAATGAGGGAAGAGAAAGATTTGGAGAGAAAGTGAGGACTGGATTGGTGACATGAGCAGGGGGTGGCAGTGTCTAATTAGACCCATGGGTGTGCTATTTTGGGGTGCAGGAGTTCATTTTGCTGTGTTTACTTCCCATACTCCCACCATCTCCTTGGCTGTGTCTTGTTCTCCTCCTCAGCGCTCCCTGATGTGCTACAAATCCATCCTGGTGATGAGGTCCATCCCAGAAATCCTGGAAAGGACCCACGACAACAGCTCCCTGGCCATCTCCCGACACCTCATTGAGGAAAGCACTTCATCCAGCACCAGTGGCTCCTCTTCAGACAACGAGAACTCCAGTTTCCCCAAAAAGAGGCACTTTGGCTCCACCCCAGAACTGCACTTGCCTGTATTTGATGCCCCGAGCCATCCCGAGCCTCTGACATGTGCAAGTGAACGGGAGCACTCCAAAGCCTCCATCCCTCCAGTGAAACCCATGAGGAGGAAATATGCTTCGATGAAGGCTGAGGTGGGGGATAAATCACCCACAGAAAGCAAAGAGCTCATGGCCAGTATCTTACAGGAGAAAGAGGAGAGGCTCCTTCCCAGCCTTCGGGAGAGCTGTCCCAAAAAAGCGGCACTGCCGAGCCTTCATCCCTGAGGGCTTCCACAGCAAGCACATCACCTGTGCATCAGAAAGAAAAACCAGACACATCTTCATCTGAAAAAGACAGAACTGAAGAGGCAAGGGAAGGGACAGAAAAGCCATCTGCCTGTGTTCCCAGGCAGAGTGTCATTAAAAGCACCTTCTACAGCCAAGCAACCGAGCTGCCTGCAAGGCCGCCTTCCTCACCAGGCAGGGAGTTCAGGAGGCACCTGGACAGAGCCAGAAGGACATTCCGGAAGGCTGGGTATTCCAAGGTGCCCCTCAGTGGCCTCCGTGAACCCCTCCTCGAGCAGTTTGAACTGGAAGAAGAAGAAGAAGAAGGAGGAGATGATCGCAGGGAAAGTTTGCTGGGATCCTTGACCAAATCCGCCTCGTTTGACACTGCCAGGAAGCCGCCACACCCTGCCATTGCTGGCGCCAGCCGCAGCCGTTCCCTGGATGACTACAGGCTGAGAGCCTCCAGATCCTTGAGGGAACAAGATATTCTGGAGGAGGACTGTGATGTGTTGTCCCAGGAGAGCTGCCCTGAAGGCAGCGATCACTGCGACGTTTCTGCGGGGCCTGGCAAGGGATGTTCTGCGGCCACAGCAGAGCAAGGGGTGGCCAGGAGAGGCAGCAAGGATTGCTCAGGGGAGAAGCCCTCTCCCTCCACGCACTGTGAGGGGAATGGGTGCCCACCTGCTCTTATACAGCAGCTGGAGGGACTCCCAGTGTCGCCTCACAGGAGTGAGAACAGGAAGCGTTTACTGAAGAAGTCAAAAGCCACTGAGGTTGAGGAGGACGTTGAATGTTTGGAAGGGAAAAGGCCCATTCCAACTGACCAGCACTCAGGTGTAACAGCACCATCAGCTGAGAGCACAGAGGGTAAATCTGCCTCTGGCCGTGCCTCTGACTCTGATTTTCAGGAAGGCAGAGTGTCCATTTCAACCCTCACACAGTCAGAGACCACCCCAAAGTCATCTCCTCCGAGTAAGGGAAGTGTGTGTCTGCCCCAGGGGTCTGCTCCCACCGACACCCCCAGATCTAACAGCTGGAAGCTTGCTTATCAAAAGGACAGCCCCAGCCCCACCTTGGAAAGACAAAAGGCAGAAACATTCAGATGAAAATGCTACAGCTCATGGCGCTGCTGAATCTGAACTCATGGAGCATGAAAGCTCTGCTGTTCCAGCAGAACAAACAGAAACTGATTCACTTCCAGTATGTAAAGACAAAAGTGAGGAAATTCCTGGGAAAAGTGTTCCAGCAGCTACTGTCATGCTGGACAAACAGCCAGGTACCTTCACTGCTGGTGAAGATGTTCCTCAGAAGCTGAAGACCCACAAAGATGTGAGATCTGCTGTCCTGGGAGATGCAGAAGCAGCTGTTACAGGAATCACTCCACCATCAGCCCACGGTGATAAAAGCCAGCACACAAGAAGGCTCCTGTTCACTTAGACACAGCATCAGCTGTCCTGAAGGGAGAGCAACTCCTGTTCCCAAAATCCCACCACCAGGATCAGTGCCAGCTCTGGTCTCTGGTGGAGCACAGAAGGCTCTCAGCAAGGAGAAACTTGCTGCTCTGAGGAGTAAAAGCTCAGCTGTCACAGAGGTTGTTTCCAGTTTGGCCCATGAAGGAGCTGAACCCCAGAAGGTTCCTGAAGGCCACAGCTCAGAGCCTGCTGCCTTGGGGAGCACACACCCAGCCAGAGCTGCGTCCTCCCAAAGCACTGCCCTCCCTCAGGTCTGGGAGAGTGAAAATCAAGAACATCCAGAGGTGTCAGTTCACAGGGAGATGAGGTCTGTTGTGGCAGCAAGTGGAAGTCGAGCTGGACAAGCTGTGGCTGGTCCTCTTCCCAAGGCTGGACACAGGGTGCTCGAGCAGCACAGGGCTGGGATTTTGGATGGTCTGGAGAGTGGCAGTTCAGCTCCATTAACTGCTTCACAACCAGAAGTTGCTCCAGCTTCAGCCTATGAACTGGAATATGAGGAATATCCAGAGGTTGATGGGGAGGGTGGAGGCAGTGCCTTAGAAAGTGGAAGATGTGATGCTGGAAAAGCTGCCCCACCGCTGCTCCGCGGGGATCACGGTCAGGGGTTGCCACACCACAGATCTTCTTTTTACAGTGACAGGAGTCTGCTGTGCTGGAGGGCTTAGTGGATGAGATGGTTTCCCTGTCTGAAGAGATGAATGTTTGGGCAGAATCAGTTTCTGGAGAGAGGGGAAGCAGGAGGCACATTTCTCCTCACAGAGAGATGTTCTACAAAGGCAGCCAAGCACACATGGACTCCTCCTTCCCTTCTGTCCAGCAGGGTGGAAGAGGAGAAGCCTCTGAACAGGATGACCTTGCAGAACCCTGCCTTGCTGTGAGTGAGGAGCCAGGAGTCCTGGAAGGGCAGGAGCACAGACAGTTCCTCACGAATGTGAGCACCTGGAGGACTTGGCATTTGAGACCTCCCCTTCCAGCCGGGAGAGCGTTTCCTCCACAGAGAGCCTGGACACTCAAGAAAGACCCATCCACGTGCCAGTGATCAAAGACACTGGGAAACACCCAGAAGTTTCTTTGGTGAAAATCAAGGACCTGTCAGATGAAACACCCAGTCATGGCAGTGGCCCCCAAAAATTTGACATCTCGGAAGTGGAGCCTGCCTACATGAATTTCTCGGATTTGTACGACATTGTCTATTTTCCATTTGAGTTTCTGAGCTACAAGAAGCCTTCGCCCAAACCAGTTCCTAGGAGGTTTATGTTTCTTGGTGAAAGGGCAAGGTCCCCTCCTGCAGGACACCTCCATAAGGATAAAAGACTTTGTATCAGGGAACAGGAAGACAAGAACAGGAAGAACCGTTTGGAAATATCCGAGGATTCTAAGGCAGCTCACTTACCAGCCACGGGGAAAGGGGCAGAGAGCCATAAAGAAATGTACAGCTCCCAAAAGGACTCCAGTGGGAAGCAGAAAAGCTCCTTCCACACCAAGCCTGGACTCTTTAAGCCATATGCAAGGTCTCATTCAGTGGAGCAGTCGGTGGAGCAGAGTCTGAAGAAGAAAGTAAAAGCTTCTGTTGCCCATATTTCAAGAATCCTAAAAGGAAAGACATCTCCTGAGCCAGAGGAAGGTAATTATTTCCCTCTGTTCCTTCAAAGATTTGCTGCCATAACTAGGCTCTGCTACAGCTGCCCTTTCCCCCCCCCCCCCCCCCCCCCAGCATATCTGAAGCTGTGGTTAGACTGGAATTACAAATCTGGCTGTGGCAGGTTCTGAAATCAGCAGTCTCCACCATCAGGTCTCTGTTACTGGCTGGCTTCAGTGCAGAGTCAGCTGGGTTAATCCACTGATGGAAGGGGCTCAGAATCCCTGTTTGAGGCTGCACAGAAGCAGATCAGGGCTGGGTGTTGCTTTCCTTGCTGCAGTTGTCATCTGTCTGTGGCAAATCTCTCAGGTTAAAGTGATGGGAGAAGCTGAAGTCACCCTGGCCACTGGACATGGGGATCTGTCCTTTCTTTTCTGCCATCCCTGGATATTCCCTGTTCTTCCAGGACACTGCTCTGTTTGCAGCAGCTGTCACAGACTGCCCTGTACATCCAATTCTGGTTAATGAGGGAACCTGTGACTATTTATGTGTGAAGGCAGAACTGTCACTGCCAATGGATGCCACGGGGAGAAGGATGGCCTTGAATGACTTCTCATCCTTTCTCACAACAGAGTTTGGTGAGCTGGGAAGTGAGTCAGCAGAAAAGGAGCTGTTAATAGGGGCTGAAGGATCTCTGAAGAGGAAATCAGCGCTCCCTTCATTCAAGCTACCAAGCCTCACCCCAAAGGAGAAAGGTATGCTGTGGCAGGAGTCATTGGTTTGTTTTACTCTCAGAGGAGAGAATTCAGGAAAAAATTGCTTTTTCCCCGCAAGTTTGCCCTTGACTCCATCAGGAGCATTCTCCAGGTCATGTTACTGTCCAGCATTCAGCAGAGCTCAGACAAACACTGGGAAGGGCAGCTGTGGGAGGCTGGCAGCCCCTGGCCACTGTGGAGAAAACCCCTGGAGAAACACAGAGAAAACCTGAGTTTCCCCTTTCCCATGGAGATAGGAGCAGATTTGATGCTCTACAGGGTTTTTTCTTCTTCAATTTCCGTCTTTCATGTCTCTTTCTCTCTTCTTGTGTTGTCTTGATCACGGAATCATTTAGTTAGCAAAGACCTCTTAAGTTTACCGAGTCCAACCATTAACCCAGCACTGCCAAGGCCACCACTAAACCATGTCCCCAAGTGCCACACATCTGTTAAATCCTGCCAGGGATGGTGACTCCCTGGGCATCCTTCTCCAGTCCTTGACAACACTCTATGAAGATATTTTCCCTAATATCCAAACCAAACCTCCCTTGGAGCAACTGGAGACCACTTCCTGTTGTCCTATTTGATCCCCTCATCCTTGAAATTCCATAATTCAGTTTTGCCCCACATTTAGG
This sequence comes from Acrocephalus arundinaceus, assembly GCA_021534815.1. NCBI lineage: Eukaryota > Metazoa > Chordata > Aves > Passeriformes > Sylviidae > Acrocephalus > Acrocephalus arundinaceus. The sequence continues at coordinate 50,096,408 of JAJEOU010000373.1, read as the reverse complement.
CTCAGCCAGAGGAAACCCCTTGCTGTGACAGGGTCTCTCTCTGCTCTGAGCTGTTCTGCTGCTTTAGCTGTACCAGGGCTGGGCAATGCAGATATTCCCCATGGATTTTCCAAGGTCCATCTGGATCTGTCACACTACACCCATGGGTGAACAGGGTTCCTTCAGCTGTGAGCTCTGTGCCCGAGGGATTCTCCAAATGGTGGTCAAAGGAATGGGAGGCCATGAACCAGAAAGGTTCTTGACCCCATTAAAAAATGCTTTCTGATGTCCTCCAGGGGTTTGTTTTCCACAAAGCTCTCCAGGCTGATAAAATCTTGCACGTGGCCAGAATAGAATAAACTACGTGAAGGTTTATCAAGTCTGAGGGTTGGCCTGCAACTTCCCAGAGTGACTTAATGATAGTGAGACAATTTCTCTGGACATGCTATGTAAAACAAAAGGTTTTAATAGTGACAAAAATAAGAAACATCATCAAACAAAGAAATATAAGTTGAACACAGTGTAGAGAACACTCTTATACTGGCTAAGGCAGCCCAAAAAATCGATGGAGCCCCTCTGTGCAGTCTTTTTAATACTTGATGGTCCAGGTGGGCTTTTTGGCACCTTGCCCAATGAAATTGGCAACAGGCTTTGAGGTACATTTCCAAAGCCCAACCAGTGCCCCTGTGCTGGCATTGGCCCAGCCACAGTGAGAGCATCACAGAAGATTCCAGTCCATTTTCCTTTTAAGTTCAAGGTAAACTGCAACTCTCTTCCTTATACAGAAACACCTGCTTGGGTGTCGGGGTGTGTGAGAACGAGGTCGACAGTGGGGATGGTGATGGGACAAATGGAGATGAGAGATCTCTGGAGTCAAGGCTGGTTTTGGAGCATGAGGTTTATTGCACAGGGTGTTGATGAAGGGGCCCTGCTACAGCTGCCAGCAGGAGCAGGCCAGAGAGAGAGAGAGAGGAAGAAGAAGAGGAAGAAGAGAAGAGGAAAAAGAGGAAAAAGAGCGACGTTCTCATTACAATACATTAAATCTTCCTCTATACTGAATATTCTAATTTACACCAATCTAGTACAAATCCTACAGCATTTACATACAGCCTATAAGAATCACTACATTACCGTACTGTGTTCTATTTTAAACCCTAAAAACGACTCTTTAGACCACTCTCACCAAGCTAGCAGGGTCTGCTCTGACCCTTGGACTCTTGTAAGGAGAAGGACATTGTTTAATCAAAAGGGGATTACCTTCAGCCGGCCATACCATTGTTTTCCAGCTGTTCAGTGACTAAAGTTTGGCATCTTAGACATCGAAACTTGCTTTCAATTCTATTTCACTTACAGGTTTCATATTCTCTAAATCTAAGCAGTCATATTTATAAGGCTTTCCTGTTTCATCCTCCCCAACATCATGCATTACTACACCAGGCTGTTCTGAATTCCCCTTTCCCTCCTCTCTGCAGCCCCATCGTTCGTTGAGGAGCTCGTGGACCAGGCTGCGGCCGCCGGACAGTGCGTGACACTCTCGTGCCGGACGGCACCTCACTCCTCCCTGAACATCAGCTGGTTCAGAGGTACACTGCCACCCCTCCAGAGAGCCCCTGACCCCGGGACAGGCCTGAGCTTTAAACACCTTGGTGTCAATTTGCAGGGAACTTACTGATACAATCTTACAGGAGGCCAGAGTGTAATGAGCGCCATGGCCAACAAGGCCATGAGTGTAATGAGGTCTGAAGTCTGACCTGCAACCTCCCAGAGTGACTTAGAATAATATTTGAGAGGTTCCTTGGGTGTGCTTTGTAAAGCAAAAGGTTTTAATAAATGAGAAAATAACAAATGATACAAAAACAAAAGGATAAAGCCACGCACAGGTGTCAGAGAAGCACTTACACCTGGGTGGGACACCCCAAAAAGCCCTGAGCATCTCTGTGCTCTTCTTAAATATTATATTTTAGGAGGGCTTTTGGCTTGTGCCCAATAGAAACTATCTGCATTTCAGAAGAACAGTTACAGAGACCAACAGGTGCCTTTGTCCTGTCACTGGGCCAATTACGACAAGAGAAACACAGAAAATTCTGGTGCTTCTTCATTAAAAGTCGGTGTAGCTGAAACAAACCCCTTTTTCTTATTTGGAAACATTTGTCTGGGTGTGGAAATGCACTGCTACAACTCACCTCTCCCATCTGTTGCTTTCCAGATGGGATACCTGTCCAGGGCAGCAGCCGGATCCTCATCTCATCCACGCTCAAACACTTCCAGCTGTTAACGATTCTCTCTGTCAATGCTGAGGATTTTGGTATTTACACCTGTGTGGCCACAAACTCACTGGGCTCAGCATCCACCTCTTGTGTCATAAGGAAAGCAGGTGAGAGAAGGAGTAGCTACAGAAATTGGTAATTAAGTACTTCTGCCCCCAAAAATGTAACCTATCAATACCTTTGAGGTGAGATTTCTGCACATGGCTGCAGAGGAGCATCTCTCCCTTGCTGTGGTCCACAGCCTGTGCAGGGTTCATTCCTCTTCTTCACTCTTTATTTTCTCTCCTGGATTAAAGCCACTCCAAGACAAAATCTTAATGCTGAGTTTAAATTAGGGATGGTAAAATTGCTGTTCCACTAGCTGTGTGTATATACATATACACATAAAAAATATACATGTTTTATATATATATAAATAATATCTGTGGCTGAGACATGCTGGGTGTAGAGTTTAGTATCACAGCAGTGCTGCTGTTAACACTCATGGGGTTTGTGCCTCCTCTCCACAGAGGTTCCCCCCAGCCCTCCACCCCCTGACATCGTGGAGGTCTACAAGGATGCGGTGCAGGTGGTTTGGAAACCTGTGGAAACCAACACCCCTGTCCACTACACTGTCCAGTGCAAGACTGAAGGTAAAGTGCTGTTCCTTATGCTTTGCATCCTTAAAGATGTTCCTTATGCTTTGCAAGGAACATCTCAGTTTGTATGATCTCTTCACCAGCTGGATATTTCATTATTAGTCAGAAACAGCCTGGTTTAACTCCACAATTTAATTAGGAATGGGATTCATACAGCTATCATTTAACCATCTAAAAATTAGGGGTTGTGCTGGTTAAATCAGCCTGAGATTTGCATATTCATACCGAGGATTTGCTAAAGTGTGAATCAAACAAGGCTGCAGGGATGCTACAACCAAAAAGTGAGCAGCTACAGGAGAAAATGCCTGGTCTGATATGCAGCTCTGAGTAATCTGACAAAATTAGACACTAATGAAACAACATCATCCCAGGCTCAGGCTCTCTGTACAGTCTTGGAGACAGATAATTTATCAAACAGGCAATTTATCCTCTGCTGAACAGCTGTGCTTTCTTTTCCTGTTGACTGTGGAGAAACCTCAGGGCAAAGAGCCAGGACAAAACAACCAAAGTTTGACAAAACTGCATCAACCTTTTGATATTCTCTTTTGAGGCTTGGTCCAGAGGCTGATGAAAGTCAGGGGACCATTTAATCATGGAATAGTTTGGATTGGAAGGCACCTTAGAAACCATCTGATCCCAGTCCTCTGCCATGGACCTTCCACCATCCTAGGTTGCTCCACGCTCTGTTCAACCTGGCCTTGGGCACTTCCAGGGATCCAGGGCCACCCACAGCTTCTCTGGGCACTCTGTGTCAGGGCCTCACCACCTCTGAATAACAAATTCTTCCTGACATCTAATCTAAGTCTCTCACAGTTTAAAGCTGTTCCCACTCGTCCTGTCACTATCTGCCCTTGTCTAAAGTGGATGTTTTTCCTGCTTAGTTACAAAAGCTTTTTATCAAATCCCCAAGGCTGTTCTGCCTCTCTTGGGATGGATTTGCTGTTGTTATTGTGAGTGTGACGTCTGATAGCAATTCCTGCTGCAGCCACACAAACACAGCTCTTTGGATTCAGCCACTCCATGTTCCTTCACTTAATTCTCCAAACAAACAACAATTCTCCAAACACATGAACACGCCCTTCTGGATTAGCATGGGCAGCAGCTTTCTGCCCTTTCTCTCTTGAGTTGGTGTGAGTCACTTTCCCTCCCAACATTGCTTTCTTTATCATTATTCCTTTTGACACAACTGTGGGAGAGATTTTGGGGAGGATATAAACACAAGTTCTTCCAATTAGTAAGAAAAATGGGAAACAGTATCTACAATTTTCCACTGCATTCTGGCAGTTCCAGTGCATTTGGCAAGAACATGCAAAATCCTGCTCTCCTGAACACAGGAGATTGAGATAAACAGGAATAAATTCCTTGTTTTATCCATTATTTGAAAACAGGCTTTTCTACGCTGCTTCTGCACATATTTTTCTCTATTTCTAAGCTGTATCTGCTCCTCCTTGCACAAACAGCCCCCAGTTCAACCAGTACCCTGTAAAATCATTGATACCTTGGGTTTGAGTGGGGAATTGCTGCTTATCCAATGGTTTGAGGCTTTTTGCCAGAGTTTATTTGAATGGAAGGATGGGTTTAATCTCAGGGTGTTGCAGGGAGTTGGGTTCAACCTTGAGCACAGCAGCAAAACAGGAGATGCAGCATCATGTGAGAGGAATGCTGATTAAATATTTGCTGGGGGTTTTCTCCTTCCGAACTAAGCCCCATGAATAATGAGTCCAGAATGTACCTACAATTTCAGTTCGTGAAAAATCATGTGAGTTTCATAAAAACTGAGTAAAACCACTCATTTTTCAAACACTGGGTTTGCTGGGATGATGTTAGTGGATGGTTCTGTCCAGGAATCCTGCACCTCATGATCTCAACTGGATTCAAGACAGGACCAACAGGAAAAAAAAAAAATCGTGATTTATCTTTTGTTCAGAGTTCTTGATGTATATTTCCAGTAGAGTTTGGTGGCATGAATTAGATAAGGAGAAAAAAATACAGGAAAATTTCACCACTCCTCTGGAACAATATTGGCACAACTTGGATTTACCAGATATAAACCAGCTGATTTTAGAGAAGAGTAACACAGGTACAGCCCCAAAGCTGGCCGTGGTAAGTTGGTTTCTCCACATTCCCAGCACATAAGTAAAGCTGGTAGAAAAAACCAACAAAAAACCAACAAAAAACACAACAAAAATCCCAAATCTCAAAAAATCTCCAACCCATTGTGACCATCTAAAATGAATCCTGCTCTCTTTTCTCTCTTCCCTTGGTTAAGATGGGGAATGGACAACTCTTGCTTCTGACATCACCGACTGCTGCTACTATGCCAGAGATCTCCCCCAGGGCTTCATTTACCACTTCAGGACAGCCTGCACCAGCAAGGCAGGGATGGGCCCCTACAGCGAGCCCTCTGCCAAAGTGAAAATCGCTGGGAAGGATCAGATGGGTAAGACCAAACACCAAGAAAACTTTGGGATATTCCTGCATCAAACCCACTGCATCCTTTTAGATGTGGGCCCAGAAGCCAAGAGCAAGTGAACCAAGGCCAATTCCACTTGGCTTAGGGTTGTTTGGGGCTTTTGCATCTAAAATTAAATTATTTTCCAATGATTTTTTAATTCTGGACACAGGGGAATAGGTATAAACATTAAAACCCCCAATAAGATAAAAATATCCTGTAAATATAAACAATGTGTAACTATATAAAATTTAATAATAAAACCAAAATGTGGGAACTGTAGATTACCTGTTGAAGACACAGTTTAGATTTGAGATTATGAGGAAATGGGTCTTGTACAATAAATGTTTTACTAGAGGCATTTATCTACTAATATAGATCTTGAAAACTCTGGACTTGCTTATATTATGGACAAAATCCTAAATTCAGTAGTGAACTTGTCTATTCTGGTGTTTTCCATTGGGAATTATTGTCCTTCCGTGGTGAATTTTCCATCTGTCTTTTGTCTCTGAAGTAAAGAAATCTCGATTTGCTATTTTTGTCACCTGTTTGACTACTCTGTACTGCACATATGTTTTTAAAATTAAGAGATCCATGGCCCCACAGCAAACATATCCTCATAGCAGGAGAAATGTCCTTTCTGTGAAGAAACAGAAGGATGGTCTAGCTGGAAATTCCTCCCAATGGAAAGGATTGCTCTGTAAAAATCAGTTCACAGAGGTATTTTTAACTCACCCCGAGTCCTCTGCTTTTATTTTTCTCAGGATTTGTTATCACATCTCAGCGTGTCCTGCTTTTCCAACCAGATGCTTTAAAGGGATGCTTTACTATCTCAGGGAGTGCTTGGACACAACCACACACCAGAATCCGAGCAACAAGTTCCAGCTGCTGCTCTGAAATGTCCAACCACAAAGTTTCTAATTTGTCAGTTTTCACCATATCCCGAGGATTTGTTGTGTAGAAAATAAGAAACAGTGGCTAAGATGTTTGATGCCACAGCACACAATATAGAATCCATCTCGTTCTGTCTGGAGTGGCCACACCAGGGAATTTTGGGGTGGACAGAGCAGAATTTGTTGCATTCCAATAGCAGTGGGTGCCACAGCTGGACACAGAGTGAACCTGGAGGAAGCTCGGCTTGTCCTTGTTCATGGATAGCAGGGGAGACTCAGAGAGGCTCCAGTTTCTACACAGAGCTGTTTCCCCATGTAAATCCTGTCCCCTTCTCCCTGCAGAGCTTCGTGCTGCCACGCAGGAGGTCACATCGGCTGCCCCTGAAGAAGAGGGTGAAATGATCACACCTCCTGAGCCCTTCCCAACCTACCAGACCTACGCCTTCCAAACTGAGATCAAAAGGTGGAGAATCCAGCTCAGTTCTTAATAACCCAGAGGGAAATCCCACATGTGATGGAGCAGCTCTCCTACAAAGAAAGGCTGAGAAAATCGGGGTTGTTCAGCCTGGAGAAGAGAAGCTTTGGGGTGGCCTAATTGCACCTTCCTGAAAGGAGCCTACAAGAAAGATGGGGAGGGACTTTCTATAACAGGGTTTAGGGACAGGACAAGGGGATGGATTCAAACTGAGAGTAGGTTTAGATTTGATATTAGGAAAAAATTGGTCCCTGTGAGAGCGGGGAGGCCCTGGCACAGGTTGTCCAGAGAAGCTGTGGCTGCCCCATCCCTGGAATGGCTCAAGGCCAGGTTGTTTCACCACCCTTACTGTAAAAACACCTTTTTTCCTCATATCTGGTCTAAATCAACCCTCTTTCAGTTTAATATCATCCCCCCTTGTCCTGTCACAACAGACATGCTGAGCAGGTGGCCAGCCACTTGATTTATCATGAGCCTAGAAAAATTTTCTTGTCCTTGCTGCACCATCTTTTGCAGACACCACTTCAGTCAGGATGCTGGGATTCCACTTTCTCTACCTAGAAGAAAGACACTGATTTCTGTTGCCAGCAGTGGTAGTTCTCTTGCTCTCTCCTCTCTCTCCAGAGGAGTTAAGCTCTCACTCCTGTAATTTAAAGTGACTGTACAGTTTAAAGACACAGGGGGACGTGCAAACTGTGACAGCAGATGCAACAACTCCCCACCAGGCACAGATGAAAAACAGCCTGGGATCCTGGTGGTTTTAAAGAACAGCAGAGAAGCTTAACGTGCCTTTGTGTTCCTTTGTGCCAGGGGCCGATTCAGCATCGTCCGGCAGTGCCGGGAGAAGGTGAGCGGCAAGACTTTGGCTGCTAAAATCATCCCCTACTGGCAAGAGACAAGCAAGCTGTGCTGCTGGAGTACCAGGTGCTGAGGAAGCTGCACCACACAAACATAGCCCAGCTGAAGGGTGCCTACGTCAGCCCCCGGCACCTGGTGCTGATCCAGGAGATGTGTGTGGGGCCAGAGCTGCTCCACTCCTTGGCCTTAAGGTAAGAACAAGAGGGAAGAGTTTTTCCAGTCAGGGCTGCTGTTGGGAGGAAGATGGTGTGTCTTGGTTTGGAAAGACAGTTGTCTGCCAGGGAAAGCTAGAGCTTCCCTTGGAATGGAGAATGTAAATTCCCTTCCCTCCAAATTATTGTAATTTTGCAATGAGAGGCTTTCAGGGAAAGATATGGGAATAGGAGCAACAGTTCTTTACTAGAAATATAAACAACAACAACAAAACAAAAACAAAAACCCAAACAAACAAACAAACCCCACAACCAAATGTAGTAGTACAAAAAAACAAGGAAGCAAGCAAACAAAAGTCCTGGTGAAACCCTGACAGGGTCAGGGATATGACCTGACATCATGTTGGTCAGGGTGTTGGGGGCAGTCCAAATAAATCCTCCTGGAGTAACAGACGTGGTTCTGTGGAGCAGAGATGACCCTGTAGAAAGTCCAGTGGTGGTGAGATGGGGCTGGTCTTCCTTCAGTAGAAAAAAACCAGATTCCAGATGTTCCTGAGTCTCAGTTTTTATCTAGGTAGGAACAGTTGGCTCCCCCCACTGGGTGGAGCATCTCCCAATGGGATGATGTCATGTGTGATGTCACTGGTGAGCCTTCATGGCCCATTATCAGCAGATATTCCCGATGATGTCGTGTGTGATGTCATTGGTGAGCCTTCATGGCCCATTATCAGCAGATATCCCCCAGAGGATGGACAGGTGGTGACGGAGATAAGAAACACTGCCCCACTTGGTTTTAATGGCTGCCTCATTATCAGACAGCATCTGCCCCTCTCCCCTGGAGTTACAAGAGATAAAGAAAAAACATCTCAACTGCTTTCAACAGCTGAAATACAATACACATTTTTTGGTTACATAACTCAAGACATACTGACACAATCCTACATGTGGCCAGAGTGCAATGAGCCCCGTGAAGATGTGTCAAGTCTGAGGGTGACCTCCAACCTCCCAGAGTGGGAGGCTTAATAATATTGTGAGAGGGCTCCTTGGGTGTGTTTTGTAAGGCAAAGGTTTTAATAAGGGAGAAAATAACAAACAATACAGAAACAAAAGAACAAAGCTGTGTGCAGGTGCCAGAGAAGCCTCTGAAACCTGACTAGACACCCAAAAAAACATCTAAGGCCCTCTGTGATTTTTAAATACTTAATGTTTTAGGAGGGACAATTTGGCTTGCTGCCAACAGAATCTAGCAACATTTCTGAGGACAGCTAAAGAGACCCATCAGCATTTTTTGTTGGCATTGAGCCAGTTACTGCCAGGAAAGCAAAGAAGTTCCTGGTGTTCTTCCCTTACAAGGTCCTGGGGTGAAACTGGAACCTTTTTCCTTATACAGAATCATTTGCTTGGTGCAGTGCAATGAGATACCTGCTGCTTTCTCCTGACAAACTGGATTATCCCTCCCCATCTGTTCCAGTGTGCTGTCACTGCACACGGGATTTGTAAAGCATTTGCTCTGCATCTTCTAATGAGATAAAAAGTATTACTTGAGTTCCCTGCAGCAGGACAACTCAGGGCCACCCAGCTGAGATGCTGAAAGCAGTTTACAGTGGTTGATATGAAACTCTGTCTCCCATAATGTGATACATGAATGCTTTCCTTACACCACCACCTGTTAACTCCAACACCATAACGTGGAGGTTATTGTGGGTCAGGAAGATCCACAGTTTCCTGTTGGATTATGCTTTTTTTTTACTTAGAGATGGGGCAACTGAGAGGCGTTTTAAAAATTTTATTCCATTTCCAGTCTCATGTGAAGGGTGAGACAATATAGATGTTATAATTCATGCCATCACAATCAGAAGCCAAACTATTTCCAAATTACAACACATTATAAGTGTTTCTTGGCCTATCAGCTTTTGCACAAATGCTGTTAATGCCTAAAGCCAATATCTAAAATTACCCTTGTGGGTCCTACTGCAATGCACCTTTCATAGTTCTATTTTCATATTTGTATGTTTCATATATTCATCTTTCATAGTTCTATTTCTCCAAAGTATCCAGTCTTATTTAGGCCATCCTTTGAAACTTGTTTCCAGTTCCATTTCTCTCTCAGCAATGTCTGTCCTATTCCATGACATTTCTAAGCCAGTATTTCTTATCTCAAAGTTTGCACACAGATACAGACTATGTGAGCCTCCTGTCAGGCTTTGAGAATTCTCTACAAATCCATTTCCCACAGTTTCTCACAATGGCAGAAAATGGATCTGCTGAAATGATTAAACAAGAGGGAATTGTGGGCATCAAACCTGCTTTCTCTCTTTCATCTCTACAACATCCTGAACTTGTTGCACCTGTAAACCTGACTCACAGGGTGGACCAGCCTCTCCACAATGATTTGCTAAATTAGATTTGTTTCTTCTTGACTCTCAAGGGTCTGATGGGATCAGACACCCAGGGGTGGGTGATAGTGGGTGCAGAAAGGCATTTTTGGGCATGCAGACACGACACCTGTGTTTTCTAACCCCTTTCTCCCACCAGGACATCGTACTCAGAGGTGGAGGTCCGAGACTACCTGTGGCAGATCCTCAGTGCCACCGAGTACCTCCACGCACACAACATCCTGCACCTGGACCTCAGGTCAGAGAACATGATCATCACCGAGCCCAACCTGCTGAAGCTCCTGGATTTTGGGAATGCACAGTTCTACACACCAGAAAAATTTATCACCATGGACAAATGCTCGGACTATGTGGAAACCATGGGTGAGTAGAGCTCAGTCACAGCGACTTGGGGCTTCTCTGCAACCTGGGATAAACAGAAAGACACAAATATTGGTCAAGGCAGCAGGTGGTCCCAGCAAGAAAAGCCTTCCAGATGCTGCTCTCCACTGCAGACCACAGGGGACAGAGCTCACAGCAACATCACTCTGGCTGGCATCCTTGTGTCCATTTATTCAGGGAAAAAGCATTGCTGCCACCTGCCCAGAGGTTCTCATGGTTTCACTGCAATCAGCATCCATGTGAAAGCTCCTCAACCAGCTCCCTTTCCTGGGAGCTGCCTCTTCTTCCCTCTTGGGAAGGCAGCAAAGCATAAAAGTACCCACTGCCTTTGTGCTGCTCTCAGTGTGTTGGAGAGGAGCTTGCCTCACACCAGTTTACTTTTCCAGCTCCAGAACTGCTGACAGAGCAAGGAGCCCTTCCCCAGACTGATATTTGGTCCGTTGGAATCACAGCCTTCATCATGTGAGTCAATTATTTGTTCTCTTTAAAATCACAGTTTCAGAGAGTTAATCTCAGCTGTGCCCCTCCTTTGGCTATGCCATGGAATGCTGGGGGATGGAGGGGATGGATGGGCAACCTGTGCCAAGGCCTCAATGCCCTCACAGGGAAGAATTTTGTCCTAATATCTTATCTAAAGTTCTTCTCTTCTAATTTAAAACTGTTCACCCTTGTCCTGCCACTACAAGCCCTTATCCAAAGTCCCTCTCCAGCTCTCTTGGAGCCCTTTTATGTACTGGAATGGGCTCCGAGGTCTCCCTGAAGCCTTCTCCAGGATGAACAATCCCAAATCTCTGAGCTCTTCCCCAAAGGAGAGCTGCTCCATCCCTCTGACACCTGGGTGGCCTCCTCTGGACTCACTCCAACATTTCCACATCCTCCTCATGCTGGGAGCCCCAGAGCTGGAGCCAGCCTCATGTTTTCAATTCTCTTCTCCTGGGGCAGGCTGAGCGCCAACTACCCCGTCAGCTCGGATGTGCCCTGTGAATTCCTGAGAACAGCCAGGAAGGGAAAGCTGAAGCTGACTCGGTGCTATGCGGGTCTGTCCGGGGGAGCCGTGTCCTTCCTCCAGAGCACTCTGTGTGCAAACCCTTGGTAAGAGGCTGGCTCTCCTCCCAGCAGCACAGCTGGGCACACCCTGGGTGTTGCCTCCATTTGCAAGGAGCCTCCTCAAGCAGCTTGAGTCCCCCTGAGTGACCCCTCACCTCTGTCTGTCCTAGGGGAAGGCCGTCAGCCTCCGAGTGCCTTCAGAGCCCCTGGCTCCAGGAGACAGGTCTGGACAACAGGCAGCAGGCACTGGTCACCTTCCCCACCACCAAACTGAGGAATTTCCTCATGGAACGGGAAAAGAAGAGGGGCCTGCTGTGCTCCAAGTATGGCCTCATGATTGCACAGTGACGTGGCTGTGGTGACAGACAGGAATTTCCTCCCTGTGCCCTCCTGCACCAAGTGTTTGGTGCCAAACCCTCCTGCCAAGCTGTGGTGCAGCAGCTGAGCTGGGGGAGCTGCTCTCTGCCCGACCCCACTGTGTTTTATCCGTGTGTCCTGCCTGCCACGGGCTGTTTCTGTGTACGTGTGACTCGTGGGGGGAGTTGGGACATGGGACAGTAAAAGCAGCAAACCCAACAGTGACCCTGTAACGTGCAGATTTTGTACCACTAAGAGACTCAGCCACTTCGAAGCTGAGCTGCTCTTCCCTGGGGAGCAGGGGCACATCCACCTAGAGATGTGGCAGCAGTGTCCCTGGAAAAGGCTGAGTGCTTTAATTCTTTTTAAAAATCCTGAAATGTCACGTTCCTCTTTGACCTCCAAACCCTGCTTTCCTCTGCAAAGGATGGTGTTGGCTGTGTCATTGCTTTGTACTCATGACTTCAGTGCTCCTTTGAGTTTCTGTGCAGTGATTGATGTATCCCTCAATTTTCCAGAAGGCTTTCTCAGAGCTGTGTCTGGCTGTGTTTAGAGGAAGGAGAACAGGAAAACAGTTCCTACTGCATTACAGCTCAGTACTAAAAGTGAGGCTGTTTATCCAGGAATGCTCTTTCCCAACAAGTTTAACCCATATTGTTCCAAACCTGAAAGATGGAGCATTGTGACTCCTTCCCTTGCTGAGCATGCAGAGCAGGAATTGTCACTGAGAGCAGAGGAGCTCTCCCTGTGCTGTGGAGAGCAGGCACCAGCACAATAGACTGTAAAATTTGGAATGTTGAAGTGATATTGTCTTCACTGTGTGCTACAGGAGAGAAACCCAAGGGCTGAGGGCCAGACTGTGCTCTGTTCTCTGGGAGGAGAGTGACACGAGACAGACACTGCAAAGAGGGCTGTCCTCCAGGAAACCTCTCAAGACTCTGCATCCTGCCCAGTTTAACTTCTTTCACAAATCCAGTCAGGTTTTTGTTGGCACAGGCTGGTGTTTTGCTCTTGCTGGTTCACTTTGGGATGGAAAGCTCAGTGCCAGGGAAAAAACCTATCTAAACAGGAAAAAACCTATCTAAACATAACACTTCATCGTAGATTAACTTACTTGGAGCTTTCATGCTCTTCCATATATGACTTTATTTCTTTTTTGCTTCTCACAATTGCATGCATTTGAGCATGTCTGAGCTCTTTTATAGACTCAACACTGTTTGGTTAAATAAACCATCCTGATGAGCAAATAAACCCAGATTTTTCTGCTGAATCATTGTCATTACTTTTACATCCCTTCCCCAACCCCAATCCACATTTGTGCAGCACACATCCCTCACCCCTCAGCTCTGACCTGGGCTCTTTGTGATAACCAGTATGCACTGTCTATTAGCTGGGAACCACTTCCATGCAAGACATCCACATGAAAAATCCTTTGCCTGAAGTTTTGGAAGAAGGAAATCCCTTGGTCAGGACGTGATGATGGCTCTGAGCTGCCCAGCTACCCCGAGGCATTCCTGGGCATGGTTTGGAGCTTGCATTGACCAGAATGTGAGAAGGGCTTCAGAGGGGTGAACTCATGGGTGACAAAAAAAAACAGGTGAGAGCTGTAGATGGAGCATGGAAGGAGTGAAGAGGTGCTGGAATTGCTAATGGGAATATCAGCTGTGGCAGTCAAGCCTTACAGGTAGTTTTTGTTTTCCTTGGTTCTGCCATAAGTGCTTGATAGTTTCTGCCTGAATTTTAAACCACCACCATGAGGTCAGGGCTAATGACCAGTCTGCTAGACTGCCCTTGACATGCAGTTACAACATCACCCTGCTCTTTGCAGAACAAAGCAGAGTCTGGATCTGATGTTTGGACATGTATGAAAATGTTTGAGTTTCTTTCCTCGACCATAAATAATCTCCAAAGATCAAGGTTAGTGTCGGCATTAAAATCAGTCCACTGTTCTCCACGCAGGAGAGGCTTGGATTTAACTTCTGTGAGGAAGTGGTCAGAGCCCTAATTGTTGAAGGGTAATAAAGCAAAGCAGAGCTTGTTGAGCAAAGTTTTATCCTGCACTGATGCAGCAGATAAAACATGTTTGAGGGCCATAAGGTCACAGTGGCTGCAGCCCATAAGGGATTGAGGTTGCTCTGTTTGGAGGCCTCATCAGATACAAGAAGGGAACCATAACCAAGACAATTTGAAAACCCAGAGGAAATTCTTACATCTCTGGAGAGGATATTTGCTGTTCTCTGACCTTTCAGGGGTTCACCACAGGCTGATGCCATCCTGCCAATGATACTTCATGTGGAAAAGAAATGATCAGGTACAGGGTGTGACCAGACAAGTCTATGGACCAGTCACCTAATTGCACCTAACCAGCCCTTTTCATCCCCTTACATCTCATTTTTCCTTCCCAAATCACCTAAATCCCTTCTTTATCTCCCTTTGGTGCCTCCCCCAAACACACTATTATAAGTCCTGTGCAATCCCAAATGCTCTTCCCCTACACACCATAGGATGTCTGCCTTGCCTTGACACAATCTCTGGACTGGAGATTGAGAGAGCTGTTCCCATGACACATCTCCATGGGAGTCATGCTGGGACCATGGGGCTGATGCTCTGCTGGCAGGAACCTGGACAAAATTCCTTGGAAGCTCTGAATTTGGGTTCCCACTTACCAATCTGACCCTGTGCTCTTCTTGTCTTTCAGGGGGCTGATGGCCCCTGGATGGGGCTGGGAGTAGCCTGGCAGGGCACGTTTTGTCTTTCTGTGCAGTTTAACTTCCACCCCATAACCAACACAACAACACAGCAGCAGCACAGAAAGAGGAGGAAAAAAAAAAGCCACAATAAACATTAAGCAAACGAGATCATATCAGTGTTGGCACTGCATGGATCTGATAACCACGGGATCAGACAATCTGTCCTAGAACAGACAACACCACCAGGACTCCCCAGGTTAAAAGCGTGGCCGGTATCTGAACCTGACGTCGTGGACAGGCTGCATTGTCCCAAATCCCCAGCGGCTGATGTCTATGGCTGGGATCTCCTCCTCCTCACTGACCAGCTCCAGGTCAAAGTGGCTCAGCATCAAGAACACAAACAATTTCATTTCAGCGGTAGCAAAGAACCGCCCCGGACAGGTGGAAACTCCTGCCCCCCAAGGCATGTTGACAAATTTCAGCTTTTTCCCGTTTCTGTAGAAATCTTTCCTGGTGCCGTCTGGGTTTACGAAGCGGTCGTACTTAAATTTGTGAGGCTCCTCGTGGATTTCTGGGTTCATCTGCACGGAGATGTGTGGGAACAGAGCCACCCTGTCCCCCTTGCGCAGGGTGAACCCTGTCCCACTGCCTGTCCTCAGGCAGGTGTCCTCAAGGACAGCTCTGACCAGCAGTGGGGCCGCCACCAGCCTCAGGGTCTCCTCCAGAGCACTGTCCAGCAGAGGAGTCTGGTTCAGCATGTCCCTTGTGACAGTAACTGGGGGGCTCCCTGCCTTCACTTCCTGCCCGCTCTCCCTCGACACTTTATCCACCTCATCTCTCACAGCCTTCAGAGCCTCTGGATGTTTCAGCAGATACAAGAGGAGCCAGAAGGCAGTTGGGCCCGTGTTGCCTTGGGATGCCCAGAGGAGCATGAACATGAAACGATCCCGCATGTACTCAGGGACGCCGTTTTCTGCCAGAAGCTGGACTTGATCGCTTATCCAGCCACTTATATTGTCCTTCTGCCAGACCTTCTTCATGGACAGCACGTTCCAGAAGTGCCTCTTCAGCCTCTCAGCTTCTCTTTTGTCCTTGGGAGGCAACAGAGAAAAGGCCAGCTGAGGGAAGAGGCGGTCGTACTTCCGAAACTCCTGGAAGAGCTGGTTGGAGTGGAGGCGATCCTGCTCTTCAGCTTTTTCCTTGTTCCCTGCCCCTCGGGGTGGCTCGGTGCCATACAGAGCCAGATACCCGGCTCTGAAGACAACGTTGTAGCAGTAGTGGAAGAGGTTTTCCTCCTGCCACACTCTCTTCTCTCCTGAGCTCAGGTTGAAAAGCAGCAGCTTCCGAAAGCTCTCCATGGTGGCCTCTGTGAGGGCAGTGAGGCCATCTCCCATCAGGTGCTTTGTGCTGGCTGTATGAACTATGCTGTGAGTGGCTTCGATGGGCTTGTAGCCAAAAACCCGCAGGACCAGCTGAGCTGCATTAGTCCTAAAGTCCAGCTTAGATCGTGATTCCTTCACAATGGTGCCGAAGCAGAAGGGATCCATCACAAAGGTGAAGTAATAGCCCCCAATCAGCACCGTGAAAAGATCCCCGTGCTTCCTCTGCATCCTTTTGAGAAACTCTGAGCTGTCCTTTCTGAATTCCAGCAGATAGCCCAGCCAGGGAATGGTACCTTTATCCAGGGGCGGCTCATGGGGTCTCCGTCTCCGAAACACACCCAGGACATAGAGCCCACCGAGCAGTGATGAGACCAAGGCACAGAGGAGAATCACCCAGAGCACCATGAGAGCTCTGTGCCCCTCCGGGAGCTGGCACTGGAGACAGGCTGGGGAGGGAATGTGCATTTCATCCCCAGCCAGCAGCTGATAGGCAGATGCAGAGCTGACAACATCTGTCCTCATTGGCTGCCAGTGTTTGCCTTGCCCCTGCAGTGCGTTCCAAAGTGAACTTGTCCCTGGATGAACAGAGATTTTTAAGGTGGAAGGTGTGTTGGAATCCCACTGGAGTGTTCATGCTGTGTTAGGGGGATGGGTTTTGTATGAGGTAAATTCCCTTCTCTAGGCTGCATGGAGCCCAGCTTTTGTAAGGAAAGTGCTCAGAGAATCCCACCCTGGGATTTCTGTCTTTAGGACCAGGCTATGGACACCCACTGAAAAAATGAAACCAAGAGTGGATGTTGGAAATGCTTCTGGAAATGAGCACATGACCAAGGGAAGGGGGTCACAGCTGAAGTGATTTGGTCTCAAAAGCCAAGAGAAGGAAAAGTCTCTGACATTTTGGTGTTTTCCAGAGCACATGGTGTCCAGGAGTGCTTTGCCAATGAACAGGGCAAGTGCTGCTGCTCTGTCTGAGTGCACAGCAAAGCAGCTGAGCTGCCCCATGAGTGAGGAGCTTCTGCATTTGCTTGGCACCAGAGAGCCCAGAGTCTCCAAATGTCCCACCCAGCCCCAGGCTGAGGGGCAGTGCCCACAGTGACCACAGCACTTCTGCTTACCCACTTTCCCTTCTGCTTCTTGAACTTCCCTGTTCCTCCAGATGGGGTTTGGGGACAATGCCCGTGTCCCACCTGGCACTGCTCCTCTGGGTGCTGCCACCCTGATCTACCCAGACTGTCACCACAGCCTGTCCCAGCTGCTCTGCAGGATGGAGAGAGACATTAACTCCCCTCTATTTCCTCACCCTTGCTCTTCCCTAGAGCTTCCACAGTCCCAAGAGCCTTCCTCTGCCTGGAATCACAATATTCATCTTCTTTTTAGCTTCCCAGCTGCTGTCCCTTTCCACGTTCCCTCCAGTGACCTGACCCATGAAGTGAAGGCCACGTCATAGCATCAGATAAGTATTTCTTCTAGATTTGTTTTTTTTTAAGGAAAGCTCCCAACCTTACCATTTTGGAAAAAAACAAAACAAAAACAAAAACAAAACAAAACAAAAAAACCCCAAAAAACACCACTGTAGCAATGTTGGGAAGAAAAGTAACAGCCGTGATCAACTCAAAGTCCTTCTCAGGCCTGTAAATTTATGTAGTAATAAAATAAAGGTGATGAGTGCTTTCTCTGAAATTAGTAATTTTATTTGTACAACTCTAGGCAACTTCCAGATTTAATAGGTTTTCAGGATGGAAAGGGGCCATTTAAGGTTCAGGAGCATTTGGGGTGAATAATGCCTTTAAATAAACGTCAGCAAACTCAGAACCTTGAACTTCAAAGCTGCACTGGGTAATAAGGATTGACCATCAGCTCTCTGTGCTCTTCTGTTCAGGCCATGCTCTGACTCTGCGGTGTTTCAAAGCAATATTTATGTCACAGGTGGTATCCATGGATCTTTTTTATCTTGTCAAACCTGATCTTGGAAGCAAATACCAGCCACTGTTCTGCTGAATCCACTTTTTATCTCTTTCTCACTGATTGTTACTGGTTTGAACTTTGCTCTGATCAAACTGGTCTCACATTATCTGATGATCAAACTGACCTCCAGCCAAGGCTCTGCCCCTTGGGGAATCACAGTTCCCTGCTCAGCAGGTCCAAGTGTGGCACAGCTCATCATGACAGAGAACAACTCAGCTTAAAGGTGTCCAGTCCTTCCTGTTGTATCTCCTAGTGGAAAATGAGATGATCTCAGCTAAATCACCTGGCAGATGGCAAGATCCAGGAGAAGCAAAGCCATCCCCTGGCAGTGTTTCTGGCCTGATGGATGAGCATGGAAATCCATTCCTCAGCCCATGCCAGGGAGGAGGAGAATCTCTTCTAAAGGTTCAGTTTGCATTTTTTAAGGCACAACATTGAGAAATCTGCTCCTTTATTTGCTACTGCCTCACATACTCCAGATGGGAACTGGGTTTCTTCCACTAGTGTAAATCCAGGGCAATCCTTTAATAATAATTCCACTTGCAACAGAAACAGATCCCACATGTACTTTTCCAATCCCAGTCTGGAAAGTCCTCACCTCGAGGCTGTTGCTAGGATGAACTATCTGGTTACACAGTGCTGGGGCTCACACCAACTCCATCATGGGCAGGGCAGGTAAAATACAGCACAGAGGGCACACACATAATGTAAATAATGTAAATATTTATTATGCATTTGTAAAGCTCAGCATTTCTATCTCAGCTGCGTATCTGCTGCAAGATGGGCTTGTCTGGGAGTCCTGGATGGGAAAGAAAGTGCCTCTCCTGAAAATGGCCTGAGGGATCTTCCACAAATATGCCCTGAACCGTTTCTTCACAAAAGCATAGAGCAAGGGGTTGAGACAGCAGTGGACAAAGGACAAGCTCTCCGTGATCTGCAGGGCATAGTCCAGTTTCCTGCTGCTTTCACAGCTCCTGATCACACCGACGTCTTGCAGGGAGTGGAGGATGAGCACAACGTTGTAAGGACACCACAGCACAAAGAAGACCCCCACCAGAGCAAGGACTAAGCAGAGAGCTCTCCTGGAGCCAGGTATCCGTGAGGTGTTGAGGACACACGCGATGCGGGAGTAGCAGAACGTCATGAAGAGGAAGGGCAAAAGGAATCCCAGGATGTTTTGAATCACCCGAAAGACAACTTTCCAAAATAAATGTTCCTGGCCGTAATCCTGGGAGCACATGATGGTTTTGTTGTGAATTTGCCTTGTGCTGGTGAAGAGGCCATCAGGAATGGAGAGAGCTACGGAAAGGATCCACATCACCAACAAGACGAGGATGGAATTCCTCCACACCGTGGAGCTGTGAGGAGAGCAGGCATGGACTATCTGCAGATACATGTCCAGGCTCATGCAGCTCACAAAGAAGATGCCACTGTAGAAGTTCAGAGTGTACATGGCGTTTAAGAATGGGCACAAGATGTCCCAGGTGACCCACTGAGAAATGTACAGAGCCCAGAAAGGAAGAGTCAGTAGCAGGAAGAAGTCTGAAACCACCAGGTTCAGCAGGTACAGCTCAGTCATCTTCTTCTTCTTCTTGATGTACATGATGAGGACAGTGAACAGGAGGGCATTCCCAGCCATTCCGAGCAGGAAGATCACGGTGTAAAATGATGGCAAGAACACCCTGCTGAAGGACAGCACCTCCTCTTTGGTGCAGAGGCCATAGAGCCCATAGTCCTCCTCATCCAGGTATTCGTACGGGTACTCACTCGAATTGGCAGCATCCCACCACGGGTCTGTGGTTGCTGCTGTCACTCCTGAGGTTGTGTGTGACCAGTGGCTGCCTAGAGGCAAGGGAAAGGGATCAAAGTGTTGTTCCAATTCACACAGGAAGCAAAATCACATCACAGAGGGTTTTTCTTTAGTTCACAGAATCATAGATTGGTTTGGGTTGGAAGGGACCTTCAAGATCATCTTGTTCCAACCCCTTCCATGTGCAGGGACACCTTCCACTATCCCAAGCCCCAAAGTCCAACCTGGCCTTGGACACTTCCAGGGATCCAGGAGCAGCCACAGCTTCTCTGGCCAACCTGTGCACTTTCTCCTCATATTTGATCCAAACCTACTCTCTTTCAGTTTGAAGCCATTCCCCCTTGTCCTGTCACTCCATGTAAAAAGCCCCTCTTCACTTTCCTGTAGGCTCCCTTCAGGTACTGGAATTTCACAGGTTTAAATTTCTGCCACTGTCTGGTGAGTATTTTGTGTCCTGAACAACTTGGCCTTTGCCTCAGCATGGGGATAGCTGTCTACATGTACATATAAAAAAAAAAAACAAAACCAAAACCAAACCCCAAAATTAATTCTCCTTTCCTGACTCGGTCACAGAAAACTATAAAACTTAAAAATGAATGAGCACGGTTTCCTCTGACATGAGTCACTACTTCCTCTTGCCACCACCATAAGCTTTTAGTGAAGTTTCTGCTCCAAATGACAGGAAATCCACCACCACAGCTCACTGTGAGCTGCTTACATTCACCTGGGACACTACTGAGAAAGCAGCATCTCAATTCTTGGTAAAGAAGAACATGCCACCAGCAGCTTTATGTCAGTGGGGCTGTTCCCAGAGGGGAAATGCTGAACATCTATCTCCCTGCTCCTGGGAGGACACTGACCCCCCCCCATGCCAACTCTAGGACAACAAGACATGGATTCTGGTAAAAGGCATTAGTAAGTGGAAAATATAGAATTCATAGGATCCCAGAATGGTTTGGGTTGGAAGGGACCATGAAGATCATCTTGTTCCAACCCTTCTGCCCTGGGCAGGGACACCTTCCATTATCCCAGGCTGCTCGAAGACTCATCCAAGGTGAGGACATGGAGGCACCACAGTCCAGTCCTGAATTATGGTGAGAGGGAGAAATTCAGCTGGAAGACCATTGCTGGAATCAATTTTGCATGAGACAAGGCATGAGACAACCCCTGCAGTGGTCACTCCCTGGAACTGTGGGCGTCAGTGATAGCTGCAGCCCAGATTTCAGGAAATGGTGTGTGAGTGGAGCCTCCTACTTTGGGGAGCTGATTTTCAGGGAAAAAAAATCTGACTTAGAGGAGCCCATTCCACACAGTAGGAGATGGGCTTGCCTGGTGCTCTTAATCAAGGTTAATCTTCATATTCTGACAGCAAAACAAAAACAGTTTTGCAAAAAGTCGTGCAAACACCCCTCCACCCCTAAACCACACATTTTTCAGCCATGACCGAAGATACCCATCTATACCCTGGGGCTCATTTTCCAGCAATCCCAAATAGGCCTGGCTGTGTAGCTCCAGTCTCTCCTCGAGGATCTGCAGCTACTCAGAAAGGAGAACATGAAGCTGTTGTGGGTCCCTGGCTGTGCTGTGCATCCCAGTGAGGACAGACCCCACAGTGGATCTGCAGGTTTTAGGGATGGCTCCCTCCCCACAAATACCCGGGGAAAGGGGAGCCCCTCCACCCCACAGGCTCAGAGGGGGTGTGCAGCTGTAAGGAGGGGAAGCTCTGGACGTGCCTGCTGTGGTCCCATGACTGAAATTGCTTAAATACCCATTCCAGGCAGTTCCAGGCAGCTGAAAAGAAAAGAAAAATGGGTTTAGATGGATTGAAATGTTTTTTGTGCCGTCTCAGTTCTTTGGCAAGTGCTGCAGAGCACTTCAGACAGAGCGGTGGGAGAGCAGGGATCTGCCATGGGAAAGTGCCACAAAAAGACTTGTCTGGGAATCAGCTTTTTAAAACTTCTTTTAAGTATCATATTTTGGTATGCTCTGATATTAAGTAAATGATATTAAGTATAATTTTTGCTCAGCTTGGCAAGCCTTGGAGAGGAAAATAAAGCTGACCACCCTGCTGATCACAGCAACACTCAAACACCTTCCCCCTTCCCCCTCATACCCCCTCTGCCCACACCAGGACAAACCATTCCCAAAATCTGCATTTGGGGTCTTTTCCAGCCCACTGAGATGCCTTTTCTCCCTCTGCCACATCCTTCTCCTCCCACATCATCCCAGCAATGGCATCCACATTCCCATCCTGTAGCTCAGAGTGGGAGGGCTGAGCTCAGGAATGAATCACAATCCCAAACTGCCTATCTTTCAAAAACAAAAAAGAACCTTGCCAGCTTTCTTGTGTGGCTTTGTCTACAAGCAAGAAGCAAAAAAGGCACTTACAGGACCTTCTTCTCCTGTTTCCATCCTGCCAGAGGCTTGAACCAGGCTTTTAGGAACTTTTTTCACTTGTGTAAAGTGGACAATCAGGAAATGTGAGCTCAGCGTGACTTCCCTGATTTTGTTTTGGTTTTTCCTGGCAGCCCTGGAAGAATGATCTCCACCCAGTGTTTGAGCTCATCTACAACAGCTCCCAGGGCTGAGACCTTGCTGTAAAAATCTGTGTTTTCCAGGAAATCCAAACAACCCACGTACCACCTGGATGCTGCAGGATCCTCATCCCCTGCCGGAGCAGAAATGGCCTCTGCCAAAGGTGCTTCTGATGAAGTGCTTTATTGGAGGAGTTTTTGGGCATCAGCATGGGTGAGTGGTCACACTCCTGCTGGTTTCCTCATCTCACCAACAAACAGGGCCATGGAACACCCTGGTTGTGCCAAGGTTTCCCCTGTGCCAATCCCAGTGTGTTTTAACACCCCAAAGCACCCTGGTAAAACCAGGAGAGCAGAGCAGCAGTGATGGCCACAGCTCTACATCCACCCTGCCCTGTGACAGGTGGATTCACAGAGATAAATTCGTGTTATTTTCACCCATTTCCATGTTTGCCACCATCAGCTGCTGCTGCACTTAAAATATACCCTATAATAAATAAATATTATTATAAAGTGTGTGTGCAACACAGAGAGCAAGAAGCCACCCATAGAGCTGAGACACTGGATATGCACACAAGGAAGCTGCAGGTGACAGAGGTTTCATTAGGCCAGCATTTAAAATGAAATAAGTTTTTGGTTTTAATTGAGTTTCTGCCCTGAAGCAGAGAATTAAACGTGCCTCTGAGAGTCACTGGACAAAGTGGCCTTCACTGTAATTTATTACAAGATTTTAACTCAATTTCCGGGCTGGTAATTGCATAGATTTTTTGTTTCCTTTCAGACTGCAGGGCCCTAATGGCTTTGGCAATTAAAGTAACAAGATTAGGGGTAATGGGCAGCACATTTAGAGAGATGCAGCGCTTGTCTGAGCCACTTTATTTTGTGCTGCCCAAAATGCCACATGTCGGTGGCAGAGTGATCCTGCAGGAGAAGCACCTCTGCCTTCCCCCAGCTCAGAGATGGGGAGGTACAAACACCACACAGAAATACTGGGCTTAGGGACAAAAGGATTTATCTTTGCTGTTTTGCTCTGACAAGCTGTTCTCAGATTTAGGAGAAGGTTTTAGGCATCTCTGGGATCTCAGTGGATTCTTCTTCCTCTTCAAGAGTACACTTAAGGTCAGGAGCAATTTCTAGGTTGTCTTTGGGCATCAAAATCCTGGCACACAGTGGGGGTAAAACGAGGTCTGCTTGAAAGCTGAAATATGGGAAAATATTGTCAATCACATAATTCAGCAGCAAAATCAGACTGAGGGAAAGCCAGAGAAGCTGTGGCTGTCCCATTCCTGGAAGTGTTCCAAGCTGGACAGGGCTTGGAGCAACTTGGTCTGGTGGAAGGTGTCCCTGCCCATGGCAGGGGGTGGAATGGGATGAACTTTAAGGTCCCTTCCAACCCAAACCATTCCATGATTCTGACATCAAGTGGAAGCTCTTCAGCAAAGGATGAAGTAAGAACCCAAATTTCACAGCATCTCAGAAGGATTTGGGTTGGAAGGAACCTTAAAGACCATCTCATCTAATAGGGAAGATGTGTGCTGATGTCTTTACAAACAATTCCATGGGTGAGGGGATGGCTGTGACCGGCTTTGAGATGGGGCTCAATGTCTCTACCCACTCCAAGCTGCGGGTTTGTCACAGAGCCCGGACAGTCTGACTCCTGAAACAGCCAAAAGGGCCTCACAACCCTGAGTTTCTAAACTTCGGGGATAAATAACATGTTCAAGGGGGGAACATTTGGCAGGTGGTTCGGGAAGGCTGCACCTCCCTGGTACCTCGGCCAGCGGGGGAAGGAAGAGCAGCCGGGAGTTTGGGATAAAAGGAGGCTGTGCCTTCCAAAACCTCGAGAGAGAAAACCCCGCGGGGATGTGTCCCAGCGGCCTCTGTCCCTTTATCCGAATGAAGTTGTTGGACTCCTCTGTCTCCTTTATGGACAGTGGCTTTTCCCAGCGGGATTTCCCGCACACATCCCACCCCCTCCCAAGGACAGGGACACCTCCCACTATCCCGGGCTGTTCCAAGCCCTGTCCAGCCTGGCCTTGGACACTTCCAGGGATCCAGGGGAGTGGATTCCCACAGCTTCTCTGGGCACCCTGTGCCAGGGCCTCCCCACCCTCACAGGGAACAATTTCTTCCCAGTATCTAATCTAAAGCCTTCCCATTTAATTTAAAACTGTCTGCCCTTGTCCTGTCACTCCATGGTGTTGCCACCAGTCTCTCTCCATTTAACTCCATGCCACACGGGAAGTTTTTGAAGCGAAATCAGACAAGCTGCCGAAGCCACCAGCAGCTGTTTTCCCACCCTGTAGACGATGCCAGACCCGCTGTTCTGGGGCTAAACCAGACTCGGGGCCCCCGCCTGGGCCTCGGTACCGTGAATGCTGCAGGCCGCGACTGAGCCGGGCTGAGCCCCGCAGCGCCCCCTGCCGGCCGCCCCGCGCCACCGCCGCCCCGCCGCAATGCGGAGCGCCGCGCGTGACGTCACTCCCGCCCCGCCCCCGAGCCCGTATAAGGAAGCGGTGGTCTCGGCCACGCTCCGGATTGGCTGTCGACCGGCGCGCGGGCGCACGGCACGCTGGGAGTTGTGGTCCCGGCGGAGGGGCGGGGCGGAAGAGGCCAATAAGATGCGGGGGCGGGGCCAGGCGCGGCAGACGCCGGCCGGTATCGGATGAGCGCGGTAAGAGCCGGGCTTGGGGCGGGCGGGACTCCGGTGCAGCCGGGATACAGCCGGAGTTCTGCAGGGGGGTGCGGGTGCCTGTGGCTGGAGCGAGGAAGGGCTCCCATGTGGGGTGAAAGTGACAGGGCAGGAGTGGAGCAGAGGCCCATGTGAGATGTGGGGAAGTGGGGCAGAAGGCCGGAGTGCGGTGAAGGTCCTGGGGCCGCAGTGAGGAAGAGTCCCCATGTGGGGTGTGGGGAGAAGGATCCCCATGTGGAGCTGGGCAGGCGGAAGCAGCCTGGGGGTGCTTGCCGGAAGGGATGCTGGGACTTGTCACCTTCCCACCCATGGTGCTCCCTCAGTGTCCCCCGCGGGTGACACAGGGTCACACAGGTGCCCCGACCTCCCTGTTCGGTGTCGGCAAGGTCACGGCAGCCGAGCCGTGTGTTTCACCCAGTTTCTTCTGTCCTGTGCCCATCTTGGCCTGAGCTGAAGGTCGCAGGAACTTCACGTGGTGGATGAATTGTTTCACTTTTAATATAATTTTTTTGTGTAAATCTCACTTCCGGCTCCTTCTCTCCTCCTCTGCTGAGTGACAGGGAGCTCTCGCTCACCTCTCTGAATGAGTCAGGCTAAAATTATAATTTACATTTAGCAAGTAAGAGTGGTTGTAGCAGGCACAGAGATACCAGATCCTTTGGCCTTGCAGAGGAAGTGGTATGAGAACCAGTCAGTCTGCTCACATGGGTGTGCACAAAATGCTGCGTAACCAGGGCGCACGGCACCTTTGAAATGCCTCTTCTGCCTGTGGTTACTGGCACCTGCTTAATGAAATTCTTCTTGGTTTATTCCGAGAGCTTGGAGCCTTTCTATGTGCCCCTGAGCTGTGTTTCGCCGTTGGTGGCAAAGCTGAAGAATAGCAGTAGAGATTTTTCTAGCGGGGCCCTCTGTGGTGTCTCTGGCAGAAATTGTCATTAACTGAATGATGTTAAGCCAAGCACTGAGGAGGGAATAGGTCTTGGTGTAATCCATGCAATTCCCAGCATAAAAAGCTGGGAAGTTCTGGAGGGTGTTCTCACTTTGATGATGGTTCTGAGCCCTTCTCAGGGCTGTTGGTGTTTTTTGTTTTCCTTGGGGAAGTGAGAAATCACCTGTGGATGACTTCTCCTGATGTGACCCCACACGAGTCTGCACCTATTGAGGGTGTCAGGACTGCTCCAGCCACAGTGTTGCTGTTTTCCATCCCTGTATTCTCTATCAGGAATTTGGAATTATGTTGATGTGGGATAGGCTGTAGTGACTGAGGTGCTGCCAGGCAGGGCTGACCTTGTGCAGCAGCTCGTGCTTCCCAACTCAACTGCTGTGGCCGCTGCTCTTGGCAGGGAACGAGAGGGGAGAAGTGAACTTTGCTGAGGTCAGAACTGTCATAAAGGACCAGCCTGCGAAAGCCAAGCGGAGTAGTGAGGCATGGAATTCCTAAAAGGAAAGGCAGGCAGTGACCAAAACTGCCTGTGGGCATGGGGGGGTCACGGGGAACAGTAATGGTATGAAAATAGATGGCAGAAATTTGTTGCTTTCCTACTTTTGTTTTGTTTTGTTTTTACCTCTCCTGGTAAGCAACAATCCTGCTTCCCAAGGCTTCACTTGAATTAAACCATCTGTCCATGGTGCCTGTTCTTATTCTCACTACCTGGATATTTGTGATTGGTGGAATACACAAGGGATTTTCTTTTCTAAAGATTTCATTATTTGGGGTTTCCAAAACCTGAAGGGAGGCTCTTTGTCTTCACAGCCACCATGTCACCCAGTCAAGAATCCGTTTTCCCCGAGTATGAGACAGAGACCAGCCAGACCGCGAGGCTGATAAAGAAATTTAAGGAGACGCCGTTTGTGCCCATTGGTGAGTTCAGAAATGGAGAAATGTGTTTGCACAATTGATGTAGGAAACACCATCACTGTTCACCTTTTTTCTGTGAACAGGAAATTACTTAGAAATTATTTCCCTGTAATAGTTGTCCTACAAGAAAGAGGGAAATGAATGAGGCCTGTTACCTTACATAAAAAACTCAGAACCTACAAGTATAAAAAAAAGCCCCAAACCAAGAAACCCTGAAAGGCTTTTTGGGGTTTGAATATGAAGGTGATGCTGGCAGGTGGTTAAGGAGCGTGTTGTGCAGCTGTTCTGGAGCACAGTTCCTAGGAATTATGTCACCACTACAAAGTGACTTAAAAGCTGTCAAAATACAAACTAGGAATTTAATTTACAGCCTGTCTGATTTCAGCCCTGCTGCCATCACTTAGTTTAAAATGCATTTTTTTAGTAATTTTTCTGTTACCCCAGCGTTAAAAAGTCCTCAGCCTCTCTGTTGAGACTCCCAAAAAGCTTCTGAGGAGAGCAGGGATCAGCTTTTGTCTGACACAAGACACGTTTTGATTTCCAGCCACCTTAAATGGAGAGCAGTGGGATCACTCGGGGTGAACTGTTCCCAGTGTTTGCCAGCAGATTTCCGTCACTGTTCCCGTGGTCACTGGACTTTGTCTCCACCTGGCTGGGCTGTACCATGAACTCCAGGAGCTCCAGTTCCCCGTAGCAGATTGGCAGGACTCACCTTTGACCTGTGTCAGAGCTGGGTTGAAGGCTGTAAAACACTTAATTGGTATTTAATGAGAGTGAATTGAGTGTTTACAGCTTCCTAGTGACACTGGCAATGCTCTGGCTCAGGACTATAAACTGCCAGTGCTCTGCTCAGTAAATTATACACAGCACTTATAACTTGGCATTCACCTATGAACTGTGCAAATTATCCTAAAAATGGAATGATATTTATGGAATTGGAAAAGTTTGTGCATTTCTGCTGTGTGTTCTGTGAAAGCATCGCTGTTGGAGCTGGCAAAGCTGGGGCTGTAAGACTATCAGTGAATTCTGGCCCTGGGAGAGAGACCTGGCGGAGCCTCCCTCCTCACAGCCTGGGGACAATAACATGGACTTGTCCTGTCCTGGTGGCACCTGGCCAAATGTGACAACACCCAAACCAGCAACTGCAGCAGGATACATCAGGGAGCATATACACACAGAGAGTCTGAGCATCAGCCGAGTGGGGGTCTTGGGTGTCAGTGTCTGTGCAGGAAAGGAGGTGCGAGGAGCCCTGGTTCTGTCTGAAAAGTATCCAGGGAATTCTGTCACCTTGAGCTGCTCCTTTGGCATTTTAATGCTGGTGGAAATCTCTTGCTCTTCCCTGCACTGACTTGTGCATTGAATGAGGTGGCACTGGAGTGAAACCAGGGCTAGGATTTACCACTGCACAAACCCAGAGTGATTAGACCAAACCAGGCTTATTTTAGGATGAGAAAGAGCGGCCTTAAGTTGTGCTAGGGGAGGTTTAGCCTGGATATTAGGAAAAAATTCATCAAGGAAAGGGCTGCCCAGGGCAGTGGTGGAATCACCATCCATGTAGGGACTGAAAAACTGTATAGATGTGACACTTGGGGGACACAGTTTAGCAGTGGCCTTGGCAGTTTTGGGGAAATGGTTGGACTGAATGATCTTAAGGGTCTTTTCCAACCTAAACAGCTCAGTGACTTGCAGGCTGTTCTGTTTAGGTGGGTCCCTTCACTCCTCCCAGTATCCCGGATCTCCACTCAAGGCCATGCTGTCCTTGCCTTGCAGGGATGGGTGGCTTTGTTGCTGTGGTTGCCTATGGGCTGTACAAGCTGAAGCACAGAGGTAACATGAAAATGTCCCTTCACCTGATCCACATGCGCGTGGCAGCCCAGGGCTTCGCCGTGGGAGCCCTGACGTGTGGTGAGTATGGAATGGGAGCTGTCCTTGGGAGGGGCAAACCATGGAGAGCCTCGTGTCTCTCCCAGCAGATAATACAGCTGGTGTGGCTGGATGGAAGTATCCAGAACATTTATTTCAGGATGTTTTGCTCCTTACTGGTTTAATCTGATTTTATGTACTTGAATATCTAATTTCAGAGTAGCGGTTTTGATAATGTCCAGACATGGAATGTGAGGTGCTGCATCTCTGCCTCTTACAGGCCAAAAAAACCAAACATTCATCTGACATTAATATTTTCCCTTGTAAATATGCTGCTGTTTCTGAATTAATGCATTGGAAAATCTACAGGTGTGTAGACCATGGTATTATGTATTTATATATATATTTATATGTGTAATATATTTTTCAGGACTGGACTTATGTCTCTGAATGTACAGGGACACCATGCCCCTGATCTGTACATCCCAGGTCTCATCTGTGTGTAAATGTACATCCCACGAAACACTGTCTGTCCATACTGTATTCCCACCAGGAACAACAGAAAAGCTTGACTTTGGCCACAGAATCAACTAGAATTAGCTCAGGATCTGCATTTTCATAAATCGTGTATTTTCATACCCAGTTTCTCTGTGTATGAAGAATTTTGTAGTGTTCATCACTGCTATTAAAAATGCAGCTGAGGAGGAAGGGAAATTCTGCCTTCCTGAGAACTGTTTAGATTTTGAAACCCATTATTTCTTATTTAACACAGTTCTTTAACTGTGCTTTTTTCTGTCTTGCAGGCGTGCTGTATTCCATGTTCCAGGATTATGTGAGGAAGCCCAAGGAATAATGGGAAGCTGTCTGAAATCCCTGTCCTGGTGGTAGCCAGTGTACTGCAGCTCCAAACCTCCTATCGAGGGGTACTTGAGGAAAACAAATAATACATGGCATTAGAGAATTGTTCAATTTAGTGTATGGTACACTGTGCTGAACCTGGCAGCCTCAGAATGTGCCCTGGGGGAGCGGTATTGGGGTCTGGGTCTCTCTGATTGACACCACCACATCCCAGTTTTTAGGGGATATTGTGGAGTGCAATCCCTCTGTCTTCCCCTTCAACTCAGTCCTAAAACTGGTGACTTCTTTTGCTGTTGTTGCCCAAAACCATGATGTCTGAACTGGCTTCTGTCAGGCAATGTCATTTTCTATCCTCTGCCTCCAACTTTGTAATTTAGAAGCTTCCAGTAGCACTAAATGACTTCTAAAATATTGAGATATATAAACATCTATTTTTTTTATTTAAGGCATGAGATAACTATGTTGCAGCTATTTAAATGTTATATTTATTCATTGTTAATGAAGACACAGGCTCCCTATTTTTGCTATCTCAGACCCTTGGATTATGGTATTTTGTAAATTTATTTAGTGTTCTTCTGAGTAACATCTAAATGTAACATTTAAAATATATATTGTGAAAACGAAACCTTAATTTGGTGGTTTAATGCTTTTAAAGTGTATGATGTAGCTGATTTCTGCAGAAAATTTTAAACAGTTTAAATCTGAAAAGCCCTCCATCACCTTTGAAGTATTAAAATCCTTGTTGTCTGAGTTATTTTACCCTCAAACTCCTCTTGTACCTCCAACAGCAGTCATAAAAATAAAAGCCAATTTCTAAAAAAGCACATACTCTCCTGTTAGCTGACATTCCATGGTGACAGTCTCAGATGTTACTGATACCACAAGGTACAAACTGCACCTGTCTGTGACCTCTTGTACAGAGTAGGGGGAGATTAAACACGAATAAAAGTGAGCAGTGGAGGTAACAGTTGTTTGCCTATGGATTTGTTGGGGAGGAGGGGGGACTCCCATCCCATTGCAGAGGGATGATGTGAGCTTAATAAAAATCACCTGAGGAGGGTGCAGCGCTCCTGGAAAGGGAATCCCAGCCGGTGCTCTCCTTGATTCCCAGCTGATATCACCCTGCTGCCCTTGGCTGCTCCCACACGGATGGAGATGGGGAGGGGCTCCGACGCCTTTTCCTGTTCCTACCACGCGAAGCGGGGGAAGGAGCCGCTCCCGTGGCGCCGAGGGGCCGGGATCGGTGCGGGAATTGCGGGCATGGCGGTGACGGGAGCGCTGTGTGAGGCGGGAGCCATCATGGCGGCTGCGCTGAGGGGAAGGGCGCGCGCGCTGCTGTTGCCATGGGCACCGCGTCGGGCCCGGAGCGGGGAACGGAGCCCGCAGCGGGAGCCGGGGCCGCATTCTGGTGCCGCCGCTGCCCAGGAGAAAACCGGGATAGCTGGGGGTACCTTCCCGGTGCTCTCGGGAAACGCGGCTCGGGTAGGCCGCGGGAGGTGCGGGGAGCGCGGGCAGGAGTTCCCGGCATAGGGGGGGGGGGGAACAGCGCGGCGCTGCCAGGACCTGGCAGGTCCTAGCAGGTCACAGGGCGAGGCGGGCGGGTGACAAATACAGTTACAGGTTTGCAATTAAAACATATAAACGTAAACACAGGAAGCTCCGCCTCAAAATGAGCATGAAATTCTTTCCGCTGAGGGCGGCAGAGCGCTGAAAAGGCCCGGCCAGGGAGGGTGTGGAGTCCCTTTCTCTGGAGACTTTCCAAACCTGTCTGGATGAGTCCCTGTGTCACCTGCTCGAGGTGACCCTGCCTTGGAGCCCTCCCTGCTGGAACCAGGGATGGTTTAGATTAAATATTCTGGAATATTTCTTCACCCAAAGGGTGGTCAGGTGTTGGAATAGGCTGCCCAGGGAAGTGTTGGAATCACCATCCCTGGAAGTGTTCAAACCCCACATGGATGTGGCACTTGGGGACAAGGTTTGGTGGTGGTGCTGGGTTTAATGCTTGGACTCGAGGATCTGAGAGGGCTTTTCCATCGCAGCATTGTGTGATGGAGCTGCACCTCGAGTACCGTGCACATTCCTGGCCTGTAGATAAGTAAATAATAAGTTATAAAACAATAAATTAATCAGTAATGCAGTCTAAGTAAAGCAAATTCTGAGAAAAATCACAAAGGTGATTTAAGGCCTAAAATAGTTACTCTACTAAGAATTCTAGGGTATTTTTAGAACAGAGAAAACTACTGCTTGAAGATGTTCTTGCTTATCTTTGCTATCTTTAAGATCAGTGGCTAAACCCATCAAGAGGTCCAATCTAATTATAAATTTAGTTATCAACCCAAAGGTTACTGAAAGCAGAAGAGCTGTCTAAATTTTCTATCCAGTTTGCTTAAGTAAATGGAATGGACTCCTTATCTCTGCAGGCTTTTTCCGAATCTCAGAATCAGCTTTAATCAATTAAAATTAATTTTCCAACCTCTCAGATTCAGTAATTCTTTGATCCCTCATGCCCAGAGTCCTGTGAGCTGTGCAGACACCAGACTCTGCTCTTTGCACTTGTCAATCCTCAGTGCACCTTGTCCAGGTGACTCTCTGCCCATAAGGTACACAAAGGGACGTGCTGTATTTTGGTGCTTTAATCAGGATAATTTGATTTCCCACAGTGTGGGAAAGGCCCTGTGTTAATTACTCAGGACAGGGCGTGCCTTTGGAGGTATTTATGTATTGGTTTTCCTAGACCAAAGGTGGAATAGGGTTTTTTTGCTGACCATAAATGTCAAACAGAAGGAGAAAGGGGCTGCAATTTATCAAAAAACTTTCTTTCATCATCCTAAGAAAATATTTGGGTAGCAATATTGCTATTTTAAAATATATTATTAATACATTTAAAAATTAAATGTGCTTAATAATTAATATATTATTATTTAGTTACTGAATGTTATCACTCAGTGATTAGAAATTTGGAGGAAAGGTGTAAGCCACACTTCTGCCTTGCCCAAAGGGAGCATAAGGAAAAAATAGATTTTTTCTTCTTCTGTCAGTCCCCCATTAACCCAAAAGTGGGGGCATTTGCACCTTTCCTGGATGTGGGCAGGGAGGCTGGATGGTCCCAAATATTCCATGCTCCCTTTAGCCAGTGTGACGTGGCTGCCACATTGGCTTGGAGTTGGCCCCAACCTGCTCCTCTGTTAAAATGTTTATTTAAACAGGTCTGTTTAAGAACGTTTGGAAATGTTGCTTTTTGAGTTCTGGAGTGAAAAATACTCAACTTTTTTTTTAAGGGCTGTTTAAAAGCCATTTATGGAAAAAGGCACTGGAACCAAGGCTGTGGGGCTGGAGAGGAGGAGGAGGAGGTGGTGGGAGACTGGGCAGAGGTCAGGGAGGAAAAGCTGCAGAGCAGCTGCCAGGAGGGGATGTTTTTCAGAGCAGCGCTGATCTCTGCTCTCTGTCACTTTTTATTTTCCTCTTGTTGTGCTTTTAGTAAACAATGGAGCCAGACATAAAAGTGAATGAAGATTTCAAAAGCCAGTTTAAGGCTTATCAGGAGCAACAGCAAAGGCGGCTGCAAAATTTGGTGGAGAGGAAGAAGGAAAAGCAGAACAGGCAGAAGAACACTGGCAGCACAAAGGAGACTATAAGAGCTCTGGATGATCTAAACCTGCTTAAAAATGAAACTCCTATAAAGGAAGATACCAGCAAAAGGTAAAGGTCTGGCAGCACCGTTCCTTCAGGAGGTCACTGGAGTATATTTTGCTTATGATCTCATAAAACTTAATGTTCTCAAGCTGACAGGACACTTTCTGTCTTCACACACTGGACTTTCATTATCCTGAGGAGATGCTCCCTGTCCATAATTATCCTCAGGGCATTGTGCTGTGCTCTTTAATATCAGTATTTTACAAATGAAGGGGCAGCCAGGTACTACCTGACAAAACCCAGCCTTTTAGGATCACTGGCATCCTCTGAACTGCTGCTTAGGTCCTGCTTAGCTTTAAGCAAATAGGTTCCCTACATGAATAATTTCCAAAGATGGACAAAGGCAAAGCAGCTAATGGGAGCAAGCCACAGGCCTGCTGTGCAGAAGAGGTTCCCTGGGATTTCTTTGCAATATATCCTGATTGGGTGGATCACAGGATTACCAGGACATTGGGAATTTTAGTATGGATATCCCTTAATCTTATTTTTTCTTTTGAGCTGAGTACTGGACCAGAGATTTAAAGCCCCAGCTGAGATAATTTCTCTTCCTCCCAGGATATAATCAGCCTTTCCTTCTGACCCAATTAATACTTCTTTTCCTGACTAGAACAGCTCTGGGGTTGGACACACCCCAAAGGTGTCTGCAGTGCTGGCTCTTCAGGGCTTTGCTCTGTGGTAGGGGTGAAGCCAGGTGAAGAAATTCCTTCACTGCACTGCACTGGTGCCTCAGCAGAGCTGTCTGATTTGCCAAGTTAAGCCCCTGATCTGACCTCTACCAGCTGTCCTCTTCCCTTCAACATTTTTTTTTAATAATCAGTAGAAGATTATGATGGAAATCTGATTTTTAAGAAATTTCTGTGAGGCTGATTCCCATGGTTCAGCTGTTTGGCACAAGAAAGGGATTTAGGTGCTCCCATGGCACATCAAGGGCAGAGTGCAGAGTACAGGAAAGCCCAGTAGTTCTCTGCTATTTAAAGTTCAATACTGTAGGCCTGAGTAATCCCAGGATTTTTATTTACCTCTGTTTCTGTGTCACTGACTGTCAAAAGACCCCATTTGACATGGCAGGTGTGGCAGATACATCTGGATTGCCCTTTGCTTGTGTACATTCAGCAGAGGAGTGGTTGTGAGTGATCAAACCCAGGCAGGATTTGTTTCTGGAAGGGATTCACCAGGATGTTCTCTGCAGTATTCCCATGACAACACATCAGAGGATTGTTCCAGGATCACAGGACTCCACATGGCCTGCAGTGACAGTGATTTCAGCTTGTCACTGTTGTTTATAGCAGCAATTGGAAAACATTCTCCTTTCAGAAGTCTCCCTTCCTCCGAGCCTTGGGAATTCTTTTTTCCTTCCTCCCATCCTACTCCCAGATCTTGTTTAGACAAGTGTTTAGCTGATATT
This sequence comes from Acrocephalus arundinaceus, assembly GCA_021534815.1. NCBI lineage: Eukaryota > Metazoa > Chordata > Aves > Passeriformes > Sylviidae > Acrocephalus > Acrocephalus arundinaceus. The sequence continues at coordinate 50,061,763 of JAJEOU010000373.1, read as the reverse complement.
TCTGCTTTTCTGTTATGTTCTCTCAGTAACTTTATCCTCCCTTCTCTGTTTGAATGTATCCAAGGGACTGTCCCCATCATGTGGAGAATCTCTAACAGGAGTTGGGAAAGACACGATTTGACAAAAGTTAAATTCCTTACTTTTTTTGGCTTGAACAGGGCATACAGTTTGGGAAACCACCTGAATTCCAGGCAGAGCCCTGCTCATAAGCTCCACCTGGCTGTGATTCCTTGAAGGAGAGGGAAAAGGGGCACCTTTTGCAGCCCCTTTCTTTTAGCTCATTTTCTGTAGCTGAGGCACTCGGGTGGATCTGCTACCTCTGTAACAGGCAGAGTCACTCTGGGGTGGGGTGGGAGGTTCCTCAGAGGAGACTCCAGCTCTGTGCACTTGGGATTTCTGTTCATCCTCCTCTAAGTGATTTTCCTCGAGGCTTGGACTCCAGCTTGAGAAGACTTCACTGCTCAGGTGTGTTAAGAGCTTAAATCCTTTTTTCCATGTTAGTCTCCCAATGGTTCAAAATCTTCTGGTTCAAGTGTCTCTAATTGGATCTGAGTTTCGTTGCTCACTCCTCTTGAGTTGTTCTTGTGGGAATAACTCAGTTCTGCCTCTCCTCTGCTCACATTGCTCCTTGCTTTCTTGTCCTTTGTGAACAGCTGCCTTTGATCTCCCTTTGATTTGCAGCTTTGAAACACAAGTGCATTTCTTAATTATGCATTGTGAGTCCTCTCCTAAACTGGCTCTGCTGTTTATGGCAGTGCCTTAGGGGTCATTTATTTTGACATGGGCAGATGGAGGGTGCATTTAAAAGCTCTCAGGTCCAGTGGGTACTAAGAGCTTGCTAAAACTTTGGAATCAAAAAAATTGAGATGATTTTTGAGACATCTGACTTGGCTGTGTCTAAAGGTACATACTGTAACCACCAGGCTTTATCTAAATCACATCTCCAAAGTGTAAACATTGAGGTTACCCTGTAGAAAATAAGAATCTAGGAGCCAATTCATCCAGCTGATTTAGGTGTCTGGATGACTGAGATGCTGTGATTATCAGGAACTTCCACATGGGAATCACAGGGCACTGGAGACCTGCATCTTCCACCAGCAGCAGCTGGGGTCAGGTGGGCAGCTCAAATGTCAGCTGCATGTGGGTAATTGTATTGATTCCCAAGTTTTATCAAGGACCCCATGTCAGGGAGCTCAGATAATTCTGAACTGCCACAATTGAATTGAGCCCCTGAGGCCACAGCTCCTGATTTTTATATTTGAGGGACCCATCACATCAGGGCAGTAAAGAGATTAAAGTTATTAATTCTCTGGATGTCTTAGAGAGATGAAACCTTTAAATGTTGCTAAATGTCCTGAAGAATAGGAGAAGCAGGGCTATGTCTTTCCATTCAGAGGGCTTTTTTGATATTCTCTGTTTCTAAATGAATTCCAAAAGACACCATTAACTATACAAACGGATGCTCACGGGATTCCAAGAAATCAGCTGAGGACACGGGAAATTGGTCTTTTATGAATTGCTCTAAACCATTGATTTTTAAAGGACCCCAGGGGCAGCTTTGTAGTTGATGCTCTGTTGGCTTCTCTTGGCTTTGCCAAGTATAGAAAAGAAAGCCTGAATGTCCCACATGCTGAATGCTGCCTGATTTCCTCTGAAGAACCAGGTAAGTAACTGAGATGACACTATTTGGTAACCTCAATACACCTGTTCGGTGATGTTTTGCCCCAGACAGTTTAAGAAAGTGCAGATTTTTTTTTAAAGATGTTAACTGATCAGATAATCAGCTTGTGTTCTTATCTGAGGTTTAGGATATTCTGCCTAATTTAATAAACTCACTCATGGTAAGCTCAGCCCATCTATCATTTATTTCTAGGAGCACCTATTTGTACATTATTTGCCATTATAGTTTATTTTTTCCCAGTTTGCTTGAGACTGAGAATGAGCAGCTGCAGGATCAGCTCCGAGAGATCCGGGATGAGAACTGCAGGCTCTACAGACTGGTGTCAGAGAAAGATTTTGAAATAATGCAGCTGCAGAAAAGAGTGCAGGAGGAGAGGTTGGCTCTGTCAGGTAAACACAGCAGCTTTGGATTCTCACCAAATTGGTTTGCTTGGACAGAAAAAATGTCCCTGAAAAGAACAGTGCTCTTTTAGGGTGCACACTGATTTCTGTTCCTCCCAGAACTATAAACTTGCTATTATTGGCACAAAAATAATGATGTTCCATAGAAATTATATTTTGGAAAACTTCCTGTTAGTGTGAAAGAGCTGTGCTGCAACTTTCACTGCTCTGTAGGGTTAAATTCCTTATTCAGGCTCCTTTTTTTTTTTTTTTTTTTTTTTCCTACCTGAACAGGGCACAGGCAGGATGCTGGATGAATACAAAATTCAGCTTCTCAAGTGATTTTGGTGTCTTTTGAAAGCTGAACTGTGCAGGCTGCACCTCCTCCACTGGGTGCCACTGTTGGTCAGGGCAGCAGTGATGACCAGGCTTGAAGAGAAGGGGGAAACCAGCAACGAAGCAAACTAAATAACATTAAATTACACCTTAATCCTTGAAAAGCAGCTGTAGTTTGTGTGTAGGAGAGGTGATGAGCTCTTCCTGGTCAGGACCAGGAGCCAGATGTGCTGTTGCAGCTTCTCTGGCTGAGGCCAGTCCCTTGCCTGTGTTTTCCCTGTCTGCTTTGTGGCAATCCCCACATTGCTTGGGAATGAAAAGCCTTGGTTCAGTGTGTGCAATGCGTTTGAAGACCATTAATTTAACACAGAAGCAGCAACCTGGCTTTGGTTAATTTAGTATTTTCTGTGATTCTCAGCAGCCATTATTTATCCTGAAAACTGAGGTAAAAGTAGCTCCTAGGTGGGAGGGTAACACCACAAAGGAGTGAGAACAGTGGAAATGCTTTAAAAATAATGAATTGGTTTTAAGTGCTTTTTAAAAAGCATTTTAAATGTTTTTAAAATAAATTCCTGTAAAACAGTAAATTGTGTTCTTTACAAGTTTTTTAAATTAGTGGTATAGGAACAAATTCTGTTCTCAGCTGTGTAGCTCCATTAATGTCTCTGGGGCTATATGGGCCTCAGCATCCACCTCTGAGTCATCTCTCACCTCTCATCCCACCCCAGTTCATGGATATCAGAGAAAAGTGATTTCTGCAGAGCTCTGAAGGAGGAGGAAAGAGTTAAGAGGAATGACAGCAGCCAAGTTCAGTCTTCACACCCTCCACCAAGGGTTTGTTGTTGTAGGCTCATGTTCCTTGTTGAACTGGAAGGTTCTGTGGACATTGTTTGCCATGACATTGATTTTGGACTTGTACAAGAGCTTTCCTTCACCTGTGTGGTGTTAACCAGAGCCAGGTGACACAACAGCCAGGCCTGGGGTTTGCTTTGTTTGTGGCACTAATCAAACCCTCCCTGATGAGGGAGCCAGTGATGTGGCTGTTTAAAAGAGCAATTAAAAGTCATCCAGTAAAGCTCCCTGTGTAATCCCAAAGGAGTTATAAATAGGCACAATGAAATTTCCTGGACCTTGTCCAGGACCCAACTGTAATATTGTGCCTGACCTTTGAGGACTGATGTCTAGAAATGTTCACACCACTGTTCTAACAACTCCTCCAGTAGTAAACAACCAGGCAAAGCAGGGTGTTGCCTTTTTCTGTGACAATGCCAAAAAATCCTGTCCCAACTGTCCTTCCCAGCAGTGAGCAGGAGACACCACTGCCTTCTCCAGGTAAAAATGTTGCTACAGCCACTCTTGTGGCCTTGTGACACGTGGCTGTTGCCACGGTGGGAAATGTGGCCATGAGGAGCTGCTGAATCAAAGGACAAACCCATCCAGCTGGCACCTCTGACATCTCTCCCCTCACTTGTTCATTTAAGTGCCTGGCACAGCTCTGAGAGGAAGGGATGGGACAATGAAAGTCCATTGTGACAGAGAACAAAAGCATCATCTATTCTGAATCCTGCCTCTAAGATGTGCCCTCTGCTTTCATGTGTTCTTTGCAGGGGTGTCTGGTTTAGCTGGAGACGTGGCAGCCACTAAAATAGTGGAGCTGGCCAAAAAGAACCGTGAGGTGACTGCTGAGTTTGAGAGTGAGAGAGCCAGAGTGAAGCAGCTGAATCACAAAGTCAAGGAGCTGGAGAGAGAAGTGAGGCATTTTTTTTTTCTTTTGACACCCTAAACCGTGGAAATGCAGACTCTGGGGTAGAAAATGGGTTTGATTCATGTTCCCATGTTGAATTTGCTCTTAAATCCGTGTTTATTTTGGGTTATGGTCATTTCTGTCCATGATGTGTTCCCTCTGCAGACAGGAGGAGCTAGAAAAGGATATCCCCAAGTTCTAATGAGCCAAGGATTTATTAAACAGCAATTAGGAATGTTCATCTGTAGAATCACAGAGACTTCTCTCTGTTTGGCAATGAAATTTCTCTTTTTATTTATTTTTTTGTGAGGAGAAGCCAATTTCACACCTTTATGTCTTACATTCCCACCTCGTTAATACCAGTCAGTAATTAGTTCTTTATTCTTCTAAGCTTTTGTCATCCCTGTAATGAAAGCTGTTTTCTGGAAAAAGTACTTACAGAACTGAGACAACACTAAATTATATCATATAAGACAGCAAATCTTCACTCAGGCAGATTAAATTTTCTGGTTTACTGAGACTTTTTGCCAACCTTTCACAGAAGTAATTTTACTCAGGTGGCTGAATTGAAAATGAGATGTCCTGATGTCAATATTTGCTTTCTCCTTTGACTGCTGCTCCTCTTCCTTACACACTATTGGTGACTTTTTTATCATTTTCAATTTTTTTTCTGAACTTTGCTTTCTTAGCAGACATCAGTTAAATGAATCAATAATGCTGACAGATGCATTTTGACTCAGTCTTTCACCATCACTTATTATCATGAGTCATGCATCTACCTGAATTGCACCCCAGCTACCTGAAAGATCAAGAAGTCGTAGATTAAATTAAATTTTGGAGAACTCCTGCATAAATCCACAGTGTTCTGGTCAGAGGGGTCTTGTCAAACAGTTGGCAGGTGGGCAAACAAGTATCAGGTGTAGTTTGGGACCTACAAAATCACACAAATAGTGGAGCAATTCATGAATAATTTAAGGAAAAGTCAACTTGGTTCTGCTCCCCTGCTGCAGAAGTGTAATGATCATTATTTAAACAGAAACATTAAATATTCTCAGATTTTGGCCCAAAAAAGAAAGAAGCACAAACATTTCAGAGAGGAGATGAAGATGTAAATGATTTGCAAAATCAAAGCTGTGTTTGACAGTAGGAGGTATCTATTAAAAATGTGGAGTGATAGATAGAAAACACTGTTATTTTACATATATTTTAGCTCTTTCCTTGCATGAAAGCTGAAAAATCTGTAAATCATAAGTATTTTACCATGATTATGTTCCCCCAAACAGGATGGAAGGTGTGGCCACTGAACAATCACTTGGCAAAGGGTGGGCCATGTAAGCAAAGGGATGTTTGCAGAAAATTCCCTCAGAACCTGAGCCAGCAGCTGCCAGCTCCAGCTGAAATTCCTCATTCTCAGTCCATTGACTACAAAGCTTTATGAACTGGGCAGAAAGGGTGGCCCTAACACATGAAAAAGGGTGAAATTAGAGCTGGCTCTGAGTTAGTTTTTCCCCAGATGCCCCTTTAATGAAGGAACTCTTCCCTAGAGCCTTCTTTAATTCAGGCAAATAATCAAGATTTTCCACCCACCTCAAAGAATAAAGTCCCAAACTTTTAAAGCAACACTTCCTGGCTTTTCCAGCCCCAAATTCCTGCACTCTCATCCATTTAGAAATCTTTGCAACAGCAACATAAGGCATGATTCAGAGCAGGAGGGGTTGTATGTCTGTTCTCCTTTGCTGTGGTAAGCAAGAGAGACAGTCTTTATTCTTCATGGGTTAAAAAATGCTTCTTTAGAGCTCCCAGCTAAAGAAAAAGAGCCTTAACACCATTAAATCTCAATTATAGGGTGTCAGGTAGATTTCTCCTTTTATATTCCTCTAGTGAGTAGAACTATTTGCTTTTTATGAAATATTCTGGGCTGGACAGGATTTGGGTTTATGTATATAAACATTAATTTAGGTACTTTGGGTGATAAAATGCTTCAGAAATCTCCATACTTGAAATCTGATCCCATCTTAGCAAGTCAGAGACAACTTCTGAAGTTATTCTGCAGTAAAATATAACATGATTCTTTGGGAGGCATTTCAGAAAAAAATAATTATGCTTTCCTACTGATTGTGTTAAAAAACAAGGGAAAATAAGGGTTTTTTAGGGTTTTTTAAGTAAATAACATCCAAGTTATACTTTTTTGCTAATTAATACTCCATGGAGTGATATTGTTCTCTGCAACCATTCTACACTAACAATGGGGTTCTTTTTTCCAGCTACAGGCAGCCACAGAAAAAATCCATTCCCTTGGTGGCAATGCTGCAGGAATCAAGGAATCAACTCTGAAAACGCTGGAAGGAAACTTGGTAGGAATTGTAATTGAAAAAGGAAATCAGCAGCTGATACTCAGCTCCTTTGTAGAGCAAGGATGTGTCCCTGTCACCAATTTTGGGACCAAATTCCCCTGTACCTCCTCTGTGCCCCAAAAATTCAGTCTGGAAAAACTAATTCAGTGGTCCTGATGGATCCATGGATCTTAATCACCTCAGTTTTTCCCTGAGGGTTCTGTCCTCACCAAGTACATTCCTCTTCTCAAAGGCTGAAAGTCCAGAGGTGAAAGCACTGCAAGAAAAATTGAGCGCGGCCAATGCCAAAGTGACGGAATATCGGAACCAGCTCCAGAATCTGAAACAGGAACTGAAGCTGACCCAAAAGGTACCACTGCAGGGAGCAGTCTGGGGCTGGGACCCCTGCAGGAGGTTCACTCTTGGAAATTTGGGAGGCTTTTGGCCTTTTATTGACCCCATGAACTATTCCAGTGGAGAAGGGAGGTGAGGAAGACACTGGGTAGGAGTTGGAATTGAAATTGTGCTCCTGGACACAGGGATCTCATGTTTTGCCCCCACTATGTCCAGCATTCCCATGTCCAATGGATACAAATCCTTCTGAGTTTTAAAATCCCAGATCAGCAGAACTGTTTGTGATATACATTCAGGTTCATTCTTCCTCTCCCCTACATTTAATTATGTGTTTACTTTTAATGTAGGTTCCAGTCCCATGGGAATCAATGGGATTAAAGGCCATGCTTGAACTAAAGAGTTTGTTGGAATGACATCCAGAATAACCTTTTCCTCTGATTCATGATGGATTTAAGTGTTATTATGTGCTCTGATTCTCTTTGGTTTCCCTACTTTGTGTAGGAGACCTGCAATGCAGATCAGAGTAGAGAATATGGTCCTAAAAATAGAACTCTGCTGACCTTTTTATAAATAATTTAAATGCTCTTCATCCTAAGTTTAGCTGTGTCAGAATTTTGCAAGGGAGATTGGCTCAATTCCTGGTGTGTATGAAGACAATATCTCTACTCTTCTCCTGGTTAGTTATGGGTAAATATTCATCATATCAAAAATAATTGTGCACATTGAAAACTGCTTGTGTTCCCTGTTAGAGAGAGCTGCTTTTCCTCCCCTCTCCCAACACATCCTTTTACCCTTATTGATGATGTTAATCCCTTTTCCCAGGTTTTAGCCAAAGAAGTTGGGGAAGATGTGAATATCCAAAGTCTCTTGACCAATTTTGGCAACTGGCGTGGACGAGCTCAGCAAATCCTTCTTCTCCAAACCAGGGTGAGTTACAGCCCTACGGAGCCATTTCACTTGGAATTCGCTTTCTAAGTAGAGATATCACCTCAATTTAAGATAAAAGTACTCTTAGTTCTTCATTAATTCTTAACATCTCTGTGTTGATGTGTGCACACCATGTTAATGACTCTGTTGCAGCCCTGCAAGCTTTGGGTATTTCAGCTGGGAATCTTTCACATCTGTGTCAAAGGAAGGAGTTCAGTGACCTTGGAGAGCTGTGGCAGCCGAGTTCAAGTCCCAGGGTGTTTTGAAGGTGCCTCTCCACTGAGAACAGAAGGAGCCCTGTCAGTGTCTGTGCTCTGACTTAGACACCTTTGTTCAGTGCTTGGAGTCAGATGGGAAGAATTGAGGCCAGATCAGGTTTTCAAGTTGTTCCCTCGGGAGCTTCAGTAAAATCTTTAACTCTTGAGTCTTCTGAAGGGCAGAGTTTAGCTGAAATGTCAGCAGGAGGCAGAGAGGCAGTTTTGTCTGCATCTAAATAAAACTTCTCTCAGGCAGTTTGACACATACTTTCCCTATTTTTCTGCTATTCAATTATATGCCATCAAACTGTGATTTTTTTACACTCTGATTGACTGAGATTTTTAACCTCTGCTTTCCCTTGGGCAAATTCCATTTCCCCCTATTATATCCCCTGCCTGGGATTCATCTGAACATTGTTCCTTCTGTTCTCTGCTCTAATGTACAGATTTCTTTCTGATCCAGACTCCTCAAGCCCTTTTTGTAGTCAGTGGGGATCTTATAAATCCAGCCACTGGATCAAAAGTGAGGCAGGTTCCTCCAAAACAGGGCAGAGGAACTGAGCTGTGGCAGTGCCCAGCTCCTTCTACTGACTATGAAAGCAGCCTGCAGTGAGCAGTTGACATCTGAGTTCACTTGGATTCACACAGCAGCAATTCCAAATGCTCTGGAGTGCCTGTCTGGCCTCCAAATGTGGCTCCACAAAGGCACAGATCTCCCATGTGTCCCAGATCTCCTTCCTGCACAGATGCCCTAAAATCTGCATGTTTATTAGCAGCTAAATTCCAATCTGAAAGACCAGACACTGCTCTGTGTTAGTTAACCATGATAATATCAAGAAATAATCTGAGCTGCCTTCGGCTGTGTCCTCTTTGTGCTGTACCTCCAGTAAAACTGTGAGTGAATTTTCATTATTGGCCATAGGTTCAAGAGCTGGAGCATAAACTGAGTCAAAACAAGATCAGAACTTCACTGCTTGAGATGGGTGAGGGATTTCTGCAATTTCCTGATCCTAGGAAGATGTCATTCCAAGAGAAGAACTTGCTGAAGATTCGCAGCTTGGAAAAAGAAAAGAAGGAATCTTTTGAGGTAAAACCCTGTGAACTGACAGGGTCCTGTTTGGGTGTGGAGCAGTGTGTAATAACTTGTGCTGCCTTCAAGGTGTGTTACAGCCTACCTAAAACCATTTCACAAACCCACCTGATCTGCTGGGGGGAAGCTCTGCCCCACTTCACAGCCACGCCCTGCTACAGCTGTACCCAAACTTCTTAGCTCCCCTCTCACCCCTTGGCCAGGTGTGCATTCTTCATCCTGAGTACAGACATCCCCTCACACCTCCTGTACTGTGGGGCTCTGGCCTTTTCCATTTGAACAGAATAATGGAGAATCAGAATCCAGAATAATGGGGAATCAACCCAGACCACCTGGATTCCTGAGCAGGCAGACCCTTTTTGGATGCTGGCAAGCAGGCAGCAAGTAGCACTTATAATTTCTACTTCCTTAGGAATAATACAGTATTCCAGTCCATTTTTTTACATTCTACCAGGTAATGTGTGGTTCTTTTTGCTCACCACAGCACCTGGGGCTTGGTGATGAGTTATAACTTTCATTTCCTTTTGCATCACTGCAGAAACTCACCGGGCAACACAACGCTCTCCAAAAAAGCCATGAGGAATTGAAAAAAAAATGTGATGCCTCAAAAGCCAGGAACCAAGTGCTGTGTGAAGAAGTGAAGATGCTGAAGGGACAGATTGGAACCTTGCTGGAGAAAGGGAAACACGATGATGAGCTCATAGATGCCTTGCTGGTACAGTCTGTGTCTGTTGGTCCCAGCCCTGTTTCTATAGGTCATAAAACATGATGTCACTTTGTGGCACACACAACCATAGGGTGTACAAGAGCCTGATGGATCAGCTGTGACAGCCAGAGGTTTCCTTATCAGCTGAAGTCATTCTGCATTTTGGATCAGGTCATGTAAGGGTGTGGGACAGTACCAGGTTACAGTCAGGTGGCCCTGAGCTGCAGGGAGTGGCAGAAATTTTGCAGAAGGATTGAAGCAGGTAGAGGAAGGGCTCTAATCCTGACCCAAGGTGTTGGCCTGTGTTCTTTGTTCTGCTTTCAGCTCACTGGTAGAATTTTTTTTTCCTTAGAATGCCTGCAGTCCTGCAGGAATTTTTTTGTTTGTAACAAAACTTCCATTTATTTTGTTACACAGCCCACAGCACACAGGCTGAACTGTGAGTACTAAACCATGTTCACACTCACTTTGCAGTAGCTGGAGCTGAGAGGATTTGGCCTCTTCAAAACCAAGAGTTTTAGCAAAGGCTCAAAGATGCAGAGAAAGAAATAAATGGCTGCTGGCTTGGTCCTGCCATGGTTCTAGACAGCCTTCCTCAATTAAAATAGCAAATATATTAGAGAATATGCCACCTCCTAGCAGGGTTAATTCTGTGTTTCCTCATCCAGCTCCTCACTAGTTTCAAACCACTCAGATGTCCCTGCTGCTCTAGGTAGGTTTTAGCTCAGCTGGCACTCACCCTTCTCCCACCAGGCACTGTGGGTGCTGACCAGCAGATTAGGGGAGCCAAAGAACTCTTGTCAACTTGTCAACTTTTTCTAAATATTCTCACTAAAGTTAGTACAGAAAGATGCAAGTTTGTTTGGGAAGGGGTGGTTAATCTCTTTGATCCCTTCCATCACAAAAGCACTTCACTTGTAGGTTGTTGGCCTGACAGAACAAAGTGCCTGACAGGTATTGGATTTGTCAGTGTGGAAAAAACCCTCCAAATCCACTGGTGAAGCAGCCTGGCTCGTATCTGTCACCCCAGAGTACCCTCAGCTTTTAATATCACTGTCACACGATCTGATCACATTCTAATCCCACAAAAAGCACATTGAAATCTCGAGTTTCATTCAGTTTATGGGAAAAGTCACTTCTTTATCAAAGGCCAGCCTTTCTTGCTCTGTTTTCTGCTACACTGAGCATCAGAGCTGGCAGCAAATTGAATCTGACCATTGCTCAGGTCAACATAACAAATCAAATTTGCCAAAGTGGCACCATTGACACCACTGTGCTCCCGCTAAGGAATGGTCTTGGCAGGCAGGGGCTTACCCTACTATTCCTAAATGGATATTTCTCTTGGGGGAGAGTTAAAGCAACCATTGTGTACAAAGTAAAGATCTCACCTGTTTCTATTTTACCAGTGCCAGCAGAAACGAATGCATGAGATCTTAAAGGACCTGAGCACGAAGGCAGATGAGAGGATGAGGCAGTGCTTGAACAATGAGACTCAGAAACAAAATGACCTGATATACCAGCTCAGGCAGTTGGTGGCTGAGCGAGAAGAAAAGGTTAAAGCACTGGAGAAGGAGCTTGGGCAACTCACACTTGGGGTAGGCAGAACAAATTAATTAAAGGAGCACACTTGGTAATCACTGGAGATCTGCTCTTCCACTTCCTTGTCCCTTGTTATCTGAGATGGTCACTGCCTCCAGACAGTGATCTCTGTTCTACTGACAGTCTTTCCTGATGGAATAACAAAGCAGGAATTCTCTTTTGTGACCCCTCAGTTCCTTTGTGCATGACTTCAGGCTGTTTCAGCAGCAGCAAACACAGAAATACCAATCACATCCACACGTGGGCCCGTGTCAGGGCTGTCACTGTGTGACAGGAGGACCTGGGGCTGCACTGGGGACTCCTCAGTGTTCAGCACCCTTGGCTGCTGGAAGGAGGAAGCAAACAAATGTGTCACACCAACATCACTAAGTACCCAGCTTCTGCTGTCTCACAGTCAGGGTTTGTGAAGAATGTTTGGGCATCTCATTCTCATCGATCCAAAACCCTCCTGGGGTTATGGTGAGGTTGTGATTCTGCCAGATACCTCAGGAATGGGGGCTGGAGCATTGAACCCAGCATCAAACCTGGGTTAGGGACACAAACCAGCTGTGCTGGCAGTGATGGTGCTGCACTGTGGGTTATTAATACACTCTGATTTTGTATGAAACTGCCCTTTTTACTGACTTCTGCTTTGTTTGCATCCTGCAATGGATAGGAATTAAAGCTTCTGAGGAGGTTCTGTAAATCAAAAGTTCTGCCTTGCTTGTAGCAATAATCAAAAGCTGCTGATTTGGCATTGGTGCAGCTGTTTTCCTCTGAACTATGTAATTGGTTTTATAACGTGCTCCACCATTAGCAGAAGAAATCTGCCCATCCATGCGATCAGTCAGGAGCTGCTCATCCAGCACCCTCGGAGCACTCGGGATCAGGCAGCAGCGAGGCTGGAAGGACAGAATCTGCCCGGTAAGAAGACCAGAAAGTCAAAATTTCAAGTGGTTTGAGTAATCCAGGAGCCTGCTTTTCCCAGGGAGTTTCGTCAAACCACAAGTGCTTTGTGCCAACAGCTGTGGCAGCCTGTTTGCAATATATGGGAATCTCTAATCACATTATCTCTTGGACTTTTGTCCTGGAACTGAGAAGGATGTACAGACTTGCAGACGTGACTAGATTTGGCATGGTGGTAGTGCAGCTATTTCTCCTCCTGCAGCTCAGATAATGTTTATGTGCTCAGCTTAAGTGCCTGGGAGTCTTTTCCCTTATGAGACACGGGGTTCTAAGGAGCAGATTTCTGTGAGGAGGGTGGGGGATGAATGCAAAGTGCCATTTTAGGTAAGCACTAAATCACTGGTGCATTATTTAAATCAATAAATGCTCTTTGAGTAGGATTTACATGCAGAAATGTTGAAAACACACCACCTCATTTGTTCTTACCAAGCACCCCCTTTAAAACCTCGCTGAGGACTGTGTAAATTTCACTAATCTTAGTGCAGCAATAAATCTAATTTCTGTTTACACTGATGTGACTCTGGGTCACTCTGGCTGTGTAAAGGGACTGTGGTACCACAGGAAGTTATATCCTTTCCTGTTAAATTGCTGCTGAGTTTGTTGCTAAAGAGTTTGTGATCTAATTGATAGTGAGAATTTGAGACTGGTCTGATGGGGATGGGGGAAATTTTTCATTAAGTTAAAGTTGAGCTCTTCTGTGTAATTTCCTACCTCATTACTTTAGACACCAAATTTGGCTTTAAAATCAGCTCAGTATCCCTGAGTCTAAGTAGAGCATTACTATAACATTTAAGAAGAATTCTGTGGTTTTGAGTTAGAGTTAAAACATTCTTAATTAGAAAGTTTCTGCACCCTTCTGACTGTTTTAATTCTCCCCCTTCTAACTCCGCAGAAGTTGTTGTGCTCTCTGGAGCAAACCTATATTTTATCCCCTTTTTTTTTTTAAACCTCATGTGTCTGCTGATGGTAAGCAGGAACCAAAGCTGGGTAATGGCTTTGTGGAAACCACTAAGTGCAATGCATAAATTATTGCTTGTGTACAGGGCCAAGGGTTCTGTCGTGGAAAGAGCTGACGTGTCAGGTGGGCAATGAATGATCCTGAAAAACTCTGAGAGCTGTTAATAACTTGGTCAGCAAGGCTCACTCCTTCCATTAACTTTAATATGCTGATGAACTCTCAATTCTGCTTCACTGTAGTGAATCATCTTTTCCTATCAGAAAAGGTGAAATGAAAAATGCTATAAATAGATGCTAAACCCTTTGGAGGTGGCAGAGTAAAAATCTGCATTTTTAGACAGGGCCAAGGCTGTCATTATCAACCTTAACTTGATTTTAGGATTAACCACTCCTAGCCTAGAAGGCCCATCTGTCACTTCCACAATATTAAGGCTTTATCCTCTTGTTAGCTACAGCTAAAGTGAGGAAATGTGGGGCAAGTCTGCAGGAACTTGGCTTTGGGCAGCTGAACTCCTGTTGAGGAAAAAAACACCCACTGAAATGTGATGTCCCAAACAAATACACATCAAAATGGGATGTCCCAAACAAACACACACAAATGGGATGTCCCAAACAGACACACATCAAAATGGGATGTCCCAAAAAAACACCCATCAAAATGGGATATCCCAAAAAAACACCCATCAAAATGTGATGTCCCATACAGACACACACTGAAATGTGATGTCCCAAACAAACACACGCTGAAATGGGATGTCCCAAACAGACACACACTGAAATGGGATGTCCCAAACAAACACACATCAAAATGGGATGTCCCAAACAAACACTTGTCCCAAGCACAAGCCATTATACATAAAACTCCTCCCAGGCTGGCAGTGTTACCAGCTGGCTCCTCCTCTTACAAAATGAACTTGACAGATCTTCCTGAGGGTTTTCACAAAGCAGATTCCATAAAGCCATGTAAAATATATTTTTAAAGGCACTGGGAAGTACAAGTGTGCACGCGTTGCAGAGCAGGGGTCGCTTTGTTAGGAAAATCTGGACAGGCAAACACCATCAACTGCAGAGCTGGGATTGCCTCTCCCAGTGCTGGGTGAAGGTGTGACGTGAGGGAGCTCTTCCCTACCAGAGACATTGGGGAAGGACTGGAATTTTGGGAAGACTGCCTTGTGTGAAGCCCCTAACACAGCTTTCTCTCCCCAGCATAGTGTCCAAGATTGGCCACACGCTCGTGGAGTCAGCAGCCACAGAGCCTTTCCTCCTCAGGGATACCACCTCATCTGGAAGGTGGGTATATAAACTTCATCAGCAGCAGCATGGAGGTGCTCTGTAAGCTGTGGAAATCCTTGCACTGCCTGCCTTGTTTCTGTAATGAAAGCTTCTTGCACCATCCCTCCTACCTGAAGTGTCCAAGAGCTCTAACATCTGATTTCTCTCCTAATTTTGTAATTGATTGCTTGTTTGACACCAATCTTTTCCATTTTTACTCCCAACCACCGAGATTTCTCCTGCTCTAAAGATCTTCCTGAATGCAGAGAGGTCAGAGAAGTAATGAAGTACATCATAATAGGATACATGGGAAAACTGCCCCTTCCTTTCAGCACGGATTGGACACAAGAACAGCCATTGTGCAAGTGCTGCCTGAAGCCTTTCAGAGGGAGAAAATCAATAGCAGGGCATTTAATAGTTTAGTGTAGCACTTGGGAGATACAATCTCCTTTTACTTTGGCAGCAGCAGTGGGAGCAAAGTCAGGGATAATGAATTGATCAGAGGTGGAAGTTTGTTCTCAGGGGTGATGGGGAGGGGAAGCATCCTGGAAGCAGCTCTCTAATGACGCTCCCTGTGACTTGATATCCAAATATTTCTGTTCTATTTATTGCAGTCTAGAGCTGGGTGCTGGGGGGAGGTAGTGAGCCTGGCTCTGCATTCTGCCTTCCTCTTCAGACAAGTGTGTTGGAGATAATGCTCAAATCCTGCCTTTATTTCTTTGTTTAAGAAGTGGGGAACAGACTCTCTGTGCTTGTGCCTTCCTCAGGTCTGCTGGCACAGACAGCTCTGGCTGGGATGTGCTGCAGGGAGAGATCACAGAGCAAAAGGTTCTGTGCCAGGCTGCTCAAGTGGAGGGGAAAAAGCTCCTGGAGCTGGTGGCTGTGCTGCAGAAAAGGTACAGCCTCATCCCAGCAGCATCCTTTGTGGGGTGCTGGGATCAGGGAGCACTGCAGAGTCTGGGACATGCACTTCAGTACATCACACGCTGCCATCCTTGCCTTAAATAGGGGCTTTTCCATTTTTTTTCTGCTCGATTTCCCTGCCTGGCTGATGATTCATTCTTTTTATTATTCTTTTAGAACAAAGGGCAGAAAAAAAATGGAGCCATCTTCCAGCTTGCTGCACCTAGATAAAACCAGAATTGCTGTATTTATATATGCATGGCCTTATTGAGGCAGCAATATTATTCATCAGTAGTAAATACTATAATTATTGTTATAATATTCTCCTCCAAAGCTTTTCACATTCTTTTAAAGTTTCATTGTATCCTTTTCTAAATGAATTTATTCTGCTTTAACTGAGGCATAGCAGTGATTTTATTTTAAATTTTATTTTCTATGTTTGAATTCAATGTGAGATGATGTTAAAAGCCAACCATGTTTTAGGAAAGAAGAGAAGGCAAGTAATTTTTTTTTGGACCTTTCAGCTACTGGGTTTTTTTTTTCCCAGTGTGTGTTATTTGATTCCCAAATCTGTATTCCAGTATTGGAAGTATATTCCTGTCTGTGTGCTTGTCAATACAATAAGCACTGTTTGTTACTCGCTATAATTTACTACAGTTATCGTTCTCACTTGTATAACTTTTGTCCTGCATGATTAATCACAGTCAGAAAAAAATAGATTTTTTTTTCTTTTAGAACTGTGAAAAAAGGTTCTTTTAAAGCTAAATGCTGGAAATACATGCTGGGAAAAATCTTTTTTATGTTTGTAAGCCCAGTGACTTTAATAGAGCTGTGCAGTCAGGGATGGGGCTGTGAGTGGTAACTGAAGTGTGGCCACCACCAGTATGGGGTAATGAAAAACAGAGTCAATGAAATGCACAGTTGCTTGTGAAATGTGCCATAAACTGATGATTCAGCAGCTCCACAGTTATCACACATTCATCAAGCAGGTAACATAAATTTTGTGAGACTGTGTGCAATAACTCTCGGAAGGCCTCAGGGTAATATAGCACCAGTCAGATTTTCAGTGTGAATACATTTCTAAAAATCAGGTTTTCCTCCTCTTCCCTTCACTGCTGGGGTGCAACAAAGCTCAGTAACAGAGATAATGCTTAAATCAAGAGAAGAACCCTGGGAATTGTTACAAGTGGAATTTTTCTGCAGCAATTTAGTTTAAATTATTCCATTTGGCAGATAATTCTGTTTAAAAATCCCACAGATCTTGCCATTTTCCTCCAGTTTTTGTGTAAAGTGAATGCCAGAGGAAGACCAGGGTCAAATGAAAGTTTAGTGAATGCAGAACCACTGAGAGGAATAAAATGTCTCAGAGCACATCACCAGCCTGGGAATTCACTGCCACAGGAGGTCGAGTCTTGCCTGTAGCTACATTTTTAAGCCAGTGATATAATTTTATTAGAGTTGTAATATATATATTTTTTTTAGTTATGCCAGCTAGGAGGGAAATAAACTAATCAAGTGTCTTGATTCAGAGAGTAACCAGCTTCCACCTGTGGGGTCAGGAGGGAAATTCCCTTATTCAGTCCAATCCAGTGAGTCAATCTGTGTTTCTTTTTTAGCTTTAAACTCCTTGGAATCGCTTGGTGTCAGTCACTGCCCCACTGGCAGCATCTGTGGGTGCACACCAGATTTTTGCAGTTAATTTTCTGAGGGGTTATGCAGGATGGAGAGAGGCAATTTGCTTTTTTGTGATGTAACCACATCTTTTCCACCCATGGTCATGTCTGATGGCCAAGTTTATTAAAAGCAGCCTCGAGTTTCTTTTCTTCCTCTCAGATAACTGACGCAAATGTTCGACTGTGTTTTTATAAACTATTTGCCTTCCAAGCTTTCCCAGAGTGTCTAAAAAATGCAGTTTATTATTCCTGTAATACAAGACCTCTCTCTCTCCTCAGCAATCTGCAGCTTTCCTGCTCATCTGAGGGGTGAATTCATACAGAGAGCCAGAATGAAGGGATCTGAGCAACCTCCATTAACAAACCCATTGTTTCCAACTGTACTCATTAGTTAATTCTCCTTTGCATCTTTAGGAGTTGTCACCTGATACAGTTTCACTGGGATTTCTGGAAGTTCTTCCCCTTCTGTTAGGAGCTCTGCTGGGAGAAGCAGGATTCAAGACTGAGTTATGCAGACATGACACAAATGAGCTGAACTTTTTTTTTTTTTTTTTTTTTTTTTTTTTTTTTTTTTTTTTTTTTTTTTTTTTTTGCCTGTCAGGGTAGAGGAAAGCAGCCACAAAGTCTTGGAAGCTGAGGAGAATTTTCAGAAAGAGTGGTGGCGGAGTGACATCTTGGAAGAGCAGCTTGAAAAGCTGCAGGTGGATCCAGGGAGCAGCACAAGGGCACAGAATCCTGCCCTGAGCAGCACAAAAGGTGAGGGGCAGCCTTCAACCACAGCCACGTCCCCTATTTCACCTCTGGGCTTTACAGACAGCGACAACATTCGGGCTCCACCTGCCAAACCCAAGTGCTTGACCTTGCATGTGGTGATGGGACCTGCTCAGGCCCAGGAGCAAGCAAAATCCTGGCTCTTCTTAATTTAAGAGGATTTTCCCACAGCTCTGAGTGGGACAGGATTTTTGCAGTGTTTCCATGGGATAACTCCAGGGGAAAAAAGCTTTTCCCCTGCTCTGTGTTGCCCCCAGAGCTCCCTTTGCACTCATGCCTGAGGGATTCAGCTGAAGGTTAAGAGCAGAATTAAAGGACGCATCCCAATTTAAGGCCTGTCAGTGCCTATGAAAAACTGTTGCTGGTGATGAAGTAATTAGATCTGGTGTAATTTATTATCCCATGAACGTGATAATCTCCTGCTATAAATATGAAAGCCTCCCTGGCGTAGTTAAAGAAGAAGAATTCATGGTGGATGTTAAATTTTTATTTCCCTGATCAGATCCTTTTATTGCTTAAGGACTCTGATTCTGTAAAGTGTCTAAACCAATAAAATGGCACATATTCTTAAGGAAATTTTTCCAGTGGTTTCTCTTTTTATGTGTATTTTCATAAAGTAAAAAGCCTTCAAGTGCCAGAAGATGAACAGCAGGGAGGGGAATTTCAATTTGGCAAACACTGGGGTGGTGTCAGGCTGAGTTAGGGTGACCACAGGGCTCATCAGAGACCTTAGATGAGCCCTTCAGAGCAACCTTTATACCGAATGGGGACTGAATGGGTGATTCAAACCTACTCCTCTCTGTAGAACATGGATTTGTTCCTTAGAGCAGGATTGTTGTGTCCTTGGAAGGGGCTCCAGCCCACCCTGACTCAATCTCACGTGTTTTTTTATGAGCATTCTTGAGTTGTCTCACCTGTATTGACTGAGAGCAGAAAAATGTAGATCCCAATAGTGTGGAGCATTTTGGTGCTGCTTTGTACAAATTTACCTGAATTTCTGAGTGCTCAGACAATTTTACACTACCTGGTGAAGTGTTTGATGTGTTCTCTTATCAAAGATTCCATTTGCAAGCTCCAAGAGAGACAAAACTCTCCAGGTCCTGAGGATTTTTGGTCAAGTTTTGTTGTAGTAAAGTTTCAGTAACTCCCCTCTTGTAAGCTGGCATTTCATAGCCAGAGGAAGAAGCTGTTTTCACCAGTGTGACAGATCCCTTCTCACTAAATATTTAGTTCATTAATCTCCTCTGCTTAAGGACTGAAAGCAAAAGTAGAAAAGGATTGGCAGTAAGGCTAATAAGGAGAAATCCTCTCTAAATCCACGAGATGAGGAGGTAACAATCTATTTCACTCCCCTGCTTTGATGAGAGCTTTGTGATGTGCCAAAACTGGAGTTTGTACAAGAACCAAGTCTACAAGTCTGTAATACACCTCTTCAGCAGAGCATGGGGGTTATCTCAATGCTTTCATGCCAGTGGTTGAGGAAATAAGAAGAAATGAAAAGCTTGAATACAAAATAGAGACTAGAGAACCTGCTAATTAACATAATATTTTCCTTTCTTTCTGAAAGTGCAAAATTGGAGAGAGCTGATCTAATTGCTAATCTAATATTTCTGGTCTCCTCAATTCAAGGGAAATAGATAATGATGCTAAGGAGCTGGAAACAACCCGGTTGTGTTCTAAAATTATTCAGGCTTTTCATTTTCTGTGCTTTTTTTCCTGTTTTATCCAAATTCCAAATTATCAAAGAATAATCCCAGAGGAGGGATAGGTAAGTAACAGCAGGTTTTCCTCAGCCCTGTAAAGCACAGCCTCAAGATCAAAAGCATTTTTTAGTTACACAATGCAGCCTTTTCTTCCCATTTGTTTTTGTCAGAGTTCAGTACTCTCCAACAAGGTTCTTTCAGATAATTCCACACGAGGAGGATTTAGTGTTTTAATACCAAATGTACTTATTTGAAGATATTTGATGCTATGAGGGAATGAATTGGGAAAGGGATCCAGAAATGTGCCAACATGACAACACAAACACCGACCAGCAATTGCAGGGTTCAGTAGAATCACAGCACAGGTGCCAGCCTGGCTGTTCCCTGTCATGGTGCTGTATTCCCATTTATAAGGACTGCAGCCACCTCCAGCCTGTTTTATTCATTTAGCTGTTTTTTTATTTTATTTTTTTAATAATTTATTTGGGTCAGAACCACACAAATCCTTCCCTCATGTTACCTGATTCCAGCTAGGTGATGCTGGCTATTGATTATTATAGAGAAAGCCATTTATTTACATTTGCTAAAATGATTCAGCCTTTTATCTACAGCAGAGATCACTCTGCAGTCCCTCAGGGCTGGGATGATAAGTTCAGCATCCTCTGCAATAGCTGTGCTCACTTCCTGCACTCCTTTCTGAGCTCCCTGAACACTTCTCTGGTCCTCCTTCCACTGTAGGGATTCACTGGTCACAGCTTTTGCTTCTCTCATCCCAGTTGTAAATTTGAATTATATTTTCTGTAGAACCTTGAAAAAACTTTCTGAATTTTTTTTGGAATGACCAGAGCTGCATGTCTTGGGTAGACTTTTATTTAGGAAAGCATTCCTGAGTTAGAACTTTGGTTTGAAGTATGCCTTGAAGTACATTTAACCTACATTTTGTTTATGCTGAGGATCAAAGTGCTTTACAAAAGTTATTTCAATGGGTGCCACGTGCAAACTTTGTCCCAGGCATTCAGGAAGCAACAGCTGTCATAATCTGAAACACAATTACAAGATTAACATCAAATGAATCCTTTTCAGCTGTTTGTCACCTCTTGTTTTGGTCACTTCACTATTTTGGATTCATTGTTTTCCTCCCTACATATGTAGGCACATATTTAGCCCTGAAATGCAAATTCATCATGTTTTTATTTTGCTGGAAGGAAATTTAAATAAGTCTGTCATATATTTATGATATGTTATGGATGTAACATAGAATTTAGGAGATTAAATATTTATTAACTATTTATTTGTTTTATTAATAAATTTATTTTATTTATTTTATTAAGTATGTTATTTGAGAGAATATTTATTCAGTGTTCCTTGATATTGACTCAGAGTGCTGCCAAAACTGATTTGCTGTTTCACTAAAACTCCATTCTGTGATGGAATCTACAGCCCAGGCAAGCCCCCCATTGTGTGTGAGTGACAGCGAGGAGCTCCCTGCAGCCCTGTCTGAGCTGCCCCTGGAATCTCAGGTGGAGGAGCTGAGCTTAAGGTATGTTCTCCCTTTCTCCATGCTGGGATTACTCTTTCCTACCTCAGGGAGGGAGGAACAAGTGCTCAGTCTGCTCTTTCTCAGGGCTCTCATAAAATCAACACAGCTCCTGGGTTTCAGTGTTTCATCCCTGGAAGAAAGAAGAAATTTTTTTTTGTTTTGTTTTCCTTGTTTCTTTTGTTTCCTTGCAGGCTTGGGATCCAGCTGAAGGAGAATGAAGATTTGAAGGCTCTCCTGGAGGCGACTCTGAGAGAGAGAGGGGAAGATTTAAAACTGTATCAAGTCATAGTGGAGCAAGTGAAGGATAGAGTTTTACAGGCCATTCAGCAGCACACACAAGGGAAGAGTTAAACCAGATATTCCCAGACCTTTAAGCTGCAGCCCAGGCACCAGTGTCATTTTGCAGCCTCAGATGGTGTCATTTCTTTAGCATTTGCAGCAGAGGATGAGGAACAGAGATGAAATACAGAAAGTGAAGGTTTTATGTGTCAGCAGTTTGTCTGTGAGGGTTGGCAAGCAGGGCTGGTCGGTGCAGTTTGAGGAGCTGCAGTTTCTTCAGGGGGATTTTGGGCAAAACCTCCCGGGTTTCAGCACAGTGTTCCCTGAGAGGGCTCGATACTCAATCTGCTGCTGCCTTTATCAGCTCAGGAAGGAATTTGCTGCACAAAAGTTAGGCCAGCCCCCTTCCTTAGAACAAAACAAGCTCTGTTTTTATCCCCACGCTGCTACCTGCCTGTCTCAGGCTTTCTGTAGCACTTCAGTGCTGAGGCACAGGATTAACCTGACCTGGGACTATCTGCAAATCAGTTTTGGGTGGGCTCCTCTCATCATTCCAATCTCTTTCTTTGCTTGAACACACTGGCAGCAGTTTTCTCAAACTCCAGTGAGTTTCCACTGAAAAGCTGTGCAGATTGCCCCTGCAGTGAGTCAACCTACCTTAAATTTACCTCATCCCATACAAAACTTGCCATCCAGGTTATGAATTCCTTGTTTTTCTGGGTCTCTGCATTCATCCATCAGGCAGATCTTGTTCTCTCTGGGAAGAAATGCTACAAAATGCAGGCAGGTCTTGACTGCAGCAGTGCTGGGACTTTTGGAGCTGCTGCCAACCCTGCCAGCCCTGTCCTTCTCTCCTGCAGCACAGTGAGGACACAGAGTGCAAGCTAATCAGGCATTGCCATGCAGCCTGCCAGTGCAGAGCAGCCTTGGGGATTCCTGGCAAATGGAGAGCCAGGCATTTATGTACAGTGCTGCTTTGTTTCTCACTTGAAAGTCTTGAAAGCTTTTCTTTTTCTGCTTTGCTTTGTCAGCCTCTCTTTATGAGCCTGAAGTTTGTCAGGCTTTAACCCCAGCCAGCACCAGCAGTGCAAAGTGGATTTGTGGGCATGAAAACCACTGCTCCCTTCCCCAGCACGGGGATTTCATCCTGTGCAGAGCAGAAAAAAGCAGAACAGGAGTCACTCCAGATTTGTTGTCCCTGTCTTTTTTCCTGCTTTGGTTCAGAAATGTCTCTCTTCAAGAAATGTCTCTTTTCCAACAGTTCCTGGAGTCCCTGGTGGAGGAAGTCAGGGAGCTGGGGATAAGCTCAGCACCTGGGAGTTAACAGGGAATTAACCCTCCCTGTGCTCACAAGGCTGCTCCACTCCCCCAGCACTGCCCTAGAGCTCAGCCAAGCTCTCAGGGGCCTCTCTCACAAAAAGCAGGACCATTCATTGCAATATTTTTCCTGCCAGCAGCATCAGAGGAAAAAGCATCTCGCAACCCTCAATCATCTCTGGACAACTTGAGGAATAAATCCTGGACTGAAAGCGAGCCACAGCTTTGGATTCTGTTCAGCCCCATCCTGATGTCTCTGTAGAGGGGAGGGATCCTCTGGGATTTTAAGGACCTGCAGGAGTGAGCAGATCCCTTGGAAAAGCTGCCTGAACAGGAGCAGGGCTGTGGGGACTGTGCTGGCCAGTGCCTGCTAAATTCAGGCTCTAACTTAGAGCTGCAGGTTCTGATTTCACTTACACAGGAGTGTGAATCAATGATATTTTCCTAGGAGCAGAGCAGAGGCATCTGCTGCCCTTCCCTGTGCCCTGTGCCAGGGAAGCTGTGAAGATCAAACCTCTCTCCAGGAAAAGGGCTCTGAGTCAGCCCCTGAAGCTCAGGGAAGAGACTGGGATGTCACAGAACACACGTGGCTCTCCTGCAAACCTCTTATCAAGTGCTGCAACACTCATTTCTTCAGCCTTGTGCTTGTCTGGGGCTGCACAGAACCATTTCCTCCTTTTTTTCTGCACCACCAGATGCCTTATCAAAGAAAGAATCCAACCACTACAAACCAGTTTATTTAGACAGCCTGTACCTGTGAGCAGCTGCTTCTCATGGAAATGTGTAATTTGTCTCCTGTCACAGAGTGGAGGGGCAGAACATCCAGGGCTTCTCAGTATTTTGAAATACACTCCCCCTGCACTTCCCCAGAGTGACCTGCCTTGAATTCTCCCATGCTGGCTCTTGCTGGTTTCAAGGGGTTTTTTCAATTTTCAAGGGGTGAGAACAATTTTCTTGCAGCATTTTGCTAAATGTAAGAAACCCTGGCAGACCTTGGGAGCAGCAGTCCCCTGTACCACAACCCACCACTCAGGGAACAAAAGCAATGGGAATATTTTTCTCTCTGCCTGAAAAATTCCCACACTGGAGATCCTCAGCCCCAGGATCTCTGCAGCACACTTGTGCTGCTTGAGCTGCAGCATTTCTTTCAGGGATACAGCTGATATGAAATCACCATGACCCCCTGCTTCCCTTGGAACTTTCAGTGTTTTTTTTTTTTTCCTCCTGCATAAACACCAGCCTGTTAAAATCCTGTATTTCAATTCTAATTTGAATTTCTCTGGCTCCAGTTTACAGCCAGCCATCATTTTGCCTCTCTCATATAAAAGCACTGTGAGTCCCCAGCATTTCCTCACTGGGACAACCCTCATCCAGCAAGAAGTCGTGTCCCAGGCAGCTTTTTGATAAGCTCTGAGTTTTTTCAGTCTCTCACTGCAGCTGATGGTGGTGACAGGCTAAAAGTGACAACGCTGGCACGGGCTGGTGGCTGCAGTTAAGTTAATTTTACTGCCAGTACTTAGTTATGGGCACTCCTTGTTAGGATTTGGCCATTCTTACCTCCAAATATGAGCTCTCCAAACACTTGGGCTGAGCCAAAATTTGTCTGCTGCCCTGGAGCTGGGCAGAGCTCTTCCACAGAGCAGCCATAAAGTGCCTGATGAATGCATCCCATTTTACAGCACAGCTGAACTGCTGGGAATAAATGATCTTTGATGAATTGTCCTCCTTGCCTTTGGGCCTGTTGCCAGGAGTTTACCTGCAAAGAGCTTTCCAAAGTGGCTGTAATGTGAATTAGTTGCTTTAGGGTGGTTAAATGTAGACACTGTTGACACAGAAGAGCTCTCCCCGCCCTGGGATCTGCTTGGACAAGGGGCACAGGATCAGCTAAGAGGTCAAAGCCCATCCCATGGGAATTTAGAGCTGTGGACTGGGGCTGTGGGTGGCTCCTGCCCTCCCTGAGGCTCTAAAGCAGGACGGGGATGGTGGCAGGAGATGGATTTCAGTCCTTTATGTGGAGAAGTGAGGAGGAAGCTGGTGGCAAAGGAAAACTGAGTTGGAAACTGCTTTGCTGACCCCCCCAGCAGCCCCAGCCATCAGCTGCCACTGCCCTGCAAGGCAGAGTGCAGGACAAAAGGGAAGAGGTTCAGCTTTAAATGGAAAAACACTCTGGCAGAGCCCCTGCGCTCTAAATTAAGCCACATCAGAGCCAAGGGGGGTATTGGGTTTCTCATTTCTCCCTTCATCCTCTCCCCACCGGGCCCAGCTCCCTGAGCTGGCTGCTCCCATGGGACAGGGTGAGCCTCACTCCACAAATGCCACCTAAATCCCCAGGAGTTTCCACTTACAGCTCCAAACCCATCCAAGACAGGGGCTGAATCCTGGGCTCAGAGCAGCTCTGTGGTCAGGGAGAAGAGGGATCTGTGGGATGCAGTGTGGCAGCTGGGAACAGAGGGGTTGTTCCAGCCTGTCACTGACATAATTGGGGCATTTTTGGGGAATGGGAGGGGATTGTGAGGAGAGGAGCTGGAGGCAGTGGGGTTTGGCCCGATGCTGGGTAAGGGGATGTGGTGGGAGCCTCCTTCAGAGCCCTTCCCTGGGGTGGCTGGAGGTTTGGAACCTTTGATGGGGTCAGTGTGTGGCATGGGGGATGGGCAGAGCCATTCTGGGGGTGCTGAGAGGGCTCCTGGAGGTGATCATGGATGGATGGATGGATGGATAGATGGATGCATGGATGGATGGATGGATGACACATCCCTCTCTTCTGAGCCATCCTGGTGGGATTGGCATGTTCCCAGTGATGTTTGCATGAGGAACCTGATGGGACAACCTCAGACAGTAAAAACAATCCATGTGGGACCTATGAGAACAGGAGAGGGACTCTAGACAAGGATATGGAGTGTGGGAAAAGGGAGAATGGTTTAAACTGACAGAAGAGAGTGGATTTTGAAGGGATATTGGGAAGGAATTCCTGGCTGAGAGGGTGAGGAGGGGCTGGGATGGAATTCCCAGAGAAGCTGTGGCTGCCCCGGGATCCCTGGGAGTGTCCAAGGCCAGGCTGGACAGGGCTTGGAGCAGCCTGGGATAGTGGAAGTTGTCCCTGCCATGGCAGGGGGTGGAATTAGAGGAACTTTAATGTCCCTCCCAACCCAAACGATTTGAGGATTCTGTGATTAAAACCTTCCCTGGTTCCCATTTCTGCTCCAGCAATAGGGGCACAGAAGCCATGGAGTTTGTTTGGTGTCCCCATTAAAGTCCCCAGTTTGTCCCAAACCTCCCTAAGATAGAGCCAAGCACCTTTCCTGGAACCTCACCACCTTTCTCAGGTACTAAAGAGGGGCCTGGCCTCAAATCCTGTGCCACAACTTCCAGCAACACCCCAAATATTTGAAAAAATATCACTTGAAGCAGCTCAAAGCCATAAACACTGGGGCAATAAAACACAGAAATGTCCCCAGTGCTGAGGAAGACACCCCGGTCACATAAAAAATAAATCTTATTATATTAGAAATCAGGAGTGAAGGGGGGTTAATATTTTATAATATCTATAAATTAAAACTAAATTATTTTTATCACCACAGCTCTCAGAGCCACATGACAAAACGCTGCCTGACCTTTCAGCTATGTTGCACTTTGAATTCAGCAGGATCACGGATTTCTCAGGATTAAAAAAAAATAATAATAAAATAAAATTAAGAGGGTGAAAATCTACCATCTGCCTGAAACTCTCTGGATACCAGTGCCCAGGGGGAGCAGCACGATGGGCTGTGACAAAAGAAAAAAATAAAAAAAGTAAAAGGGGAAAAAATGGATTTGAGGGCATGGATTGGGATGGGAAATGAGTGTGTTTGGGAGCCAGGGGCGTGACACTGAGCTGCTTTTCCTCATTTATTTTCCCTTCTGCTGAGGCTCCTCAAAACTGAGGCTGGCCATAAACCTCTGCCTGCCACGGGCACTGGGAGAGCAAGGAATTGTGAGGGAACTGTGAGGAATTGTGGGAGTTGTGAGGGAATTGTGAGGGAATTGTGAGGAATTGTGAGGAACTGTGAGGAATTGTGAGGAGTTGTGAGGGAATTGTGAGGAATTGTGAGGAACTGTGAGGGAATTGTGTGGAGTTGGGAGGAATTGTGAGGAATTTTAAGGAATTATGAGGGAATTGTGGGGAATCATGAGGAACTGTGAGGAATTGTGAGGAAATTGGGAGGAATTGTGAGGAATTCTAAGGAATTCTAAGGAATTATGAGGAATTGTGAGGAATCGTGAGGAATTGTAAGGAATTGTGAGGAATTTTAAGGAATTGTGAGGAACTGTGAGGAATTGTGAGGGAATTGTGAAGAACTGTGAGGAATTGTGAGGGAATTGTGACGGAATTGTGAGGAACTGTGAGGAGTTATAAGGAATTGCGAGGAACTGTGAGGAACTGTGAGGAATTGTGAGGGAATTGTAAGGAATTGTGAAGAACTGAGGAACTGAGGTGAATTGTGAGGAACTGTGAGGAATTTTGAGGGAATTGTGAGAGAATTGTGAGGAATTGTGAGGAATCGTGAGAAATTGTAAGGAATTTTGAGGAACTGTGAGGAATTGTGAGGGAACTGTGAGGGAACTGTGAGGAATTGTGAAGAATTGTGAAGAATTGTGAGGAACTGTGTCCCGTGCTTATCTCCACCGATCTCTCCATGACCTCCGAGCAGGCAATCAATTACAGCGAGGTCTGCGAGCCGAGTCCCTGGGCAGGGATGGAGCTGCAGCAGCAGGATCGGGGCTGGAGCTCCGGAGCATCCGAGGGGCTGAGTCCTGCCCTGGCTGCTGCAGATTAAAGCTCCTCATTAGGTGCTGGAAGTGTCACCATACTGCCCTGGCCAGGGAGAGCCTCTCTCTGTGCTCACCAGGTAAAAAACGATGCTAAAAAAGCTTTTTTTGTTCACAGGCAGTGCAACAGCAGAGCTGTGCTGATCCCAGGGCTGCAAATGTTCCCTGCAGAGCCCAGAACGCAGCATCTCACCCCCAAACAAACAAACCATGGGGGGATTTATAAAATCCAGGGGTTTCTGCCTTGTTTCTCTGTGCTGACCCCTCAGGCAGCCTGGAGATGCTCAGGGAGCTGACCCGGGGTGGGCTGTGCCCAGATCTCACTGGTGACAGATGTGGGGCACCGGGCACAGGCCTGACCCTGAGGCTGTGCTGACTTCTCCTCTGGGCTGAGCTGTGTTTGCCCACCCTGAAATAACAGAGGCCACAACCCAACCCTGCCCTTCCTGCCCATCCCATCCCTGCTGGGGATGCTGGAAGTCAGAAGGGAGCCCCCAAAGGTGTTTTGTAGAGATCCCAGAATCGTTAAGGTTGGAAAAGAACTCTGAGATCATCGAATCCAAGTGCTAACCCAGCAGTAAATTATGTCCCAAAAGTATAACTCTGTGATTTTTCGAACACTTCAGCAATGGTGCTGCACTTCTCTGCACAGCCTGTTCCAAGACAACACTCTCAGTGAAGAGATTTTCAATAATATCCAACTTAAATCTCCTCTGGCATATCTTGAGGCTGCTTCCTCTTGTCCTGGCACTTCTTACCTAGGAGCAGGAGATGCTGCAGCCTCTGAGCCTCACTTAGATTTAAATGCTGCCTAGGCTGAGTAGGAATGACAGTTCCTTTTGGCTCCGTGCCTCAGTTTCCCCCATCCCCACGCGATGATATCTTCCTTTGCAACAAGGTGATGGGGGCAACCCCCTGCCTTGCAGGGCTAAAAGTGAAATCCCCCTGGGAGGGAGCCGGTCCCTGTCTGGGGCTGCCGTGCCCCGGGACTCCCAGGGCCGGCTCCCCTGGCTCGGGGTGAGCTTTGGCAGCCAGCACGGGTCCTCTCAGCAGCTGCCGTGACAGACAGCTCCCGAGCCACCCCCCTCTGCAGTGCTGCTCTAAAATAAAAATACCTCCCGCCTGCTCCGCTCCACTCCCAGCCAAACTTCCTCCGGGGGCAAGGTGGGGGACGGCAGCCCAAAAATACCCGCGCCCCCCCCGCCCCAAGCCGGGCTGAGAGATGCTGTAGGGCAAACCAGCGGTGCCCAAACCCTCGGTAGTTGTCCCCTCTTCCCTTTCCCACCTCCTGCCCCCCCATCGCGGTGCCGGACGCTGGATCCCCGACCCTCGCCCGCCTCCCCCCGAGGCCCCGGGGCTCAAGGTCAGTAGCGGGGAGTGATGCGGGGCTGGGGGGGGCCACGCTGCGGGTGGGAACACGTTGCTCCCGCACCTTTCTGTCACCTCTGCCTGTCCCCAGCGCCCGGCCGGGCTGCGGGGAGGGGAGCGGGGGGAGGAGGATGATGAGGGTGATGAGGATGATGGGGATGCTGCTGCCACTCAGAGCAGCGGGGGGCTCTGCTGGGACTCCCCGAGCCTCGCTGGGCAGCTCGGGAGCGATCAGGAGTTAAAATTGTCCGAGGGGTCCCCGCCGGTCCGCTTGGTCCCCGCCTGCCGCCGGCTGCTGTGCGGGGTGGCCTCACCCGCTCCCTCCTCAACAACGAAAAAAAAAAAAAAAAAGGAAAGAGAAAAAAAAAAAAAGAAAAAAAGAAGCTCGGAAAGCGTGCAAACGAGGAAGAAAAGCTTTTTATAAAGGCACCTCCGTGTGCGCCCTCCCGCCGCAGGGGCACCGCAGCGCCCGCCCGCAGCCGCCCCGCACCGGGAGTGACCGCGGGGCCACCCCCGAAATTCCCCTCGGGATGAACCCGAAATTTCCCCCGGGAAAAACGCGTTTGGTGCACGCCGGGGGGAGATGGGGTCACCCCTCATCGCTGCCAAGGACCTCCTCCACACCCTCCCCCCCCCCCTTAAAAACCTCGGCGACGAAAGAAAAAAAAAAATAAACGTTCAAAATGAAAACAGTAATTTTAATATCATTTTAATTTTTATATGGGATTATTTCAATAACCGCAGAAGCTTTGCGACGCGGACGGTCACCAGAACAGGGGTGACGGCAGCGCCTTTTACGCCTTAATCCCTTCAGCGCTGTCAGGGATGGTGGCGGGTCGGGGGTGCCAGCGCCGGGGGACGATGTCCCTGTCCCTGATCCCTGTCCCCGCATCCCGCCTGCTCCAGCCGCGCTTTGGCAGCTGCCGGACGCGCAACCGGTGAGGCTGAGGAGCTGCAAGGCACGTCGCGCCGAGGTTAATTAGTCTCGGCAGGAGTAATTAGCCCAGGGCTAATTGCAGGGCTGGGTGTCGCCGTCCCCGAGCGCTGCTGATGCCGACGGGGGAGGGGGGCTCAGCCGTGTCTGCGGGGTCCTAAAGGCTCCTAGCAGGGGAAATTTGGGATCACGGGGCTTTGGGAGCCCCCCCAGAGGCGGAGGTTGGGAAAAAGCCCAGCAGAAGGTGAGAGGGGAGCTGGGGAAACCCACCACGTCCCCTCCACCAGTGGGGTCTCCGTGCTCTGTCCTGGATCCCCTCCACGCATCCCGCTGAGAATTAGAGGTGGGGACATCGGGGACACGCTGGAGGATCCCCATCCTGGAGCAGCTCTGAACATCGGGAGAGATGGGAAAAGCCCCTCACCTGGCCCCAAATCCCGGCTCCCGGGTGGGGTTTGCAGGAACCTCTTTGCACCTGAGCTGTGCCCCGGGGCTCAGCCCCAGGTGTGACCTTCTTCTCCCTCCCTTCAGCCCGCAGGGAAACCCACAAAGCAGAGCTGGGGAGGGAGGAGCAGCAGGAATTTAGGCTGGTTTGAAGGGTAGGGGGGCAGGTGAGCTCTCACCCCTGGTTTTCCTCTCTCCTCTTTCCCTTTCGCAGGTGTACATCCCTCCCTGGTGCCGGCCGGGGCTGTGAGCTGCCAGCATGGGGGTTAAAGCGATGCTCCCCAGCTACGAGCTGGGGTTTTACGCTCTCGTGGTCACCTGTGCTGTGCTCTACAGCGGCAGCGGCATCTTCGAGGCCTCCAGAGGTAACGCTCCCATCACATCCCCCGGGAGGGGCCAGGGGTGCCACTGCCTGCTTTTACAGCAGCAGATCCCTGGCTTTAACTTGTGCAGAGAACAGCTTGAAATCCTTTTTAAAGGGATTTTTTTTGCCCTGTTTTGCCTGGTTGTCTCTTTGCCCCTATTTCCACTGCTCAGAGGCTGCAGGATGTCACAGGTCCACAGATAGCCACCACCACCTATGCAGGGCTGATTCCCTTTTTGTTTCTTTGGTTTTGGGGTGTTTTTTTTTGTTTGTTTGTTTGTTTAGAAGTTTTTTTGTTGTTTTGGTTTGGTGGGGTTTTGTTTGTCTTTTTGTGTGTTTGTTTGTTTTTGTTTGGAAGCCCACTAACCTGAAAACTGGCATCAGCCAGGGAACGTGTAACAAGAAAAAGGCTTTGCTGAAAATTCCTGCAGAAACCTGCAGTGACTGACTCTTTTGGATGGGGTATTTGAGCCCTGATGGCTCATTTTGGCAACAATGAAGGGTCTGGACCTGGCTTGAACGCAGATCTCATTTCCCAGAGCTGTTTCTCTGCCCGTAACTCTGGTTCTTTTGCAGACAGCATGAACAGAAAAGCCTTTCGGGACGGCATAAAGCCGGGCTGGCACTACTTCGGCAGGAAGATGGTGAGTGAGGAAGGGTTTGGGCTTTTCTAGCTGCAGACAGCCTGGCCAGCGGAGAAACAGCTAATTTTTCTGCTACTGGCACACATTTGTAAAGTCCGCTTGACTCGTATTTTTCTGCCTAAAGTAGTGGGGGAAATCCCAGCCCTGCGGGGCCGTGGATGTTCCGCTTTGTGCTCGCCGGGACCGCGATCCCTGCGCATCCCTCCTGGGGTTTTATGTCCCAGCTGAAGGCCCTCGGGTGGAAAATGGGAAGAAAAAGCTTTAGAAGTTGTGGGGGCTGGGGGCAGTAAAGCGCCTGGTGCTGCTCCTGCAGGACGTGGCCGATTTCGAGTGGGTGATGTGGTTCACCTCGTTCAGGAACATCATCATCTTCGCCCTCTCGGGACACGTCCTCTTCGGCAAGATCTGCTCCATGACTGTGCCACAGGTGAGCAGGGCTGTGGTGGCGTGGATCTGAGAGCACCAGGGGTGGGCTGGGATCTGTAGAAGGGTTTTGGGGGATGTTTTGGGGGATGTTGTGGGGCTGGGGCTTTCCCCACGCTGACCGCAGCCGCTCTCTCCCCAGCACCGGGCTGTGATGTACATGATCTACGGGGCCCTGGCTGTGCTGGGCAGCATGGGGCTGGTCTACCTGATGATCATCCTGTCCCACTGCCTGCTCCTCTACTCGGTGGCCCTGGCCAAGCAGAAGTGGCTCTGCTACGTGGCTGGGCTCTGCTGCCTCGCCTCCTTCAAGGTGGAGCCCTTTGGCTCGTGGCAGGTGGGTGCTGTCCTGGCTGTGTGTCTGCCTCCTTTCCAGCCCCCTGGTGTCCATCTCCTTGGGGTTATCCCTAAGGAGAGCTCCTGGGGCAGCCTGAGGCCCTGGCCTTTTCTCCTGGCTGCATCAGAGCTCTCACAGCATTTTTAGAGGGAGGGGATTGTTGAGGTGTGAGTTGGGAATAAATCCCACTGTGCTCATGTCATGTTTTGGTGGCTTCATGCTGTTCTAGCTGAGTCCTTCTTGCTGCCCAGGCAGCAATTTGTCAGCCTGTTGCTGCCCTGTGCCTCAGTTTCCCCAGCTGTAGCACAGAGCTGGGATGGATTCAGTGATGCCCAGCTAAGATTTTATCTC
This sequence comes from Acrocephalus arundinaceus, assembly GCA_021534815.1. Lineage (NCBI taxonomy): Eukaryota > Metazoa > Chordata > Aves > Passeriformes > Sylviidae > Acrocephalus > Acrocephalus arundinaceus. Next base: position 50,029,325 of record JAJEOU010000373.1, on the reverse strand, counting down.
ACTGGTGAGTGGAGAGAAGCCAGGAAGGACCTTATAAAAATATTCAGTCCCTCAGCAGGACAGTGTTGCCTCTCCCTGCCTCTAAAGATGTGTTTCCTCCCTCTGCTTTTCTCCATGGGGACACCTGTGACAGGGTGACATTGCTACCCCAGACCAAAGCCTGTGTGACCAACAGCTGCTGGGTGACACGGCCAAGAGGATCTACCACTTCCTGGCTGCTCTGAGCTGCAGGAGCCAGCTGGGAAATCGAGCCCCACTTTTATCTTTCCAGCTCATTAACTTCAGAGACAATTGGTGTCAGAGCATAATTAGAGGTTTTCCTTGAACTGAAAACTAAACTGACAGAGGTCAGGGTTAGATGAGATGTTTAGGAAAAAAATCCTTACTGTGAGGGTTGGGAGGCCCTGGCACAGGTCACCAGAGAAGCTGTGGCTGTCTCTGGATCCCTGGAAGTGTCCAAGGCCAGGCTGGATGGGGTTTGGACCAACCTAGCGTAGTGGGATGTGTCCCTGCCATGGCAGGGGTGTCACTGGATGGGCTTTAAGTTCCTGCCCAACCCAAACCATTCTCAGCTGCTCCAGGAGTGGTGTCCCCCAGGAAGAAAGGCAGCACAGAAACTGGTGTTAACTCTCTGTTTCTTGTCCAGAGCGGGTTTGTAACGGGAGCCTTTGATCTCCAAGATGTCCTTTTCTACGGAGGGTGCACCTTCACCATCATGCGCTGCATGAGCTTTGCCCTCGAGAGCTCCGAGAGGGAAGAGGGCATCTACTCCATCTTCGACCTCCTCAAGTACAACTTCTACCTCCCATTCTTCTTCTTCGGGCCTGTCATGACCTTTGACCAGTTCCATGCCCAGGTGAGTGATCCTGGGGCCAGATTGGAGCAGGATTTCTCCCCAAAATTAATTTGCTTGGGGTTAATGTCTATAAAAACCCCAACTTTTGCCACAGTGAAGATGCAAATGGTTGTGGCATTTCTTGTGGTCACCTCTAGTTGTGGCTGTGCGTTTTTGTGGGGAAGGTCATAAACTGATGGATTTCTAACCTTCTTTTTGGCTTTTTTTAGCCATTTTTACTGGCCAATTCACAATGGAAAATCTTGCTGTGATGTCCTTGCTCCCTGGGCATCTGCACTGCTTGGTTCCTCAGTTCCCTTGTGCTCTCACCCCAGCACCTTCATGATGAGGGTCACACATGAGGTGCCCACCCATGAGGCCACTGCATGCTGTGACAAAAAGGACATTTCTGGATCCCATTTCTATCCAGCTGCTTCACCCAAGGAGCAGGAGCTTCCAGGGATGGCTTGTGTGTCTTTAGATCAAGTGATTTCTCAGGAAATAAGATTGGGTGGAAAGCTGAGTTCCAGCAATTGGGGGCTCCATGAAATACCCTGATGCTCCAAGTCTTTGCCTGTTCCACACAACCAAGGGAGCTTTTGGATCAGCAGACTCCAAACAGAACTGGAAAAACCAACAGTAGCCTGGGCTGGGATCTCTGGAGCTGTCCCACAGTCCAAGATCAAAGAAACCAGCAGTGCTGTGTCCCACCTCAACCTCCCTCTGCACCAAGGTTCAGCCTCAGCAAGCTGGTGATGCTGGCAAAGGGAGCTGTTTGCTCAGCAGTGATGCTGTGGAGGATTCCCACCACCACCCCAAGTTCCTTTTGCAGAAGAACAGCTACATGGAGTTTTTGGACCCAAACTGATGTCTGGGTACAAGAAGGTTTTGGAAAAACTTTGTGAATTCAGAAGAAAAAACAGTCCAGGGCAGGAGAGCAGCAGAGCCTCCTGGTGAGGAGAAGAGCCATGACTCACCAGCCCAGCACCTTCTCTCACATGTGGGGCTGGCCCTGGTTGCCTAAGAAAGGGTTTGCTCTGGGATGTTTCCTCCAGGATGAGCCACGATCCCAGTCCTGCTCCTTGCCTGCTCTTTGCTTGTGGAATTAACAACTTCACGATGCCCCTTAAAAGGAACAAGAGCCCTCGGGTCTTACTGGATTTATTAAAAACTATTTTTACAGCATTTGACCCTGAAGATGAAAAGGTCAGCTGTGGTATCCCTGTCAGGGATGCAGCCTGTACCTGTAAATGGAGACAGGAAACTCTTCGTGTCTCCAGCAGCTCAACTCCCACATCTCCTACAGAACTGGATCCAGGGGAGTTTTATTTCCTGCTCCTTTGCATAACCCCAAACCAGGATGTCTAAAGCCACTTAATGAGAAATTCCCTCTCCACTGCTTCAAACGCTCACCCCAAAGGCACAAGGAAAGGATTAAGTCCCCAACTCCTGCCCTGGCCAGGGGTCCTGGCTTGGCCTGGCCACCACTGCCATCTCCTGGCTACATCCCCCCTGCACTGCTGGAGCTGTGTCTGGCTGCAGAGGTGAATTCTTAATTGCCCAGGAGCAATCAGGGCAGGAGGCAGATGGAGCCCTTCCCCAGGGTGGGATGGATGGCCCAATTAAAGATCGATGTGTCCCTATGGACCCTGCTGGCCCTACATCCTGGTCGAGCTCTTGCATCCCTATGTGAGGTGGGAAGTCAACTGTACCAGGGCTTGGCCAGCCAAATTTGGGTGGAGAAGCATCTTCCTGACTGAGATCAAGGGAACAAATCCCCTTCTCTGGGGTTGGGAGTGTGGGGGACACAGCCCTGATCCCAAGGGGACAGTGGCCAAGTGCTGGCACCACACACAGATGTGAGGAAACAACCTCAAGTTGCACCAGGGGAGGTTTAGACAGGATATTAGGAATAATTTCTTCAAGGAAATGGTTGTTAAGCATTGGAACGGGCTATCTATCCAGGGCTGTGGCAGAGTCACCATCCCTGGAGATGTGGCATTTGGGGACAGGGTTTAGTGATGGGCTTGGCTGTGCTGGGTTAATGGTTGGGCTCAATGATCTTAATGGATTTTTCCAGCCTAGACCATTCTGTGATTCCATGGAAGGAAGGTTCTGTGTCCTCTCACATGTTTCCATGCCAGACCCTGTCCTCCCTCAGCTCAGGGTCCAGTGCCCTCTTTGTATCTTCAAAAGCACCTCGTACTTAACAGACACACACACACACAAAAATCTAGGGCTTTAATTCTCAGGAATCATCTGGATTTGACAACAGGCCTGGTGCAGCAGCCTGTGGATTATGCAGGGAGAGCTCCCACCTCTCGCAGGGAATAAAGGGGAAGCAATAAACATAAGAGGATTTTGAATACAGCAGCAATTTTACGGCGATGCGGAGAAGCAAGGACATCGCTCTGCCCCGTGTAATCCTGAGAGCTCACCCTGGTGATGTTTATGTGACAACGACCAGAGATGTGGCAGCTCCTGGAGGCAAACCCCAGCTCCAGTTTGTGCGAGACACAGCAGAGATGAAACCCCCATCAATCAGATCCCACTGATTAGGACAGCCCCTTGAGCAAGTCTCCCTCTGGTTTGCAGCAGGAGTCTGCAGCAGAAGCCTCAGACATCATCAGTTCTCCTCCTCCTCCCCCAGATGACCCTGGACAAGAATAACCCCTTACCAGGCCCTGGCAGAGCTGTCAGGTTGGGATTCCAACCCTGGAATCCACCCTGGAGATGTGATGGGTGCAAGCATTTCCTCCCTCTCAGTGTCTTTTGGAAGGGGTTGTCCTTGAGCAAAGTTGATTTTCTGAGCATATTGCTGTAGAAAGAACAGGAAACCTGGGAGCTCCCTGGGATTTCACCCCACCTGGTGTCCCTGAGTACAGCCAGACCTTTGTCTGACCACATGCCTGCTCTGCTGGGAAATCCCTGGGAACAGCAGGCTGGGGCAGTAGGGACATCCCTGCTGTCCTCAGCGCTGCTGTGGGTGGGACATGTCCTGCTCCTTGCAGAAACTTGGGCCACGTAGTCCATGGCATGATTTCTAAAGGAGAATGATGACTCCATCCCTGTCTGGACCTTGATCATCCTTCTGGATGAAGGAACAACGTGGGCAATCCTGTCCCTGGGCTCAGCCCCCCCGGTTTGTCCCTCCCTGCAGGTGAGCACGCGGGAGCTGCGGCGCAAGGACGACGAGATGAAGAGCATCCGTGTCAATGCCCTGCTCCACGTGGGGCCATCGTGGCTGTGGACATCTTCTTCCACTTCTTCTACATCCTCACCCTCCCTTCTGACCTCAAGTTTGTGAACCGCCTCTCGGACTGGTCCTTGGGTGAGTGGCAGTGCTTGGGCACGTTTGTATCATCTCTTGAGGGCTGACCTGAAACCTCCCAGAGTGGCTTAATAATATTTGCCAGGCAGCTCTTCAGGTGTGTTTTGTAAAGCAAAGGTTTTAATAAAAGAGAAAATGAGAAGCAATGCAGAAACAAAACAAAAGCTGGGCACAGTGCAGGAAAACCTCAGGCACAGGCCATGACACCTCAAAAAACTCCGAGTACCTCTGAGCTCGTTCCTAAGTATAGGATGATTAAGGAGGGACAATTGGCTTTCTGCCAATAGAAACAGCTACAGGTTTTGAGGAACATTTCCAAAATTCAATCAGTGCCCCTGTGCTGGCACTGGGCTGATTGTGATAAGGGAAAACCAGAAAGTTCTGGTGCTTTTCTTTTTATAAAATTGGGGTAAATTTGAAACCCCTTTTCCTAATTTGGAAACACCTGCTCGGGTGTGGGGTGCATTTCTACACATGTTCACGGCTGTGCTCAGCTCCAAGGCAGTGGTGAGTGATCCAGATCTCCATCCAACCCCCTTGAGAGGCTTTGGGAATGCCTGTGTTGGACAGGTTTGTGTAAAAACCCCTCATCCTCATGCTGGCCATGCACAGAGCTGGGGTTGGGCAGCCCTGGAAAGCATATGGTGCTGGTCTGGGCATTTCACAGTATAAATTGTTTGGTTTGGGGTTTAGGAAGCTGAGCACCAAGATTTTTTTTACCTTTGGACTGGAAGGGAGCTCAGCACCGCTAAAAAAATCAGCAGGACCACATACAGCAAGGCAAAGTCTGATTGCATGTAAGGAGAGCTGTCCATAGAGTGGCCAAACACTGGGAGAGGTGCCCAGAGAGGTTGTGGATTGTCCCAAAAGAGTCATTTTCAATATTTAAATGGACAATGCCCAGGGCAACGTAATCTCTACCTAAAGCTGGGTGTTCCCCAAGCATGGGTGGACTAGAGACCTCCAGAAGGCAAATTTGCAGGATAAGAGATGGAAGCAGCACTGGCCTTCAGCTGGCAGCTGGATGGAGGATTCCAGATGATCAAATCCACGTCTGATGGCAGCATTCCACACACCACCACATATCAGAGGAGCCCATGTCTCTCCAGAGTGGCAGCTCAAGGCCAGGATAAAACCTAACACAGCTGGAGTGGCACTAACATGGATTTAGGGTGTCCAAAGAGCCCTGGCTGGATCCAGTGTTACCCCAGAGGGAACTGAGCTCTTCTGACTGTACTGAGCACCCCTGCCTGGCCCACGTGGGAGCATCCCTTAATCTGGGATCCCACCAGATTGGGGCATTTTATCAGCTCTTTGCAGAGACATTTAAATCTTTAGTAGCTGTCCCTGCAGGGTTTGTTTCCCAGTGTCAGGCACCTCATTAAGGCAGAGGTTCTGACCCTGGCTCTGCTGTAGCATGGACATTGCATCCGTGGCCAGAGGGAGCTGGGGTGGTGAGAATTTGGATGGAGGTGCCAATAAAACCCCAGAGGCCAGACCTGAGAACTGTGATGGGCTCATCACAGCTTAACAGCAAGGCACAGTGATGGAATAATTGACTGTACAAACAGAATTTCTTGGACTACTAAGACCAATGAGCACTTTGCTCCCTAACACCCTGAGAAGAAATTTTCCTTTGCTTCAAGCCTCTTAAAAACCACAGTTTTAAAAGATTTACTCTGCAGAAATCCTGATGCATTCTGTGTTCCTTTTCCCCCCCCCATTTGACTCCCATTTTTGCTGCAGCTGGCCTGGCCTACTCCAATTTGGTGTATGACTGGGTGAAAGCTGCTGTCATGTTTGGGGTCATCAACACCATCGCCAGACTGGACCACCTGGAGCCACCCCAGCCCCCAAAATGCATCACCATGCTCTACATCTTTGCTGAAACGTGAGTACCCTGTGAGCATGAACCAAGAGGGTTTGAGCTGGACAGGACCTGTGTGGAAGAGAGGACACCTGGGCTGTCCTGGGCAGCTGGTCTGTGAGCTGGGGGCCACCTGAAACCATAATCTAGAACCCAAGGAAATATTTTTAGGTGGAGAGAAAAAAATAAGGAGAAAAGTTAAACCATGTCTCCAATGGCATCTGCCCAAGGAAGGAGCCTGGAGGATTTCTGTGAGCAAGGTCCAAGATGTGCCTTGCCAGGGTTGGAGACCAGCTGAAACCATAATCTAGAACCCAGGGAAATATTTTTAGGTGGGGATAAATAGATAAGGAGAAAAGTTAATCCACGTCTCCAGTGGCATCTGCCCAAGGAAGGAGCCTGGAGGATTTCTGTGAGCAAGGTTCTAGATGTGCCCTGCCAGGGGATTGGGTGTTTTCTCTGTTCCAACAGGTTTTTATTGTCATCGTGTGTCATAGTAGGACACGAAATAGACTCTGCTCAGTTATTAGAAACAAATGAAGGCTTTATGTACAATTTCCTTAGTTCCTTTTATAGCATGCTATAAAAATAAATAAATAAATATATTATATATATAATATATATAACATAATATTTTTATATATTATATATTTTATATTATATAATATATATTTATATATATAATATATATTTTTATTTTATTTATATATATATATATAAATAAATCCTATTGGTCCATAGGATTGACACCTCTCTCCATTGGTTAAGTAACAGAAATAGGAAACAAAAGACCTGGGAGAGGTTTTGTTATGGGAAAAGTACATAGTTTACCTCAAAATGTTTTGAGAGAAGAGCGGCTCTTTACAAAAGCTGTTTTGGGAAGAGAGAAAACTGCTGAAAGGTTTCCCTTGGGAAACCAAGCACAGCTAAAATTCTCTCAGGCTCAGAAAATTATGTCTACAATTGTGTGTTTTAATGTGTTCTTATTATCTTATTTTAGGCATTTTGACAGAGGGATTAATGACTGGCTGTGCAAGTAAGTGTCCAGTTGACCACCTCTAGTCTGGTTCAGGGTCTTCCCTTCCATCCCAGAGCAATGAAGCATCACAAGCTGTTCATCCCAAAGCTGGGGTGTCCTCTCTTCTAGATAAATCCCACTGTTTGCTCTGTTTAGCCCAAAACCCCCTTTAATTTAAATTAATTTGAATTAATTGCACAAAGACCAACAGCCCCCTCCTCCAAATCTGAGAAGATAAAAGTGCTGTCCCAAAATCCCTTGAAGTCTGGTGGGTTTAGTGCTCCCTCAGAGAAAAAAGAGCCGGCTTTATATTCCTCCACAGGAGGAAAGGGGAACTGAGTGCTGTAGCTCCATCTGCATCTTCCTCAGCCCTTCACCTCCCCACATCCCTGAGTTCACACCAGCAAACCTCTGCTGAGGGGGGTGGTGGCTGCTTTGTGATAAAATCCTGAGCAGCAGCAAGTCTGAGAGAGCCTCCAGCTCTAGACACCCCAAGTTTTACCTGCCAGAGGGGGAAAGGTGGATATTTTGTCCTTGAGTATTTATAGGTTTGTAGGAACACAAGTCACAAGCGGTTGGAGTCAGAAAAAATCAAAAGTTTATTGCAGAACAAGCAAAAAGTTTAAAGCAAAAAGTTTATTGCCAGAACGAGTCAGCTAGAACATCCTCCCTGTTTTACTGGAGTGTTCTGTGAGGAACAGACCTGTGAGGAGCTTGGGAAAAGAAACTCCAGGGAGGTCTCCTGGACTACAGGGAGCACCAACCACCTTCCCTGGGTTTTAGGTACGTGTATGACCACATTGGGGAGAACCACGACAACATCCTGAAGGAGCTGGTGGCCAGCACTGCCACCTTTGCCATCACCACGCTGTGGCTGGGGCCCTGCCAGGTCGTTTACATCTGGTCCCTCGTCAACTGCTTCGGCCTCAACTTCGAGCTCTGGGTGCAGAAGTTCTTCCAGCTGGGGCCCTTTGCCAAACTGGAGGTGAGGGGCTGGGCTGCAGAGAGGGGATGGGGAGAGCTCAGGGGGGCTGGGGATGAGCTCTGGTGCTGGGAAATGTGACTGGAGGGAGCTCACGCTGGTTTGTAGAGGTCGGATTTTTGGCTGAGGTTGGAGACCAGAATCCCTGAGGATGCCATGAGGCTCCATGGGCTGGAACTCCTGCATGGAGACCTGAAGCTCTTTCCTGTGGCCTTTAAAATCATGGAATCATTAAGGCTGGAAAAGACCATCAAGTCCAGCTGTCTACTCAGCACCACCACCCTGCTCACCACTAAACCATGTCCTTAAGTGCTGTATCCACACGTTTTTCTGAACATCTCAATCCTTGGGATCAGCTATGAGCTGTGCAAGGGAAGTTTGGTGTTGGTGCTCTGTGTCCCTTCATTTTACCCACTTTGTCACCCACCCAGAGCAAACAAACTCCTGCCCCTGTGATGCTTCACAGGAAATTTAGATTGGGGTGGAAATTCCAGAGGGAAAACAGAGGTCCAAGAGAAGCAGGAATGCATCTCCAGTGAGACATCAAAGTGCCACAGATGGACACAAAATATGAGGTCTGTCCTGTGGAATGTCTGTGCATATAAGGAATATCCAGATTCTGTGATTCTATGAGGAAATGTTTATAGATTTCCTTATGGGAATAATTTGTTCTTGTTCTCCAAAGCATCTTGGCGCTCTCAGTGGTTTTTGATCTGATTTCTTTTAAAGCAATTCTTTTTCGATGCTAGAACAAATTATTTTTTAAAACACTCCAAAGCTTAGTGCCCTGTTTGGGACCAAGGTGTCTCAGGGACATGCTGAGAAAAAAAAAAATCTTTAAAACTCCCACCCTGGAAACAATTATGTTCCTTATTTCTTTTTCCCAGTTTAAAGTCTGGAGGTCTTAAATTAGTTAAATAAAGATCTATTTTGACTAAAAGCCGTGGAGAGCAATCCTCCTGTTTGCTCTCCTTGTTGAACTCCTAATCAGATTAAGGCTCTCCCAGGCAGTGAAATCTCCTTCCCTGCGGCACCACAATTGCCAGCACTAAGTGGCCTGGGGATTCACCGTGCTCTTTGAAGGCTGCTATAAACTCCTTCCCTGCTCCACTCCCAGCAGCTGATCCTGGAGATTATGTGCCAGTGACAATTCCACTCTGCTGCTGTCATTACTTTTGAGCTTTTTTTTTTTTTTTTCATTTTTAATTCCTAAGAAACTATTTTTACCAGGACCCAGGAGTGATTTGCATGTAGGGCTAATAATAATCCTGAGATACAACAGATTCTTCTGCCTTGAGGAGTGGCTTACCCAAGCCAAGAGGTGGAGAAGGCAGGACTCAACCATTTCATTTTAAAGAGGCTCTGAGAGAGCTGGAGAAGGACTTGTGACAAGGATGTGGAGGGACAGGACAAGGAGTAATAGATTTAAACTGATGGAGGGCAGGGTTAGATGGGATTGTGGGAAGGAATTCTTCCCTGGGAGGGTGCTGAGGGGTTGGAATAGAATTGCCAGAGAAGCTGTGGCTGCCCCTGAATTCCTGGAAGCATCCAAGGCCAGGTTGGACGGGTCTTGGAGCAACCTGGGATAGTGGAAGGTGTCCCTGCCCATGGCAGGGGGTGGAATGGATGATCCTTAAGATCCCTTCCAACCCAAACCCTTCCATGTGTCTGTGATTCTACAATTATCATCAAACTGTGTCTAATATCTTACCCCTATCCATGGGACACAGCCCAGAGTCCTTAAAGCAGCAGGGCAGTTTTGCCTTGTGCTTTTATTTCCTCATTCCAGAGGCACTAAAAGCTGCTCTGATTTTTTGCCTCCCCTCTGGGATCCCAGCTGGAGTTGCACTTTTTCCTTACAGATCCTTTTCCCTCTGTTCCTCTCTGTCCTCCTCAGGCCAAGCTGTCAGGGGCCATGTCTCGGCGGATCAGGGCAGCTTTTGGGGCAGTGAACTTCTGGGCCATCGTCCTCTACAACATCCTGGCCCTCAACAGCCTGGAGTTTGCACTGCTGGTGACCAAGAGGCTCCTTGTGATAGGTAAGGTGCTCCCAGCCTTCCCCACTGAGAGCCCCCTGTCCTCATGGGGGGACACTGGCACAGCAGCTGAGGACAGGAATTTTGAATCCTTTTGGGTCCAAAGTGCCCAGGCCACTGGTTTGTGGTGTGGCAGCTTCAAATGTCCTTAATTCTTAAGGTGCAAAAGGTGCAGGCAGTGATTTCTTAGCCCCGAGGGCTCTGGGGTTCCAGCAGCCTTCCAGATGTGCTGGCACAGCTCCTGGCACAGCCTGGCACTGGTTTAGTCTCCCTGGAGCACTGCAAAGGTCACGTTCACCTCACCAGGCAGGGCTGAATCCCTGCCTGTGAAATGATCCCCTTGCTGGAAAAAGGAATTTATTCATCTTGCCTCATTTACTCTGCTCCAACAGACATCATCCCAAAGGTGACAGGTACAAATGCTCATCCTGCAGCCTGTACATTTCTGATCAGTGGATTGTGGCGCTGTTTGAAGTCTCCTTGAGCTGCCCAGGGTATAAATAGCCGCCAGGAGGGGTTGTCCTGCAGCCCTCTCCGGGACGGGGCTGGCGTAGGGGATGGAAATTGTCACCCTCGGTGTGCCAGGAGTGCCTGCCCGCTGAGCTCGCCGGCTTTTGCTGGTTGTATTATTCATTGCAGAGCTCCTGTTTTAGCAGGGACAAACCCTGGATCCACCCCAGGATCTGCTGTGGATACCAGATTTGTGATTGCAAACACCGTCAGACCCTTCCAAAGAGGAGGGAGAGCTCCAGGCTCTGTCACTGACGTAGGTGACAAAAATATGTATTTTCCTGGGTGGACACTGTGTCCCCACTCAGTACTGGACAAGGCTGGGGTTGATCCTCAGCATCAGTGGGGCCCAAATCTTCCAGAAGGTCACAATGTTGAGCAACGATGGATGTGGGCAGGTTCAATGGGCAGAAAGTCAGCCATGATTTCTGAACTTGGGGAGCAGAAGGATATTTGGGGGTGAGAGGAGCTCAAAGCCTCTCCAGCACATCCCCACATTAGCTTCAGGCCTTGGTGGGCTCAGGAAAAGCTTCACCTAAAATCCCACCCTAGGATTTCCCTCTTCTCTTGGTGAAGCTGCCAGGCTGGATCTATGACAAAAAATGTCATTGCCCACCATGAGCCTGTGGGACCTGTCAAACCCACCTGAGTCCTTGGTGGGCTCAGGAAAAGCTTCATCTAAAATCTAAGATTTCCCTCTTCTCTCAGTGAAGCTGCTGGGCCCTATCTATAACAAAAAATGTCACTGGCCACCATGAGCCTGTGGGGCCTCCAAAATCTACCTGAGAGGCAGCTGTGCTGGCTCAGGAAAAGCTTCATCTAATATACAGTCCTGAGGATTTCCCTCTTCTCTCAGTGAAGTTGCTGGGCTGAATCTATGACAAAAAATGTCACTGCCCACCATGAGCCTGTGGGGCCTCCCAAACCCACCTGAGAGGCAGCTGTTCTGGTGAAGAATTGGCCTTGTTGGGCCAGCAGCCACAGCTGGATGACCGTGTCTCCCTCCCTGCCCTAGGTTTCCCTGAGAGCACCCTGTCCATCTGGTTCATCACCTACTGCGGCGTGCAGCTGATCAAGGAGCGCGAGCGCATCCTGGCCATCGAGGAGGAGGACAGGGGTGACAAGGCCAAGGTGGAGTAGGGCAGGCACCACAGGCTTGCCCTGAAGCCTCCTCTCCCTCCCAGCCACTGCTGCCAGGCCAGTCACTTGGCCAGGGCTCTCCAAGCCCTCCTGACAATCGGACTGCTGTAGCTCATCCACGTAGAAGTCACCTGGAAGGCACAGGTCACCCCCTTGCTGCAGGAAAGATTTTTCCATCAGGCACAGTGGGTGTTTCACAGTCTCCCCAGGCGTGGCAGGATGCTGAGGCAGCTCCCAGGATGTTTCTTTCATGCCAGAGCCATCCCTGTTGTTTTCCTGACCCTCTGATGTCGTGCAGGCCCAGAGATTTCACCCCCTGCTTACCACAACGCTTGGTCCACCAGCACTGGGCTTCCCCACAGCCCTTGTCTCCAAGAGGAGGCTCTCCAGATGCCATGGCTGGAGGTTTTAGGGCCCTGCACTGCTGGATCTGAGACTGATGTGACCACCCTGCTGTGACACGTGTGCTGGGACTCAAACCAAACCCCACCTCAGTTGTTTTTATACGCCATGGACAAAGGTCTGAGCTCACATTCCTGCCCACGGCTGAGGGACAGAACATGCTGTAGCCAACCCCTGCTCATCTCCAGCCACCCATCCCTTCCCTCAGCTGCCTTGGGTGTGCACAGCCCACAGCTGTAGGGCTGAGTGAGCACAATCAAAGGAGAAAAAAAAACCCAGATGAAAGGCAGGGACTTGGGGCTGGGTGGTTGAGGGAAAGCCTGGGAGACTCCTTGGAGAATGAGACTTTGGGAGTGTGTGAAATACGGTGCCTTTGGGGGAAAGGTGGGTTTGTAACAGAAAAAATAGCTCTGTCTCTCTTGCACTTTAGAGTAACTCTCAGTGGCCTTATGTCTGAGTTATGTTGCTGTTTGCTGAGGGCAGGATCCACACCCCTTTGCAACAGGGGTTGACACTCTTGGTGCATCCCTGTGGATGAAGCAGGATGGGTTCCTGGCCAGCTTTCAGCTCTGCCAAAGCAATTTGTGGAATCCCTGATAAATGTCATTTATTTATGTAGCCAATAAATGTTGGGTAACTCTGGCACCTGCTGCTCATCCCTGTCATGCTGCAGGTGACACCCCTGGCAACACCAGGCCACCAGAGCTGAGAGGACAAGGGTCTGTTTGCAGGTCCTCACCTGTTCCCCAAAAGAGTGACACAAGACATTTTTGACTCCAGCAGAAACCCTTTGGTGTCATCACCAGGCTGAAGGTTGTGCTGCAGCTGAATTCATGTTCACCTTTATTTTGACTCTGCTTTTGTACTTATCTTGAGCCTGTGGCCAGCAAACTGTCACCGTGTGAGTTTTGGGTTAGAAACCAGGTTGGTTTCACTTTTGGGAGCCTGACCAACAGTGCTGTGAGTAAGGGCAGGTGTTGGGCCTGGCTGGCATCTTGTCACATCCCTTTTTGACACATCTGCCACTGCTGGACTTTTCATAGGTGTTTCTTGGCATCTCCATTATGTCAGATTTACTTTTTCCATCAAACCAGCTCTGCCATGCTGTGCTTCCTGCAGGGTTAAATTCCTCTCCTCCCCTCTGCAGGGGTGTCCTTGCACAGGGCTCTGTCACTGTGGTGGTTCTGTCAGGTCTGTGGCTGCCTGGGAGGACAGAGTCACCTCCCAGTGTCCAAGTGGGTGACTCACATGGCAAAGCCCAGTGACTCTGCACTGCCCTCCTGACTTGGATACTCCAGGAGAGAAAATAGTCCATTCACTAAGGGTCTATATTTACCCAGCAGCTGCTGAAGCTGCCAGAAGGAGCTAATCTTAGACACCAACCCAGCCAGTGATCTGTTAGAGACAGTCAATGGGAGAATTTGGGCTTTGCCCTCCTTTTCCAGCAGTTATCCCTTCAGATTTTGCTGCTCTGACAAGCCCAGGAGGTCTGAAGCACCCTGGTGCTGTCTCAACCAGCTCAGCCTTGCACAGAGCACCTCAGCCTCACTGAATGCCTCTGTGGGATGGGATTTGTCCATTGCTCATCCCTCTGGAAAAGAGCATCTCATCTGCTCTGGTTATTGCCTGCCCCTTCATAAAACTCTACCAAGAAACCATAAAAAGCAATTTTTAAATTGTAATTACAAATCCCAGTTAATAGCCCTACACTGGACACTTTCTTGTTCAACCTGACATGGTTAAAATTCCTTCATCCATCCTTTTTGTCCTAACATTTTTTATGGGTGGGAGTGATCCTGCAATGCTGCATCCCTTTAGGATGTACCCATGTATCCTCACTGCCGTGGTTTGATCCCACACAGTTTCTCACTCACTCACTCCCCCTCACCCCATAAGGAGGAGAATCACAGAGAGAAGGAAAACAGGTAAATCTGTTGAGATTAGAACATTTAACATTTAAAACACAATGATGATGATAATAATAATGACAAGGAGAGGAGAAACAGCAACAGAACCAAAGAGAAACAATTGATGCACAACACAATTGCTCATCACCCACTGACTGATGCCCAGCCTGTCCCCAAAAAGCAAATTGGCTCCCTTCTGGGTAATTTCCATAGCTGATACCCTGGAAATGATGTTCTGTGGTATGAAATATCCCTCTGGCCAGTTCAGGTCAGCTCTCCTGGCCGTGCTCCTTCCCAGGTTTTGGTGCAGCTCCTCACTGGCAGAGTGTGAGACGTGGAAAATCCTTGATGCAAGGTAAGAATGACTCAGCAAGAGCCAAAACATCGGTGAGTTATCAACATTATCCTCATCCTAAATCAGGAAATACACAGCACTGTGGGAGGAAAATTAACTCTCCCAGGCAAAACCAGGACATTCACACCCTCCCATGTCCTGGGGGACTATTGCCCACTTGGGGACACACTGAATGACTGTGGGAGTCCCCTGGCCATTGGAAATCCCTGGCTGTGGCCCTGTCAGATCTGTGGGACAGTGCACCCAGGCTCTTGGAAAACCAGAGCTGCTTCCCCAAGCCTTGGAGCTGCTCCAGCTGCTGAGCAAAGTCATGGAGTCTCAACCCCAGGGCAGGTTTGGGACCAGCACAGTGCCCTTTCCCTGGGTGAGCCACTGACCTGGGAGATGCCAGACACCCACCAGGTCCCAGAGCCCCTCCAGTGGATGGGCTGTAGCTGCATTTTAGCCGTGGCACCTCATGGGGTGGGCATAAGGAAGCAAAACTCAGATGTCAGCACGAGAAAGGAAAACAACAGGGCTCAAGGGAGATTAAAGGCAGAGGGAAGGGGGGGAAATCCCAGCTGGTGGCACAACAACACAGGATTAAACCTGGGATGGCACAGAGCTAATGCAGAGGGAGCAGGGAGGAGAGGGTGGGGGTGTCCAGCCCCAGATGTTAGGGAGCAAAAACTCCCGAAGTTCGACCCAGCTCAAAGATCAGCACTGGGATCTGATCCTGTCACAGATGAGCAGCACAGAAGAGCTTATGATGTGAGCTCTGAAAACAGCTTGTGATTATTTCCCAGCTATTTTGGTGCTTCCCAGATGCTGCTGGAACCACACCAGTACAGGAGGGCTTCATACTGGTATAGCTCCCTCCCTCTTCCCATTTCTAGAGACAGCCATCGTGGCAATTTTTATAAATACATCCCTGCCAGGGTAAGGGGTTATGTGGCTTTAAATACACTAAGAATAATGGCTAATATTTTTTCATAGACTTAATTAAATCGTTAATTAAATCTGTGCCATCACTGAGTGTCAGACAGCCCAGGGGGTCCACAGTAAGAGATAAAACAGATTCATGCACAAGTTTTACTATGGCTATAAATAATTATAGCTATTCTGCTCGCCCATGTCTGTCAAAACTAATTTGCTTCTTTGTGAGCTCCGTGGGAATAGCTGGACCTGGACTGGCCATTTGAGGGCCCAGGGACTTCCTAGACATCCATGGGTAACAAGAGCTGCTGGAGAGCTCAGCCACTCTGCAGCATCAGCTCCAGGCCAGGCAGGTCCTGCTGTGGCTCTAGACTTCGTCATGGGGGTGATGAACCAGAAGGCCTGAGAAGGAGACCCTCAATTTACTAGAAGGTATTTGTGTTTAGATGTCTCAATCTGTGAGTTGAAGCCCACCATTGCATTTCCTTTACTTCTATTCTGCCTCAGACGTTCTCTCTGTCACCAGGGTCTGGAAAGGATGGGTTTATTGGTGCCAAGGTGCCCAGAGACTGTGCCACTGTGGTGGCCTATTTGCATGTATGATAGAGCCACAGAATCAGCGAGTCTGGAAAAGGGCTCTGGGATTGACTCCAGCCTATGATTGAACCAGACCATGGCCCTGAGTGCCACGTCCAGTCTTTCCTTAACACCTCCAGGGATGGTGACTCCACCACCTACTGCAGGGAAAAAGAGCCATCCCTCTCCCACAGCCCTCAAATCTCCTGCCTTGGTGAGAATTTTAAAGGAACTTCCAGCACAGATCTTGTATCCCATATAGGGCTGTAAATAAACATCTCTAGCTCCATTTCCCACCCCCTTCCAGACCCCTGAGAAGTGACCCTAGAGGAGAATAAAGGACAACCCTGTGCAAACCAAAGCAGCCCTGGGCGGGAGCTGGCTGGAGCTGGGGATGCCACAAAGCCCACACAAGACCCTCCCTTAGCGCATCTTTCCAGCCTTGACTTCACGGTCTATTTTTAGCACAGCTAAAGGTCCAGCACTTTCAGAGCAGCCCAATTAGCATCATCAGGAGGAAGTCCCAGCCCTGCCACCCATGACCCAAAAGCCAGATTGGGCTGTTAGATTCACCCTGAGGCCGCTTCCCAAGCTTGTGTGTCCCCTGTGGTGTCACAGCAGCGAGACCTCCCGCTCCCCCCGCGGTGACTCATGAGCTGACAGACCCTTCCTGAATTACTGAGGCTGGAATTACAGCTGTTCCCCCGGCCCCCTCCCTTCCTCCTTGTCCAATGTGTCATATTAAAGGGTGATCGGCTTACACATGCAGCAGTATGGATTCCTTAAGCTCTGCAGGGCTGTGTCTATATATAAAGCCCGGAGCTGGAAACTGAAGTGCACAGACAGCTGGGAGCGTAGTGAGGGTTTCACATTCCCGGTGTGCTGACGGTCTGGAAGCCCGTGAGGCTGTGAGCTCTGCTTTGAGCAAGTTTCTTTACTCAGGTATAGATACAGCCACCAATATTTATCCAAAAAAAGGAGGATTGGGGCAAAGAACGAGCAGTTACTCGTCGCCATGGGTTTGCCTCTTGATCAAGTGGAAGAACTGCGTCTCTACCAGCAAACTCTTCTCCAGGATGGACTCAAAGACATGTTGGACCACAATAAGTTTCTGGACTGTGTTTTAAAAGTCAAAGGGAAGGAGTTTCCCTGCCATCGGCTGGTGCTGGCAGCCTGCAGCCCCTATTTCCGGGCCATGTT
Organism: Acrocephalus arundinaceus; assembly: GCA_021534815.1. Classification (NCBI taxonomy): domain Eukaryota; kingdom Metazoa; phylum Chordata; class Aves; order Passeriformes; family Sylviidae; genus Acrocephalus; species Acrocephalus arundinaceus. Next base: position 50,012,251 of record JAJEOU010000373.1, on the reverse strand, counting down.
CCTCTCAGACATGGAAGAGAGCAAGAAGAGGGAGGTCAGCTTGGAAGATGTGGATCCCGATGTCATGGGCAAGATCCTCCATTACATCTACACCTCCGAGCTGGAGATCACTGAGCAGAACGTGCAGGACATCTTCTCCGTGGCCAACATGTTCCAGATCCCCTCCATCTTCACTGTGTGCGTGTCCTTCCTGCAGAAGAGGCTCTGCCTCAGCAACTGCCTGGCCATCTTCCGGCTGGGGCTGATGCTGGATTGCGCCCGGCTGGCCGTGGCCGCCCGGGATTTCATCTGTGACCGCTTCGCGCTGGTGTCCCGCGATGAGGAGTTCTACCAGCTCTCCCCCGATGAGCTGATTGCCATCATCTCCAGCGACTCCCTCAACGTGGAGAAGGAGGAGAGCGTCTTCGAGGTGGTGATGAAGTGGGTGGGGACCAAGGACCGTGAGGGCCGGCAGAAGGCCTTGCCTGTCATCTTCGAAAGCATCCGCTTCCGCCTCATGCCCAACGACTACATCAAGGACCACGTGGAGAAGCACGCCCTGGTCAAGTCCAGCCCGGAGCTGCTCAAGAAGCTGCAGATGGTGAAGGATGCCCAGAAAGGCAAATTCACGGTGGTGAAGAAGAAGAAAGTGAAGAAGAACAGTGAGAATCAAGCAAAGGAGAATGTTGTCAATGGAGCAGTAGATGAAGGGGAAGACACAGAAGAGGATGCTCTCCCTGGGATCTTGAATGACACGATGCGCTTTGGGATGTTCCTCCAGGACCTTATTTTCATGGTGAGCGACAGTGGGGCAGTGGCCTATGACCCCAATGCCAACGAGTGCTATTTTGCCTCCCTGTCTACTCAAATCCCAAAGAACCACATCAGTTGGTGACCAAAGAGAATCAGATCTTCATTGTTGGAGGACTGTACTACAACGAGGACAACAAAGAGGATCCCATGAGCTCCTACTTCCTACAGGTACTACCTTTATCTTTCTTTTGTTTCCTTGACCGCTTGGGAGCATCACTAAGCTTTAGCCTCTATGCAAAGCCTGTAATATTTGTTGTTATATGATGTTAAAGGGAAAGTTGTAAATGAAGGAGAATGATCTGGGTTGCTTTACTGGAGGTTCTTCTCCCTTTATTTTTAAGGCAGGTGCCACTGAGGGGTGGTTGAGATAGATGAGGAAGAAGGTTTGAAGGAGCAGGAAATAGGAATGAGCCTTCCTGATCCAAATCCTGAAGAGAGGATTGTTTAGAACAGTGAATTTGGCCCAGCCCTGGTTGCCACAGGTTTCACAAACTGGGAGGTTCATGACACCAGACCGAGGTTCTGCTTTGTATCTCTTGTCTTCCCTGGTTACGAACCCCAGGAAAACCCAAGGGTGGCACTGCCAGGTGACAAAAAAGGAGCAGCAGCAGCTGCAGCTACAGAGCAAACACCCCAAGGACACAGGGCATGTCCCTGCCTCCCAGCATGTGCCCCATTCCTTCTGCTGTTCCTGCCCCTGGAGACAGGCTTGGCTCAGAGTCTCCGCCTCAGCCATTTGCATCCTGTGAGGGGGAAACCACTACGAGGTGTCTTTGGGGATACTCCTCAGGGAAAGTGGCTGTTCTAACTCAGCATAACCAAACTGTGGCTGGATTGAGGCAATCTGAGCCCCAGCCTGGGCTGCAGCCCAGATTTCTTTCCCTGTAGACAGCTAAGGCAAGGCGCCTACCCTTCCTGCTGACCCTGAGGAATCCAGTGAATCCTCTATTCTTCCTCCCATACCCAGAAATCCCTTTTTGTTCCTCTCCACGGCTCAAGTCTTCTGGGAAGAAACAATAACTTGTCCCAGGCTCACATCTTCTGGGGAAAACAATAACATCTCCAGGCAGAAAGGATAAAATGAGGGTGATTGCCAAGCTTAGAACCCTGATCCCTCCCTTGACTCATTGCCCTCATCAGTAGGGCTGCACATCATGCAGGGACCATGCTTGTCCTCACCTGCAAAGGGACAGGGGCGTGTGCAGGCCATGAGAAGCCAGGAGGAAGAAACCCCAGCCCTATAAAGCAGGAGGGAGTGAAGGGAAGCTGAGGAAGCGCTGGGGCTGTCCTGTTTGAGATACAGCCTTTCACACTGGGCAATCCATGATGAGAGAGGTGTGGCCAACCCCACCAGTTACCTGTGAAGAGCAGGCTGATGCATTCAGCCCAAGCCTGTGCCTAAAGATCAATCTTCCCAGCAGAGAGGTCACAGAACCTTCATGGAATCATAGAATGGCCTAGGTTGAGGGGTTGAAGATCACTTAGTTCCACACCCCTGCCTTCCACTAGACCAGGTTGCTCAGAGCTCCATCCAACTTGGCCTTGAACACTTCCAGGGATGGGGCAACGTCCTTGGAAACATTTAATGTTTGACTGCACAGAGCCCTGGGAAGCTGCTCTAACTCCAAATCTGTGCCCCTTTGAATGTGTGGGTTGGACCAAAAGCCTTTGGTGGTCCTGCCCCCCAAAGTGCTCTGTGGTTCTAAGCTGCAAACAGCAAAATTTCCCTATTCAGCTCCCAGTTTGCCACTGACTCAGTGGCAAATGCCTTGAGCATCTTGGGGCCAGTTTTAGCTCTTCCCCACAAGAAGGGTCTCTTCACACATCACCATGTCACTTGTGCTTGGGAGATTCAGACAAATCCTGGGATTGGAGAGTTCCATCAGTTTGCAGATGTTTAATTTATTACATCAGTGTCATTATGTGGCTCACCGTTGCAGTATGAGCAAGAGAGGTTTTGTGCCCTTTTTTCAGCTCAACATATTTAGACGTGCAGCTCTATGACAAACCACTGTGCCACAGCCCCCTACACCTTCTGACCCTTTCTATCCTCCCAAATTTCACATTCCCCCTGCTGAAGCCAGGGGCATTAGGTCAGGGATAATTTAGATTTAAGGACAGGCAGCAAAATATAAAAATGCTGATAAATCCCAGGGGCCTCGCAGATTTTGGCAGGAGCAAAATGATTTCATTGACATTTTGGATGGAAAAGGGTATCCTTTCTTTGTCACTTGCAAGATTTACGGCTCGAAAACAATGCTGAATCCATCAAGGAGCAGGAACTATCCTGATGACTGAACTGCTCAGGGTTGCACTATAAATAACACATGTGTGGACCACAGCTTACAAAGAGACAAAAACCACAGGCACCCAGCTGAGGCCGAGTCTTTGGAGCCAACCCATCAGGCTGCAGCTCCTTGGCCTGAGCCCATGGCAAACAATGCTCCAGGCAGTGCTGCGTCACAGCTTCATCATGCAGTCCCACAAAATTGGCTGCAAGACATCCCTCCCTCCTCTATCAAGATACATTAATTTTTTTTCCCCAGTTCCCATTAAGCCACAGTGCTCAGAGTCTCCAGTCTAAGAAGTTTTCTTTTTTTTTTTTTTTTTTTTTTTCCCCTGGTGGGATGTGAGGCAATGCCTTGATCTACAGATGTCCAAGGATTTGGTGATCTGATCCAGCAGCTTGCTGATCTGTCAGAGGGGTCTGGCACACTTTATCTGTCACCTGGCAGAGACGGAAAATACCAGGATGAAATACTGTGAGGTGTTCTATGAATGAAAATGTTCAGAAAAATTTCTAGGATTAAAATACTTCCATTCCTCCAGTCTCAGGGACAATCCATTATAAGTCCAGCAAGGGAGTCTTTCACCCACAGATGACAAAGCTTGTTCCAAGTTCCAAGTCAGAAGAGGAGACTCAGGAGAGAGCTTATCACTCTACAACTCCTGAAAGGAGCTAGGTGGGGGTTGGCCTCTTCTCCTGATGTCTTGGGAAGGCTGACCTGGAACAGGGACTGGACAGAGCTGGAGAATAAAGCAGAGATTTATTGACAGGCCTTTAGGATACACCCTGGGCAGGACAAGAGCCTGGCCAGGGCTACACCCAAGGTGGGCCCAAAATGGGCACAAAATGGTCACAAAATGGTCACAAAATGAACCCAAAATGGTCACAAAATGGACAAACGGTCACCAGGTCTCACACTTTGATCAGTTTGGGTCCATTTGCACATTGGGGTTTCATTGTCCAATCCCAGCTCCAGCTGATGCAGTCCCACCCTTCTTGTTCTCTCCCTCCAGCCCCCGTTGTTTGTGCTTTGGGGCCTGAAAACTTGTGCCAGTTGTCCTTGGTGTGCAGCAGGAGAAGGATTTGTTTTGTGTCCGTGCTGTGTGCAGAGAGCTGAGTGACACTGACTGTGAGCTCAGAGCTGCACCCTGGGCAGCACAGAGCCTGAAATACAGGAAATAAAATTGAAGGCATCACTCCCAGGCAACCAGTGACAGGATGAGAGGACAAGGCCTCAAGCTGCACCTAGGAGGATTCAGGTTGGACATCATGGAGAATTTTTTTACTGAAAAGGTGGTCAGGCTCCCCAGGGAAGTGGTGGAGTCACCATCCCTGGGGATGTTCAGTGAATGAGCTGATGTGGCACTCCGTGCCATGGAATTGACAAGGAGGTGACTGATCAAAGGTTGGACCCAATGATCTCAGAGGTGTTTTCCTACTTTGATGTGATTCTATAAAGTCCAGGCTTTGATGAACAGAGCAGAATGTGTTGCTGCAGACCCATCTCTGCTCTTATGCCTTGTCATAAAAGGTTTATCATACAATGTCTGACTTGGGGTGGCTCTCAGATCTCCCATCCTGCTCCAGGTGACAAAGGCACAGCCACAGGAACATCACGGGGGTGCTGCTGGGCTGACCAAGCTGGGAACACACTTTGTCCTCCACCTCTGCACCCTGACTTTTGCCGAACAAATGGGCACACCCCAATGACCTTATTTTCCCTTCCAGTACGACCATCTGGACGCAGACTGGCTGGGGATGCCCCCCCTGCCCTCCCCTCGCTGCCTCTTCGGCCTGGGGGAGGCGGAGAACTCGATTTTTGTGGTTGGAGGGAAGGAACTGAAGGAGGGAGAGAAGACCTTGGATTCGGTCCTGTGCTACGACCGACTGTGAGTGCTCAGTGCCAGCCTGGGGTGGGAGGGGGCTTGGAGGACAGGTGGAGCAGCTGCCGTGCAGAGTGACTCCAGGGGTGACTCCAGCTCTCCAGGGGTCAAAAGGTCTGGGAAGAAGGGCTTGAACTCTGTGTGTGGATGCTGGGGCTGTCTCAAATTGTGCCCTGGGGCTCTGAGCTGTCTCGCTCCAGCTGCTCCCTTTATTGAGCCTCCTGGAGAGCGAAGCCTTTATGGGGATATTTCGTTATCTGATATTAGTAGATGTTCATGTGAGACATGTACAGAGGTGTTTTTTCTTTTGCTAAATCTCCTGCTCTTGCCCATTGATTAAAAGTTCAGTGACATCCACTGTGGTCTCACCTAAAGGGGTTTGAACAGAAAAGTTTGTTTTTAAAGTTTTCAGATGTGCCACAGAATGGCTCATGCTGATTGATATCAGGCTTAATATCTGATTATTTTTGGACAATAGGCTCTGACCCATGCTGGCTCATGAGCTTTATTAAAAGGCACCATCCTGTTCTGCTCTCAGGAGACAGAAACTTCCAAAGCCTGCTGCTCTCTGCCCCAAAGAGCCAGAGCAGCAGGCACCAACAAGCCTTTGCTTGGTCTATATTTAGATATGTGTGCTTCCAAGCCTGTTTTATAGGCAGAGATTCGAAACCAGTTCCAGTCCCACAGAGTGGGGCATTTATCTGCCCCTGCAGACTCTCAGAAAGAATTTTTCTGGCCCAATTAAGTTCTCAGGGCTGGTTTGAGTATCAGTTTGAAGGTGGTAGAGATGTGATCAGCACCACTTTATCTCTGGTTTTATTTGGTTGATGTTATTCTGCTTGACAATGACTGAACATGAGCCAGCTGTGTGCCCAGGTGGCCAAGAAGGCTGGTGGCATCCTGGATGTATGAGCAGGACCAGGGAAATGTTTCTTCCTTTGTGCTGGGTACTGTGAGGCTGCACCTCAAATTTTGTGCCCAGTTTGGGCCCCCCATGATAAGAAGGACATTGAGGGGCTGGAGTGAACCCCGAGAAGGGAACAGAGCTGAGGAGGGGTCTGGAGCACCAGGAGAAGCTGAGGGAGCTGGGTGGGGCTCAGCTTGGAGAAAAGGAGGTTCAAGGGATCATTATTGCTCCCTATACCTACCTGAAGACCTCAAGAAAATAATGGATATTAGCATAAATATTCTGCTTATTTTACTGTCACCCCCTTTTATCATTACAACATTTACTGTCTGAGCCTGTCCCATTGCAGACCTTGTGTTTCTGAGATTAAGTCCAACCCTGTGCTCCCCTCCAGGGCTGGGAAATGCCATCTCCTCTAGGTGTCACCCACCCACAAATCCTTTTGCTTCCCATCTCTCTCTGACCCAGGTCCTTCAAGTGGGGTGAGGCCGACCCCCTTCCCTACGCAGTCTATGGCCACGGAGTGGTGTCACACAAGGACCTTGTCTACGTCATCGGGGGCAAAGGAAGTGACAAGTAAGTCAAAAAGCAAGAGAAAAACCAAGGAGGCAATCCCCCAAAGCAATGGGAGTGCAGAGCTGATACTCCTCAGCCTGGTTTGAGGAGGGCTGGATGGGATGGGAAATGTGGATCCTTCCCTCTCCACTCACCTTTGTGTCTGCAGCCCTCTCCAAAACCTGAGGAGGCCAGCAGGGACATCAGGAAGATGGCAGTGTCCTTACAGGAGAGAGGATGTATTGCCTCATCCCTGGAGGCAGGCTGGAGAGGGCTTTAAGGAAAACTGGTCCAGTGGAAGGTGGCCCTGCCCACAGGGGTTGGAATGAGATTATCCTTAAAGATCCTTCCAAATCAAATCATTCTGGGATCCCCTTTGCTCACAAAAAAGTAAATGTCACACAGACTGGGAGAGGCACTGAAGAGCAAGAAGTCCCTTCAATTTTAGGGTCTCCTGTCTTGGACTTGTGGAGCAGAGTGGTCACCATGGTCAAATCCAGGTGCGTATTTGCAACAGGAGGGAAAAACCTCACCCACCCTGACCTCATCCTGCCCTCCAGCAGGAGATGAGCTCAGCAGGAAAAACCTCTCTCAGGAGCATCACAGTGGCTGCCTTGCAGGGCACAAATGTGACTGTTTGCAGAGCAGACATCCCACAACGCAGCAAGGATTGCTCCTGCTGGGGAAGGTGTTTGGTCTGAAAGGTGTGAACATGCGTACATTTCACACCTCACACTGCCCACCTGGCCACAGGAATGTCAGTGAGGATATTTTGCAGTGTCACAGTGGGTCAGGAGCACTAAAACAATGCCTTGATGGCTGCCTGGACCTGTATCCAGGTGTGTGAGCACCAAGCTGAGCTCTCAGGGCTCCTATCCAAAGTGGGCACAGCAGGATGTGTTGGCGATGTGTTACACACACAAGTGGTGACCCCAGGCACGGACACCCTTGGATGCACACCCAACAAAGGGGGTGTGTTCCTCCACTCATGCAGATGTGAAGGAGCAAAATCATCCCTAGAGACCCCACCTTCCTCCCAGCAGACACCCCCAAACCCCTGCAGTACAAAACCACCCCTTGGCAGGCCATTGAGGCTCCTTTTTTCCGTCTCATTTTCCCTCCAGGAAGTGCCTGAAGAAGATGTGTGTCTACAACCCAGCCAAGTTTGAGTGGAAGGAGATGGCTCCCATGAAAACTGCCCGCTCCTTGTTCGGAGCCACTGTGCACAAGGACAAAATCTACGTGGCAGCTGGTGTGACCGACTCAGGTCTGACCAACTCGGTGGAGGTCTACGACATTGCCACCAACAAGTACGTCCTGAGTTGTGGTTACACAAGGAGTAGGTGCAGGTGTACCTACAGCAACTTCCAGCCTTTCTGGAGTTTGTCTGTGACCCCTAATATCTGTTCCTCCCCATGGCAGGGGAGTGGGAACTGGATAATCTTGAAGGTCCCTTGGTGGAGTCTTGCGTGGGGTCAGATGTGATAAACCCCACAAAGGTCCATCACCTCTGAGGGGCCAGCCCTTGCAGAGCAATGGCTTAAAATAATAGTGAGACAACTTCCCTGGACATGCTTTGTAAAACAAAAGGTTTTAATAATGATAAAAATAACAAACGTTATAGATAAAAGACATATGAGTCAAGCACAGTGCAGAGAACACTCTTACACTGGCTATGGCAGTCCAAAAAAGTAATTGAACTCTTTTGTGCACTTTCTTAAGTATACAACGATTAAGGAGGAATAATTTGGCTTGCTGCCAATAGAAGCAGCTAAAGGGTTTGACAGACATTTCTAAAGCCCCATAGGTGCTCTCATGCTGGCACTGGGCCAACACTGATGAAAAGGGCACAGAACTTTCTAGTTGGGCTCCCTTATATGTTTAAATGTAAACTGAAACCTTTTTCCTTAAATAGAAACGCCTGCTTGGGTGTGGGGGTGCATTCCTACAGTCCCTTCCAACCCAAGCCATTCTAGGGCTCTATGGTTCCTCAGAGAGTTGGACATCACCAAAGTCACTCCAGGCAAAATGTCAGGAGTGGTTGAGCTGTGGATCATCTCAGGCTCATCCTCAAAGTGGTTTCACCCACTGTGCTGCCCTTGGGTTCCCTGGCAGCTTCACCCAACACAATACAATAATTCCTCTGAGTTTGGGTGACTCTTGCAGCTGCAGCTCCAGCTCCAGAGACACACTGGAGACTTTTTTAAAAGAAAACAAAGTTGAACGATAGTCCAATATACTAAAAAAACCCAAAGTTGAACAATGATGATGGGAACAGTTTCCCTAAAAACAGCCAGGGTATGGTCCCATCCCACCTAGAGCTGCACAACTGGATCTGTCAGTAGTGAGCTCAGTTGTTGAATCCATATTTGAGGCCATCCTCAGTGTGGGGGTGCCCAGGATACTCTAACTTGTCCCCTCTCTCCTTGTGGCAGGTGGGACACCTTCACTGAGTTCCCTCAGGAGCGCAGCTCTGCTAGCCTGGTCAGCCTGTCTGGGGTGCTCTACCTGCTCGGGGGGTTCGCCACGGTGGAGACGGAGTCGGGAGAGCTGGTGCCAACGGAGCTGAACGATGTTTGGAGGTGACCATCTTCCCCAGGGCTGTCCAAGGGAGTGTGGGAGGGATGTTGGTGATGATGATGCTTAAAGAAGCTACCTAGAACAGATGATGCCTTAAGTTTTATTTCCGTGTATTTCAGATTCTGTGCTGCCTAGGGGTGCAGTTCTGAGCCTCATATTAAGGGCCAGTAAACTCTCTTCACAGAGTAGGTAGACAAATTCTTTTCCTGCTGAAGACCAAGGACAACTCTGAAGCCCAAAAGCACAAACAATGGTGGCTGAAAGGAGGAACAAGAAGGATGGGAGCATACAACCTGGAGCTGTAATTGGACAATTAAACCCCAATATGCAAATGGACCAAAACTTCTAAAAGTGTGAGACCTGGTGACCGTTTGTCCATTTTGTGTCCATTTTGTGTCCATTTTGGGCCCACCTTGGGTGTAGCCCTGGCCAGGCTCTTGTCCTGCCCAAGGTGGATCCTAGAGGCCTTTCAATAAATATCTACTTTATTCTCTAGCTCTGTCCAGTCTCTGTTTCAGGTCAGCCTTCCCAAGGCATCACAGAGGCTAGACAGTGTTAAAGGAACAAAGTAGAAATTTATTTATTTATAAAGTAGAAATTTATTTATAAATTTTGTATTTATTTATTAAAAAGGCCTTCAAAGGGCAGTACAAGACCCTAGTCAGGACTACACACATGTTGGACCCAAGATGGACAATGAGTTTTCACACTTTTTTAAGTTTTGGTCCATTTACACATTGGGGTTAATTGTCCAATTACAGCTTCAGGTTATGAAGTCCCATCCTCCCAGGTTGCTCTCCTCGATTCCCTGTTTATACTTTTTGGGCCATGAAGCTGCAACGGTGTCCTTGGTTCTTGGGCTGGAAAAGGATTGTTTTGTCTGACTAAACTGTGAGGAGAACTTGCTACCACTTTATGAAGTTCAGAATTGTATACTAATGCAGTACAGAATCTGGAAAATAGGAAAGCTAAAACTTAAGGCATCAATGAAATAGATAATTTCTGTCTTGTTTTATGCGATCAGTGTGAGATGGAGGTTGTCACCCCAGCAGGAGGCTGAAGGCTCAGCACAAGGTGTCTGGGAAGTTTGCCCTGTGCTGTGCCGGAGGGCACATCGGTGCTCCAGTGATCTCTCCCAGCCTCACGCAGCAACAGAACGGGGAAAACTTGCTCCTTTGGCTTTGTTGTGCACTGACATTTTGCCTGGAGCTGGTTCCAGCCTCCCCTTTGGTGTGGAGCAGCATCTGTGCAACACTTCCTCTCCCTGGGAACAGCCAGTGTTCGGGCTGGGAAGCAGAGTCTGGGCTAGGAAGCAGAGTCTGGGCTAGGAAGCAGATAGACTGGGCTGGAAAGCAGATAGGCTTGGCTAGGAAGCAGATAGGCTGGGCTGGGAAGCAGAGTCTGGGCTGGGAGGAAGCTAGGCTTGGCTGGGAAGCAAATAGGCTTGGCTAGCAAGCAGATAGGCTTGGCTAGGAAGCATCTACACTTGGCTGGGAAACAGAGTCTGGTCTGGGAAGCAGCTAGGCTTGGTTAGGAAGCAGCTAGGCTTGGCTAGGAAGCAGATGGGCTTGGCTGGGAAGCAGCTAGGCTTGGCTGGAAGCAGATAGGCTTGGCTAGCAAGCAGATAGGCTGGGCTGGGAAGCAGATAGTTTGGCTAAGAAGCAGCTAGGCTTGGCTAGGAAGCAGAGTCTGGGCTGGGAAGCAGAGCCTGGGCTGGGAAGCAGAGTCTGGGCTGGGAAGCAGAGAGTCTGGGCTGGGAAGCAGAGAGTCTGGGCTGGGAAGCAGAGAGTCTGGGCTGGGAAGCAGAGAGTCTTACATGCAAGAGGAGTGGGCAGAAAGCACAGAGTGACAGCTGCTAATGCAGCGTTGGCTGCTCCCATCCCTCCCGTCAGTGCTCTGGCACCCTCAGCAGGATCCTGCTGTCCTTCACCATGGATGTGCCACCTTGGTGCCATCAACCCAATTCCCAGAAGAAAAACATCCCCTCCCCTGCAAGACCACGTGCTGATATCCACATCCCCCAAACCAAAGCACGAAAGTCCCCATGCAGATTCTCATGGTCAAATAACCCCTGCGGGATATCACACCACACACCAGGGCTCCCACCACTGTGGAGAGCAGCTGGAGGGAGGGAGAGGAGACCTTTCCTCACCATTAAATCTCTGTCTGTCTCTCCCCAGGTATGACGAGGAGCAGAAGAAGTGGGAAGGGGTTCTCCGGGAGATCCAGTACGCCTCCGGTGCCACGTTCCTGCCCGTGCGCCTCAACGTTCTGCGCCTAACCAAGATGTAGCCAGGCTGGATTGGTCTTCTCTCCACGGGCTGCTGGGGCAAGGAGGGCTGGGGGAAGATGGGGAGATGTTTATCAGAGATGGGGCATCTGGACAATGCCCAGGACATTGCATCTGTGATTGGTACTTCTTTTGGATAAGTGGGAAAAAGGGGCGAGTATCTGGAAAACCTCTGGGATCTTGAAGGTGCTCACAAGGTAATTAGAGAGGGGTTCTGGAGCCTGCAAGGAACTGGGGAAGGCTGAGAAGCACAGAAAAATTAGTTATTCCAGTGTCAGGAGACAGGACAAATAGATCATATATTTTTAAACTTCTTTCTCCATATTTTTCCCCATCTTTTCAACTGCTGCTGGACCTCTCCAACAAACAGCGGATGCAGAAAGTGGGGACTAAGATGATATTCCCCAGGGAAAAAATATTTCCCACAAAGTATTTCCCAACCTAAACTGTTTGTGAGCACAGTGTTCCTTGGAGAGGAGAAAGAAGGGTTAAAGTGAAGTGGTACAGGAGAGACCTGATAGAATTTGATAAGTTCCTGAGTGAAGAGGTTTGCTGGGATGAGATGAGTTAAAAGATCATGTGAGCAGCATAAGCACCTTGGAAGTTGTAATGAAAAGCAAATAACCTTAGTTCTTTGCCTCCACCTTGACTTTGGAGTGGTGAGAGGCCAGGAGCTGTCTCAGGAAGGGAGGAGTCATGGAAATTGTAGGGTGGGAAAGGGGGAGAGATGGACAGAGGATGCCATGTGTGGTCATCTCCAGCCTTTTGGGCTCATCTTCAATCACAGATCACAATGTCCTCATCTACAGATGGACAAATGCTGTTTTTTAGGGAAAGGTTTTATATTTTTGCTGTTTATCTTATTTTTAATGTTCAGACCTTTTTTTTTTTTTTTAAGAGTATTTTACTTTGCTAAGGAGATCCCAGATGTGTTTGGCTCAAAGAGAGCTTCTGACCGAGGAAAAATGCATATTTATTTTAAAGTTGTCAATAATGATGTTTTGATAGAGACATGACTGTAAGGGCAGCAGGAAAAAAGATTTGTTAGAACAAAAATCTCCTGATGCCCACACCATCTGACCAGTGTTTTATTTTAAAATAAATGTGACTATTCCAAAAGGAATACCTTGTGTTTGCACATTGATAGAGCTGAAACTGATCTTTCACAGCCAAAGACAAGGACTGAGCACAAGTTGTGATGGACAGGCAGCAAAACAGCCCCATGGAGAGCCTCATCTTTTCTTGTTATTTTCCCCCCATTTGAGAGCTGAAATTTTAGGATCTGTATCCTTACAGCTCTTCCCCATGGATACCCAGGACTAGAAGGAAGCTGGATGCCTACAGGTGAGAGGAAACAGCCTCAGGTTGTGCCAGGGGAGGTTTAGGTTGGATATTTTTTGATGAGTTTTTTCACAGAAAGGATTGCAGAGCACGGGAAGAGGCAGTGGAGTTCCAGTGATGGAGTCACCATCCCTGGAAGTGTCCAAAAACTTGTGGATGGGGCACTTGGGGATATGGTTTAGTGGTGAACAGGGTGGTGGTGCTGGGTTGGTGGATTAAAGGTCTTTTCCAACAGTAACAATTCTATGATTCCGTGATGTCATAGTACCATTAACAGGGGTGATAATGAGAAAAAAATTTTTAAAAAGCCAAATACTAACCTTGCAAAATAATTTCCTCAAAGCGGTATGAAAGTTCTGGTATCACAAATGATATGTCGCTGATTCATCTAGATCAAAATGCAGTTGTGGAGAAACTAAAACATGTTTGGAAGGAAAAAGTATTCAAGGGAAGTAAAGGAACCAGAGACTTGTCCTGGTTTCATTTGAAGGATTTAGGAAGTTACAGGATAAGCTCCTTAGAGGACAATCACATCAGAACAGTAATGAAATATTTCAGAAGATAAAGAAATCCAAGGTGACTGGCTGTCACAATGTAGCTTAAAAAAAAAAAAGGAACAAAAATCTTTGAAACAATCAAATGTGTGAAAAACGTACGGAAAAGAAATAAACACCTTCTGCCTAGTTCTGCAGAAATTCATGCAGACAATTCCCAAGCCAATTAAAGCTGAATCTTCCAAATAGCTTCTGGCAGAAAAGGAAAAAAAAAAAGAAAAAGAAAAAGAAAGAAAAAAATTTAAAAAACAATCCCTGCATAGAATAACCATTTTAAAAAGACATTTATTGCAGTGTCAGGACACCACCTCCTGCCTCCCTGGAAGTGTTCAAGGAATGAGTGGAAGTTGCACTCAGTGCTCTGGTCTGGTTGACAAGGTGCTGATGGGTCCAAGGTTGACTCAATGATCTTGAAGGTATTTTTCCAGCCTTAATGATTCTGTGATTCTGTGACCTTTTTTTAGCTCTTCTTGCTGAATGCAGGCTGGAAAGTTGTTGATGATCCTAACAGAGGTTTAATCCCCACTCACCTCCTGCCACATTTCTTGGCTCTCCTGGAAGAATTCTGGGCTTTTTGAAGCCAGCAGGAGAATGCTGCTGACCTTCCATGAGTTGTTGTGATGTGGACCCTGATAAGGGCTCAAGACATTTCAAATAAACTGGAGTTTGGTGGTCATGTGTGCTTCACATCCATTATAAAGCTGTGGAGAAGCCACCACTGGCACAGGAAACTATAAAAGGAAAAGTAGCTGTTGCATAAAAACACCCAGAAGAACTTGAAATATCCCATTGCTTGAGCAACAAGAGGCAAATCTCAGCACATGCTGGTCCAAGGAAGGAGGCAAAGTTGGACATCACCAAGTGAAAGTGTGGCCTGGGGATGTTCCTCCTCATCTCCAAGAGGCTGTGTCAGTTTAAAGGCCATCACAGATAAGAAATGCCACCAAAAATGCTCAGAGAGACATCGCTGCTGCCTGATGTTTTCCTGGCTTAGATGCAACAGCTCCAGTGGCACAGGTCCCCTACAGATAATGGCAGTGGCAAAGACTGCATCCAAAGGATGAGGGAAAACTGTCTCTTCTTCCATTATCTTCCCCAAATCCTTGCTGATATTGTTGGTGAGGTTCCTTCTGCTCCATTTTAAATTAATAAAGGCACTGGGTGCATTTGGATGCACTCCTTGGTTTCTCCACTGCTAACAGAGGAGATCAGAGAGCCCCTACTCAGAGTTTGCACCGACCTGATGGAGCCAGTAGGACCAGGTCAGTCCTTACCCCAGGGCTGTAAGCACTGAATTCCTACTTCTACCCACTCATCACCCTTCCCTGAAAAGCTCTTTTTTTGTTGGCCCCACAACAGTCAAGTTGTCTCACACACACTCACACACCTCCCACCAAACCCAACACACAGCCTATACAGGCAAAGAAGTGGCAGCAGTCAACATTCCATAGGAAGCTCATCCTCCCTGTCTCTGACTGCTCACACAGTTGCCTGAAAAAAAGCCTTTTAAAAGAAAAGGGGGAAAAAAAGGGGAGGAAGAAAAAGATAAAGCAAAATTAAGGCAACAAAGAAAGTGGTGGAACTTTCTGTTTTCTTTTATAAAAGACAAATCGTTTATTGATTCAGTCCTTCCACTTGCAACCTCTTTGGTAACAGTCATAACACTTCCAGACTGGGAGAACGCAGTGGAAAGGCCCAGTTCTGACCTCTCACCAACTTCAGAGCTCAGTGAACCCCAACGTGCCTTGGTGAGAGGCCAAAAGCAGATTTCAAAGCGTGGCCAAGGACCTGGCCTTGAGGGACAACCCAAACCAGCCTCCCTACCGTGACTTGTCACGCTCGTGGGCAGCGCAGAGAGCAGCCCCAGCACCCCCAGGCAGAGGATGGATCGGGATGGGGATGTCTGACTGGGAGTTGTGCCCTGGGAGGTGGCTTTGATGAAAATCTTGGGAGCTCCTGGACATTGGCCAATGGGACCATCAACGAAGCAAGACTCGCCCGTTCCTGCGGTAGACAACAACTTGCCTCGGTTGGCCCCAAGGGGATGGACTAATCCAACCATCTCAGCCTCCCCCTCCTCACACCATCCCAAAGAGAGTAACTGCTGTACTTGGAGTTAAAGATAAACATATATTGATTACACATGGTCATAAAAAAAAAAGTAATAATAATAATAATACATTTCCTAGAACATTACTTAAGACGCTTCCGAAAAGCATCCAAGCTTCCCCCTCCCCTCCCCACCTTCCCCTAATCTATACAGAATAAAGTGCTTCGTTTAGTTTGTTCACACTTGTAGAGCCACCAATACACTCTTAACTTGGCATGTTTGGGCAACCGATACTGAATGCCGTAAAATAATACAGAGCCAAACACCAGGCATGAGAAACTAGTTTTGAGGCAAGTGCTTGGGGTTTCATTCATTTCCTTCAAGTTCCATGCTACAGAGGTTGTTCTTATTCCTATTTTTTTTTCTCTCCTTTTTTAAAAATTATTATTTTCTTCCTTTGTAAATTCAACCCAACTCCCGTCGTGGTTCCGTGTCTCTAGGCAGGGCTGCGTGTGGGGAAGCTCTTGCCGTCCGTGTGAACAAAGGGCATCTGTCCATCTGTCCTTCCCTCCTGACTTCGGGCAAACCAAGAGTCACCTCAGAGGAGTTGTCTAGCAGCGGATGCTCATCTCTATTGCACTGTCACAGCCATTCCCACCCGTCCGTCCGTCCATCCATCCGTCACCTTCCCACCGCGCCAGGGTTATGGCTGTGGTCCGAAGGGCCAGCTGTGCCTCAGGATACGTGAGGCGAACTGGTCTGTGCTACCAGGCTCCTGGGATATAGAAACCAAAAATGACCCTCCCCACGTGATTCCCTCCCTCCCTCCCCAAAGTTCAAATGAAGGGTGAAGTGGGGGGGCAAAAAAAATTCCAACCCAGACGGGTCTGGGGTTTAGGTGTGTGGGAAGAGCTGTCAGCTGAAGGTTGCGCTATGGCGTATTCAGGAACTGCGTAATGGAAATCAAGCCCCTCTCCACCTTCGCGGTCTGTCCAAGAAGGGATGTGAGAGATTAAGGTGCAAGAGTTAAAAAAAAAAAAAAAAAAATTTTGAAAAAATTAAAATAAAACATAAAAAGCTTGAAAACAACGGACCCAGCTCTCCTGCCTCCTGCCCTGTCTAACCCCAAGGGGTGCAACAGCGCTGGCCGGGACGGATCCGGGATGGACGAGGCACTGCGGGAGTGACTCGTCTGAGCTCTTAGTACACAAATAAAAACCAGACATGAAGACACACTGGGGCTGAGTCAGGGTGTAGACAATAGGGCTCGGAGGCCTTGTAGGACTCCTGGGAACTACCCAGGCCTTGGAGAGGGGAGGGAGCAGCAGGGATCTGGTTCTCCAAAGTGCTGTGTGCATGGTCACATCTCGACGTCTCCAAGTGGCTCTACGAGCAGGCTCTCGAAGGGGATCAGACGCGGCTGGGATCAGTCACTGGGCTTTCTGCTGGGCTGCCAGCCTCAAGGAAGTGCTCTCATCTCACAGAGATGTCCAAGGGGAGCAGGTCCTCACTGGGAGAGGATGAACTGGGACAGGAACAGGGAAAGCCACCTCCAGGTGAGTGGAATAAAGGAGCGCAATGTTGGCGTGGGTGTTTGCATGGGGGGAAGTCTATCAGCTGATGGGCTCCATCACATAAGATCATAAAAGCAAGGTGAGCTCTCCTCAGGGCACAGCGCTCCCATCCGGTCTCAAGGCTGGGCATGAGGGGAAAGAAGCACAAGGAAGCCCAAGGGGATGGATCTGGGAGGCAGCAGAGGAGGAGACAGCATGGACCACTCCAACACCTCCACGGGTTTCACTGAATGCTTCTCTAAAGCAAATATCTTCCAGTATGGGTCATGGTCCCTTCAGACTGCCAATGGCCCCAGGAGCCCTCATCCCTCACAGGTGTGTTTGAGAAGGCTTTGCACCATCCCAACGAGCCCCAGGGTCATGGAGGGGGACAGCAGAGAAGACCTTGGAACACACCTAAGAAGGTCAATATGGTGAGGCAGCTCTGGCACAGCAACCTCCTCGTGCTTGGAGCAGATGGGGGTGAGCTCACTGAGAGCCATGCTGGGGATCCACAGGATCCCAGCCAACACAAAGAGAAGGACTTTGTGGCTCCAAAATGGCTCCATCAGTCAGCTTTCCCAAGATGCTGGGCACCAGTGGGGCACCACTCAGCATGAGGTGACACCAGTCACCTCAAAGAGCACTCAGGAGAACAGCAGATGCTCCCCAGTCCTGTCCCTGTCAGGCTCCTGCTTGTCCCCAGTCAGCAAAGCCCCTGAGCATGTGGCTGAATCCTCCCATCTCTGCAGGGACAGCCTCAATGCTGCCCAAGTGCTTGGCTGATTTGGTCCAGGAGATGAAGCACCAAGACTTTTCACAGAGCCAGATGTGGCTCCCTGTGCCCAGCACTCTGCTGTCACCCAGCACAAGCTGCATATGACAAAAGGCTCCTGCAGCCCACTCGGTGATCCCTTCCCTTCTTACCTACCAACAGTGCTTCCACCACCTCCTCCATGACATGATCCACAGGCGACCTCAACACTGGCTTTAGGAGCACTGGATCAGCTGGAACACCCCCCACACATCTTGCCAGCCCTTCTCTGCCCATGCTGGATGCTCGCTGACTCCACAGGGGACAATTCCCCAGGCAGGGACCACACAGCCATGGTCAGGACAATACATGGCACCCTGGAGTAGAGCACAGCAGTGAGAGACCCTGCTGGGACCTCTGTGCCCAACAAAAAGGGGACAGCAAAGCCTTCCTCTTCTCCTCCTCCTCAGCATGAAGCCAGCCATATTATTTGTAAGTGAAACCAAAGACCAGCTCGACTTCAGCATCTTCAACAAGCACTAAGCAACACCACAGGGCATCACCAAAACAACCACAGCCCTCACTGGTCCCCTCTTGTCCCCCCAAACCAGGACAGGGCAATGGATGCCAGCACCACAGGGAGATGTGAAGCCTGGGAGAGCAACGCAGGCAACAAACTGGAGATTGGGACATCATCATCCGCAGGCTGAACAGGGTCTTGCTCTAGCTCTGAACCTTGCAGTGGGACTGACCTGGAGCTCACCCATCCCTCAGGGGTTTATTCAGATTGTTAAGGCACTATTCTGGGCCGATTCTGCCGAGAAACAGAAGCGTCCTGCTCCTCTGCCCCAGGCCACCCTCCTGCCAGTCCCAAAGGTATCTGAGCTCTCCCAGGGACAGCTCTCCGACTCCAGAGCATTCCCAGCAGCCCAGCTTCTACTGGGATTAGCAGAAAGGGCACCCCAAAACTGAACTGACAGTGAGCTGTAGATGCCCCGAGATGGTGTTTGTGCTTTTGCCTGTGGAGGAGGAAAACCTGTTGTAGGGAAGGAAGACATTGAGGGCTGCTAATGAGAGCATGCTAATGGCTTCCCAATGGGGACATCTGCTCGCTCGCCACGGGCCACTGGGACTGGCAGTGGCGGGCTCCTCTGGGGTGCCCACATTTCAACCCCGTGGGTGAAGAGCCTGACTTGAAAGACCAGCTTTACAGTACAGGGATTCAAGCACCACTAACTAGAATTCGGCTTAGAAATATTGATGCACCGGCCAGCAAGCTCAAGCCTGGATATCCTGCTCCTCCCAGCCTCACCAGCATCCCAGCAGGACAATGAAGCCGGCATGTGAGAAGATAAAACTGAGAGTGACACCTTTAACCTACACCCTTATGGACGGACGGCGGTTTGCCCCCCAACACCCACACTCCTCAAGGAGAGGGGTGCTTCCTCCTGCTCCCCCTCTCTGCGGAGAATGACGGCTGAGAAAAAGGAATAAAAACCCAAAACAACCCCAAAATGAGGAGGGAGGGGGGTAGAGAGCAAGCAAAGCCTTGGCTCCCTGGGGGAAAGGCATTCCCGAAGGGCAGAGCAGTCCGTGCAGGCGCATGGCCGGGGTTGGGGAGGGGGCACCTAATTGTTGTTGGAATTTATCCTCCCCGCGGGAAACAGGGGAGGGGGTGGCGGTAAGTGAGGAGGAGGAGGGAGGGTCTGTGGAAGAGGATGGAGCAGCGGCAGTGGCAGAGGGGAGACGCCGGGGCCGGGGGGCAGCGGGGCCGGGCTGGTGGCGGGTTGGGGGACGGCCGTGTCCGAAGCCAAGGGGTTGCTGACGCGGAAACATTTCTCCTTGTGGGCTTTGAGCATGTTGGAGAAGCGGAAGCGCTGGCCGCAGACGTCGCAGGGGTAGGGCTTCTCCCCGGTGTGGGTCCGGCGGTGCCGCTTCATGTTGGGGCGGCTGGTGAAGCTCTTCCCGCAGATCTCACAGATGTAGGGCTTCTCCCCTGGGGGTGGGACAAAAGAGGGGAGAAGCTGCTGGTTAGGCAGGGTGTCAAAGGCTGGAAAGGTCTCGAGATGTTTTTGGGGTGCACGTGTTTGCCTTGCCCTTGTGAGGCAGTCAATGGCCCAACATCCCAGCCCTAGAGCCTGTAACACAGCCTGGCAGTGTCTGTCAGTCATGGCACACGGGAGGCAATGCTCCACTCTCCCCTAATCCACCTCCTGAGGTGTTGCAGCCTCGGAGGCTGAGAGGCCTCCCTGGCGGTCTGTAGCGTGAGATAAGAAAATGCAAAGTCACGATGAATGGCCAAAAAGAAGCCCCTTGGCGCCTTTGGACCCCTCTTATCTCTCTGTAAGACTATAGGCCAAATTGTACCTCAACTCTCCCATTGGTTCACTTTTCAAAACCCCTCCACCCTATATAAACCCCGAATCTTGCCCTGTTAAGTTAGAAGAGCTGTCACTGCCCCCTTCGAAGAGGATGCCGAAATAAAGACATCTTCACGGAACCGCATACCGCCTTCTTCTCTCTCTCCCTGTGTCTGCCTGGGCATATAGCAAGCAAGAGCTGGGATTCATTGCTAAGAGCTGATTCACTGCTAAGAGCTGATAAACACTGCTAAGAGCTATCTCACTGCTGAGCTGGATCCACAGCATATCGCTTGCTAAGTTTGCCTGAGGCTAGATACCTCGCCTGAGCTTCGGGTCGGTTGATTCCTATCCGGGACTTGCGGCCAGAAGTGGACCCTCATAAAGGTATCAAAAAGCCTCATTTTAAACACTGAGGGACCAAACAACCAGAAGTCCCACATGGGAGAAAGGCCTTTGAGGACCAAGGGGTATTTAAAGCTGAACACCAGGACATTACGTTCATCTAGACCCCACCTTTCTCTTGGAAGTTCTGTCTGCACCCAGGAGTTGGTAGCTATATATGTGCTTTTCTATATCTTTTCTATCTTTCTCTCTTTCTTCTTCTAATTCCCTCTCCTTGGAATATTTTGAGTACCTTAACATCATCAAACTTTAACATGTTTGAAGTTTGCTAAGTTGAATGGGCCAAGTTATTGCTGTGAGAAGTGTTTCATGTTGGTTGAAAGCTGTACTAAACCTATTGCCAAAGTTTCCTGATTTTTCACAGAATTCACAGAACTCACAGAATCACTGAGTTGGAAGAGACCTTCAAGATCATCGAGTCCAATCCAGCCCCAACACCTCAACTAAACCATGGCACTGAGTGCCACATCCAGGCTTTGTTTAAACACATCCAGGGATGGTGACTCCACCACCTCCCCAGGCAGGCCATTCCAGTATTTTATCACTCTTTCCGTGAAAAACTTTTTCCTAATATCCAACCTATATTTCCCTTGGCACAGCTTGAGACTGTCCTCTCCTTCTGTCAGTTTTCTCAAGTTTACCAGCAAACCTTTGTGTTGTTTTGACCTCTTGAGAAGATTCTGTTGGTATTTCTCCTGTGTCCCCAGCTCAGAGATCATGAACCATTTCAAGCCCTTCCAAAAGTCTCGTTGAATGAGTTGACTGGAGTCTTACCAGTGCCTCCCAAAACCTCATCCTGCCACCCACCCAAAGATTTTACCCCCATCCCATCATTCTTTCCAGGGAGAGCCTGACTGCAGGGATCTGGGGCCAGGCAAGGGGGGTCTTACCTGTGTGCGTCTTCATGTGCTCATCAAAGTACTGCTTCATGTTGAAGTCCTTGCCACACCACTGGCACATGAACTGCTTGTGGCCGATGTGGATGCTCATGTGGGAGCGCAGCTGGTACTTGTACTGGAAGCGCTCGTTGCAGTTCTGTGGGGGTGAGGAGTTGTTGATGAGCACCCAAAATATCCCCACATTCCCCTCAAATCACCAGCAGAGAAGAAATCCCTTTTTATCCCCCTAGGAAACCCCCTAAAACAGGATTTTTGGGATATACCCAGCCAGGTTTACAAGCTGGATGGGCTTGGGTTGGGTGCAAAATCCAGGCACTCGGGGACAGATCCTGGCATTGGACAAGTTTCATTATAAAGCTGGTGGGACCATCAAACCAGGAGGTGATGCAAAGTTTGGAAAAGCTGTGGGATCATCCCTACAGCTGCACTGGCACAAAGCACAGTGGAAGCCCCAAGGAGTGGAAGATCTTTCCTCGGATCAGAGTTTTTGCCCTCATTTGAGAGGCTGAGGGATGGAGCAACATCCAGGACCTTACCTCACATTTGAAAGGCTTTTCCCCGGAGTGCTGCAGCGAGTGGACCTTGAGGGACATGCTGCGCTTGAAGGACTTCCCGCAGGTCTCACAGGTGAAGGGCATGTCCTTGGTGTGTGCTGGTGGGGACAGGGGTAGGTCAGGAGCCTCCACACACCTCCACCATCCATCTCCCCACACCCTGTGGCTGCCCAACCCCATTAAACCCAAAGCATCTCTGGAAGATGTATGGCAACAACGTTTCAAGCATTTCTCTCTCAAACCCCCATTCTTTTGGATCTCTTTGGTGTGGAATCCTTTGAACCCCTCAGGGGAATCCCCAGGGCCCTGCCCTGGAACAATACACCATAGAGTCTCGACCTAAGCTGAAAGGAAAGATTTCCCCCATGGTGCTTTGTAATGTTACGTGATCTACCTGAGTTTTGCTCTCCCCATATATCCCTAATTCTGGTGGTTTCTCCTTTCCCTGTTTCCCCATAGGTTGTGGCATTCCTGGTGGCCTGCCCTGTGTCCTCTACAGTGGACTGCCCTTTGCCCTGCCCTTTGTACCACCCCTGTGCTCTCAGACCTTTGGTTCCTGACCCCAATTTAACCCTGTGCACAACACATGGTCAGGCCTTTTGTCCCTGATCCCCTTCAGTGTGCAAGAATAAACCTTTGCTGGAATTTATCATAAAAAGGCCCTTCTTGCATCTCTTTGCTGAGGTAGCCATTGTGTTTGTGGTGTGTGGACTTGGCTGCTTTGCCTGAGTGCTCACCTAAGCAGCCTCTCCACAGGAGATACTTATTGGGAAATTGGTAGCAGCAACCACCATCTAAACCCCCACGTTGCTACATTTTGGTGGCTCCAAGGCCCAGGGACCCAACCACTGTTGTCACATGCAATTTGCTTTTCAAAGCCCCAGCACTGGTGCAGTCTGGTCCTTTTACACTGGTTATACTTCAAAACTCCCTCTGATCACTTCTGATCAAATAAATAAATAATAATAATAATTTCTATTATAATAGATATAGATAAAATAATAAATATATATAATAGATATAATAATAATAAATAATTTCTGTTAAAATAAATGGGATTCCCAGCACCACATCCAAACCCAGCAATGAGCAGACATTTGTTCAGCATTGAATATCAGGCCAAATTTCAAGGTGGGGATGTGAGAAAGCTCACCCAAGAATAAGCTCAGCCCTGAACACCCAGCGTGACAGCAACACAAAACACTTTTCATTGACAAACTGATGGACCAACACCCCCAACAAGATCTCCCCGTGGTGCCTCCCACACTCACCAACCATGTGTTTGCGCACGTGGGCCATGGTGTAGAACTTCTTCTCGCAGATCTCGCAGGAGAACTTCTTCTCTGCATAGCCATGGACGATCTTGTTGTGCTCGTGGAGAGACCAGAGCTTCTTGAACCCCTTCCCACATGTCACGCACTGCAAGGACACAAGAGATGGTCAGGGAAGCGGGGGAAGCAGCTTCCTCCATGGAAAGGGAACATCACCGTGAAAGCTACAGCTGATATCAAAAATCTTAACAACCTGCAAGTCTGACACAGACCTTGGCACTTCAAAACCTCCAGACTTCGTATTTCTATGCATGGGATGAGCAAGGGGCAGTGACCTTCCAGGGAAGGATGTGGGATCTCCAAAAACGGCTGTATCAGAACTTGGAAAAGGAACAGCTCATGCCCTATTCCCAACTGGGAATTTTATTCCTAAATGAGGACGTTACGTAAAATAATCCCAACCCTCTGTGCATTGGAAATCTGCAAAAATTATAAAAAAAATGAGAATCCCAAGCCAGGGCAGTACAACTTCAGTCTTCAGCAGAAATGATGGGTATTGCACCACTAAATTTGTTTTCCAAACAGATCTATGATTCCATGATATCCAAAAGGACCAAAATGGACCCAACCCACCAGTCCATCAGCACAAGGAGAACAACGTGACATGCAGTCTTCCCCAAGAAGTCAAGGTAGAGAATCACTTCAGCTCCAACAAGTTCAATGTTCCTCTGGAAGTTCCCAGGAAAAGCTGCAGCTTCTGTGTGAGATGTCTCGGAGTCATGTGAGACCAGTTCAGAGTTCAGGGAGGTGTCCACAACAAAAATCATGCCAGGAGCCAAGGGTCAACTCCTTCCCCTTTACCTTTCCATGGCTCACATTCCTCTTGGTCCACAGGGATAAAACCATCCCTTCTCTCCTTGCAGGTTTGTTGAGAAAATAATTCATGCCTTGAAGGCATCTTCCAACAATGTGGCTGAATTGTGCTGGTGAACCCAGGGTGGGATTCTTCCACTTCTTCTCCTTCCCAGAGGAGCAGATGCTCCTTGATGGGCTTCAACCAGATTTTGCTGGGATACTGTGGAAAACACACCATTACACTGTGAAGTCACTGTATTTTTCCATATATATTTATATTTAGGGGCCCCAAAGGAAAAATTAAGCTACAGAACCATTTTCAAGCCTCATCATCTTCATCTTGCCATGCTCAAATGTCAACATGAGTAGTCCTCCAAGTCCTGCTGTTCCCAAATGTGTATTTCCATGGATCAGAACAGCTCCATCTCTGTTTTAAGGGATATTTCAGGGCGAATTCAGGACTGGAGCCTGCTGTCAAAGACACATTAATATCCATTTTCTCCACTTAAACTGAAAGAGGCAGGGGAATTTCAAAATGAAAGGTAGAGGGAAAGCAGGGGAGGTAGAAAAACCCCCAGGGCTGGGACCAAACACCCTGGAGGGCTGAGCTGTGTCCTCACTTATTACTGAAAATCATCACTCAAAAATATGGAAGTAATGTCCAAATGAGGAGAAAAAAATGAGATATAAATTCTTGTAGGTAAAGGAAAACCATACTGAAGCTGGCCAAAAAAAAAAAAAAAGAGTTTGAGGGACAACTCAATAAAGGAAAAGATGAATCACTTTTCAGGTGGTAGAGGTAGATGCACATTATGGAGATGGGAATGAACACAGGGAGCAGGATGGTGCTTAAAATCCAAAGCTTTATAGATGAAATTTGGGGACAAAACAGAAAGAAAGCAGCAAACCAAACTGAGAAAAGATGGATAGTCCCTCCACGGATCTGATTAAAAGACCAGAAATAAAAACTATTATAGGTGGAGTGCTGAAAAAAAAAAATCCTTTTTCATCCAGACATAATTCTGTGGGATGTTGATAAAGTTATTAAATATTATCAGAGCAAATGGAGTGGATTTGGCTATTTGTAAAATTAAAAATGCTCAATTAAGCGGGAGACAATGATCCCTTTTTATGCAGAAGGAGGTCACTACACAGGCAGTTGTGGTTCATCCTATTCCAAAATGATCTGGAAAAGGGATAAAAAGGAGAGGGCAAAACAAAAAAACAAGCAATGAGGTGACAGCCCGATGTTATCCACCTGGAAAGCAGATGAAGCTGAATAAACATTCTGGTAAAACTCCTTTTTAACTGCCCAGGTTTTATGTTAGGCTCTGAGACAGCCACCACCATGCAGATTTTGGAGCTACACTCATCCATTCTAGGAAAAAGCATCCAACAAAAGCAATTCCAGTGCTGTGAATTTTTCAGGAAGATGCACCAAAGGGTCAGTGACTGCTTCACCTATGAGCCAAGACTGTTCCTGCTTCCATGTTTCCCTGCTTGCCAAGATCTGCCTCATTCCCTATTTTGTTTGGGATGCCATCAGTGAAGAGCTCCAGTAGCACTTGGGTTGTGTTACCTTCGTCAAGGAGAGCTGTGAGATCATTCAAAACCTGGTGGCTGGTGGGAAGGGTGATGGGAGAAGCTCTCCATAAATTGGGATATTTGTAATTGTTAGCAGCAGCATTCTGGAAAACAGCTCATCAGGAATTAGGAGATGGGAATCTGGACGGATCTTCAGGAGCACACGTGTTTGCTGCTCTGATTGGGTGCTTCTCTATCTCCCCAAAATTGCACCAATTTAACAAGGTCAGTTTGCCAACACACAATCTCATTAGCACAGGGAAAGGCCACACCAAGCCCGAGCCACGCATGGATGTCAAACGCACTCAGGAATTTGCTAATACACACAAAAAAAGCACAAAAGGCAGATTAAAACTGTTTTAACTCCTGTCAGCAAATCTTCAAATTAAGCTAAAATGGGTTCAGCCTGGGTGGGAATGCTGGAGTGTATATCCATCAGGGGCTTGCAGTGTTTTATCCAGATTAGCTGAATAAACTCAAAAGAAAAATTACTCCTTAAAAATTAACTCCATGTTTCCACCCAGCCAGTCAAGGGGAAGCCATGGCCCCCATGGCACAAATCCTCTGATTCCAGGCCACTGTGGGACACTCCTGAGTCTGAATACAAGTTGTGGGTGAAGGAAGGTTCCCCTTCCAACTGCCATGTGCCAGTTGCAACATGAATATTATCTGAGCACGAGCCCATCCCATGGTGTAGCTGGACGGGATGACCTCCACGGTGTTTGGGATGCCCTTCCCTCACTGGGATATCCCACAGTGGTGGGATGCTCGATGTCCCCACCTTGGTGGGACATCCATCCACTTTAGTGGGGTATTTCCCTCTTGGTGGGACATCCATCTCTAGTGGGATGCTCCACCCTGGGTAAGGCATTCCTCCCTTGGTGGGACATCCATCTCTAGTGGGATTCTCCACCCTGGGGTAAGGCATTTCCCCCTTGGTGGGACATCCATCTCTACTGGAATGCTCCACCACGGGGTAAGGCATTCCTCCCTTAATGGGACATCCATCTCTAGTGGGATTCTCCACCCTGGGGTAAGGCATTTCCCCCTTGGTGGGACATCCATCTCTACTGGAATGCTCCACCCCAGGGTAAGGCATTTCCCCCTTGGTTGGATGTTCACCCCAGTGGGATCCACGCCCTGGATGCGTCCATGCTCACCTGGATGTTCTTCTCA
Source organism: Acrocephalus arundinaceus (assembly GCA_021534815.1). Classification (NCBI taxonomy): domain Eukaryota; kingdom Metazoa; phylum Chordata; class Aves; order Passeriformes; family Sylviidae; genus Acrocephalus; species Acrocephalus arundinaceus. The sequence continues at coordinate 49,985,601 of JAJEOU010000373.1, read as the reverse complement.
CAGTCGGTCTGGTGGTGCAGCAGGAGCTCGCTCTCCAGCAGGAAGCGCTTCCCGCACTTGTCACAGATCTGCATCCGGCTGTGCGTGACGTTCATGTGCTTCTCCAGGTACCAGCGGTTGTTGAAGATCCGCGGACACTTCTTGCACGGATAATGCTGCTTCTCCTCCAGCTTCACCTTCTGGCCCAAGCCATCTTGTTCCTTCTTTCTCTTCCTTCCTCTCTGGCCTTCTTCTTCTTCCTCCTCCTCCTCCTCTTCCACCTTGGCCATCTCCTGGGACCTGGTTGCCATGGCAGGTTTGGTGGCTTTGGATGCCCGGCTGCCCCTGCGGGGCTGCCCACTCTTTTCCCTTTTCATCTCTGAGGCGTCTTCATCGTCATCGTCCTCTTCTTCCGTCGTCTCCTCCAGGTCTTCCTCCTCGCTGCGCTCCTCCTCCTCCTCCTCCCCCACCTCCGCGTCCTCCTCCTCTTCCTCCTCCTCCTCCCCTTCCTCGTTCTCCTCCTCCCCATCCTCCTCCGTGTCACGCCCATCCCCGTCCGGCCGCCCCATCACGGCCGCCTCGCTGGCGGCCGCCTTCCCCTCTGTGCCCTTGGAGACATTGAGCGTCTGGTTGTTGAGGTTCACCTCCACAATGATCTGCTCCCGGTTGTAGGAGCCCTGGCTGTCCAGGTCCTCCTCGGACTCCTCGCCCTCCATCTTACAGACAGCACCGGGACCTCCATCCTTCTCCTCCTTGTAGTACTGCTTGGCTGGGCCGGGCGGGAGCGTCCCACTGCCCGTCCCGTCCTCCACCCGCACCGAGAAGGGGTCGTTGCCCTCCCGGGCGTAGATTTTGGGGTGGGGGGCATCCACCTCCTGCTTGATCTCGCAGTAGTAGGGCGGGGGTCCAGCGCAGCCCTCGGCGGGCAGGGCCATGTCTGTGCCCAGGCTGAGTGAGCGGGTGTCTAGCAGGTCCTGGCAGGACGAGGCGATGTTGTTCATCTGCAGCACGGCGGCCGCGTTCAGCACGTCCTGCACATTGCAGGAGTTGACGAGCAGCTTGGAGGTGTAGATGAAGTTAAGGATCTGCTGGAGGCCCTGCGAGGTGAGGGCCTCCAGAGAGAGCTCCACGCGCTGCAGCTGCTTGTTCTGGGTGAAGAGGGAGTGGAAGAACTGGCTGTAGGCTGCCAGGACCCCCTTGTGCGCCGGGAAGATGCTCTTGTGCTGCACCAGCACGATGTCCACGTCGCACAGGTCCGGCTGAAAGAGGCGCTGCTCGTTCAGTCTGTCCATCAAACACGTGAAGTGGAGGGCTACATCCTCCACCAGGGAGTACTCAGCCGAAGGGTAGTCAGTCGTTTTTTCGACTATCAGCTGTGGGGAGGAAAAAAATAAAATCATTCAGGGCTCTTTCCCACAAAAATACCCTTCTGGCCATGTCATCTGTCCTTGTCCATGCATTCCCAAGTCAGAGATGCCACCTGAGAAGCTCTACTGCCACCCCCAGCTTGCAGATGCCAACCAAAACATTCTGTCACCAACCCCAGTTTGGAGATACTAATCATGAAGTTCTACCACCAGCCCCAGTTTGGAGATAACAGCCAAGAAACTCCATCACCAGCCCCAGTTTGGAAACACCAGCCAAGAAATTCCATCACCAATCCCACTTTGGAGATACCGGCCAAGAAACTCCATCACCAGCCCCAGTTTGGAGATATCGGCCAAGAAACTCCACCACCAATCCCAATTTGAATCAGCCAAGAAACTCCACCACCATCACCACTTCAGAGATACCAGCCAAGAAACTCTATCATCAATCCCAAGTTGGAGATATCAGCCAAGAAACTCCATCACCAATCCAAATTGGAGATATCAGCCAAGGAACTCCATCACCAACCCCAGTTTGGAGATACCGGCCAAGAAACTCCAACACCAACCCTAGTTTGGACATGTCAACCAAAATGCTCCATCACCAGCCCCAGCTTTAGGACACCAAGAAGCTCCACCACCAGGCCCAGCTTGAAGACACCAACCAAAAAGCTCCATCACCAACTTGAGTCCAGGAGACCCAACCAAGGAGGAGAAACCCCAGTGAAAGGGCAGGTCAGGGCCACAAGAGCACCTTCAAGGTGGGTAGGAGGCACCACGGCCACCAAGAGGAGGTCCAAAGGCAGGCTCAGGTGTCCCCACTCACTCAGAGATGTCACACAGGAGAGGGGGTGCCTTGACCTCTTGAACCAGATGGAGTTCCAGGTGGATGTTTGCCCCAAGCAGGAAGCCAATTTTAGGCACCTGCTGAGATTTAACCCCCCAAATAAAAGGAAATTAGGATTTTATAGCTCCCTACTTCTACAGATAATTACATAAAGCCCAATATCCTCTGATATTGCTGAACTACGCCGCGTGCTCTCGCTCACGACAGCAGCTCACTCACAGCTGGATTCATTGGGATGATTTATGCACTTTTTAATGCTCATTTTCCATTGCCTGGGGAAAGGCACTACCTGGAAATATTCAAATCAGGGAGCAGCAGCTCCAGGCCGGGAAATGCTGCGACTGCCAACCCTCCCCAGGCTGAGTTTTCTGGGTATTTAATCCAACTCCCATATATTTCACATGGTCCAGACATCCCTGGTGTTCATCCCCTCTCCTGGTCATACCTGAGCCCCAGATGAGTCTGCCTGCTCCATCCCAAATCCAAGGGATATCCCCCACCCTAAATCCTGTGTCCTGTATTAAAAGAAGGTGGGACACACCCTTTCCCTTTGCTTCCTTTGCTGAACACCCAAATCCTGGATGGAGACAATTCAGACCCCATAACACCCTCCTTCCTGACCTTTGTAGGATATGACCAAGAACGTGGTGCAGAACCTCCTGCTCCAAAAAGTTTTTCAGCCCCAGTTTTTTCTGGAACAAATGGCAGCTCTTGATCAACACACAAATTCCAGCAAGACATGTTCTGTTTGTCTTTTTTCTTTTTTTTTTTTTTTACTGGTGAGCCAAAGGCAAAAGCACACACAGACAAAAATGTTTAAATAATAAAAAAGGGTGTTTTCTTCTCTGTTTTCCCAATAAGCAAAAAAACTCTTTCCCCCTCCCTGCCAAATTTTTTCATTTTCATTGGATGTCTGCTCCACAACCAACCCGTCCAACCAATTGGGATCTGAGCTTTGCATGGTCCTGATAGCCCTGGAGAGCCCCAGCAAGTGCTGGCACCCAGGAAAAACATGGAAAAAACAGTTCTGCTCCAAATTCTTGGCTCTGCAGCCTGGAGTGGGGCAAGGAGGTAGGAAAAGGGTTGGGTGTTCAAATATTTTTATATATAACTTTTTTTATAATTTATATATAGTTAATATTTTCAATATTTTATACATTTGTGGTTATATAAAATTGAACTACTTATATATCAAAATATATTAAATATAAATATATATATTAAAATATAAATATATACATAAGCATTCTTTACATATGTATTTGTTATGCTGCATCCCAGCTGGAACATCCATCCACCCCATTTTCTGAGCCTCTCGTCACTGCCAAGAACATTTTGCTGAGATCCTAGATGGTTCAGCCCCCCCCCAAAAAAAGTAGAAAATAATTAGGGATATAATAAATATCAAAAACTGAAGAGACAGCAGGAATTCAGCAGAGCAGTTTGCTGTTTGCCAGGTTCTCTCCTGGAAAAAAAACCCCTTAATTCAGATTTTTCCTCCGGGGACCCATCTCACCTCATTCCCCATTTAGGATACCCCAAGCTTGGCACAGAGAAATGGGTGCCGAACAGGAGAAAATGGGTCTGTGGGGCGGCATCGCCCAGCCTGGAAAACAAAAGCCGGCTGCTTTTTTTTATTTTTTCCACTCCGGATCGAGGATTTTTGGCAAAAGGGGCTGATCCCTCACCCAGCGCCGGTCCTTGCCAGGCAGCTCTAATCAGTCCCAGCAGCGGCGAGGACAATGCGTGTCTTGGCCGCGTCCCGCCGGTGACTTCAGCCCGGGCTTGTCAGCGGGAGCCTTTTGCTCTTTATTGCTCTCAGATGCTTTTCGTGAGCTTGCCCGGAGCCAGAGCCCCGGCCGAGACAAGAGGCGCCTGCCGGGGTGAGATGCCGAGGAAGACCCCAACTTGCCCCAAAATGCCCCTCCGGCAGCTCCCGTCCCTGCAGCTCCACTGGAGCGGAGAAGCCTGACTAATGGGGGATTAATGGGAGGGTTAAATCCAGTGCTCTTCCTCTGGGAAAACGCAAATATTTGAAATATAGATCTTTCGTTTAATATTTCTTATATTAAAAATACATATTTAAATAAAAAAAAAAAAAGAATCACGAGTTTTGCTCTTTTCCACCATCACCACCCTGCCTCTGTTGCTCTGTTTAATCACCCATCCCATCTCTATCCCCAGCTGGACATGGGCAGCTCACTGGATGCACTAAACCTGGGTGAACCCCAAAACTGCGGGGCCCCACCACATTGCCAACCTCTAAGCAAGGTTCTGGCATCGCCAGTGCAGAAAAACACTCCTAAAAATTATTAGAAAGCAGCGTGGCCGTGAATTCTGCACCCCGAGGGGCCAGCAGCGCCTGCAGCCAGCCCTCCCCACCCCGACGCTGCCCTCCAGTTTTATTTTAAGAGAGTTTTCATGTGGTGCTGCCGAAATCCCCATCCCAAAACAGCTGCTGGGGCAAGAGGGCGGCCAGAGGATGGGGAGGATGCTGGGGGTGAGGGATGGGGGTTGGATGAGCCCCGAGGGCAGGGGATGGAAGGAAAGGATGGGTAAGGATGGAGGTGGAAGGAGATGCTGATGTTCACTGGAGCAGCCAAACCACCAAAAGTCCCACCCCGAGCTCCATTTCCACCTGCACCCTGCTGTGTGCCTCAGTTTCCCTAAACAGCCCCACCAGCCCGTCCACCTGCCCTGGAAGGTGTTTGCTGTTGATTTAAATCAAATCAGCTCTGACAAAATGCACTTTCTCTCAGCAGCTATCGAGAATGAGATCCCCTGAATGCTTGTGCAGCTCCAAACCTCCCCAAAGGACCAGAAGGTTGGGCTGCTCTGGATATATTTAAATACTCAAATCCACAGCCTCACCAACCCCTGTCCACCTGCCCTGCAAGGTGTTTGCTGCTGCATTTAAATCAAGGCACTTTCTCTCAGCAGCTATGGAGAATGAGATTCCCTGAACGTTCCTGCAGCTCTAAACCTCCCCAAAGGACCAGAATGTTGGGCCGCTCTGGATATATTTAAATACTCAAATCCACAGCCTCACCAACCCCTGTCCACCTGCCCTGCAAGGTGTTTTCTGCCAGATTTAAATCAATGTACTACCACAAAACACATTTTCTCTCAGCAGGTATGGAGAATGAGATTCCCTGAATGTTCCTGCAGCTCCAAACCTCCCCAAAGTACCAGAAGGTTGGGCTGCTCTGGATATATTTAAATACTCAAATCCTCAGTCCCCCAGAAGACCATCTCTGACCTTCACCAGCCTCTTATTAATTTAATTAATTAATTATTCGTTTCTAGCGCCCTCATCACCACAGCATCGAGGGCCATGAGTAATTCTTTCCCACATAAGCACAAGGACAAGGGGTTTTAGGGCATAAAATTCACATTTAAGTGGTGACAAGACCAGCTGCCTGTGAACCACTTTCCATTCAGCACAAGATTTGGGGATTTCTTTAAATTTTTCACCCTCAAGATGTACCCAAAAAAAAAAAAAAAAAAAAAAAAAAAGCAATCTGCTTTTCTGTATCATTTCCAAGCACCAAAGCATTCATAGTTGACCTTCAGTATTAAATTGCATTAAAGAAAAGTGCTTTAATAAGGAGCTAAATACAATGTCAGCACTTGCTCCTCAAAAAAAAAAAAAAAGCCCTCTTCTCAATTTGGACATTGCTGCACTTCAGGACAAAAGAGCTGGGCTGGAACTATTTAATGTCAAAACTTGGCTTTTTGCTAAAGAAAGAAATAACATTAAACCCCCATTTCTACAGATTAGTTGGGATGACACAAAGGGGCATCGTTACAAATCCCAAACACTCGCGCTTTCGCTTTTAATCCTCGCCCTCCTACAACTTGCCCTCTGCCTTCCAGACCCTCGCGTGAAACCTTCAGCCTTCATTTGGAGGCCACCAGAAGATTATTTTCCAGAACGATGTGATGCTCGTGTCTGCCCACAGCCCCCCAAAACCGGGATACACCGAGACCAAGCCGCCCAGAACGAGCAGCGCTGCCTGCACCGCGCACATCCCACGGCCAAACCAGACGATCCTGGAGCATGGAAAGCTGGCAGAGGGATGGAGAACATCCCCAAGCGCCCGCCCCTCGCCTGTCGCCTACCTTCAGCGCTCCGCTGTCCCCTCCCTCCCCGGGGAGCTCTCCGTGGGTGCTTTCGTCGCGGGGACCGTGCTGGGGGGGTGGGATCTGCTCTCTCCTCCGCCGGGTGTTTTTATTTAATTAGGAGAGGGTTGTCCGGAAAAACAAGCAGGAAGGGAAAACAATAGCCCGGCCACAGCCCCGCCTGGCGAGGCGCCGGCCGGCACACAGCCCCGGAGCGCCCACCGCCGGCATCCTGCCCTGCCCGCCGGGATGTGCCCGGCCCCGCTCCGGAGGCTTTAGGGATGCTGCTGACACCGTCCCAAGCGGTGAATTTTCTCTCTGTGTTGTCTAAAAGGGTTCCCAAAGCAGAGCCATGGGCAGCTGCAGTGAGAGCAGGTGAGGGGAAGGGGCTCAGCAATGCTCCCTGAGCTCATCTCACCCTGGGGTGTTGGACACCCCAAAAACACCTCCCAGTCTCTGCTGGGTGAAGAAGAGAATTAATCCAGTTGTGGGACAGTCAGGTGATTCCCAGGCTTTTTATTTTCCCCTCTCTTTTGGTAGTTCCTAATTTTTTATTAATGATATCCAGCATTTAGAGGCTTTGGCTCAGGGATGCTTTTCCCGGGAAGTTGGTAGCAGCACCAGGCCCAGCAGTGCAATGGAACAGGAACAACTCCTTCCCACATCCCTGCTTCCCTGCAACCAAGAGAACACCTTTGCAAAGGGGAAAGGTTAATTTGGGGTTTCTTTGGAAGCACCATGGCCACCAGCAGCGTGGGGAAACGAGCAGGATGAGGTGGGATGAACACACAAAGCTTCATCAGGCACTGTTCCAAACAGCACAGCACACAGAGGGTTAATGGCTTCAGGCTTTTTTTTTATTTCTCCCAATTTTTAAATTTTTTAAACCCTCCCAGCCGCTCTGGGTGCTTTTCTCCTCTCCTTTTGCACACAGAGCTGCAAAGCCACTGCGACACTTCCGAGGATGGATGGATCAACACCCCCATCCCCAAATCCTCCCAGTGAGGTGATGCTGCTCCTGGGGGATGCCACCACCGTGATGGCATCGAGGACAGCGTCCCTCTGTTCCACCAGGGGTGACAGTGAGGGTAGTGCCAAGCCCTGCCAGTCCATCCCAACAAAGTCCAGCACCGTCCCCTGCTCAGACACAGCCTCTGCTGCAAAACCACAGAGGCTTCAGCAACGCCGCATTATTTTCATCCCAGAACAAATCCCAATCCCTCCAAATGAGCAAAGGCACTGAAACCTGGATGGATGCACCCTCCTGTGTGTCCCTGTCCCCTCGGTCAGGGCTGAAAAAGGCGCAGCTCAGTCAGACCCAACACATGGTGCAAAAGCTCTGCAGGTGATTCCAGAGCCGCACAAACCAGGTCTGGGGTTAAATCCCTAAAGGACGATGATGCTGGATTTCAGCAGAGCTGGCATGGCCCTGGGAAACCCTGAGGGCAGCCAGGACAGACAGGACAGGCAGGACAGACAGGCCATGGGGGCCCTGCCAGCACCTGGCACAGCCAGTGACACCCGGCTGATGGAGATGTCCCCGAGCCATCGTGCTGGCACGGGAGCAAGTGGCAGGATGGGATGGGGTGGGATGGGGTGGGATGGGGTCCCATTTCATCCCAGATCCCATCTGTGGGATGCAGGACTGCCCCAGAGTCACTGCTGGGGTAAAAGAGCCCGGAGGACACACACACACACGCAAAGCCACTGTCCCCCTCCCTCCCTCCCTTGCCTGAGAGAAACAAGCAGAGGGAAGACTGAGGGAGGAAACGAGGACAAAACCCAAGGCTGACCTCCCCAGCTGGGCCGTGGGCCAAGTGGCTGCACCAGGGGCCAGCTCCAGACCACTGCCCAGCCCAGAGCGCCGCACGAGGAGGAGGCGTCACCCCCCAGAGATGTCCCCACTGCCACCGAGGGAGGGCATGGATGCAACAGGACAGGCGGTGCTCAGAGCCCCCATAGCTCACCGGATCCCCCCCAGGAACCCAAATTCAGTGCTGGGAGCAGAGATGGGCAGCAGGGGCAGCCAAAATGTCACCTGTGCAGAGCCTGAACGCCAAGGCATCCCATTCCCATGTGCAGCCAGGCAATGGCTGGGAAGGGGCTGGGATCCCAAAAGTAAGGTAGGATGGATGGAGGGATGGGTGGAGGGATGGGTGGATGGATGGATGGAGCAGGGATGGGTGGATGGATGGATGGAGAGATGGAGAGATGGATGGATGGATGGATGGATGGATGGATGCATGGAGGATGGATGGATGGAGCCTCCTCCCAAGCACTGCTGAATGAGGTTTCCATGATGGCAGTGTTCCCTGCCTGGCACCACAGTGCCCATCCCTGGGGCAGCCACCACGACCTTCCAGGTGGATCAACAGCCTGGTGGGATGTGACACCTCCAAGGTTTGTCCCACTCTCAGCCCTCAGTAACCCCCAAAATTCCAGCATTCCCTAACCCAACCACAAACCTGCCAGACAGATCCAAGACTGACCCTGTCCCAACATCCTGGGCAGGACTTCCCATCCATTCTCTCCAAACCCTGACCCCAGGGATGGTCTCCATCTCCAGTTCCATCCTAACCCCAGCCTTGACCGGGGCCCTTTGGGAATGAGCCATGCTCCTCTAATGCAGCCATGGAATGGTTTGGGCTGGATGGGACCCTAAAGATTATCTCATTCCAACTTCCCTGCCATGGGCCATCTTCCTTCAGATCCAGTTTCCCAGATCAAGGATCTGGATGCACCAGATCCTCCTGCCCAACACTTTTAACATTTTTATACTTATTTTTTATCACAATTTTTGCAGCAGCTGGGGAGAAGGCTTTAACTCCGACAGGGTGTCAGCAGCCTTGGCTCCAGGCAAAAGATGTAATCATAAAAATAATAATAAAAAAGGACAGTTTATTGTAATTAAGCCTTCCACCCATCACATCTGTGCCACCATGGCCACTCTTTCCCCATATCCAAAGGCATCCCAGTTTTCATCATCAGGAGGTGGCTGAAGAGGGGACAGCAGCCCCAGAGGACATGGGGACAAGTCCTCAGGTGTCCCCATGCAGGAAACCCAAAGGGGCCATCCCTGCCCTGCACAAACCACTCCAACAACACAATTCCCTTAGAAATAATGAAAAATGAGGGGCAGGAGGTGTAGGGCCTGACCCCGAGCTCATCCTGCCCGCCAGTGTCCACTCCCTCAGTTTTACAGGGACTCATGGAACGTCAGGGGACATTTAGGACACAAACCACAAAGAGGATCTAAACATCCACATTTTTGGGGGCCAGGCAAACGTGGCAGCAAATTAAAAACTTCATCCCTTGCTCTTCCTGAAGAGTCACTTTGTCACAGCCACCACCAGGTGCCCTCTATAAAGGCGTGGGAGAGCCCTCAGTTTCCTCCTCCAGCTGGAGAACGGAGGGCGAACGGGAAAATCAGCAATTCCCCCAAAACCTTCAAAGACCCTCTGATGTTTTGACACATTGAGTTCATCCGCCAAAGGTTTGGGGTTTTTTTTCCCCTCCGCTTATTTTTCCTCGAGCAGAAAAATCTGCATCTTAAAAATAACCAATATTTAATCAACTCGCGGGCAACCTCCCTCCCTTTTCCAAAGGATCCATCTCCAAAGGCGGCAGCGGGTTATTTTTGTGGAGGGGGTGACAATGTCTCCGCTCCAGACGCGAGACAGGAACACAGACAGGGCCGTTTATCTCGCCTGCTGATATCCCAACGCTCCGGTAATTCCTTCCGGGGAGAACAAAGCTCCGCCGTCATTCCAAGCCCAGGTGGCAAAGGGGACCCTCCGGCCATCCCCGGGAAAAGCCCCCGGAGCGGTGCTGAGCCCAGCCAGCATCCTCAGGGAAACTGCGCTTGGAGGCAGAACGTTTGCACCCAGCAAGATTTCAACACAGATTCAGGAAGGAAAAAAAATTAAATAATAAAAAAAATAAATCCCTTAGTGGCTTTTCAAGGAGGAATTTTGCTTTGTAAAGCAAATCTTCCTCTGGTTCTTGGCGAGGCAGGGTGTGGAAGGAAGGTTGAATTCCCAACTTTTCCCCGTCTTCCTGGCGGGGCTGCTGGCTTGGGTGGGCTCTGGGTGTCCCTGTCCCCACCTCAGGGCGTGAAACGCTCCCCAAAACACCCCGGGGTGTCCCCGGGTCCCTCAGCATCTCCTCTGGGAAGGGATGCAGGGGCGGATTCAGCAGGGATTTCACGCCAGAAGGAATTTCACAGGCCGGGTGTGACTGCCCAGCGTGACCCCAACCCCAGTCCCGACCAGTTTAATCCCAGTATCGCTGCCGGGGGGTGCCGAGCTCCATCCCACCATCCCATCCGAGCTTGCACTTTCTTCCCCTTTCCAAAATTCCACTCGGACGCTTCCCGGGGTGTTAGGACGGGCACGGAGCCAGCGCTGGGGCAACCACAACCCCGCACTTTTAGGGATGGGGGGAGGCTCCGAGGTACCGGGAGCGGCGATCCCGCGGTCACGGCACATCCCGGGAGGATTTCCCGTGGATCTTCCCAGCTCAGGCCTGCGCTCCGCAACTCCAACTAACCCCCTCCCCCCCCCCAAAAAAAAAAAAACTCCACCGGCCGATAAAATAGGTCACTGCTGCAGGCGAGAGCCCCATCTCCGGGTTATTATGATTATGATTATTATTATTATTATTATTCCTTTTTTAAGAGCAGGAATGGGAAATGGCTTTCCCGAGCCGGAGAGGGGTGGGATGCTGCGCCCTCCCTGCAGCCTCGCTCCTCCGGGATGTTGGGGAGCGCCCGAGAGCCCCCCCAGACCCGCCGGGAAAAGGGGGCCCACGACGGGAACCAGCCGTGGCGGGAGGGGGGATGGGGGGGAAGGCGGGCAGGAATTGGCAAAAGGATGGAGTCATCCGGGGAATGGAATGGCCGAGGAAGCGGCAGATCGTGCGCCCCCCCCCCCCTTCATCAGCGAATCCTCCGGCCTGGGGGGGCTCCAAAAGTGTGCGCGTGCCCCCAAATCCTCCCAGTGACCCCCGAGCTGAGCTGGGGTCCTCCCAAGGAGGGAGAGGGGAGGTCAGACCCTCCTCACGCCCCTCCTGCACCCCCATCCCCCTCTAAGGCACCCCAAAGGTGTGTGGGGGCCGCGGTTTTAATGCCATTTTCACCCCAAACCAGCCCATTTTCACCTTGCGGATGGGGGCACCCCCACGCAGCCTCCCCAGCCGAGCAGCACCGGCCCCAAACCCGGCCGGGCTGAGCTTTTTGTGCGTCCCTCACCCCCCCCAAAAATAATCCACGGCACCCCCGTGTCCCCCCTCCCCAGGCGTGGATGCAGCATCGCCCATGCAGCCTCCCCCTCCCGCATCGCCCTGGCCGCGATTTGGGCAAGTTTCGAGGCCTTTGGGAAGTCGGCAAAGGCCCGGGAGCGCGGGGAAGCGGCGGAGGAAGGAAGGGGAAGGGGAGAGGGGAAAAGAAAAGCGAGGAGAAAAGGGAGGAAGGGGGAGCGGGAGCAGGGGGGGGTTCAGGCTCTACCATTTTGATGCAAAGGTCTCCGCGCTGAGGAGTCCCGGTCCTCCTCCGCTGGCCTGGGGTTTGTGCTCTCCATGAAAAAAACAAGGAATTGATGGGTTGGGTGGGTTGCTGGTTTGGTGGCTTTTTTTTCCCCCTTTTCTTTTTTTATTTTTTTTCCTTTTGGCCGCCTTATTTCTGCTTTTTTCTTTTTTTTTTTTTCGCCTTTTGGAGGAGGAGGGGGGGGAGGAAATCACCGCGCCAGCGCTGCTTGCATCCCCGTCCCTCTTTTCCTTTTTTCTTTTCCTCCTATATTTCCCTTTTTATATTTTTCCTCTCTTCCTCTTTTATCTTTTTTTTTTCTTTTCCTTTCTTCTTTTTTTTCTTTTTCTTTTTTTTTTTTTTTTTCTCCAATGTTTTCCTCTTCTCCTCCTCCTCCTCTTCACCTCATCCTGCCCATCGCCATGTTCGCCCCTTTTGGGAAGCCGGAGGAATGCGGAGCGGCGGCGGCTCCGGCTGCCAAGAGCCCCGGGGCCGCTGATTGGAGCCGCCGCATCAGCTGGGGCCGCGGCTGCCCCTTTAAAGCGACAGCAGCCACCGCCACCCCCACGGGGACAGCCCCCTGTCCCTCGTCCCCGCACCCCGACCCCTCCGCTACAGCCGCAGCATCCCCCGGGAGCATCCCCTGGATCCCGCCGGGGTGGGGAAACTGAGGCACGCACAGCCCCTGCACAGCCTCAGCCAAACACCACGAGGGGTTTGTTAAGGGGGGGCAGTGAAACCTCAGTTTGGGGTGTCGTGGAGTAACAGTGATTTACTTAAAATGGGATTTTTTGGGGGAGTGTTTTCCTAATGTTTGGGTGAAATGGGGATGCCGCCACCTGGATGTGTCTAAGGCACATTTGGAGCATTAATTGGGAGCATCCTCTGGATCCTGCTGTGGTGGGGGAAACTGAGGCACACAACTCTTTACTCCCTCCCCAAACCAAATAAAAATATTCCAAGGTTTTTTAGGGGCATAAAACCTCAGTTTGGGTTGTCGTGGAGTAACAGTGATTTACTTAAAATGGGATTTTTTGGAGGGCATGTTTTCCTGCTGTTTGGGTGAAATGGGGATCACTCCACCTGGAGGTGTTCAAGATACATTTGGCTCTTGGGAGCACCCCCTGGATCCTGCTATGGCCGGGAAAACTGAGGCACACAACTCTTTACTCCCTCCCTAAACCCAATAAAAAGACCCCAAAGCTTTTTAGGGGCATAAAACCTCACTTTGGGGTGTCATGGAGTAACAGTGATTTACTTAAAATGGGATTTTTTGGGGAGTGTTTTCCTGCTGTTTGGGTGAAATGGGGATCACTCTCCTGGAGGTGTTTAAGGCACATTTGGAGCATTAATTGGGAGCATCCTCTGGATCCTGCTGTGGAGGTGGAAACTGAGGCACACAACCCCTCACCCCTCCCCAAACCAAATAAAAAGACCTCAAGGCTTTTTGGGGGCATAAAACCTCAGTTTGGGGGGTCGTGGAGTAACAGTGATTTACTTAAAATGGGATTTTTTGGGGAGTGTTTTCCTGCTGTTTGGGTGAAATGGGGATCACTCTCCTGGATGTGTTTAAGGCACATTTGGAGCATTAATTGGGAGCATCCTCTGGATCCCGCTGAGGTGGGGGAAACTGAGGCACACAACTCTTTACCTCCTCCCTAAACCCAATAAAAAGACCCCAAGGCTTTTTGGGGCATAAAACCTCAATTTGGGATGTCATGGAGTTACAGAGATTTACTTAAAATGGGATATTTTTGGGGAGTGTTTTCCTGCTGTTTGGGTGAAATGGGGATCACTCACCTGGATGTGTTTAAGGCACATTTGGAGCATTAATTGGGAGCATCCTCTGGAGCCTGCTGTGGTTGGGGAAACTGAGGCACAAAACTCTTTACCTCCTCTCTAAACCCAATAAAAAGACCCCAAAGCTTTTTGGGGCATAAATCCTCCATTTGGGTTGTAGTGGAATAAGGTTGGTTTATTTAAAAATGGGATTTTGGGGTGTTCTCCCACTGTTTGGAGAAAATAAGGATCCCCACTAGGAGGGTGTTTAGTATATATTTGGTTCTTTGGAGCACCCCCTGGATCCTGCTGTGGAGGGGGAAACTGAGGCACACAACCCCTCACCCCCTCCCCAAACCCAACAATAAAACCTTAAGGTTTTTTGGGGCTTAAAACCCCAGTTTGAGGAATCATGAGGCAACACTAATTATTACAAAAGGGGATTTTTGGCACATTCTCCCACTGTGGAGAGGAAATGGGGAATCCCCACTGGGATGGTGTTTAAGGAACATTTCCGTACAGGTGAGGGATCCCCCAAACCCCCTCAGGGCCTGGGATAGGATCTGTGGGACACAGCCAGCCTCCAAAATAAAGCAGGGCTTCATTATTTCACCCCCAGTTCTGCTTGGCTCTCCCTGATGCTGAGTGAGGAGTGAATTTTTACCATCCCAACACCCCCAGCCTCATCCAGGAGCTGGAAACCCCAAAATCCTCATTTTGGGGAGCGAGGGGGCAAGCTGGAGCAGCTCCAGGGTGTCCCTGGAGGCCCCATGCAGAGTCCCAGGGTGCTCCCACACCTCCAGCACCAGGACAGGCTCTGCCCCTCGGCAGGAAAAGCCCCAGGAGGTGCTCAAAGAGGCTCACGGGGATGGTGACCACCCCAAAACCCATTCCTGCCCCCAACCCTCCTACAGATACCACCCCAAATGTCATGGGCACGCAGATCCCCTTCCACCTCCCTAAAAGCAGAGCAGCACAACAGCTCTGAAGGGCACTGGGGGACATCCTAGAAAGCCCCAAAAAGGGATTTTCATCCCACCTTCCCTGCTCCTCTGGCTGCCCCAGCCACTCCCAGCTGCAGACATCCATGTGGTAACGTCTTGCACTTGTTTAGACTCAGCCCGCGTTGCTGTGTGCAGTAACTCCTTCCAGATGTGAGCAGCTCTTTGCATAACGTCCCCGTGGCCACGTCCTGCCTGTGCTGGGTTCATTTCTGAGCTTTTTAAATTTTTTTTATCCTTTTTTAAAATTTTTTGTGCCTTTTCTCGCTCTCAATCCTGCACTGCTCCACAGGAAAAAAAATTCCTGGCCAGTGGCACCAGAACGTCTTCTCCATCAGAAGGTTTTTTGTGAGATGAGTGCTTGGCCTGTCTGACATCTCTCCTACCCTGGAAACTTCTCCAAAAAGCTACATAAGCTCCTGGAAATGCAGCCAGTGCTGGGGGTGAGGGTGAGAGGAGGCTGGAGGTGGGAGACAGGGATTTAAGCTCTGCTCCAGGGCCCAGACCCCTGTGGCCTTCTCATGGTTGTGGCACAGGTGACTTGGAGTCCTCATAGCTCTGGAATATGAAGGTCAGCAGGGGTGGTCCAAGCCCTGATGCCACTCTGAGGGGCTCACCAAGAGGTCCTGGCTTTTTGGAAGAAGCTGAGCTCACCTCTCACGTGGACATCTGGTCTTTGCCAGGTGCAGTTTTTCCTTCCTGTTGAGGGAGAAGCTGTTCCTGCAGTGGCCACCAAGACGAGGGGAAGAACCTTGGAAGGGGCACAAGCAGTGACACACTTGAAACCCTTTTTTGAGCACAGTGACCACGGCAGTGCTCCTGAGAGAAGAAACTCAGGTGGCTTCTTGGCCGCAGCCACCCAGGGGCTTTGTGGGGTTTGCTGAAACAATTTCCTGCAGCTCCCTGCAAATCCCACCCCACCCAGTTTGGAGAGATCCCACCCAGCCTGGTTTGGGGGCTTTGTTGTGTTGGTTAATGCGGTGTGTGGGTGACTGGAGCTTCTTCAGCTGCTGGGATTTCTGACTGAGGGTAACTCCAAGCTCTTGGTGCCTTCATACAAAGTTCTGGAAGTTCTGGAGCCTTCCTGGAAGGCTGTGGCTGGGAATTGGCTCTGGCACAGCTCACATAGTATCACTGACTAAAAAATGATGAAGGGAAGGTTAAACAGGGTCCACAGAGGGATCTGAGGGTCCAGAGCTCAGTTCAGCTGCTGGTAGGGAACAGGTTCTCCAAGGAGGCAAAGTTCTGGAGAAAAAGGCAGCAAGGAGCACGTGGATCAAGCTTGTTGACACAGAAGGGTTGGGTCTCTTCCCTGGGAATTTCCAGCATTGTGGTGGCCACAAAAGGGACATCTCCTGTAGCTTTACATTTCCTTTCTCTCCCCAGGCCATGGGATGACAACTGCAAGGTCACAGAGAGTCTTAAATGAAAGATCAGCCTCAACAACTCAGAGGAAATTCTTTAGGGACACCAGAGGAGGTTCCTATTTCCTTGGTTTAGCTGACAGGTGGTATTTCCATTTGCATTTCCATAGTTTCCATAGGCTTCTCCAAAGGAAGGGTAGTGAAGGACAAGGGACAAGAAGAAAGCTGAGAGCTGTGAGAGCTCAGAGAGCTTTGGGGTTGTGAGGAACCGTGGAAGGACCTGGAGGTGTTTGTGTAGAGGGGACACTTGGGGACAGGGTTTGGTGGTGGATGTGGCAGTGCTTGGCAGTCAATGGTTGGACTTGATGATCTTGAGGGTCTTTTCCAACCTAAATGATTCTGTGAAGAGCGAAGTGGACCTGGAATGATGAATTCCAAGGTGGAACCACAGCTCTGCCTGCTCGGGATTCCCTGCTCTTACAGCTGTGCTCTGCTGAGCATCTCCTGCAGGCTGGAATTCCCATGGAGAGGAGCTCCAGGAGCTGGTGAGAGGAGGTTCTGCGGTGTCCAACCCTTCCTGAGCGGGTCAGGGCTTGGGCAGAGCAGGAGGGAAGAGCCCTGCAGATTCCCCGGGGACACAGGATGGAGGCTGGGGACGTGGTCAGCCCTTTAGGGACATATCCTGGGCTAGGCCAGTGGTTTTCACTCAGCAGCTGCTTTTCTGAGCAGGATCATGGGAAAGAAGGGATCAAATCAGGCCAAGGGAGAGAGAGAGAAAGAATAAAAAATAGGGGAAGCAAGAACATTCCTGGAGGCTCTCTGGCCTCTCTCCCTCCAACCTCCTGAGAGGAGCAGGAGGAGGAGAGAGACAAAACAAAAGGCACAAGAAAAGCACGAGCCAAAACAAGGCTAACACGAGGGTTGTGAGCTCCAAAGCAAGCAGTGCCGGGGCAGGCCCCTTCCCAAAAACCCATCAGCTTCCCGAGGATCCGGGGGTCCCGCAGAAAGCGCTGCCCTTTTATGGCCAGGCGAGGAGGGCCGAGCGCGGGATGCTGCCCTACTAAGGGAAAACATCTCCCGCTCAGTGTTTGTAAGGAGAACACCCACAGTGAGTATAGACAAGCCCTCAAAGGACGACTGAAATACTGCTGCTCGTGTTGACCCCGATTCTTCTCTTCTTCTTTCTTTTTTTTTTCCTTTTTTTTTTTTTTCTTTTTTTTTTTTTTTCCTCTTTGAGTTCTCACTTCTGCCTCCAAACCGGGGTGGGGGAGAGTGCGGAAAAAAAACCAAAAACCAAAAACAAACAAAAAAAAACCACCAAAAAACCAAACCCACAAAAAACCCCAAAACAAACAAATAAAAAACCAACCCAAAAACCCCCCCAAAACCCCCCAAAACACACACCAAAAAAACCCCACAAAAAACCCAACAAACCAAAAAAACCCCCAAAAATATTATGATCCAGGCAGGGCTGGCTGGGTCCAGGGGACACCATCCCAGGTGGGAGCAGGTTCAGGGTGGGGAGGTGGTGAAGCCCCCTGAGCTGTTCCCCTTTCCTGCAGGCAGCAGAGCAGCAGCTGTGCCGGTGTTTATCCTGCCCCGGGCCGGTGTTTATCCTGCCCTGGGCCGTGGAAGGGCTGGGATCCAAGCAGGGAAGACGTTGTTACTCCACTCTCAAGCACGACAATCTGTGCCAAGCCCATCCATCCACTGCTGCAAATCCCGGCCCTGGCTGACCTGGAATTTTGCTGCCTGGGAGGGAACCAGCACCTCCCAAAGCTGCAAAAGCCACTCCATCCCATGGCAGGTGATATTTTCACCAGGAATAATTTTTTTGCCTCTGCTTGGCGGAGGCAGGGAGAGGAATCCACACTGCAAGCAAGATCTGACTCATAGAAACCTCACTGAATTTGTATTTTCTGTATTTTCCCTGCACCCAAGAATTTATCCACCCGTGAGTATCTTCTGGATCCATCAGCAGCCAGGTGTTAATTCTCAGAGGAGCTCATGTTGGATTCCAGGCCTTTTCTTTTCTACCAACTTTGTAACACCAGGTTTAATTTTATATTTGATAACACCGATATTGGGAAGTTTTATCCTTTGAGTCAGCACACAGCGATGAAAAGATCCAACAATTAATGACAAAATGCTTGGAGGAGTGAATTTGGTGAATTTGGTTTGGTGGCTGGGTTTTGGTAGTGGAGGGCAACAGGGGTGGCTTCTGTGAGAAGCTGCTGGGAGCTTCCCTGGTGTCCAGCAGAGATAATTCCAGCCTGACCCAGTGCTGGCCAAAGCTGAACCCATCAGAGAGGGTGGCAGCACCTCTGGGGAAAACAGATTTGGGAAGTGGGAAAAAAAAAACCCAAAACCCTGTGCAGCTGCAGACAGAGAGAGGAGTGAGGGAATGTGAGAGGAACAGCCCTGCAGACCCCCAGGTCAGTGCAGGAGGAGGGGCAGGAGGCAGAGCTGTGGTTCCCCTGAGATTCCATGGAGCAGCCCATGGAGAGGCAGCCCTGCAGCCCAAGGATCCACCTGCAGGACGTGGAGGAGCTCATGCTGGAGCTGGGGGATGCTCAAAGCACCCTGTGACCCCATGGAAAGCCCAGGCTGGAGCAGGATCCTGGCAGGACCTGTGGCTTGTGGGGGAACGAGCCCACACTGGAGCAGGCTCCTGGCCCACGCTGGAGCTGCATCCATCACAGCCCAAACATCTGCCCAGCTGTTGGACTTCAAGAAACACTTCTTGGGTGCAGAGCTGGAGCCAGGTGAGGCCGTGCTGTGTCTCCTCACCCTGCCTGGCTCAGCGTGGCTGCAGTGTCTGCGCACCCCCGGCTGTGTTGATGTTGGCAGACGCCACCGGCTCGTTAGCAACAAGACTCATTAGAGCTGGGGCCTTGGGGGAGGTTTTCATGGAATTCCGGAATGACTTGGGCTGGAAGGAACCTTTAAGATCATTCATTGATCTGTGGCACCTTCCACTTTCCCAGGTTGTTCCAAGCCCTGTCCAGCCTGGCTTTGGACACTTCCAGGATGGGGCAGGTGGGTCACCTGAACGTGTTACAGTTGAGATCACGGAGCAGCTGCCATGACCCTGCTTTTGGAGCTGGCTCTGCTCATCCCTTTGGATGAGTTACAGCACAGCATTGCCAGGTCTTCGTTTTGGGTGGAAAAGGGCTTATTTTGAGAGTTATTTAAGAGCAGGTTTTACGACCAAGGTCTGTGCTCTGCATGCACCAAGCGAGCCGAGCCAAGCCAAGCCAAGCAGCCCAAGCCAAGTTGTCCTCACTGCTGTTGTGTTGGAGGAACAATCTCTATTAACAACTTGACTTGGCAGTTTCAACATTTTGGGGAAAGAAATATTTTTATTCTCCCACCAGGCCTTTCTCCAGCCATTATTGGCTACTGCTTTCCTGCACAAACAATTTAACCCCTGTGATGTTCAGGGCACTGGACAAAAGGAAATTTAGTAAAATTTCACCTTTTCTTGATATGACATGGATTCTATGATCTGGATGGGAAAACCACAGGATTTTATGTACTTCTTTTTTTTTTAAGCCTTCACAATACAATTAAATAAACTATGTTGCCACATGACTGGAGGAAAGGTCCTTTTGTTGCTTGAAAAATGGTGAAAAAGACAGAAAGCAAGAGGCTTCAATGGTCATTTCTAGGGATGGGAATGAGTCCAGGGGCACAGCAGAGATTGAGTCCAGGGTTTTCCAACATCCTCCTCCACAACCTGCAGGAGCAAGAGTAGCCCCACCTCTCCATTTCTGCAGGAGAGGTCTTCTGAGGGCATCAAGTGCCATGCTGAGGGCAAGAAACTCCAAAAGGTTCTTAAAAATTGGAAAAGCTGAGAAGAAATTTCAAATAAGCTTTGATGCAGGAATAGTTAAAGCAAAGCATCTGGAAAAAAAGATTTGAACACTTCTCGTGCTATGCCAAGGCTGGGTCTGGCACATGAGCCAAGATCTTGGACAGCCCCAGAAATCACTGGCTCAGTGTGTGGCCAAGGAGTGTTCAAGGTGGCAGCAAAAAAGAGACAAGAATTGTTGTTCCTCAGCCTTTCCTTGCACACATCCAGCACTGAAGGCATCACTTTGCAGCTGCAGGAAACCCTGAAGCCTCCTTGTTTCCATAACTCTGTAGCCCTGATCTCCAAGGGGAGCGTGGTGGTGCTGGAGAAGAAGAAAGAACAATTAAGTGACCACTGGGATGGGGCAGCTGCTTTGCAAGGTGGGGTGGCAGCTCAGGATTGCTCAGCTTGGAGAAGGGAAGGCTCTTGAACCAGGGGCAGCAAATCCTGGAGGTGATGAGGTCAGTGAATGTAAGATAATTGATTAAATTACTGAAACTGTAGAATCCTATGGTTTGGGTTGGAAGGGACCTTAAAGCTCATCCCATTCCACCCCCTGCCGTGGGCAGGGATACCACCCACTGTCCCAGGCTGCTCCAAACCTGGTCTTGGTGTGTTACCTCCTTTTGCTTCTGGGATAGACCGATAGGTTTGATAAACTCCCTGAGAAATGGGGCAGCCACAGGAGCAGACTCTCCCAAATGCAGCGAGATGCACTTGGATCGCTGCTCACCACCTGCAGAC
The DNA here is from genome assembly GCA_021534815.1 of Acrocephalus arundinaceus. Lineage (NCBI taxonomy): Eukaryota > Metazoa > Chordata > Aves > Passeriformes > Sylviidae > Acrocephalus > Acrocephalus arundinaceus. Next base: position 49,965,021 of record JAJEOU010000373.1, on the reverse strand, counting down.
TTCCTCAGTGAGGAGCAATAATTTCATCCCTCATCCAACACACACTGCCCAAAGGTGGTGTGAGAATGAGGGTCGGACAGGATGGTGATGGGACAAATGGAGATGAGAGACCTCTGGAGTCCATGCTGGTTTTGGAGCATGTGGTTTATTGCACAGGGCATGGGTGAAGGGCCCTGCTACGAGCTGCCAGCCACAGCTCAGAGCAGAGAGAGAGTGAGGAGGAAGGAGAGAGCAAAGAAGAGGAGCAAGAGAAGAGGACGAAGTTCCTGTTACAGTCCATTAAATCTTCTTCTATACTGAATATTCTAATTTACACCAACCAATCTAGTACAAGATACAAATCCTAGAGTATTTACACACACCCTATAAGAATCATTACATTACCATACTGTGTTATATTTTAAACTCTAAAAACGACTCTTTGGACCCCTCCTGCCAAGCTAGCAGGGTCTGCTCTGACCCTTGGACTCTTGGTAAGGAGAAGGCATTGTTTAATCAATAATTATGTTACCTTCAGCTGTCCATACCATTGTTTTCCAGTTGTTCAGTGACTAAAGCTTGGCATCTTAGACATCGAAACTTGCCTTCAACTCTATTTCACTTATATGTTTCATATTCCTAAAAATAAGCAGTCATATTTATAAGGCTTTCCAGTTTCATCTTCCCCAACAGGTGGATTAAACAGCTCCTGCGTTATCCCGTGCAAAGTTAAGGATGGAATTCCTGTGACAGCTCCGAAAGGTGTTGGTGTCACCCCCAGGTTTGCCAGGTGTGGATCTGCATGGTCTGCCCAGCACGGGGCTGGCAGCTCAAAGGCAGCTTTGCATATCAAAGGAGAACTCGGTAAGAAGCAGCTTTTCATTAGGCAGGAAGTTATAAATTGATACCTTGATTGAAATAATTATCGAGAATTACAGGAAATACCCAGAGATGCATTTATATTCAAGAGAGTCTCCAGGGACCTGGGGAACTTTGCCCCAAAGAGGAGTTTCTGTTCGGGGATGAAAAATGCAAAATGAAGCCCCACCTTTCAAACCCCCCACTATCAGTCCTGTCTTTTACCTGTTTTCCTAGAACAGATTCTTACTTTCTCTTCCTTAGATAATCCTGATTTTTAAGGCTGCTCTGGAAGTGCTGGAGTTGCAAAGCAGAACTGCAATAATTTCACAGCCCCTTCTATCCCCTCTGGCTTTTAGGTCCCTGGAATCCACAGGGAACTACTCATCGTAACAGGAGTATCCAGAGAAGCTGTGGCTGCCTCTGGATCCCTGGAAGTGTCCAAGGCCAGGCTGGATGGGGCTTGGAGCACCCTGGGATAGTGGAAGGTGTCCCTGCCCATGGCAGGGGGTGGGAATGGGGATGATGTTTAAGGTTCCTTCCAACCCAAACCATTCTGGGATTCCGTGAAATTGGTAATGTGAAAGACAAGAAACCATCTTACTCTGTAAATATTCACATACAGGAAATATCCATTGAGTTTTCCTCCCTGCCTAAGCCATGTTATATAGTGCCCCAACCAAAACCAAAACAAAACAAAAACAAACAAAACCCCAAACAAATGAAACCAAAACAAAAAAGCAACCAAAAAAAAACCAACCCAACCCAAAATAACCAACCAACCAACCAACCCATCAACCAAAAAAAAAACCAAAACCAAACAAAACCCCCCCAAAACCCCCCAAAAACCCAAAGAAAAAAAATTTAAAAAAGAAAAAATCCAGGATGAAAATCACACAGATATAGTCTGATTTATATTAGTGCCCAAATCCCCCATTAACTGCTGGTATTTGTGCTGAAATATTCAGCAGAGAAGGTTCCCTGCCCATGGAAGGGGGGAAAGAGTAAATGACCATTTAGGGTCCCTTCCAACACAAGCTTTTCCATAATTCCATGACCCTAAGGATGCAGGGGTGAAGTGGAGGCCTCAAAGAGACATCTCAGGGTAGAAAACTCAGCTTTTCAAGGATAAATTTACAGGGGGGCTTAGAAACACCAAGGCTCCAAGGGTGGGCATGGAAAACAAGCCATGGGCACCTTCAGCCACGGTTTTGTCAGACCCAAACTCAGAAGCTGAAGAAGTCAGAGAAGCTGAAGTTTAAATTAAATTAAGATGCCAGCCAGCCCCTGCTCACATCCCTGCAGCTCCAGCACAGCTGGAAGAGGGAAGATGGCAGGGACAGATGCCACGGAGCCGAAGGAAAGCAGCGCTGGAAGGAGGGAACGTTGCTTGCAGGAGTTATTTATGATCCACAGGGAAAGAGAGGAGATACACAGCCTGGGACTCCCTGGGGATCTGTCCCAGGCCTGGTACTGCTCAAAATATTTTTTTAATAATTACTTGCATGAATAGAAAATTTGCTTCTTACAGCTGCAAATGATACCGAGGCCGGGAGGGACTCGAAGAGCTTTGGAGGATGGGCTGGGACTTCAAAACAATCTTGACGCAGTGGAGAATTAGCCTGGAAAAGAAAATTTTAAAAAATAGCCTGCAATTGAGGAGAAACAAAAGGAAAATGCTGCTTGTGTAAGAGGAGCTGGGCTGCAGAAAATGGCCTGGAAGGGAATGGGGGAGCAGGGATGAGGCAGAGATGTCACATCCCTGCCTGGGATGAGCAGCCCTGCTTGTTCTGAGGGAAAAGCAGCAAACCACAGGCAAGGGCAGGTGAGTGTTGCCTGCAGGACACGTGGAGAGGTGATTCAGACCCTGTGGCTCCATGGATCCTCACCAGGAGTGGGTTGTCTGCATAGATATGGGGATTTGCAGGGCTTGTGGGATGGAGTCCAGGGGTTAATCAGTCTCAGAAGGTGGAAAAAGAAATCAAAACAAACTCAGCCAAACTCCAAAATGCCCCTGAGGTCCCCCAAAATAATCAAAAGACTTGAAGTTATTGAGAAGAGAGACCAGCTTTGGGCAAGAGCTACCTTGCTACCTTAGACCTTTTACAATATTCAAGGGGTCTGTTCCCTTCTATTTAAATATTTACAGGGCTTGGAGTGACAGGACAGGAGGGAATGGATTCGCACTGCCAGAGGGCAGGGTTAGATGGGATATTGGGAAAGAATTCTTCCCTGTGAGGGTGCTGAGGGGTTGGAATAGAATCCCAGAGAAGCTGTGGCTGCCCCTGGATCCCTGGAAGTGTCCAAGGCCAGGCTGGACAGGGCTTGGAACAACTCGGGATGGTGGAAGGTGCCCCTGCACATGGCAGGGGGTGGCACTGGATGGGCTTTAAGGTCCCTTCCAACCCAAATCCATTCTGGGATTCTCTGATTTTATTAGAAGGAAACAGGTCGTTCTCTTCCTCTCTGTGACCAGCAGTGATGGGTTTATGCAACAGAAAAGGAGCTTTAATTTAGACAGCAACAAAAAAAAAGAAAAAAAAGTGGGGAGTTTGTCTTGGTTTGTTTTTTGGTTTGTTTGGTTTTTTTTTTTTTTTTTTTTTTTTTTTTTTTTTTTTTTTTTTTTTTAATAGAGTGCATAGTTCAGGCAATTTTGGTTTTGGCACTCCAACTGCTCAATATCAGCCCTGAACATTTTTTTGTAGATTGGTTGGATAAGAACTGCTGTGATTTATACAGCTGGAGTTCATCCTGACTCTGCAAAGGAGGAAACTGCAGAGCTGAAAAGGTCCCTTTTTGCCATGTTCTCTGGCACAAACTGCTTGTGAAAGGTGTCAGTTCAGAGCTATTCATGGAAATGAAAGATGGGCATGGAATCTATGCAGCTTCCTGCAGAAAGTCAGTAGGAAATCCATTACTAAAGCTGGATTTTTCCATCAATATGTGGGGTTTGTTACAGAGAGCGGTTTTGATAAAAAAGATACTATTTTTGCTTTGTTTTCCCTCCTGGTTTAATAGAAGAGAGGTGTATTGCTACACTCCTGAAATCAAAAATCACACTGGAGACACAACCTGGCAGCCTGGGTTTGAGATGATGTCAGCTCATATTCCCAGATTCCCTCCTGTTGACCAAATTTTCCTTAGACAGCTCTCACTTCTGTAATAACCAATCCTGCCAAGCCCAGAAGGGAATCACATCTTCACAGCAACTTGTGAGCTCTCAGGAGCAGAGGATTGTCCCAGATGAGACTCAGTGGCTTTGGTGGCACAGAGAAACCCACAAAAGTTTCTGGAAGGGCTCCCACTCTCCAGCCCTGCTTCCCACAGATGGGACCATCGAGTCCTTGATATCCTCCCTCTCCTTTGTTTTTTTTTTTTTTTTTACAATTTTTCATTTTTAAAATGAGCAATTGCTTGTCACAAAGGGGAAGATCTGATCCTTGAAGAAGGGAGAGGTAAAGCCCAGGGTCTTGAGCCCATGGGCTGAGGGTGATTCCTGTTTAATCAGATGTGAGGAACCTGGAGATCTGTGTGGAATATGAGATTTCTAACATGTTCCCTAAAATCATCACAGAATCCCAGAATGGTTTGGGTTGGAAGGGACCTAAAAGCTCATCCTTGCCATGGGCAGGGACACCTTCCACTGTCCCAGGTTGCTCCAAGCCCTGTCCAACCTGACCTTAGACACTCCCAGGGATCCAAGGGCAGCCACAGCTCCTCAGGGAAACTTTGAGGGCTCACCACCCTCACAGCCAAGACTTTAATTCTAATATCCAACCTAAATCTATTCTCTGTCATTTGAAACCATTCCCCCTCATCCTGTCACTCCAGTCCCTTGAAAGGTCTCCCTCTATGGTTCCTGTAGCTCCTCCAGGCACTGGGAGGCCATGCTGAGGTCACCCTGGAGTTTCTCCCCTCCAGGCTGAGCAATCCCAGCCCTTGCAGCCTTTCCTGGGTGCCAAACAGCGATGGCACTTGGGGAGCAGCAACTGCTCTGTGCCAGTGACACCGGTGACACCAGCAGCTCATGGGGACACCCCTGTGCAGCCCCGATCACGGGACACCACAGGGACTGATCTGTCCCTTCAGGGCAGGCGCTGGGGACAAGGGAAATGAAGTGACAGGGGGCATAATATCTACAATAGACATTGCTTCACAAAGTTGGTTTTTTTGAATCTTTCTTTATGCCGAAACATGCGCCCCTCTCAATGGAATGGGTTTGTTCTCATTCTTTCTCAAATATCCTGCTTCTGAAGGCCCAGGAAGCTCTGCTGGTTGATTCATCTCACACTCCCAAGAGCCAGGTGTTTCCTCTGGAAGTGCCCTTCATGAGGACCTTCCCAAACCTCCTCCTGCTTTTTCATTTGCCCCAAAATTCATTGGGGTAAAGTTCTGTGGATGCTGCCCAAGTGGGTGGTCAAGGCATCAAGGAGAGGAGAAGGATCTTCCTCATCCTCCCTCACAGGGTGCACCATGAGCTGGAAGAAAAAGACACCCCAAGAGGGAGGGCAGCCCCTTCCTGTCTGAAGGAATTAATTAAGGAATTTCACAGCCTGAGGCCAGGACTGGGACACAATGGCAGAGTGGGTGCTGGAAGTGTTCACAAGCTGTGTGGAGCTCAGAACTCTCCGTGTCAGAATCACAGAATCCTTAAGGTTGGAAAAGAGCTCCAAAATTGAGTCCAAGCATTACCCCAGCACTGCCGTGTTCACCACAAACCCCGTCCCAAGTGCCACATCCACACGGGTCTTTGAGTGCTTCTGGGGATGGTGATTCCACCACTGCCCTGGGCAGCCTCTTCCAGTGCCTGACCAGCCTTTCCATGAAGAAATTTTTCCTGATATCAAATCCAAACCTCCCCTGGCACAGCTTGAAGCCGTTCCCTCTCCTGTCAGGGAGTTGTGCAGAGCCAGAAGGTCCCCCATGAGCCTCCTTTTCTCCAGGCTGAGCCCCTTTCCCACTCCCTCAGTTGCTCCTGGGGCTCCATTCCCTTCCCTGGACATGCTCCAGCCCCTCAGTGTTTCTTGTGAGGGGCCCAAGCTTGCACACAAAATTCCAAGTGAAAAGGCAGAGGTAAGGACATCACTGTCCCTGGGCTGCACCTCATTCTTGCAAGGACAGATACAGAGCAGAAATATCAATCAATCCCAAATTAATGCCAATCCCTTCTTTGTGCATCCACCATGCACAAATTTATTACCTTCACTAAAAAACCTCCCCAAACCTGCTGCAGGTCCTCTGATCTCACTCCTGCAATCCCATCCACTTCCCAAGGATTACATGGATATGACAAAATTCAGGCCTGGGTCCCTTTAATTGTTCAGATGATTTGTAAGCCTTTTTAATGTACCAGGTGGAAAATCATTCCTGTTTTACCACCACCTAAAAAAATAATTATTTACATGGCTGTGAAGCAGGGGCGGGGCACACAGAGCTTGATCTCCTCCTGATTTAAATCCCAGGCAGCGTTCCCTTTGGGAATGACACCAGATGGGATTCCAGGGTGCAGCTCAAGGTCATCCAAACGCTCTGCTCTGAGCTGCGAGTGGGATCATCAGGAATCACACAAAGCCAGAACAGAAATTTAATCCACTGCCACAGACCCAGGGATCCTCAGGAAGGGCACTGGGAATATTCCTTCCCCTCGAGTGCAAGGACACAAACAGACCCTGTTTGGAAGTGGTAGAGTGGGAAGGAAATTTCTTGGCACAGAGGTATGGCAGGGAAAGTGTGTTTATGCTGTGGCTTTGTAAATCTGTGAGTTATAAGTAGTTGTTGGAGAGGTAGATGGTTCATTTAATGTTGTCTTATTTGAGACAAGGCACTCACCTGCAACTGGAGACAATATCCTGTGGATAACCTATTCCCAAACAACCCCAGACCTGCACACCAAACCTTGCTTAGAGATTATATATATATAGATTTTTTTTTTTTTAAATGAAATCACTCCTAATTGAGCACCAATTTCACTTCACTGCAGGATTTCAGACCTGTTTCAATCCTGAGCAGTCCATGCCTGGGTGTCACCACTCTATTTTTACCCAGCACTGCTCCAGCCCTGCCTCCAGAGCTGGCTCAAGGTGACAGCGTGACCTCCACAGCAGCAGCAGCAGCACCTGAGAGCAGCCCTGGGATCCCCAGGATTGACTCCTGCAGGGAATACAGCTCTGGAAGCATTAAAAACATGGTGTTCTGAAAGGAAAGGGTGGTGACTACTTCTAACACGCTGTTAGGGAGGGGATTCTGCCCCTTCAGCCCACCCTGTTGTGCTGTGCCCAGCTCTGGGGTCACCGGCACAGGAGGCTGCAGGAGCAGGGCCAGAGGATCCCATGGGGATATTCCAAGGGCTGGAGCCCCTCTGCTCTGGAGTCAGGGGTTGTTCACCTGGAGAAGGATCCAGGGAGAGCTCAGAGTCCTAAAGGGGTTCCAGGAGAGTTGGAGAGGGATTTGGGACAAGGGATGGAGGGACAGGACACAGGGAATGGCTTCAAACCAAAACAGGACTGGGTTAAATGAGAACATGGGAAGAAATTCCCAATTTTCTCTGCAATGGCACAGGTTCCCTAGAGAAGCTAGGAGACATTACACCCCAAAACCACCGTGTTCACCACAAACCCTGTCCCCAAGTGCCACATCCACACATTATTTGAGTGTTTCCAGGGATGGTGATTCCACCACTGCCCTGGGCAGCCTCTTCCAATGCCTAACCAGCCAAGGCCAGGCTGGACAGGGCTTGGAGCACCCTGGGACAGTGGAAGGTGTCCCTGCCCATGGCAGGGGTGGCACTGGATGGGCTTGAAGGTCCCTTTTGAGGTCCCTCCCAACCAAGTCATTCCATGACAAGCTGGTTTGTGCTGCCCTTTGTGTCACAAAGTTTGTGACTTTGTTGACACAAGTGTCCAACACTCACTGTTTTATCTGCTCTGTGGTGGTGCCACTCCCCCTCCCAGGTCAGGCAGTGCCAGGTTATCCAGATCACACTGAAGACCAAGGAACCACCTCCCCTCATCCTTTTTACCTCAGACCCAGGCAATTCCTCTTTCCCTCATGCCAAAGCCAGCATTTCCACTGAAATCCAGTTTTTTCTGTGGAACAGAAAGTCTGAAAGACTAAAGGTAATCAGTCTGCAAACCACCACAGCTGCTGCCATGGACTAAGAGCACATTTCCAATATGCTGAGGGAATGATCTGGGAATGTGTACTTGGGAAAGAAGATTGAGCAGAGTGGATAAGCTCAGCCCATTCCCACATTTCCGGAGATGTTAAGTGTTTCTTTTCACCAAGGAGAGGAACCTTTTATAGATCTCGAGGAAATGGCCAGACCTCAAATCACTTGGAAATTTCAAAATATTTGTTCCTCCAATGACTATTATGTAAACCCAGAGTCCTGCTGAGGAATCGTTCCTCTATGTAGGTCAGGAAAAGGAAAAGCAACTTTGTGTCTTGAGCCTTGCAAGGGACAAAAGAGGATTCTGAAAGTGTATTTTTAATTTTCCTGCCTATTTCCTTCAAGCAGCACCACGGATTTTTCCAGATGTAGAGAAAACAGCATTTGCAGATATGTACAAAAGTTTATTTTACAAACAGCAACTACTTTGGAATAGCAAAATTGCAAAAACATAGAGCAGCGTTAGAAAACCAGCTTGGGGGACATTTTCTATCTGAAGCACAATTTAACAGACTTCACTAAGTAAAAATACCCTCAACCCTTCCCTCAACCCCTCCCCAACCATTCTCTACCTGATGGAATTTCTTTATAAACCTTTGAGTAAAGATATGAAAGATTTTAGTGACAGTGCAGTAATTTTTGATGACTACAGTTAATTGTTTGACCATATTTCCATTATCTTTTCCTGGCCTTAAAAAGTCAAATCAGATCTGAAATATGATAAAAATCTGACCCTGGAGCAGTATTTTCACTAATAGGTATTGAATAGTAATGGTCATATTTGTATATTTTGTAACTCCATGAACTCCCCCTGTTCTATTTTTTTAGTAAGGAAAAAAACAAGTTACAATTGTACTGAAAATGATGAAACTACAACAAATATCACTGAAATGTTTGCTCAGGACTCTGAGATGGCTGCTGCTATTAGAAACACTTCTGTAAATGTATCCTGACTTGGATATTAAATTTATTTAATGCTAAAAAGCATAACAAGTTTACGAAAGTGTGGAAGAGTTGAGGGCACACAATTTGTCACTAAACTCTAAGTGTAGGAAAGGGTAAGAGCAGAGGTTTGGGTATTTCTAGGAAAGTGAAAAACCTCCATGGCCAATTCAGGTTCAGGAACGTGCTGTGGGTGGACAGAAGTGGAAATCTCCCTCTGAACTTGCTTTTCATGTTTCATAAGTGTACCAAAAATTCATTGAACTTGGGGGAGCTTAACTCAATCAAAGAGAGAAGGAAGTGATGCCTCAGCGAGAAATTACTGCTTTTAATTTTCAAAGCTACTGGGTCCTGATGAGATTAAGAAAAATCATTTCCAATATTTGAAAATGAGGAAATGAAAGCATCTCCAGATATTACAGAAAGTCAGTAATGGAAACACTTATGGTACAACAGTGCTCGTTAGCTCTAATCAAAGCACATTTGTTTTGTCACTACAGACCCCAATTTTCAGGTTACATTATAACCAATTTTCAGGTTATATTATTAAAATCTCGTTGTCAGTAAACAACTTTCTAAACCTCCCCCAAAAACTTTACAGATTATTTTAAATCAACTCAATCAGAATATTGAAGAATTACTCAATGGTCTTCAACCTGAACCTATTTTTTTTGCAAATCATTTACCTGTAACCTAAGAATAATTCTGGTACTAGACTTTACTTTGAAAATATTGTCCATGCTTTTTATGAGGCATCCCAGTATTTTTGTAGTCCTGCTTTAACAAGATAGAGTCCAATATCTGATATTCCCTGTGGTGAATGGGATAAAGATGTTTTATAAAGGAGGTTTAAAAAGGAACCTTTATGGCTGGTTTCTCAAAAAATTATTGTGTCAGTTTTTGAAAGAGTGCTTTGGACAAGCTCATGATAAACTCATGGTTTACAGCACTCAAAATGTGTTGAAGGATGCCAAGCACTGTAATAGGAACTGAAATCAAAGTCAGGAAGTGTTTAGAAACACTCTTTTAGTTTCTGAAGGACAATGCTGTTTATCACAAAATTCCTCTTTCAAACATAAAAAGTTGAGACAAGTTGGCTATTAAGCTTCAAATTCATTTATCACACTTTTGCTCACTGCTTGTCAGTTTGACAATTCCCACTGTGCATCATCTCACCTTTTCCAGCAGAATTCCAGAACATCACAGTTCAGGAGGGATTAAGACAGAGTGGCAGGCTTTGTTTTCCTCGCCTATATCCTGTATAGAATGCAATAATCAACAATCAAGACAGTGTGGAAACAGCTCCAGCAATAAAAAAGCATTTTCATCAACTAGAAATGGCAGCCTTTTTAAGAAATCGACTTCACAGTTTAATAGTTGCTAGCACATCTTTCCTAAGGTGTTTATAAACTTGAAGACAGTCCTGACTGCTGCACCCAAAAAAGTGGCAGCAGCAATTCATTAAGTGTCATTCATGGCTTGGAAAAGCTGATTCAAGGAAACCAAACTGAGGTTTTTTTATTATTATTTTGTAAAAGTTGCCTTTGACATAAAAAAAAATAAAAAATAACATCAGCTGTCGAGCTCAGTCCTTCTCTCTGTAAGCAGAGAGTTGAGTTCACTGTTAACCGGGAAAAGTTTCAGCTAATTCAGCAAACAACCTTCACTTGGGACACTGTCAGAACAGTTTTTTTGTTGAATGTAACACTGAAAAAATTCTGGAATTCAGTTTCCATCCTCAAAGGAACAGTCTCAGCTGTATCTGCTGCTCTCACTGGGGCTCCTGTTGTTGGAGTAGCTGCGATCGCTGTCGCTGTCGGAGCCGTAGGACCTGCAAGGAGAAAATAAATTTAAATGCCCCAAAGCTGCAGTTTGAGCTTCAAACTTAAAATTGCATCATGTCAAAAAATTGTCACAGATAAGAAAACACACCAGTCTTTTACAGGGTTGTATTCCTTGTAAGTGAAGGATTCATAGAAGGATACTCAAAACAGAAATAATCATTAACTTCATATGATGAAAACTCTGTGTAACTCAAGTCAAACTGTTTGTAACTTCTTCCTTTCTCTGTTACAGCTAAAAAACATCCAAAATTAATGGTTTTATATAAAAGCTAATTGAGCTGAGTGAGAAGTGTATTGTAACAAGTGGAATTTTACACTGCAAGCATTTCTCAACTAGGATAATCTCACAAATCCTTGATTTATATATTTTATTTTCTCGTTTGAAGGAGGGTCTTAAAAATTAGGCCCCATAACCACAACAGAGGTGTGTTTGTGTGTCTGCAGTGTGGAAATTGTATTTAAAATGTTTTGGCTCCTCCAGACAAATTCCAAGCTCAGCACCTGGCCAAATGTCAACACAGAGCCCAGATGGTTTCAGACAAGCCACAGGACACGTTCAAATTACACAGAACAAGCTTTCAGAGATTTTCCAGCCTCCTGCCTGTAAGGGAAGCTTTCTAAGTGAAAGGTGAGCATTTCCTAATCCCACACTGTTTCTCTGAAGCTCCTCAATATAATAAAGCAATGGTTTTTAGGTTTATTTCCACATTCTTCATTAAATCTCATTAATTTTCCCTCCAACACAAGATGACAGCTGTCTTGTGCAAATGGGTGAGAAGTAAAGTCCATTAAGAGTTGGTATAAAGCTGTGAAAAAATTCATAAAGGAGAGGATGAAAATGTACAGTAGTCTTAGAAACCTGATTTACGACTAATAGGGGCATATTAAAAAGTATAAAACAAATTATCAGTGATTAAATATATCTACATTCTCCATCCATATCTCTGCTCTCAGTGAAATGTGCTCATTTACACTTATATAAATCCCCTGGACTGAGGAGAATAAAATGTATTCTAGATTTATCAAATTTGCAGGTAAAAATATTCTTTCAAAATACATCCTACATAGTTAAAAATTAAATCTGGATTGCAGCAAAACTTTTAATTTCCTTTCCAGATTGTTTTAAATCCACTTCTGCAACGTAACCAAAAAGAATTTAGTATCCAGTGGAATTCTTTGCATACCAGGCAGCTTTTAATCCATTACAGAGCACTTGATTTAAATCTTGTGAGCTATGTGGGTTTTAAGAATGCTTATTATTAAAAAAACCTCAAATCATAGAATCATTAAGGTTGGCAAAGACCTTTGAAATCACCAAGTCCAATGGTCAACCCAGCCCCACTGTCTTCACTATTACACCATGTCCTCAATGCCATTTCCACAAGTTTTTAATACTTCCAGGATGGGACTTCATCATTTCCCTGGGAAACTGCTAATTTTGAATGCATGCATACAATGAACTGGAAATCAACTTTTTCTTATCCTGGTTGCTTCCCCATCCTCGTATTTGCAATGTCAGAACTTCCGACTTCCTCGCTCACGTGCACACTCTGATTTTAATTAGAATTTGGTTTGAATTATTACTTTTGCTGAGTGTATTTCTTATTCTTACAGGGAAAAACCAGCACTCTCGCCTTGTTAAACATCCTCTGTGCTCAGCAAATCCTTGTGCACCAAGGCAGGGTCAGACCCACCTGGATCTCCGGTCGTAACTCCGAGATCTCCGGTAGCTGTCGCTCCTCTTGCTCCTGCTCCGACTCCTGCTGTAGTAACTGTCATAGGTGTAGGACCTGCTTTAAAAGGGGAAAAAAGTAATTGTGAATTCGCAATTTCTGGTCTAAAATGCTGTTTAAAATGCTGGTTTGAAGGATATTTATACAGAGACATAAGGGGCTGTATAGAAATTACTTTCAAGGATGTGATGAACAATTCTACGCTTTATAAAGGTTTCAACATGACAATCTTCAAAATAAGAGTAAAAATTTCACATTTATTAGGAAGGACATACTAAGCATTTATAAAGTTTTGTGCTTTCTCTTTTTTTCTGGGAAAATTCTTGTTTGCTGATACTTCTGAAAGCAAGCAAGGCAGTTCCATTTATAACTCAATTTTATTTAAAAGAAACAAAAGCAAATGTGTTCACTACTACTGCTAGCATTACCTGCAACTGTAATGCCAGGATGGCTTGGGTATTTTCAGCTTTTAAAAGTGTCTTGTGCTCATTTTGCTTTGATTCAAGCTACCATCATGATATTATAATATTAGTTTTCAGTACTGCAGATCCCTGGAAATGTCCAAGGCCAGGTGGATGGGGCTTGGAACACCCTGGTCTAGGGGAAGGTGCCCCTGGCTGTGGCAGGGGGTTGGAACTGGATCATCTTTAAGGTCTTGACTCAAACCATTCTGGGATTCTATGAGATAAAAGTAATCTTAAAAGTATTTTTGTACATAAATCTGTATTTAGATATGCACTGTATTACAGTATGCATGATAAAATATGTAGTATGTATGATGTATAATAGTATCACATACAATAATTATATAATAAAGCCTATTTTACAGAAATAAAAAGTACACTTATACTAAGATGATTTGATGGGCAGCACATTTCTTGCAGAGTTGGTATGAAAGGACAATCCCTACCTGGACCGACTGTGGTGCCCATAGGAACTGCTCCTGGATCGGCTCCTGCTATAGCTCCGACTGGCAAAAACCAAAACCACAGAGGGGTTTTTAGTCAACAGAAAGCAAAAGTGCTGAGGAGAGCAGGGGGAGAAGGGGAACAAGAGGAGGAGAACATGTTTGGCTCCATCTCCAGCTGGATGAACTCACCTACGGCTCTTGTAACTGTGGTAGGAGCTGCTGCGGCTCCTGGAGCGATCCCTGCTGTACCAGCCCCGGCTCCGGCTCCTCGAGTAGCTCCTGGACCTGCAGCCAAGGACACCCAGAGAGAACACAACTGAGGAGAGGGGCAGAAAATGGGAACCAGAAGAAGTTATCAATCTTAAGCTTTTTAGCTAAATATTTATTCCATATTTGCTAGATGATTTGGCCACTGAGTTAAACCAAGGGATGGAGCCACTCTGCTCTGGAGCCAGGCTGGGAGAGCTGGGGGTGTTCACCTGGAGAAGGGAAGGCTCCAGGCAGAGCTCAGAGCCCCTTCCAGGGCCTGAAGGGCCTCCAGGAGAGCTGGAGAGGAACTTTGGACAAGGGCCTGGAGTGACAGAACAAGGAGGACACTTCACATTGACACAGGGTGCCCAGAGAAGCTGTGGCTGCCCTTGGATTCCTGGCAGTGTTCAAAACCAGGTTAGATGGGACTTGGAGCACTCTGGGATAGTGGAAGGTGCCCCATGGCAGGGGCTGGAACTGGATGGTCTTTAAGATGCCCTCCAACCAAATCACTCTGTGGTTCGTAACACAGGACTGTTAAAAAACAAAACCCACAACCCAAAAAGCATTCCTTGAGAACATAAGAACATTCAATTTACCAGGGCTGGCTGCAGGAGCAGCACAAGCCTCTCACCTATATGAGTACGTAGAACTTCGGGATCGACTTCTCGAGTGACTGTAGGATATGGACCTTGTTCTGTGTCTGGATTTAGACTCAGATTTGCTTCGTGACCTGCTGAGACTCCTGGAAGGGCTGTTGTCATCTCTGCTTGGAGATTCCTCCTCACTGGAACTTTCTTGGTTCCTCGGCCGACGATTTAGCCGGGCTGTTTTCCTCACTTCATCAAAAAGAGACCCAGGCCTTACTTTATTTTTCGCTTTTATTTCAATTCTTAAACCTGCTGGTTTAGGCTCTGGTGCTGATGCTACATTTTTGACCTCTGTGGTCGTACTAATTGTTGCTGGTTTTAAGTTACCAACACCTTGCAAAGGCTTCCATTTATTGTCTATCATATTGCTGGGTGTATTTTCAGAAATTTCACTTTTTAAACTACAGTCTTTAGCACCAGACACAGGGGCAGAGTTATTTTCTTGCCTTCCCGTTTCTTTTTCTTCTTTAATATTAATCAAGTCTCTTATGTTGTTTCCCAGTTTGACAGCATCTTGCTCAGGGGTCTCAACCTGTAACTCTTTTTTTACATCAGCACTTAAAGGTTTAGCAGTGAGAATGACAGGAGACAAAACATCCACATCCACCTTCCCCGGCGAGTTACGATCCGGAGTACAAATCTCCATGTTGTCATCGGTCTGAATAACATCTTCCAGCCCATTCTGGTTATTTTCTTCTTGTTTAATCTCACTCTTGCAGGCAGCCACGTTTATTCCTGAGTTTAAAATACCAGCTGAAGTGCTTGTTTCAATGGGCTCTTTATTAAGGTTGCTGCAATCTGGCGAGGCCCCACATGTGGTGTTTTTATCTAAAAGGTTTTCATTCACACACGACTTCTCACCATTTCCCATTTTATCTGTGACTATTTCATCCTTTTCATAAACTTGTTTTTTATCCTTTATGTCCCTGCTAAGCTGCTTTTCTTTTTTATCATCCTTGGTAACCGGCTTTTCATTTATCTCATCGTCCTCTTCTTCCCCGAACTCAAGGGGGGGCTGCCAATGAAACGTCTCTTTTCTTTTCTGGACTTTGTGTTTTTTCTCCTTTTTGCCTTTCGATTTTTCCTTTGCTTTTTTGGAATGTGATTTCTTAGGAGTCTTTTTCAACCCATGTTTGTGTTTTTTCGACTTGCCTCGAGTGTCTGCTGAGCTGGAACAAGAACTCTCAGATTCAGAAGATGACAACTGTTTGCTTGTCTTCCACGCGCAGTCAGAACCCAAAAAGCCCTCTGAGGAATTGGATTGTTTTTTTATCCTTTTGGTAACACTAAGCTCCGTGTCAGACCCTGAGGTGGCCTCTCCTTCTTCTTTCCCAGAGGAGGGTCTGGAATCCCCCCTATTTTGCTTTGCCTCTCCTCTTTCTGAATTCGACTCAGAGTCCCATTTGCTACCTGAGTAGGATTTGCGTTTCGTTTTTGCACCACCTCTGGGTTGCTCTGAGCATTTCTCCTTAGCTGCTTTCTTTTTAGAGTGATCAGAATCCCGCTCACCCTTGGCTTTCTCCTCCCTTCTCTCAGAACTTAAACTATTTTTATCCTGTTTCTCAGCATCTCCTTCTAATGGAAAGTGGCCTTCTTTTTCTTGGACCGCTTTGGCTTTGGCAGAGCGCTCGCTGTCAGAGGAGAAGTCTGAGGATGACAAACTGTCACTCTCCTTCAACCCTTGGGAAGACTCATCGTAGTCCTTTGGATGCTTGTAAGGCAAAGTGCCTTCAGAGCTCGTTTCCTGCCTCAGTTTGAGGCCCTGGGCTTTGGGATCTCTGGATGTGGATTTCCTTTTGTTCCTGTGCCTGTCCTCATCACTGAGGGAATAGTCGGACGTGGACTCGCTGTACCCCGACCTGTCACTGCGGTATTTACTTGGGGATGGTGATCTACCAGAAGAAGGAGATTTTGTCCTCGAGCTCGATGGGCTTCTAGACCTTGAGTAAGATCTAGAGTATGACCGGCTTCGAGAGGACCTGCTCTGGACCTCTGCCAGCTCTCCGAGCTCCTGTCACTGCGGCCTTTGGAATAACCGCTCCGATCGCTCTCGGAGCTCCTCTCCTGCTTGCGGTAGGAGGAAGAAGTGTTGGCCTCCTTAACGACCACTAAACTGTAATTAGTTTGGGTGGGAATTAAGTGCGTTGTTTTAGCTTTCATCTCCTGAATTCTCTCATACGATGGCTTCCAAGGTTTCTGCCCAGGTTTCCACCTTGAAGGCGGGGGGCTGTCACTTAAGGGTATGACAGGGAGGTTTTCTGGGACAACTGGTGGCACGATAACCTTGTCACTGGGCAGTATCACTGCTCGGACAGGCTCAGCAGTCTTGGTCAACTTAGTGTCATTTAACCGTGCTGGAATATTTCGTGGAGAGTTGGGAACAGTCTTTTGCTGCCTGGGGTTAGAACTTGACCGTGACCTACTTCGAGATCGCGATGATTTAGAGGCTGATCTTGATCTAGAACTTCTTCTGGAGTAAGATCTTGATTTAGATCTAGACCTGGATCTGGACCTGTAGTAGACCGAGACCCTCTGCTTGATAAAGAGGACAAGCTCTGGTCTTCCTTATCAGATTTCGACCAGTCTCTCCTGGATGAACGCCTGGAAGACAAGGAGGAAGAACGAGATTTCCTCTCACGATCACAAGATGATTTTGTCCTCCTGTGGAAGGAATGAGAGGATTCTACATCTGAGGAAGCTGATGTTTTCTTTTTCTTCGTTTGCTTGTGCTTCTTGAAATGCTTCTGCTTTTTCGATTTCTTTTTATGCTTCACCTTCTTCTTCTCTTTCCTGTGCTTCTTGTGATGGCTGGAGTATCTCACAGTGCTTAGATCAGCATAACCATTATGGGACCAAGACCTGGATCTCCGGGATGCACTCCTCTCATCCCATCTGCTTGTACAGGGGTCACTCAACCTGGAAAAGAAACAGATAAATCCCAGAGTAAGTGCAAATGCTTTAAAAACCTTTAGATAAATTAAGTATTTTTCAACTTAATTTTGAGTAAGTTTACATAAACCCTAGCACACACACTTTAATACCAGAGAACTGCTTTGAGTTCCTTACACTTATTTTAAGATACAGAATTGCATCACTATCAAGAGCTACTTCTCCCTAAGAAATAAATCAGCCAACACCAGCAAATTTTGCACATTTTAGGAGCTGCGTAAAGAGATTTAAGGTTTTATTATGCCAGTCTGCAGGACTTTGACCTCTACAACTACAGGATCCTTAAATCACATTTAAATAGAAGTTTTAAAACATCTCAGTACATAAAAAAGAATAATCAGAAACATTTGCAAATATTCACTAATAGTTACACATAATATTTTTAAGTTTTCCTTTTAAGATTTAGCTCTTGTAATTTGATAGAAGCTCATATTTAATATCAAGCCATCAGGAATTTTGGAGAGCTGACTTCCATCCGTCACACAGTTTGCAACTGCTGAAAGAACATACAAATAAAACAATAAAGGCTTACTAGATTTCATTGTTTCACTCCAAAGAAACCATGTAATCCACTTTGAGGATAAGGAAATCACTGAATACTTAAAGGCTGGGAGTCACAGAATCACAGAACTTCTAGGTTGGAAGAGACCTTCAAGATCATCGAGTCCAACCCATACTCCAACACCTCAACTACACCCTGGCACCGAGTGCCGCAAAGACCTTTAAGATCATCAAGTCCAAACACCTCATTCAGCACTAAACCACGTCCTCAGGGGCCACACCCACATGTTTTCTGAATATTGCCAAGGATGGTGACTCCCCACTTCCCTGGGCAGCCTGTTCCAGTGTTTTCTGTGAAAAAAAAATTCCTAATATCCAACCTAAACCTCCCCTGGCACAACTTGAGTCTGTTTCCTCTCACCCTGGTACTGACGTGGTACATCTACACAATCAGTCAGGGCTTGTTAAAAGCCAGGAGCTTTCAAAGCCATGGTAAGGCAGATCTTACTTGTCTCCTTTGCTCCACTTCTCCCCGCTGGGTGCTCGGTACGTGCGCAGCCTCTGCATCTCCTCCTTCCAGTGCGGAGGGGTCTCGCTGCTCTCGTCATCGTCGGACTCGGAGCAGGAGCGGGAGCGCGGCGGGGTGTGATAGCGCTGGGACAGCAAACACACACAGCTGCAGGAAGGGCTTTCTCACACAACTGCTGCAGCTTTTATACTCCTCAGAGTATTCTGCAAAGCCTGAGAGAGGCCAGCAGCTCACCCAGCTTTTTGGAAACGTGAAAGGAAGAATCAAGGAAGAGGCCATGGATTCCCTTTTGGAAAATCACAATTACTGCAGATAACCACCCTCGTTTTTAAAGCACAGATGTTTCACTTTAGTCAGACACTTCATGGTTTGTAGGAGTAAAGACAAAAAAATCCATTTCAAAAGTTACTGCTGCTCAACTCTTCAGAAATGGGAATCCAGATTAAGTCACTTTAAAGCAATTTAAAAAATAGAAAACAACAAAAAACTCACAAAACCCCTCCCAAACTCTTTCACCAAAAAGAGCAATGATTCTTCACATTTAAAAAATTATGCATAGGCAGAGCATTTAAGTAGGTAACAAGAGCTACTTGTGCAGCAGATAAAGAAGAACTGTGCTATTGCTAACTCATTATTTTCCATTACCCAGTGGGATATACACTTAGGTAAATTCTGTGAGGAAATCAGATGCTCCTTGACTCAATAAAAGCACATCTGGATTTGACTCAATTATTTTGAGCCACGTATGAAAGTAAAAATGGGTGGAAAAAAAAAAGTGTTGTCCCCTAGAATTAAATCACAAAGATGCATGTATTTATTTATCCAGGTAATTACAGAAGGCTTTAAGACATCCTTCTCATATTAAAAAAACAGAATCATGATAACCTGCCGCAGAGAGCTTCCCCATTGTTTCAGCTGAAGCAATGACTAATTAAAAAACAGCTTTTACAAAAGAATGGCCTAAAAGATTTCAGAGTGTCATGGACTTCCGTAATTCTCACATTTTATACTCTGGAGTCTCGTGGAACCTACAAACAATTATTTTGAAAAACATCAGTGAACTTCACCTGGACAGAAACTGTGCTACTAAAGACTATTGGAGATGGAAGAAAAACGTGCTTCTCCAACTGCCAGCCCTAAATGACATCTTTTCTCATATTAATTTTGCTGAGAGGGTGCCAAAACAATGAAAAAACAGACAGAAACCCCAATACCTGGCAGAAGCCAATTCCACTCTGCTTTAAGTTATTTTTCCCCAAGTCTTTATTTACATAACTATTTCCAAACATTCCACTTAGGCATTTTTTTCCCCCAAACAATCTTTAAGTAAAAAAGACAGGAAGAATGGGAAAAAAGTGTTATAAAATCAACTACCTGACAAGATTTCAATGCTTTCTAAACTGGATCCTACAACATGTAAATAAAGTGTCATACAAAGCCCTCCAGGGAAATTCAAAACTCAAAGTCAGGGAAGATACTCTGGGTGAGAGGAAATAAAGAAATAAATAAAATTGTCACATACTATTGTGCCTCTTCCTTTAATTTTTCGTCCAGATTTAGAGACTGATGGTTTCTGGTCAGTCAGAACTGGCGCAGCATCAAGAAGCTTCCTACATAAATTAATAGAGTACAAAGTTACATAGCAAAAAAACCAATTAACTTTCAATAGTTTAAGTTAAAAATGAGAAAATTCATCATCTTATTCATTCATTTTCAGACAGAATTCAGCATTTTTTTCAAGAAACAAAGCAAGAGAGTTCTGCAACAAAAGGCAAATCAACATGTATTTGTTTTCAACCAAATGTGCAGCCTGATCTCTTGACACAGAAATGAATGCTAACAATGAACTTGCAAAACACTGTCACAAGAGGTTAACTTGTGTTTGGGGCACAAATCCTGAAAACAACATGGGCAGAAGAGTTTCAGGATCTCAGTTCAGGACAGTTCACAGGTTCTAAAGCTTTGCTTCTTTCAGCTTATATAATATCCCAAAAGTGGTTAGTAAATCTTCGGGAACATGAGTTATGTTCCAAGAAAAGACTTACAGGAGACTAAGGGAAATTAAAAAACCCAACACCAAACAAACCCAACACTGATTTTAGAGGTATCTGGCACTGTAATGGATTAGCTCAGTTACAGAAGCAAGGAAATTTGACAGTGGAGGTAAAAAACACATTGAAAGTATCTCATGAACTTGTGACTTCCTTTTAAGCAAAAGAAGAGTATTTTCTCTTATTCTTAAATACTAATAAGTCAGGAAATTCCAGGTGATTGATTCTGAACCAAAGTCTCTTCATCAGTCTAAGAAAGACGAAAAATCATCTCTCCCAATACCAAGTTTCCCTTGCAATCAAGTATTTCCTGTGGTTTGCATTGCATGATTACTTCTCAAATTATTCATTAATTTTTTTAAATTGAGTTTAACATCCTTAAAGACCAATGAAATCATCTCGAGATCTCACTGAAATCCCCTGGCACACGCACAAGGAATATTACAAAGGAAACTGTAAAAAGGACAACGAAATGACCTCATGCAGCAATTCTGACACTGCAGTCAGCAGCACCAGGAAGAGAATGTTAACAGGAACATTTCATGCACACTTTTCAGCAAGTCAGAATAAAAAAGCTCGGAGATCCTTACGGTTCAGGCTCTACATTGACAACAGGCACATCTCTTCTGAGCAAAAATCTATTTTCAGGCACTGGGGGGATTTCTTCAGGACGTACCACGGGCTTGTCCCGCTTTGTGCTAAGGTCGACTTTGTCTGCGACATCGCTCTTGTCAGAAAGGCTGCTAAGGGAAAGAGCAGGGGGAGAAACCACAGTTAGCTGGAAAAATCCCTTTTCCAACTGGATTCCAAGTCAAGATGCACTGAACTTAAAGCTGGCTTAACAACCAAAATGTGTTTCACAACCTATTTTAGGCTAAAGGGAGGATGGGCTACTATTACTGGAGAGAAAGTTCAGTTTGCTTTACAGCGAATAATTCTGCTTTTCATTTACAGCTTTGTGAAATGTTTTTAAAATCTAATCAAATATATTTATAAAGTTCTGCAATTGCCTTAAGTCTCACTTTTACACAGGTGTGCTGAGCCCTGAATAGTTTCGCATGCTGGGATTTAGTTATTTCAACATCACTCTTGCTTCTATCTACAAAGATCTTCAATTTCATGGAAAACTCAACAACAAGCTCAGCTTCAGGGTTTTTAGCTTGGTTATAAAATCATGCACCAAACCCCAAACTTGAAAGCATTTTCATATTTACTGCTTGAGCACTTTATGAAAACAAAGCAGAATTCCCCAGATTTCACTGCAACTGTTGAATTTAAGAGACCAGTCACCGTCTTTGGCTTGAGGTTCGCTTGCACCTTGGATCCTCTTTCTTCCTCTCCTCCTTCCTTCGTTTCCTGGACTGTTTGGTTTTAGCTCTTCTTTTCCTTTTCTTCTCCTGCTCCTTTCATTCTCAGCCTCACTCTCAGATGAGGATTCTGAAGAGCTGGATGCACTGGAGGAGGACTCTGAGGCTTCTGAGTCAGAGCAAACTTTCTTCTTTCTCTCCAAAGCTAGAGTAGATATTTTTAATTTACACTGTGCACATGTGTATGCATGTAAAAGCACAAAGCACACAATTTTATAGACATATAACTATACAAATGGGTCATTTTAGAGAAGCTCTGTGAACTTTTTCACTATATTAAAGAATCATCATAAAAATTGATCTGATTGTGCCCAGTCTAAATCCATGTCGGTATGATACAAATATTTTCCAGCAAAGATAGAATACACAGATAAGCAAAGACCACTTAGAGTAAAAAAAAAAAATAATAAAAGTTAGTGCTTCTGGAAACAATGCACAGGCTGCAAATCAAAGATTAAAAACAAATTAGTTGATGGCTCAGTTGTGTTATTTTTTAAACTCTGTCATTTTCTCTTTTCTGCATCCTCACACTTTTACACTACGGCTCCTCTTGACTTTCTCTAAAGGACACAAACAATCACCTTATCCTTAGGGAAAATCAGAATTAGGCAGAAAATGCAAACTTATAACACTCCACTAATCACAGAGACTGTCCAAACGTATATTTAAGATCACTTATTCTCCATGAATCTTCGTGAAAAGGAAAATAAGCTTGACCACATACATTGCATATATTAACTCTGCAGAATCTTGAAATAAACCTTTGGAAAGTGCACAAAATCCAACTTTAAGAAAAGCACATTTGTGTCTCCCTCTTTCAAACACAGAAAAGTAACTTTTTACTTCTTTTTGAGTTTGTCATGTCAACCTTAACATGACCAGGGGACAAAAGTTGAGGGCAGAAAATATTTTTTTTGTTGTGCCTTCCTCCCAACACCACAATTTATATTTTACAGGCTCGCAAGAACTAATTGAGATTCTATACATTTACCATAACGATTTTTAGCTGTTGGTGGAATTTTTGTGCTCTCTGAGAACATGAACACCACAATTCTGGGAATGCTGGCACTCACCATCTTTAGCTGACCTGGTGACCAGCACCCCGCAGTCAATGACTCGGACGTCAGCGTAGGGCCTGCTCGCAGTATCAGTTTTGAGATTTTCTATCTGTTCTATGACTTCAAACCCAGAAATAACCAGTCCAAAGACAACGTGCACACTGCAGAAAGAAAGTATTCACCAAGTACAAAGCATCTATGAATCGCTGTAGTGATTTTCCAATCAATTTCACATTTAATCAGTCTGAGGCAGAAACATTGAGCTCTTAATGCATTAAATAAGAGTTTTTAAAATGATTTTAAGTTTAACATTGACAACAAAGCTAAGATTTTATGCAATGTGAAACAAAGATCCACTCTGACACCAAGTATTTCCCTCAAACTGAAGGAGTCTCCTCTCCTCTAGAAGGGCAGGATAAACAGATTGTAATTCCTCAGCCACCCTTCTATTTTTGCAGTTTTGTGCAATAGAGATCAAGAGCCCATCTATAAACATGACAAAAGTTCTCCCCAGAGAAGAAGAATTTATAGGTTCTACAAACCCAGGATACAATTCCCCCCTGGCATTGCAGGGACAGTTAAAATAAAGGAATCCTCGGTTTTGTTCTGTGGTACCACATTTCTCTTTCTGTCTTCCATTTGCCCCATAAATTTTAGGGATAAAAACATGCCCCAAAAGAGATGACTGCTCAAATATATTCAACTTGGCAATTCAACTCTCAGATTTATGGGCTGAGGGCAGTAACCAGTTTTAAAGAAATAATCTGAGGATTTAAGACAATTCAAGGTTTTGTCCAGCTTTAGGAAATAAGTTGCGACTTGAAATTTTTATAGAACTGTAACTTTTGTTTTCCATCTCATCCCATTGTATAATCTTCCACAGAATTAAGGATTTGTTTCCCCATTGTTGTCTACTTTCAATATAGCCTTCAAACTTTAGGAATCATTTGAGAAATTGGAAAGGATTCTTACCCATCGAGATGAGGAGCAGGTTTTGTTGTTCTGTTGGACAAACAGCAAGATGGGAAGATGGTAAAACAAAATAAAATCAGGGATTCAGATGAAGTAAAAGAGGAGAATGACACAGAAAAAAAAAAAAAGAGGTGAAGGTAAGACAAAAATAGTGAAAAAGCGTAGTTAAATACATAGAATTAACAAATGAAAATTACAGATTATACACATAAGGCTTTCTTACACTTTTACATGGTATTTGAAGTTTAGCTAAGTGTGCATACTGAAAGCTGTACCAAGTATCATTTCATGCATGCAGTAAACAATTTCCAAGTAAATGTCTTTAAATATACATTCAATGCAACTTTACAATTTATAATCACAGAGAATACAATTTGGTGATAAGTATTAGGTGACCAGTGGAATTTAAATGTTTCTGAGCTTGTTAGCTTCTTAGATTGCAAGGTCACTTTAAAGATAGTTCATTTAAAAAAAGAAGTTATGGTATGTCAGAGATTCTCTGCTTTCCCTCACTTCCCACCACTTCTTTCTCACTCCCCATTTACCTGCTTGGCCTCCTGACTTGGAACACAAAGCAATATTTCAGTCTTAAATCATCAAACACTTCAGCTCAAAAACTCACAGGCTTTCCAAAATCAACAGCAGACATTCTGTGCCACCTACACTTCACTGATAAATGCAGATCTCCTCCCTATTTTTTCAGCTTCTCACATTGAGCCTGAATGGAAAATGCAACTGCCCTTTGTAGAAATCTTTTGGATTCTTAATGCTGTGTGAATCCTTTTCCAAAACCAAACTCTAAAGTTACTTCTCCAAGTGAGCCCGAATTCCTGCTGCACAGGGGGATCCTGCTATGCAGGAATATTGAGTAAAGAACATCAGAACCTGCTCACATATTGGGGGAGAAATAAAATAGAAATCACTTTTGAAGTTACTTTAATATGTGAAAACATCCTTCCCTCTCTCTCCTCTCAAACACTGTGGTGCTTTTAAAGCCTTCTTCCAATGAACTCCCCTCTCTCAAAATAATCAATCACAGGTGATTTTTCTAAATTTACAACAACACAGATTTGGTATGAAGAAGTCAGTTTTTCACTGCCAGAATAAAGTATTACTTCTTAAACACTTCTCTTCCCTCAGTTTTGAACTACTAGGTCACAAAACACTGCAGTGCTGAACACATCCCAAAAGGTGGAACTGTGAATCAGGAGTGTTTACACTCTTGATTTTTTTTTTAAAGCTCCAAATGTCAACCAGCCCATCCACTTCTGTAATACTGAATAATGCAGAAAACTTCTTTGGGTTAACACAGGGGAATAAATGCTATTAACACAACATTAAATTTCTCAATAGCAGTGGGTGTTCTTTGATTTTTCCTTGCTAACACAGCATATTGCTACAAAGAGAAAAATCCTTATGGCTTTTGAAGCTCTTGAAGCAAGAGTTAACTGCATTAACAACCTGCTGTTAAGTAAACAGTTTAAGTGGGTTTAATTATGAAGCTGATTTAAAGGGGAAAAAAAATAGAAGTGGGTTACTTCAGTGAAACCAATAGTGGTGAAGACTTAGTGTTTAGAATTAGCTGCAAACAGCAATAGGCTCAAACCCAGGGCTGGGGAGGCTGCAGGTGCTCCTGCCATGCTGCAGCAGCGTTTGAGACTAATTAAGTAAATTACCTAAGCAGGAGCTGCCTTTAGACTGGTCCCTGCTGAGCAGAGAAGGGGTGGTTGGTGCATTAAAACCCATGCAGAGGCTTCCCCACTCCCCTGGTAATTTGAGAGAGAAAATGGACAGGGTTTCTGTCCTTGTTCACCCAGAGGGAACACGAGGAGAAGCTTGTCCCAAAGGAAACCTTTCAGATGCACCACAAGGACTTGGGTGACCAACAACTGGGAAGCACAGCCCCAAATCCTTGTGGGCCTTTGAAAGTTTTCTCACCTTGGTGTTAGGGCTGTAAATCTGACATTTATTCTGCAAAGGTGCACTTTAAAAAAAGCATTTCAAGGTTTTCAGCATCAATCCTTGAATATTTGCTTTGGCTTCAGAACTTAACCAGGAGTAAACCTACCTCCTGTCTTGGCACTATGGAAACCTAAAGTCATGATGAGTTCATCCCCCAAAATAATATTTTGTTAGAACATTTCTATATAGAGCTCTCATCATTTAAACCATTCAAAATCTGCCTTTTAATAGACACTGTTATGCAAGTTATTTACTGAAGGACAAATACCTTGCTTCACTCAAGTTTAAATTGGTTTAAGATACTGCTGAAGAGAAAATCATCTTTTGGATAAAAGCACGTTCTCACCCACCCCCCCAAAGAACTTCAAGCCTAACAAAGGGTTCAATGCACATAACAATATGATCAGAAAAACAAGAAAGATAAAAACAGAAAGAAAAGGAAAGGACACAGCCTTAGAGGAATGAGACATTACCTTTGGAGCGCACGATGTAACACTGTTTCTGTAAATTTTACACAAAAATGGCAGAAATAAATTGTAATACATTTTCAGACAAAACTGAGTCTATGTTTTATTAAATACAAGTTCAAAATTAATATTAATCAAGTTGTATGCAGAAAAAGGATGCCTAAAAGAGGGCTCTAAATTTTCTTTAGAATACAAGGTACTTTGAAAACTAAAGTTCTCCTTCAAAACAAAAACAAAACTCAAGACAAAACCTGCTTGCAAAACTACTGCAAAAACAAACAGTTAGAAAGAGAATGTCCCCACTCCCCTCTAAGTCTCAATCCAGCAAAAAATGCCCAACTTGAAGCAGATGAATAACCAATTTCTGTGGGTTTATTCACATGCTTGCAGTTCCACAGGGGTTCAAAGGTTCTGCTGAATCCATCCCTAAGCAGAAACTTCCCAGGCTGGCACACAAACGTTTGGATTCACAAAGGAAATGTGTGCAGCCAGGAAATTCACAACTTCAGACATTTCATAATCAGCTGCCATCCTCTCCTCCTACTATGAAGCTTTTTTACAACTAAGAAAAATCGGTGTTTTCTCTAAAATACATGCATTGATTGCTTCTGTTCAGAGTTTTAGAATAAAAACCACACTGCAGGTGCAAAAAAGCTGCAGCAGCTGATACTGGACGTGTTCTCTGGTGTAATTCTGAACAGCAGCAATGTTTTAGAACTGGATTATCAGCTGAGCTTATCCACAGCCCCTCCCCACCAATAAACTTTCAGTGATTAATTATCTCTGCATAGTCAAGCCCTGAAATGATATTTTTGTTACTGATTAAACACAAAAGTATCCTGGGAATGTTTTCATTTTTCCATAAACTTTTGATGAAGCCAATGGGACTTGCTTGTGAGAGAGGTGCACATGTACCAATAATGCTCGAAGATAATGCAACATCAGCCCCTTCCATTTGACATTTTTTCATTTTTGTATTAGTCAACTGTTCAATAATTAGCTCAAAGGTATTTCATTCACAGAAAAAAAAATATTAACTGTTGATTAGAAAAATACCTGGTTTGGGACACCAAAAAAAATGAACTATTTTTAATGAGCTGGTAACATTCAGAAATAATTTGTAAAATCAAAACAAGAATCCTCCCAAATTATTTTATCCTTCACTTAGCAGATCAAAGCTGTTCCTTTGTTTCAATTTATGAACTGGGCATGGCACCACACGTTAAAGTATTTTTAAAACAAAAAAATCCTATTTAGTTCTGAGCAAGAAAGCAGAGCTTGACAGACACGTTAAACCAACAACACCCTCAATAAGGAAAAAAAGAAATCAGTAATAGGAATCAGACTCAAGTTTTAAATAGCTGTGGAACAGAGAGGCAAGAACTCCAAGCATTTGAACTGATAAGGAACAGAACCCAGGACTCCTCTTTAGGCTGCACTAATGGCTTATTCCTCAGCAAACTCCACAGCTGAAGGAGGCAATAAAAGAATTATTACACAAGACTTCTCTCTTTTAAGGAAGAGGTTACTTTGTTTTGCTTCCTAAGTGTTGCTTTGCTCTTCCTTCTAGGGGCACTTGTGGTTTGCTACAAATGTAGCTTGGCAGATTCGGTGTGAGAGGGGAAACAGAGCTGAGCCCGTGGGAGGATCAGAAGTCTCTTTAATGTTATTTTATTCCTTCATTTTCACCAGAGCTGCACGATTTTGTAATGTGAATTTCTTCACTGGCAGGTAGGGGATGGCCACAGGAATGACGGAATGGCTCTAAAGAGACAAGACATTCCCAGAATGAGCTGGACTGAGAAGGGAGCACATCCAGAACATCACCCAGAGGAATCAATCCAGTCACTGAGCTGGAATATCCAGGAATAGCCCTGGATATCAGGGCCTGAAAAGCTCAGCTCTGTACAGAGCTCGAGTTGTGCTCCCCCAGTAACTACAGCTGCTGTTGGCAGCAGCAATTCAAAGCAGAATCTCTGCTGGAGACAGAGAAAAAGAAAATATTCTGGAGTGGTTCCTGCCAATCTCTGCCCCATCCTAGGGATTCTGTACCCACATGGGAACAGGACAGTTACAGATTAACACCCCCAGATGGTTTTAGCACACTTGAAAAATCACTGAGGGTTCTACAGCAAGTTATTCACCAGGAAAAAAAAAAAAAAAATCAGAGTGGGGCTCCCTGAAAACACAAAGAGCCAATTTCTAACCTGGTGCCTTTACAGCTCTCCTCAACACAGGCCTGCAATGAACTGCTACAAACCTTTGGGTAAAGAAAATTGAAATTGCAGTTTTGCACAAATCTAAAGGGATTCTCTCTGGATCCTTTCTGCTGGACTGAAAAATGCTGTGCTCCTCCAGAGCAGGAAATGTTTCTCAGGCACATGAGAGCAAACTTGGCCTATTTACAGCACATGTGCACAGAACTCACAATCCTCCCTCAGCTACACGTTCTCCTTCCCACCCAACTGTTGCTCCTACTCAAGTAAGGGGGAAAAAAGGGGGGAGAGGGGGAAATCAGTCTACAAGCATTAAACCCAGCACTTCTGCTACTACACAGACACATTTGTGACTCCTTCCACCTCTGCACTGAGCCACTCCTCACCAGTGCTTTGATTTCAGTCCATGCTTTCCCCTGAAACTTCCTAACATCACCCCACTGCCTTTTCCATGTCCAGTTCTCATTGCTGCCCATAAATCCTCCAAGCTCTTTCAACCAGAGAAATTCCTGACTAATCCAAGAAAGCTGATGATTTTTAAGGATGGGTCAGATGCCTGTTCACATTAAGATGAATCTGCAGATTTTATTTCAAGCAGACTGACCACTTTACATCAATTTTTAACAACTTTTAGGCATTGTAGAGTCTTATCCTGGTTGTTGGGTGCCTGATTACCTCCTGTGAAGACTCACTATTCCAAATAAAACTTCTCTGTGGTGAGCAGGGAATTCTGATGAATTAACAATACTGTTATAGCCAGGATCTTTGCTATTATTTTAGCCTTACTTAGACAAACTGTTGTATAAAAGAAAATAATTTATTTGCACTCCTTATCTGCTACATTAGATGTGTACAAGATACAGAGTTCTCATCCCTGAAAACAAATGCAGAGCTCTAAAGAAGCTCAGATGAACTACTCCCCTTTCTATAAATTTAATCAATAAAATTAGATAGATACAAATATTAAAAAAATATCTGAAGGCTACACCTGAGGTTTGCCTATCACACACTTTTCAGCTTCAACATTTGAAGAATATTTTTCCTAATGAAAAACTACAGAGAAACTGAGCATTACTGAGAGTATAAAAAACCACATTTTAATCTCAGCTTAAAGTGTAAAGGAAGAAAATATTTTATAAAAGAAAAGCTCTACAGATGCACTGTATGTTCCCTAATGTAATCAGACAAATGCCACCCAGCAAGACTAACTGCTTTAATAAACTGCACTTTAAAGTGAAGGCAGAAACTGCCTAGATAAAACTTTTAGGAGCTGTTTCCCACTTGGAATCCTGATTTTCTTCCCTGGCTCCAGGGCAGGCTGGTGCCTTTTCAGACATTAGAGATACCCCAGAAATCTGCATGGGCAGGCAGGTAAGGCAAGAGCTCCAGAGCATCCTCATCCTGAAGGCCACAGAGGACACCCCAGGAGCCCAAACCAGCTCTGGATTCCTGCAGGCAGCTCAGGTGAACCCAGCTCACATGGAAGATTTCAGGTCTCTTACTCTGCCTCAATTCCCACTGAACTCACACTTCTCCTTGCAGTGATTCTATGAAAAAACCCAGAATTTTCCAAGGAATCTGCATCTTTCAAAATACTTCTGTATTTGATGAAAGTGCTTTCAAATAGTCTTCATTTATTGTCCAGTAATAATTATGATTTAGCATCCAACACAACCTTGGGTTGTTTTGGTGTGTGGGGAGAGACGAGGTGTTTAAATCTGATTGAACATGCTGAGCCTACCAAGCATCAGGGAAAGAAGATGACTTTGGAATCAAATGCAGGAGAGAAAAGAAACTTTAGAGCCCTCAAATGACAGCTGCTTGACTGATGTGACATCATTAGGTTTTCACGTTTAATGTTCAGATAAGCTTAAAAATGGAAAATTAAGGCAAGAGAACCCAAAGGCAAGCCATCAAGTGAAAAATAATGAACCAATGCCTTCAGAGACCTTATTAAGCCATGGAGTAGTATTTATATAAACTGTTTTCCATATTAATGTGCACACATATCCTTTCAGATTTATTGTAATGAAGCACAACATCTAAAATTTCCTTTGAAGGGAACACAAAACAAGCTTTTGAAACTGTTTTATCTCTATGGAATGTCTGAACAGCAGTAACTGAAAGACTTTCTTTTAGGTTCCTATGCATCTTCCATTTTTAGGACATTTTTTAGGAAAAGACCTAAAAATGTTTCTTATCTGAACTACATCATATCATACTGAAGATCTTTTTCAGGCAAAGAAAAAAAAAACAAGATTCTTGAGGACAATTTACTCCTTTACTGAAGACAGGGAAGCGCCATTCATTCTTATCCCCCAAGAAAGATGGCAAAGGAAAAAAAGACTTTTTCTACTTAAGTAACTATGCTAAAATTTACTTTTGAAACCCCAGTGTTGCTTCACAAAGTATTTCCAGACTTAACTTGTCAACCTGCTCTTTCCAAATACAAACTGTTAAACATTAACTGGAGGCAATTTTGAAAAGGGAGTTAATAAGAGGAATAATCACATCAAAGTTTGCAAGCTTAAAAATACTGATACTCAACCTAAAATACACCTGCTTTGACCAAAAGCAGGAAACCCTCAATTATCAGACCTGAATGTTTTACTTATGAGTAATGGGAAATATGTTTTCTGTAATTTCTATAATTTAATTGAATATGGTTACTAGAATGGCAATTTTTTAAAGGTAATGAAGGAAAAATCTGGTTATCAGCACATAATTTTACATAGTGTTGGTATATACACAAGTTAACAGAATTATGCAGAATATGTATTAAAAAAGCACGTAAGGAACAAACACTAAAAAAACTAATAATAGCAATCACCATGATCAAATAAAAAACCCCAATAAACAAAAGCCCCACTCCTTCTTCTCCTGAAAAAAACAACAAACAAAACATCCCCCTCAAAAGGAAATCATAAATCATTTTTTCAAGAGCAAAACCATACAAACCACCACTAGATCTCACTCCCCCTTGAATACAATGCTGATCATTGTCATTTGCAGATAATCTGATGAGATTTGTGCACACACAAAGAATCTATTTTCTGGCCACTAAGAACTGAACATAAACCATATTTTTAGGGGAAAAAAACCCACAAAGGAGGAACATCCATGGAGCACCAGCTTTAATCCAAATGAATGCCACAAGGAAATAAATAGTGATCTCTAACATTTCCTGCTGCAGGTGCCCCTGACTCCTAGCCAGGATCAGATGGAGAACATGGATATGGATAATTTAGCAATACCATCTTTCTCATGAACAGCGCTTCTCTGTGTAAGAAAAGCTCCACTGTGGGATCACATCTACTCACATGAAAAATTGGGAACCATTGGTATGTTTCCCTCGGTTTGCCATTGACAAAAGGAACGCTCTGTCATGTTTGAGAATAAAGTTTTCATCTGTTTGAAGAAAAAATATGTTTGTCAGATTTTCCCTGGCAAGGGAGGCAGGTTGTTTTCTTAGTAACTTATGGATGCTCTAAGGAGAAATTCTGCTGCTGCTGGAGAAATGGGAACAGGTTGGAGGAGAAACAACGACAAGGTTTAAACAAGTCTCTTAAACTCAAGTTGCAGTTGAGACAAAGCTTTGTTTTTAAAGAAAATGGTGCAGATAGAGTGCAAACATTTCTAATTAAAAATAATTCAAGTCATCATGAGTGTTTTCAGTAAACATTCAGTTATGGATTTAAATCTGAATTATTTGGATAAGAACAAGGTTGGCAGAAATACTGACATTCTAAACCAAGAATTAACATACATGATACTGTTATTTACACTCCAGGTGGAAAGATCAGGAGAAAAATCCATTTATTTCCCTGCTATGGCATAATAAAAGATGCCACCTCTCCACTCAAAACTCAAGTAAGCCTCAAAGCATAAAAGGAACAGGAAAAACCCTCTCCATACGTGAATCTAAGTATAAAAGCAATTAGGACAAAACTGAACATGCATTTCATATTGCAGTGAATTAAAGAGGAGTTCTGGTTGTACAGCAGAATATAAAACCAGACCTTCTCGAGGTCATTTCCAAAGATAAAAATACTAATTGGAACGTACAAAGCTATTAATTTTTAGAACACATATCAAAACACAATCCTGCATATTTAGCACTCACTGTGAGAAACAAACCCTGAGTAACTTCTTAGGAAATGGATCTGTTCAAGCCTTTCCTTGACTAAAAACTTCAATACTCCCACATCAAACTACGTCTCTTTTTTAAGACAAACTTAATTTCATGCATTTAACCAGAGCTACTTGCAACACACACACAACCAGAGGCTGTAAATAAATATATTCACTGTTTTAACACTTGAATATCACAGTAACCACCTGGTTTTTTCAAGAAATAATTGTACACCTTAAACAAGCAATTTATAAGCTCACCATTTTCCTTCCAACAGATTTTTACAAGAGGTAATTGTATATTTATTTACCAATTCTTTGCAAGGAAAATGACTCGTGTAGCATATAAATAAAGTCAGAAATGAACCCTAAGCATACAAACCTTGAGTAGGGAAGGGGAGGAAAAGGGGCATGAACAAAAGAAGAAATCACTGTTTAGAGTTGGAATTATGTAGATTCTCTCTCAGAATAAGTCATTAACCCCTCAGAAAGGTTAGCCACAGAACTCTTCATTTCTCCAAGCAACACAGATATCCATCTACAAAGGGACTTAGCAGTTGTCTATATTTACTAGGGAGGGGACAAGGGAACAGAGTTTGAATTTGTGTTACTGAGCTTTTGTCTCTTACCTTTTCATTTTGCAAAAGACCACATTCTCTATAAACAAAAGAATATGTTGACAGTTTTAGGCAGGAAGATAGGAGTTTATTCATGAATAAAGTTGCCTAGCCTCCATGCTGAAAGTCATGTTTAACCAATTATGTTAGCCTTAATTAATTGTCAATTTAAGTTAAATATTAACAAAAAAATTATCTGAAAGTCATGCATATAAAAGGAATTCTCATGCAACATTAGTTTCATGCAAAAAGGTGATCTATGAGTGGACCTGTTTTCATTAAGTACTTTGGGAATCAAGACTTGTTTATCTCAGAACTGAACAAAGAATCTGCAAAGACAGAGTTGCTCTTACCTTTAAAATATCCACCATAAATAGATTCACCTCCTTTTCCATTACCTACACATTAAAAAGCAGCAATTAAAACTTTTTGTTTCATTTATACAAAAGCTGTGCATAACGTTCCACCAGCACTGGACTCTCAAAATAGGATATTTGAGGCTCATTTCATCAGGCCCAGGATTTCAGTGAAAACAGACATTTTGGTAAGGACAGATATTTCAAGAAAGGAATAAAAAACCTGGAAAACTCCTTAGGGAGACTTTTAAAGCATTTCTAGCTCATTCAATGCTTTATTATTAATTTTAAACTTATTCAAACAGTTCCATTCCTGTACCAACAGAACATTATCTACTGCAGCCACAGAAGAGAAAAGCAGTTAAGACTAGAGTCTGGATTTGAATTGTTTTAATAAGATGGAATATTATAAAACCCTCCAGTGAGGAGTTTTTAACACATTTTCTACACAAATATAACATCAGTTGAAACAGTTTAGAACTTTAAAAATTAACAATGAAATGGGTGATCTATGCTATACTTCACAGCAAATGAAATATTTTTATGACATTTTAATATTTCCATAATATTCTCTTAAGTTATATATTAAGAATACATAAATAACATTTCTATTCCATTTAAAACTTGGCAGGTTTAAAAGCCCATTTTACCTTCACTGAAGTCCCCACCCTGAATCATGAAGTTTTTAACCACACGGTGGAATGTGGTGCCTTTGTAGCACAGCTTCTTTCCAGTTGTTTTGCCAATTCCTTTTTCACCTGCAAGAAGGTGAAACAAAAAGAGTCTACAGATTGTCACTGAACAAATTCCAAGGGTTTTCCCTCCCTAGTTCTAAAGGACTGGGAGCATAACTAAAAGATAAGAGTCCTACCTGATGCCTTTTCACCATCCAGAAGGGGGATCTTTACAAGGGGACTCTGAAGTGAAAATTAAGTTGTTTCTTAAAAAAATTCCCTCTCTGCCTCAAGGAGTGTGCAAATCTACTCAGTATAATTTATTAAAACCAAGGGTTCAGGATAATGGTGGGTTAACTACTTTCTGTGGGTACAGCTGGACTCCTATGCAGGTCCCAGTACCCTTTTCAAACCACTCACACATCTGGATGTGCCAGATGATTCCCAGGAGAAAAACCAGGAAAACAGGTTTCAACTCAGTTCCAATGTGATCCACACTAGAAAAGTGGGATTGAGCTACTCCAAGCTTCCACATCTTCACTAACCCATGCACAGTGTCAGGTCACCCCTTCACACCAGCTGCAGATCAGGTGGACTGGTGATTTTTGAGTTAGTGGTCCCAGAACTTCAAATTTCATTAGCACTTCTTCCAAAATTCAGAAGAGAAGCTGCCCTGGCCTTGTGGATGAGGCACAATGATTGGCAGGACTGAGGTTCTATGCAAGAGGGATTTATACTGGTCAAGAACACAGACTTGAGCTTCCCAGAAGAGGGAGCTGGCAGAATGTGGCAATTAAAGAGTAAAAATCCCACATTATCCACATGTCCAGGAGATGCTGTGTACTGAAACACGAATCAACAGCATAAATAACAGGACAAATAACCCAATGTTTGGTTTCATTCCATCCCTATGGAATAGGTACTTGACACTGGGTTAGAGGACATTTCACCAAATATTCTGCACTCTCAGAAATGCAGGTACGCTCATTACCCAGAGGCAAAACTCCCCTGCTGCAATCTGTTATTCTGCCACCCCAAACTGACTGACAGCTCAATCATCCCAAATTTGCCATTCCAAGCCCATCACTGCCAGGATGAGGGCAAAGGGCAGTTTGTGGCACAAAACCCTCTCAGGGCATTGCTGTTTATCATCCTTCACTCATGGAATAAATATTATTTACCTGGCTCCCACACCCATAATCCCAATCCATGCCTCCTCCTACCCCATTTTTGTTTTCCACGTGAGTTATGCAAGCAAAGCTATTTGTTACAGGGATGGACACACTCCTCCCCAAAACATGTCCCTCTTTGCTACAGCACTGAAAACCTCTCATCAAACAACACCATGGAATATCTGCCTGCGTGTTTGGTCGTGTTCCAGGATGTCCCTCAGGGCTATGGAAAATCCCCTTAGACAGTGGGATCCTGCATGGCACTTGAGCTGGTACACTGAGATGGGAGCTTTGCCTGTGGCCAGAGGTCACAGTCCCTTTTCTTACACCCCTTTAGAGCATTGCCAGTACTTTACAGTCAGGTAAGACACAGCAGTTGCTCCACTGGCAAGAACTGCAGCACCTCCCTGAGCTCAGACACTTTCCCACAACAACCAGTTCAATGCCTGTGAGCTCAGCTTCTCTTTTGCTCTTTTTGCTCTAGACTTGCACGAATTTTGTCTGGAAAACAAAATCATTGTCTTTGAGCCCCATCTACTCACACCCTTCCTGCCTAAGCAGCTCTTTCCATGCACTGCAAATCCCCTGGAAATGGGATGGCAGAGGAGAAGCAGCTGCCCTGTTGACACCAGGACTGGCAGCTCAGTGTGACCCACTCTGAGTCTGGTGCCAAGTGGTGCCCATTTGAGACCAGCAGGGAATCAACTCCTGACAAAGCACCACAGCAGATGGGCCCGTGTTCATTCCATAGTCCAGCTGCTGGAATCTAAAAGCAGGAGCCTCTCTCTGTCTGGGCAGAAAGGACATTTCCAGGGGCCAAATCTACTTCTGACAGCAATGCCAGAATCACCCTGTCCTCTCCTCCATCTGCCAAAAATACCCTGGCTTGATGATGGCTTTATGCAGATTATGTGGTCCAGGAGGTGACAACATCCCCTCTCTATTATAATTTCCCTCCTCAGGTGGGCACAGGCCTTGCATATGGCTGTGGTTTGTACTTGTATAAACAAATAATTACTGTAAACAACAATAAAAATCTGAAATATCAGCTACGTACCCGAGCACAAGCAAAGGAAGTTTTTACAAGTCTTCGGACAAATGTCTGAGAAGAGCTGAAACATAATTCGACCAACTAGAAAATAATTACAAAAAAATAATTAGAGTTTTAGAACTGTTTGGAATAAGAAAATCTGCATAAATCAATCTGTATGTTCTAAACATGTAATTTTCTGAGTAAAGGTTATTTTATCAAGCAGAAAAAGAAAACACCTTAAGTATGCACATATTAAAACACACAGCAAGAAAGAAGAGTAACAGAATTGTAAAGAAAAAAATACATTAAGTAATATCATTCCATCCAATTTATCAGAAGTCCTAGAGATTCCATTGTGATTTGAACCTGGAAAGCCAAGCTGATTTACTAAAATAGTTTAATCATGTCAGATCTTTTCCATTTTGAAAATGATTTCCCATAAATACAGCTCCTCAGAGAGCTGGAGCAATTCCCTCCCCAATTACTGTGTTTATACAAATACATTAATAATCACATTTCCACAAGTCTTCCCTGTGATCATTACCTACAAAATCCAACTGGCTTAGCTCCATATTGTGCTGAGGATTACAGCTGCATTGGCACTCTTGGCCTAAAATCCTTTAGTTTAAAAACCAAAGGGGGAAGATGAAAGGCAGGCAGGACTAGTGCTCCACTTGCCAGGTACTATGAACCAAATATTTCCTCTTTGCTGCTGGTGGTAGTTGTGCTATGCTCCTTTCAAATCTATTAAAATACTGCTGAAAAGTGGTTGAATATAAAGAAAACTGTTTTAAAACTCATTCACATTTTCTGTTTTATTTTCCAAGATACTGGGATGTGTAGTACTAAAAAATCTCCCACAACAAACCACTGCCAAATGTATGAAATCTTTAAAAATACTTAACTAATAAAGAAAAAAAATGGTATCTCTGCAGGTTGTAAAATAACCCACTGAAGCCTCACTGTTGGGCAGGATTACAAGGAGATCAGTAATAATCTGTCAATGAGCACTACACTCTAGTGGTGTACACTGGTAAGACTTCATCATTTTAAAAAGTAACCACTCCAGGAATAACTTCTCTTTTCATTCCTTTAAAGAAAGAGAAAATTTAAGTTCAAATGTATTTCATTTGATATTTAGTCAAAAAAAAAGTGAGAGGCTCCTAAGAGGCTGCATTCAATTTTAAGGTGCTGTACAAATTATACAATTATAAGATGGTGAATTGTTAGTTCAGAAAAGAAAGAAAGAAAATGACAGCACCAGTACTTGATAATCTTAGATAAAAAACTCAAGATGCCTTGTGCTGTTGAAAGGTCTGTATCCCATTAACTGCAGTAAGAATGTTCTCTAAACATTCACCACTACAGCAGGAGAATTCAAAGGAAATGGGTAGGGAGAGTGTCCAAAGAATGAAGAAATAGGGAATATTCAAAGATCTCCCATCAAACAGCAGTTCTGTAACTACCACTATTTGCAAGTGAAAAAACTATTCTAAGCTGTGAGGATTGAAGATTCCTACAAGGAACACAACAGATAAGACACTTTAGTAAAAGAGTTATCAATTTTCTTTATAGCTCAGGAATTCAGGAGAACACAAATCCCATTCTTCTGCTGCAAAAGCACCAACTGAACAGCAACTGAGTGTTTTAGAAAGCCATGTCCAAATTTTACAGAATCATGGAAAAAAATCCCAGAGTGGTTTGGGTTGGAAGGGACTTCAAAATGATTCAGTTCCAGCTCTACTGCCAGATGCAGGACACCTTCCACTATCCCAGGTTGCTCCAAGCCCTGTCCAACCTGGCCTTGGACACTTCCAGAGATCCAGGGCAGCCACAGCTTCTCTGGGAACTTGTGCCAGGGCCTCAGCACCTCACAGGGAGGAACTTCTACTAATATCTCATGTAAACCCATCCTCCATGCCCATGTGAGTCCCTCTCCAGCTCTCTTGGGGCCCCTCTAGGTCCTGGAAAGACTCAAAGATCCCCCTGGAGCCTTCTCTTCTCCAGGCTGAACAGCCCCAACTCTGTCTCTGCAGGAGAAGATTCCTCCTGCATTCACAGTGTGAAATAACACACGACACTTTCCAGGGAAAAAGCTGTCACTACCCCCATCCTGCTCTCCAACCCAGCTGCTGCTCCACCAAGGTGCCAGCTGCCAAGTAACTGAGGGCTGTTAGGCCCTGCAGGCTCCAGAAGGGACTTTTACCCCGAGGCATAAATTGTAGAAGGATTTTGCTCCAAGTCCTACTTACAAACCCACCACATTTAGCACCTGAAGCAGCAGACACCACCACTGTGGTGTTCCACTGCAAGAACTCTCTTATGTTCTTGCAGATGACAAGGCAGAGGATGGAATGAGACATTCATAACTAAGGTATCAGTTTCAGCAGTATTTTTCACCAGTGCTTTGTCAGTAACAAACTCTGCCAGGTGCTCATAAAATCACAGAATGATTTGTGCTTGAAGGGACCTTAAATCATCCAGTTCCACGAGCAAGGACAACTTCCACTAGATCAGGTTACTCTGTGCTCCATCCAGCCTGGTCTTTTTATGTCCTTTAATCCTAGAAATTGTAATGCACATATACCCAACATCCAAAGATTAGAGTTTATAAGATAAGGGCTGTCTCCTCCATAAAACCTGGAGCACCGCTTACCCAGCTCCATCCAGCCACAGCAAACGCTGCCGTCTGCTCCTGAGACACAAACCACACACTGTGTATCCATCTGCTGGGTTACAGTCTGCATTTTACTGCAACTGCATGAATACCATTAGCACTGAAAGGTTGTATTTTCCACTGACAAACAGGCAATGAAATGTGCCAGAGAAAGATCAAAGCCATTTTCACACCTTGGTCAAAGATGCACGAAAGAACAGCTGCTAATAAAAAAATTAACAGAAGTATGTATGATTAGTACCTAAGAATTTTTCTCTTGCCTCATCCCTCAGAAAAAAAGAAAAATCTCATTTTAAACTTGGAGCTGAGGTATATGCTGATATAACACAGATAAAAAAAGCATTTAAGATGCTACTTATTTCCCCAGATTTAGACACCTCTTCTCTCAAATGATCCACCTTCACTGCAGAGAATTTCCAATGCTTTCTTCAGCTTCATTTCCTCGATGCAAAGGTTAAGTGATCTGATGAGGGAACAAGCTCTCTGTGACTAACCAAAATATTTGAACAGCAAATTAAAATAAACAAACAAAAATGGCTAAAAAGAGCCAGTCAAGTAGGCAAAAGCTGCTCACAGACCTACCCAGAGTCCTCAGTGAGCTTTAACCAAGAAATGAGCCTGCACAGACACCTCAGTTCCAGGCTAAAGTAAAAATTGCTGGGATTACATTTGCCTATTATTTATGAAACAATAATTTGATAAAAGTATTATTTGTAAGCAGGCTTTGAACTTGTTTGTTAAAGAATCAGAGTAAGTGGTGAAAGAAAAATGTACATTTCATACAGCAAGTGATGCCTATATAAAATCTAAGCTGTTTGGAAATTTGATGAACTGCTTTCTGCAGCTAATGAGCTGTAACAACTACAGAAACCAGAAGGCAAAATGACCAAAAATAACTCAGTTTCAGAACTCTGTCTTCAAAGCAAAAGATGAGGGTTTTTCCTTTTGTTTTTGAACTCCTTAACAATTTTCTAGCTGAGGAAGAACTAGTACTTGATCCAAATTAAGTGGTAGAATCTCAGGGTAGGAATATCCATGCAATACTGATATAAGGGCTCCTGCTAGCAAAGTTTATTAAAATAATCACTGATTTCAAATGTTTATTGTTTCAAAGGTAAATCCTCCAATTTAGCTGCTTAACTTTTTGGAAAAAAACTCATGAGCCAAACACATATTGATTCAAATTATTTCCCAGGTAATGTGAACTGTTTTGCTACATTTTATTATGTTTGGACCACACAGGTTTTAAGTTCAGCTACATACTCGGAAAACAAACCTGTTTTTTTTAAACTGTATCTACTGGATTTTATCTTTTCTCAGTTTCTTAAGAGCAAACCAAACAAGAGGTACTTTTTTTTTTTTTTCCCCAGCCTATCAGCAGGAATATCCTGCTGAAGGAGAAAGCAGGGATTACAAGCAGTGAGACAATGATGCACAGCCCAGGACGGCTGCCAAGGGCCCAAAGGCTCAGACAGATTTCCATACAAGTTTAAATAACAGCTCGCTAAAAGGACTCTATTTGAATTTTATTAATTTGTTTATCCCTAAATCTGTGAACGCTAAGGCACACATGAATTTAAAAAAAAAAAAAAACCTGCTTCAAAGGAGAAATGGGCTACAGTTTTCAAGGAAATAAAACCTTAGTGTGGAACAATAATAGATTTTATTTAAAATATGAGTTTCAAGAATGGATGCCCCAGTTCCCCTGAGCACGGATCTGTAGCCCTGACAGATTAACACTTTGTTAACACCTCCCTGCCCCACCTGCTCTCTTTGCAAGGAAAACCTCCATAAACTTCTCTCCCCTGCTCTCTCAGCCCATCCTTCCACAAATACCACCTGAAGTTCCCTCCATTCCCCTCGTCCTTGGTCGCCAGAAACCCAAACTTATTTCACTCCTGCACACACCAAACATTCCCTGAGATTGGTTTCCCGGGAAATGGAATTGAGAGGCAGCACTTGGCCTTCTCCTGGCAGAAGAGGCTGATCAGTTTTTCTTTACTGATCCAACTTGTTCCAGACCTCAAGGTGGGGCTTCAAGGTATTTCATCCTGCACTGACGACAACTCCACATGCTTGCTCTGAATAAAAATTTTATTGAATCAATTCCTTTCAAATCTCCATCTTACCACCCCTAAGAGGGGTTTTGTCCATATGGGATCCCCCTTGGCTCCTGCTGTCCCACACACAGCGGTTGCCTCTGGGTTCAGGGTTCTATTTTCTGCCAATATTCAACTTTTTTCCTAGTAAAGATTAAAACCTAATGTGGAGCCAGTTGAGAACAGTTTCTGTCTTTAGGAAAGGTAACAAAAACCCCACAAGGCATCACTGGGTCTATTACTGGGGGCACAAGAGAGTGACTATAGCAGGGGAGCTCATTTCACATAAATTCACAGCAGCTGAAATCCCAAAATACACCAAACTTCAGGCTAAAGTGACTAGAAAGAGGGAAGGAAGGAAAGACCAGACTGGGAAGGGACACACCCCAGGAATGAAAGAAACTGAAGTGGAACAAATCAATGAGCCAGGGGTCAAACAATAACAGAAGACAAGGAGAAAAAAAAAAAAAAAAGAAGAAAAAAAGGAGATTTGATAAATTATTCTATGAATAAGAATAATGAAACAAAGCAAACCTGAGTAAATTTACCAAACTTTATGATGGATGAAGCAAGTCAGGAGGTGGTGTGAGGGGAGATGTGGGAAAAAGATCTTGGATGGCCACAGGAACTGCTACAGCAGCCAAGTGCATCTGTGACATCCTAGTGGGACATCTGTTCCAATTATCACGGTACCTGAAAGGCTGCAGCTTCACACAGATTCCGCCTCACAGAGTAAAGACAGAATTATTTAAATAGGCATCTGCTGTCATCCCAAAATTCCTGGAATACTGTAAGCAGTTTAATCCTGTGTGCACACTCTGTGTGCCCAAATCCACTGGTGGGGAGGCCCAAAAGAAGGGAGAAACAGTTTGTGCCAGTAGCAAAATAAATGCTTCTTCCTGATTTGTTTTCCTTTTGCCCT
Source organism: Acrocephalus arundinaceus (assembly GCA_021534815.1). Lineage (NCBI taxonomy): Eukaryota > Metazoa > Chordata > Aves > Passeriformes > Sylviidae > Acrocephalus > Acrocephalus arundinaceus. The sequence continues at coordinate 49,922,935 of JAJEOU010000373.1, read as the reverse complement.
TTAAAAATTATGAGCCACAACCTGCATTCATCATAAAAAAATGCTTAACAGGCAACTTATTTAAAAGCAGACTAAATTTAGCTTTAAAAAACACCAAGCCAACAAAGTTTGCCCCACTGCAAGAGGCAAGTACAAGCTGGCACTGAGTTTTATTCCAAGATTCTGTAGCTGTGTTGGGGGTTAGACTTGTTTATCCTTTTCACCTATAGAATTTTTTCCCAAGGGTTGCAAGGCAACTGATTGCCGGGTACTTATGAGTGCTCAAGTGAAAACAAAGCCTAGAAGCTGGCACTTAGCTACACCCTTGTCTCCGGGAGTTTTCCCCGGGGGGGGGGGGAGAGAAAGACGGGGGCTGGGGGGGGACAGCTTCACTTTGTGGTGTAGTCTGCGTCGAGAGCGGACGCGGCTGCCATTGCTGCGTGAGTTTCTCACGGCACCACCGGGATCTGATCCTGGAGAGAGAGAGCTACCACCATCTGCTCGTGTGCCCGGATCCGGATTCCTCTTTTTGCTGCCCTGCTGGAGCTGCCTCGGCTGGGCATCCTGTCCCACTGCCTCGGCGCTGTTTTGGAGCTGCACTGCACCGCGGGCCCGCACTGGCCTCCCGGCCAGACCCGTTTGCCTTCTAGTGACTACTGACAGAGCTCTGAACTTCATCTGATCCACCAGCCCGGGATTCCCCACTGTTCCAGCTTAGTACCTTTTTCTCTGGAGTCCCCCAGAGACCAGACTGCCCCGGGTTTTGTGGGACCAAGCTCCATCAAGGTCCCTGGTTCTGTTTTTTTTTTTTTTTCGCTATTAATTGCTGTAGTTGTTGTTGTTTGCCCTGTTATACCTATTAGTAAAGAACTGTTATTCCTATTCCCATATCTCTGCCTGAGAGCCGTTTTAATTTTCTAAATTATAATAATTTGAGAGAAGGAGATTTGAGTTATCCATTCCAAGAGAGGCCCTGCCTCTCTCTAGCAGATACCTGTCTTCTTTCAAAACTAAGACAGATTTTGGCGCCCAACGTGGGGCTTGAGGGCATTGAGAGAAAAAAGAGAATAACAGTTCTTAAGTGACCTAATTTCTTGTTCATTCTTGTTCACTAGATATAGAAACCTTGATAAGTAACGCCATGTAGTCTAACTTATCCTAGTTCGAGTGGCATGTGGTTGTAGCTTTATTTTGCCCATTTGCAGGCCTTTTCCTAAACATGGGCCCTATAACAAAAGCTACTGTAGCTGTTATCCAGTTTGTTTTATGGGCTGATAAAGTGAAGAATTCACTGATTTTTAACTTGCTCTAGACAGCAGGCACGTAGATACGTGGCTATCACATACTAAGTGAGTGTATTTAGAGTTACTTTAAGAATGGTACTTTCTGTGAAGAAATGACAGTGAGAGAAGTTTTCCAGACCTTTAGCCAGTTCCTTATGCCTACTCTACCAGCTTTTGAAGAGTTCAAATTTCCTCTAGAAACTAACCAAATGTTGCTGATGATCCTAGCTTATTTAGCTTTCAAAGATAAGGTGAAGTCAATTTAGAGCACTGCACAGACTAGAGATATTGCTGTGGGGCCTGACACTGCCCCAGAGGCTAGAGATACTGCTGTAGGGCCTGATACTGCCCCAGAGGCTAGAGATACTGCTGTAAGGCATGATACTGCCCCAGAAGCTGAGAATGCTGCCATAGAGCCTGATACTGCCCCAGAGACTAGGGATGCTGGCCCACTGCCTGACCCTGCCCCGCAGCCCACCCCAGAAATGAACCACCCCAGTTGGGTGGGGGTTCTAGTGAAAGAGATACGTGAGATGAGCCAAGTGCTGAAAGAATACACTTCCCCAGCTGGTGAGAAGCCCTCCCCTTGCCCTGAAAAGAGAGAATCCGATAGTGCAGCAGTAGAACCCACAGAGGTTACAACCGTCCAGGTTCCAGCTGAACCACAAGACCAATCACAACCAGCTGCAGTTGCCCCTGTAGAAACAAAGAAGTATAAGATGAAATCAGAGCACCCAGGTAATAAAGATAAGAAAAGAGGGCCCTCACAGCCCACAAGAGAACCAGAGGTTGAGATTACCATCGAGTCCCTGACTTATGAAAGCCTACGTAATCTGCAAAAAGATATTGCACGACGGGGACGTGAGGCTTATACAACTTGGTTACTTCGAGTTTAAGACCTTATAAGTACAGGCGTGCAACTAGATGGTGGTGAAGCAAAGAACTTGAGACCCTTGACCCAGGACTCAGGGGTGAATCAAGTATTTGTAAGGGAGCAAGGGCCCCTTCCCCTCTGGGAGCGACTTCTAATGAGTGTAAAAGAGAGGTTTGTCCACAGAGACAGAATGCAGGAGCACCATCATAGAAGTCAGTAGAAGACCCTTGAGGAAGGGATCCAACAGCTGAGGGAAGTGGCCATATTAGAGGTACTCTTTAAGAGAAGTAGACAGCATGACAATGACCCTGACAAGGTCAAGTGCACAGGGCAGATGTTGTGGAACCTGGCAAGTAAGGGGCCATCTCAATACACCACCTTCATTGCAATGATCAATCCTGATAGCAACCGAGAGACAGTGAGTTCTGTCGCCAGCAGGCTCAGAAATTATGAGAGCATGGTCAGTGGCCCAATGCAGGCTCAAGTCTCTGCAGTAGTTAAGGAACTCAAAGAAGAGGTAATAAGAGAAGTGAGGGAGGAAGTGAGGGAGGAGATGAGGAGGAACAGTTCCCATGTGGCACCGGTGCGAGTCACAGGCCCCAGAGCCAGAGCCCAACGCCCTCCAGCTAGAGAGAGAGGGTACACCCCAAAGGCTAACCTGTGGTTTTTCTTGCGTGACCATGGGGAAGACATGGGAAGGTAAGATAGAAAACCCACTTCTGCCCTGGCAGCACAGGTGCGTGAGCTCAAAGAGAGAAACACTAACCGAGGGGGTCCCACTAAAATGAAAGTAGCCTCAACCTCCCAAGACCGAGCCACCAGGTATTATAGAAGTGAAGATGATATGTCAGATCCCCTTGAAAGAGCCTCTACAATGTATGCCCAGGAAAAGAATAATAACCAGTGCTAGAGGGGCCCTGCCTCTAGCCAGGAAGAGGCACAGGAAAACCGAGTCTTTTAGACTGTGTAGATTCGATAGCCTGGCACATCAGAGCCACAGAAATATGAAGCTTTAGTAGATACTAGTGCGCAGTGTACCCTGATGCCATCGAGACATGTGGGGGCAGAACCCATTTCCATTGCTGGAGTGACAAGGGGATCACAGCAACTGACTCTGGTGGAAGCCGAAGTGAGCCTGACCAAGAAAGAGTGACAGAAACATCTGATTGCAACCGGCCCAAAGGCCCCGTGTATCCTGGGCATTGACTTCCTCCGGAATGGGTATTACAAAGACCCTAAGAGACTCAGATGGGCTTTTGGAATAGCTGCTGTGGAGGCAGAGGGCATCAAGAAATTGAACACCTTGCCTGGACTGTCAGAGAACCCATCTGCAGTAAGACACCTGAAGGTAGAAGAACAACGAGTACCAGTTGCCACCTCGACGGTGCACCGCCGGCAGTATCAGACCAATCGAGATGCCGTGATCCCCATCCACAAGATGATCCAGGAGCTGGAGAGCCAAAGGGTGGTCAGCAAAACCCACTCACCCTTCAACAGCCCCATCTGGCCTGTGCGCAAGTCTGATGGAGAATAGAGACTGACCGTAGACTATCGTGCATTGAATGAAGTGACACCACCGCTGAGCGCTGCTGTGCCGGACATGCTGGAACTCCAGTACGAGCTGGAGTCCAAGGCAGCGAAGTGGTATGCCACTATTGACATCGCTAATGCATTTTTCTCCATTCCTCTGGCTGCAGAGTGCAGGCCTCAGTTTGCGTTCACATAGAAGGGCGTGCAGTACACCTAGAACCGACTGCCCCAGGGGTGGAAGCACAGTCCCACCATCTGCCATAGACTGATCCAGGCTGCACTGGAAAAAAGAGAGGCTCCAGAACATCTGCAGTACATCGATGACATCATTGTGTGAGGGAACACAGCAATAGAAGTGTTTGAAAAAGGAGAGAAGATCATCCAGATTCTCCTAGAAGCCGGCTTTGCCATCAAGAAGAGCAAGGTCAGGGGACCTGCCCGAGAGATCCAGTTCTTAAGGGTAAAGTGGCAAGATGGTCGTCGCCAGATACCCACAGAGGTAATCAACAAGATCACTGCAATGTCTCCACCAACCAGCAAGAAAGAAACACAAGCTTTCCTAGGTGCCATAGGCTTTTAGAGAATGCACATTCCCGAGTACAGCCAGATTGTGAGCCCTCTCTACCTAGTTACCCGCAAGAAGAATGATTTCCACTGGAGCCCTGAACAGCAGCAAGCCTTTGCCCAGATCAAGCAGGAGATCGCTCATGCGGTAGCCCTTGGCCCAGTGAGGACAGGACCAGAGGTAAAGAATGTGCTCTACTCAGCAGCCGGGAACAATGGCCTGTCCTAGAGCCTATGGCAGAAAGTGCCGGGTGAGACTCGAGGCCGACCACTAAGATTCTGGAGCCGAAGCTACAGAAGGTCTGAAGCCAACTATACTCCCACAGAGAAAGAAATCTTAGCCGCCTATGAAGGAGTTCAAGCCGCCTCAGAAGTGATTAGTACAGAGGCGCAACTCCTCCTGGCACCCCGACTGCCTGTGCTGGGGTGGATGTTTAAAAGAAAAGTTCCCTCTACCCACCATGCCACCGACGCCACATGGAGCAAATGGATTGCCCTCATCACACAGCGCGCCCGTATTAGAAACCCAAACCGCCCTGGGATTTTAGAAGTTATTACCAACTGGCCAGAAAGTGAAAGCTTTAGTCTCATAGATGAAGAAGAGCAAGAACAAGTGACACGGGCTGAAGAAGCACCACCGTACAACCAACTGCCAGTAGAAGAGACACAGTACGCTCTTTTCACTGATAGTTCCTGTCGCATTGTAGGCATGAACCAGAAATAGAAAGCAGCTGTATAGAGCCCCACACGACAAGTTGCACAAGCCACTGAAAGAGAAAGTAGATCGAGTCAACTTGCTGAACTCAAAGCCATTCAGTTAGCCCTAGACATTGCTGAAAGAGAGAAGTAGCCAAAGCTCTACCTCTACACTGATTCGTAGATAGTAGCCAATGCTCTGTGGGGTTGGCTGGAAAAGTGGAAAAAGGCCAACTGGCAGCGTCAGGGAAAACCAATCTAAGCTGCTGATGAGTAGAAAGACATTGCCACTTGGGTAGAGAAGCTACCTGTGAAAGTCCGCCATGTAGATGCCCATGTCCCCAAGAGCAGAGCTAATGAAGAGCACCGAAACAATAAGCAAGTAGATCAAGCTGCCAAGATAGAAGTATCAAAGATAGACTTAGACTGGCAGCACAAAGGAGAGCTGTTCCTAGCTCGATGGGCCCATGATGCTTCAAGACATCAAGGCAGAGATGCCACCTATAAGTAGGCACGAGACCGAGGGGTGGATCTAACCATAGACAGTATCTCCCAGGTTATCCATGACTGTGAGACATGTGCTGCCATCAAACAGGCCAAGCGGGTGAAGCCCCTATAGTATAGGAGACGGTGGTCTAAATATAAGTATGGGGAAGCCTGGCAGATTGACTACATCACCCTTCCCCAGACCCGCCAAGGCAAGCGCTACGTGCTGACCATGGTAGAAGCCACCACTAGATGGCTGGAGACCTACCCTGTGCCCCATGCGACTGCCCAGAATACCATCCTGGGCCTTGAAAAACAAGTCATTTAGAGACATGGCACCCCTGAGAGAATTGAGTCAGACAATGAGACCCATTTCAAGAACAGCCTTGTAAACACCTAAGCTAGAGAACATAGCATTGAATAGATATATCACATCCCTTATCATGCACCAGCTGCCGGGAAAGTTGAACGATGCAATGGCCTGCTTAAAACCACCTTGAAGGCACTGGGTGAAGAGTCCTTCAAGAACTGAGAGATTAATTTAGCAAAGGCCACATAGTTAGTGAACACCAGAGGTTCCAGCAACCGAGCAGGCCCAGCCCAGTCTGAGCCCCTGAGAACAATAGATAGAGATAAAGTTCCAGTAGTACACATGAGAAGTATGCTGGGAAAAACTGTTTAGGTTAATCCTGCCTCCAGCAAAGACAATCCCATCCGTGGGGTTGTCTTCGCTCAGAGACCAGGTTGCACTTAGTAGGTAATGCAAAAAGATAGACAGACCCGATGCATACCTCAAGGAGACCTTGTTTTAAGGTGAACTACCCATGCCACTGTATTCGTACCCACATCTGCATGTATATATGTATATAATTAAGGTAGTGCATGTATGTATATAGTTTAGCAGTTTAAATTCAAATGTAATATGTTAGTATGAGAAAAAATTCGGAGTAGATTAATGTTGGGGGTTAGACTTGTTTATCCTTTTCACCTATAGAATTTTTTCCCAAGGGTTGCAAGGCAACTGATTGCCGGGTACTTATGAGTGCTCAAGTGAAAACAAAGCCTAGAAGCTGGCACTTAGCTACACCCTTGTCTCCGGGAGTTTTCCCCGGGGGGGGGGGGAGAGAAAGACGAGGGCTGGGGGGGGGACAGCTTCACTTTGTGGTGTAGTCTGCGTCGAGAGCGGACGCGGCTGCCATTGCTGCGTGAGTTTCTCACGGCACCACCGGGATCTGATCCTAGAGAGAGAGAGCTACCATCATCTGCTCGTGTGCCCAGATCCGGATTCCTCTTTTTGCTGCCCTGCTGGAGCTGCCTCGGCTGGGCATCCTGTCCCACTGCCTCGGCGCTGTTTTAGAGCTGCACTGCACCGCGGGCCCGCACTGGCCTCCCGGCCAGACCCGTTTGCCTTCTAGTGACTACTGACAGAGCTCTGAACTTCATCTGATCCACCAGCCCGGGATTCCCCACTGTTCCAGCTTAGTACCTTTTTCTCTGGAGTCCCCCAGAGACCAGACTGCCCCGGGTTTTGTGGGACCAAGCTCCATCAAGGTCCCTGGTTCTGTTTTTTTTTTTTTTCGCTATTAATTGCTGTAGTTGTTGTTGTTTGCCCTGTTATACCTATTAGTAAAGAACTGTTATTCCTATTCCCATATCTCTGCCTGAGAGCCGTTTTAATTTTCTAAATTATAATAATTTGAGAGAAGGAGATTTGAGTTATCCATTCCAAGAGAGGCCCTGCCTCTCTCTAGCAGATACCTGTCTTCTTTCAAAACTAAGACAAGCTGTAATAAAATATGGACACAAAAGCTGTAATAAAGCTTCTGGAAGCACAGCCAAAGTGGAGATACTCACTCCTGCATTTTCCAAGGGATCTTATTAGAGTAAAACTGACCTGACTTTTAATTGCTACAGGTATCCTGGCACACACCCTGGGCAAGCAAAGCCTGGAAGGGGAGAGCCAAGATTTGGCAGCTGCGTGGGGGGAATGTTTTTGGACTCGCAGCAACCTACGATGTAAAAAATGACACAGTTTTGTGTTCTGCAGGCAAAAAGATGCTGCCAGTGCTGCAAGAGGCACATCCCCTTCCCTCTGCATTTTGTGGAGATGTTGGCTCAGCTTTTCAGTGCACACAAGGTGGGGGCAAGGCCTTTTTTCTTGGCTAGGAACAAAATGCAGGGCTGTTCTGCTCCCCACTTCTCCTTACATTTCCTAAAATTGAATAAGCATATCAGCTTATTTATTGAAGTCAAAATAAGGAAATTGTTCATTTGGAAACCTTCTGGCAGCTTAAAAGTTAAAGTGAATACCTCACTAGTGCCAGCAGGTGAGCACATCTCTCAGAGTTAGTGCTTGGTGTCATCTGGAAGCACTGATTTACCACTTGATTCAGCTTTTGAAGGTCATCTTAGAGCTAAGAGAGCAAGGTTTAAGCTTTTTAAATATATCCTTAAATCCCAAGACAGAGTTGCACAGTGAATTAATAAACAGGCACCAGAATAAAGCAGCGTGCCCAGAGAGCATGCAAGTTCCAACACCAACATTTTACAGACTGGCATTTTTCCTGCAAAATTCCAAGCCATGAGTCAGGTGCAATGAAACCAGGCTCCAAGTCTGGTGTGCAGCTGGGAGATTCCTGTTACTTTCAAGAGAAAAATAAATGCAGACAGACAGAAACAGAGCCAAAGCCCTGGGTCTGCTCCAGGTAACCCAAGCTCTGCACCACCAAGAACACCAACGCTGCAATTCCTCCCTGACAGCTCTATCAGTCACCAAACCCAAATGGGGCTGGGGGAAAACAAGGTAATCCACTTTCACTCGAGATGCACAGCTCAAGGCTGAGGAGGGGACGAGGCAGGAGGAGAGATTATGAAATGGGAGCAGCAACCTGTGCAGGGAGAGCAGAGAAAACAGCGCAGGGAGAGATCCTTCAGATGGAGTCAGAACAACAACAAAAAAACCCCCAACACACTAAACCTAAAAAGATTAACAGCAAATGAGATTGAGAATGAATTGTCTTTGCTTTAAATCAATCCCATCAAACTACCATTCCTAACTGGAAACCCACCCAACCTGAAACAGTTTTAGTTGTCTCATTCCATAGTAAATTCCACTCGAAATTAAAGCAAGGGAACACGTTAAAACTCCATTTACATCACTACTTATCTCCTCATTGGAAGTATTCAGAAAACACAGTGTCAATCAAAATAACTCAGAGAGAGAGTTACAACAGCAACAGATTTATAGCTACACCCTATCAGGTCTCTGAAGTTAAACAGAACCTCTCTTCTGAAACTGTGGTGAAAATAAAACGCTCAAAGGGTTTCAGTTGCATTTGAATGAGGCTGAAATTTGAAATCTCTGAGATATAAGCTCTTAATTCAAAGGTTTTCAGAGAAACATTGAAGCAGAAAATGAAAGTGAAAGCGTAATGAAGCCATCACATACATTCATTTTTCTAGAGACAAGTGGTAGCAAGATAAAGCACGGAATATGTGTGAGACAACTAATATGCATTGATAAATTCGTGTTCAAAGAGATGGGTGAGAAAATCTCCACTCCCATCTTTACAGAGAGGGGGAAAACACAAGAGGGAACCAAGCTGCTGTTCAGCATTAAAACTCACAGCCAGCCTACCGCTTCTGGGCATTACACTTGTATAGGGAAAATCTGAGTTAAAGGATGGATTTATTTTAATTATTGGGTTTTGTTAACAGGCCAGCTGGTGAGGTGTTCTGTGCTTCTATGACTGAATGCCCAGTTCTTCCTTTACATTCAGGACAAGAAAAGATTTAGCCCAGATGACCTCCTAAGTTCCTTCCCAATTTTAATTACTGTATCATTAAAAATACTTAGAGGAGTAAATATCCAGTCTCCTCACAGCCTGCCCCGATTTTCCACAGTTTATAGAAGTAGCATAACAAACGTATAAGACTAAAGGTATAATACATCACCAGACGGCTTTTTACCTTCAGAACAGCGTTTTTTCATCCCTGCCGAACCTTTATATTCATGTGTGCAAATAAAAATCGATCTTAAGAGAGAATGAGGAGCACCCAGCACCCCAGAAAACATCCGAAGTTATTAAAAAGTAACTCAGAAATAACGCATCAATGGCCAAACTCGCTGCTAGCGGCTTGGGCCCATTATGCAGGCAAAAACGTGATTTAAAAGCCCCAAACACAGCCTTACCTGGCTCCCTGTTGATCTCTATCTCGAAGAAGCACTGGGGCCGGTCCTGCACCCCCATGGCCGCCCCTCGGCCTCGCCACCTGGACACAAAGCAGAGAAGGAGCCCCCGCGGTCCCTCCCTCCGTCCCTCCCTCCTCACCCAGGGGTTCAATTACAGCGGGGCGGCTCCGCCTCAGCCCCGACCCCGGCGGCGGGGGAAACTCGCTCTGAGGGGAAGCGGTTCCTGCCGCGAACACGCAAGCTGAGCTCGGCGCCGTCAGCGCGGCCCATCCCCTCCTTCCAGCCGCTCCCCATCCCTCCCCATGGCTCCCTTCTCTCCCTTCAGGGGTTTTACCTGGCGGCTCCAGCGCTTTGTCCCCTCACGGCGCGCCCCCCTCAGCCCCCGCTGCCCCCCCGCCCCGCCGCCAGGCGGCGCCGCCGCCCCCGGCCGCCATTACCCGCCCGGCCCCAATGGCCGCGCCAGGCCCCGCCCCCTGCCCGCCCTGCCCGCCGCGCTTTCCCGCCCTCTGCGTGAGGGGCACGGGGGGAGGTGCTGTGAGGGGGCGCGTGACGGGCCTCCCCCGTGCTGCGTTTAAAATGATGAATGTTTAAATAATAATAATTAATAATAGTGTTAAAAATAAATCCAACTCCTAACTCATACTTTGCCGGGATGGGGGGGAGGGGGCGGGAAAGGGAGTGGCACCGTGAGGGGAATGGGGCTCCCCTCGCTCCTAGATAGGGCGTGACCGAGCTTCCCCATTGCCGCGTTTATAAGGAGGAATGTTTAAAAAAAAAAAAAAAAATCAATCCAACTCTTAACTCATGCTTTCCCCCTATGGGAAGTGTAATTGCCTGTAAGTGGTAGGCTGTTAGTTTTAATCCTGGAAATAGCGGCTTGATTCCCTCTGGTGTTTTCCCCTCAATGTAAAAATGGGAGTGGAAATTTACTTGCCCACCTCTTTGAACGCGGCTCGGGGAGGAGGAAGGGGCCTTCCAGAATACATAACGAGAATAAATAGCATCATAAATAACTTTTGCAGAATAAATATAGTGAATAAATAACAGAATAAATAACCTTTACAGAACAAATAACCTCCATCGTGAGGGTATCTCACTGCCCTGACCCCTCACCCTTATGGCCGTGCTGAGGGACCCTCCCAGTTCCTTCACCACTTCATTTTGACGTGTCTTAAGACCTCTCCATGAAAGAAAAAATATTTTTGTGAGTATAAATAAGCCCTCAGAAGATTATGGATGGAAAATGTTCATTGCAATGCATTCCTAGTTCCCCCTTAGGATGAGAAGGTGGCTGCTGCCAGCCCAGGATCATCCTGCCGCTTGCTCAGTCTGGGCATTGCCATGTCTTAAAAACTCAAAAAAAATTAACTAAATACATTTTAATGATTGCAGCAAGCCATAGGTTATTTATTCTGTACTGGGGATGTTGGACCATGCTGGAGTGTGGAAGTTGCAATGCATTCCTAGTTCCCCCTTAGGATGAGAAGGTGGCTGCTGCCAGCCCAGGATCATCCTGCGCTTGCTCAGTCTGGCATTGCCATGTCTTAAAAACTCAAAAAAAATTTAACTAAATACATTTTAATGATTGCAGCAAGCCATAGGTTATTTATTCTGTACTGGGGATGTTGGACCATGCTGGAGTGTGGAAGTGGTAATGAGAAATTGAAGCGTCAAACTGCTTAGGAAGGAGAATTAAAACTGTAAATCCTCAGCCTAACACATCCTTCAGGCCAAGTCACTTCACACCAAGGATATCCAGAAGCTTAAACCAGTTTGTTTTATTAATTTAATTTATATAAATACTCTTGTAACAGTACCTTTAGTAATTCCAGAAAGAAGTTTTGTTTCTTTCTAAGCAGGAAGGACATGTAGTCCTCAGCACTCAAAAGCAAATTTTTTTCCAATGTTTCCCAAAAGTTTTACAAACCAGAACTCTGCAGTAATTTTACCTGGCAGGAGTATCTGCAATTATGTCCTTGTCTGAGGAGAAATATAGAGGTTTTAGATGAAAAAAGAAAAACCCTGCTGAGAATAAAGTAGCAATGCTGAAATCACAGGATGTTTTAGCAGTTGGGAATGCAGCAAAGTGGGATTGTTTTAGATGTAATTTATCTATAGTTTAATGGTTGCTGTCACGATAGTGTTTGAGGATCTCTTGAAGTTTTAACAGCCAGATTCTGTCATTCTTTATTAGGTCTAATAATACATGATTGTGCAAGTGGTCTCTCAGGAATCCTGTCACTTGAGTTGTCACACTGGTTTGCTGGTCCTTGGGGGGATACATACAGGGTAAGCTGTCAAAAAATGTGAAAAAAAAAAGTAGCAAGTCTGGTCCTCAATTATTTGGCTGTGAAATGCTTTTATAAAGTAGAAGGGTGTTACTTGCTTCACTTTTCCGTGGTAGATGAGAAACAAAGCTACTGAGAGGCTGAATTGCAGGTCTGCAGGAATTCCTTGCCAGAATTAAAATTTGAAAACACATGTCCTTGATTTCCTTAATCTTCAAATAGATTGTTAATTCCCTTTCACCTGCAGTTTCTTGCTTCTCTGTCCTCAGAACATGAACTTGCTGGAGGCAGATAAGCAAATAAATAAGCAGAGTCTCCAAAAAAGACATGGAAATGTGCTGCTTTCTCTTGATGAAAATAGCAAGATTGTGAGCAATAAAAAAAAGAAGTTGATTTCAAACCCTGATTATTTTAATAAAGAAGCAAATTGGAAAGAAGTTCTGATCACTTGGGAGATAAGCTCTTAAGATCATGTCTAGGACTAGAGCTGATAAATATGCAGCTCAGTGGAAAAAAAAAGATACCCAAAAGAAGAGTTTCTGAAGCACATCTGAGGCCAGTCTTTTGAAAGATGAAACACTCAGTTACAAATGAAGATTTTTTTCCTTTGTGTTCCTCTCTGGGAGCTGCTGCAGATGCTGCTCTGGTCACATCCTGTGTCCATTGAAAGCAGTGACAAAGTCTCCTTTGATGCCAGTGGCTCTGGGTGTAGGCTGTGTGAGGGGGATCACACTCAGCATGGTTATGAATAATTGCTTCTGTATCACTCTAGTTTTTGATAAGCCATACATTTGTGAAACGCCCTCCTTTTATAGGCTAAAATTAACCTGGTTATTTTCCAGTCCAAGACACAACTTTTGCGGATCCAACTTTTTCCTACCTCAAATCGACTTTAGAGATTTCTTGGTGGTACAATTCATGCCTAAGAATGCACGTTGACAAATCTTGGCTGGAATCTTTCCTGAGACAGAGCCCTCTTGATTTAGGAGGTTGAAAAGTAGGAGGCTGCAAAGCTACAGAGCCTGCAGGCATTTGGGGTAAAACTGCTTGAACTGGGGCACAGACTAATTTCTAAAGAGTCTTTGATTGCCTTAATAACTATTAGTCTCCATGTGGCCATGAAAGCTTGAACTAAGCAGCTTTTGTTGAGGTGTTTGTAGAGGCTTTTCCTTATCTTTTTTGCGAATTGTATGCCTGGAACCTGAGACTGCAATGGGAAACCGAGTTTTTTTTCTGAGCAACAAGTTGTTGGTGGAGGGCCTAGTACCTGAAAAACCTCTCCTCTGCTCCTTGGTGCTGAGTATTTTCCTACCTAGTTTGTTACTGAAGGAGGAGAAGGAAATTCCAACAAAGCTTTTCATTATCTGGGTCTTTTGGGTTCGGGGGCTGGTGCTCAGAATATTTTGGTGAGACAAATTCACGGCTGCTTGTTCAAAATCTCACTCTCCACTGTTCCGTGCAGGTTCTGCACCAGGAAGGATGCAAAGTGTTGACACCAGGAGAAGAACTGACACAGAGCTCCTCACGGGGGTCACTGAGGTTTTGAGCATTGAAAGATAAAAAAAGAGCCAGAAAATTCTACATTTAAATTAAAAAAAAAACTTGTTACTGGAGAACAGATGAGCACCTGGAGTGTTGCCTTCAGTCAGTCAGTCATGCAAAGCCATTTCTTTGGTATTTGTTATGAAAAGTAAATATTGCAGTCCAGAATAACTGAAAAGGAACTTTAATTATGCCAACCCTCAGTGCTGAGCACACATGAAATTAAAAGTGCAAGGCTGATAGGCAGTTTATCTGTTGAACAAATGGGAGCAGCGAAACAGGGCTTCATTAAAAAATCCCCAGGTCAGCATTTGAGTTTAGAGAGCTAAAGGGGAGGAAATAGCACATCTCAAGCAAAACTTTTATCCCAGGACTTTTTCTGGGAAGGAGCATTGATGTGGGGACATGCTTGGGCAGGGCACAGGGGTATCTGTAACCTCAGGTATCCAAATGCTGCCTGTGGTTCTCTTCACTCAGGCCTCTCTTTCCCCTGGGATTTCCTGTGAACCCACTTAATACCTGAACCACTAACACACTTCCTAAAGGATTACTGAGCATCCCCCATCCTGCCCTGAAGCTTTAGGAGTGTTTCCATCCCTGGCATGAGTAGGTGGCCCCATCTGCTATCCAGGCAGTAAACAGAATTTGTTAATGACTGCCCCAGCGTGATAGAAATATCAGCAAGTCATTAATCCATTATGTGTGAATTGCTTAATGGGGCAGGGAATATTCCTGTGCTTGTGGCTTCTTCAGGCCTTGAAATCCCCATTTCATCTGAGCTGCTGCAGGATGATCTCTACCTCCACAACCTTCCTATCTATCTACACACATATTTGCTCCACTGCCTGCATTAGTATGAGTTCTCCCCAAATAGTTTTACAAAAATGTCTCCATTTTTAAAATATTCTACTGTGTATAGAAAAAGGGGTTGATGATTTTACATTTCCTTGACTAAGAAATGCCTGATGTGTGGGTTGGTGTCTTGTGAATGTCTCAAGATCACACTTGGCCTGATCCCAACCCTGAAGTGATTAATTATTTTTTTCATTTACTTCAGGGTGTTATAATTCAGAATTATGAAAAAAACCCCACCCCACCCTGATGTCTTGCTAGCACTCAGAACTATTCTTTATGCAAAGGCAGAAGTGTATTACCTCATATCAGACATGATTTACCCACTCAGTAACACTCAAACTAGGTCAAAGCAAGAGGTTCCTTTCCACAGCGTGTCATTAACCAGTGAAGCCTGGTGCCGCGGGAGATTGCAGAGGTTAATGATCCCATGTCTGGTTCTGCGTGTGGAGCCTTGAGTGGAAAGCCAGTAAGTGGGACACACTACACAACAGCAGCACGAGGGAGTTTTTACCCTTTCCAATAAAATTAGACTGTTTGTGTTACCGTGTTCTTGCCATCTCCCATCTGTCTCCCTGCGCCTCTTGCCTCTCGTATTAAATCCTGAGCTCTCGGAGTGGGTGACAACAGAGAGCTTTTGGTAGGGACTTTGACAACCTCTATCGGTCTGCTGTCTGGAAAAGGGATAAGGCAATTTTGCCTAAAAGCCTGCTCTTGTTCAGAAGTGACACTGAAGCAGAGATTAGAAATAAAAAATGGTACTCAGCAAGTAGAAAAGGAAAATTCATGTGTATTGCTGGAGGCAGCCACACAAGCCTGTAAGAGGCTTGGTATGAAGTGTAATATCCCCAGGATCTCTCCAATTCAAACTAATATTTAATTAATAGCTTTTTGAGGGGAACATGGCACGTTGACTCCTCTCCCCCAGATTTTTCCCTTTCTTTTTTCCCCCTGAAGTTTAATTTACCTTTTTGCCTTTGCATTATTAAAGACGTGTAAACCCAGCTCGATATTCTCACCCAGCACCATCTGAGAACACTCTGTTATGCAGCTTGAAACGCTCGAATCTGAGTCAGCTCAGGTGCTTCAGAGCTTGTTAGCTTTAGCTCAGACAGCTTTGCAGCCGGTGCCAGCGCCGGCTCGCGGGAGGGATTGTTAATTAGCTGAGATGCAAATATACGCAGAGATTCAGGGACCTGCCTGTGCTGGGGACCATCAAAGCAGCTCTGCAGAGTGGCAGAGATTCATCACTTTGCTGTGCTGAGCCAGAAGTGACTTCACGTAGCACCGGTGGGACACCTTGTCACTGTTGTCCCAAACTTGCTGCTCCAGGGGTGTGACATGTAGCACAGAGAGGCCGGAGCTGGCTCCAAGCAGAACCAGCTGAGCTCTGCATCGCGCCGAGACCCAAACTGGCCCCGGAACAAGTGCAGCTCCATTTGTATGCACTGCCGATCCTGAACCATTAAATCATATGGAAACCACGCTGACTCCACACAAAGCTGTCTCGGGGATGGATAAATCCATACAGCTGCCAGTGCTTTAAAAATAAAGAATTCAAGGCACAGCACGAAGGGAACTGGGTGAAATGTAGTGGCCCCTGTGAGCTGGGAGGTCAAACTAATTGATACAGTGCTTTGTTCTGCTGTTAAAGCAGTGAATCTGCAGCTGAGGCTCCAGAGCAGAGTGATAATAACAGCAAGTGCAGTGCCAGTAAGGAAAAACCGAGCAGTTGGCAGAGCCATGGCTGCAGTGAGCTGGGGAATTCACAGAGGATCTGAGTAGGCAAAAGGGAACAGCTCCCTGCTCTTGAACCCGAGGAATGAACAGAGAATCCTGGTAACAAATGAGGGCACTGAAAAATTCAGGTCAGCAGGTCAAGGGAGGTGTTTCTGCCCCTCTACTCTGTTCTCCTGAGACCCCACCCGGGACTGCCCTGTCCAGCTCTGGAGTCCTCAGCACAAGACAGACATGGATCTGTTAAAGCTGGTCCAGAGGAGGCCACAGATGCTCCAAGGGCTGGAACCCCTCTTCTCTGGAGCCAGGCTGAGAGAGCTGAGGATGTTCACCTGAAGAAGAAAAAGCTCTGGGGACACCTCAGAGCCCCTTTCAGTGCCTAAAGAAGCTTCAGGAGAACTGGAGAGGGAATTTGGGGAAGGGCCTGGAGTGACAGCAATAGGGGGAATGGCTTCAAACTGAGAGAGGCAGGGTTAGGTGGGATATTGGGATGAAATTCTTCCCTGTGAGGGTGATGAGACCCTGGCACAGGGTGCCCAGAGAAGCTGTGGCTGCCCCTGGATCCCTGGAAGTGTCCAGGGGCTTGGAGCAGTCTGGGATAGTGGAAGGTGTCCCTGCCCATGGCAGGGAGGTTGGAACATGATCATCTTTCAGGTCCCTCCCTTCCCAAATAATTCTGTGATTCTGTGACCCTGTGAAATTCTGGCTTGTGGGTACAGGCAGGATGGATTCCTGCAGGGAGTTCCGGCAAGGAAGTGGGCGGTTTCTATCAGAGGAATGAAGGATTGCCAGAACTCTTCGACTGGCACAGTGCCTTTAGAGAACAGCAGTAATAAACCACTCAGTGCCTCTTGGTAGCAGTGCTGGTAATACCCATCCAGATGAATATTGATGTTGATATAAATAAAGCTCTATGCAATTACAGTCAGCTAAGGTTAGGAAGATATTATTTTTCCGGATTGAACAATTAAGTGCAGCGTGTGCACTTACGGATAGAGCAGGTTGGAAGAAGGGAAGGATTTATATTGTCTTCTGAAACATTCAACACTGGCCACTGGCAGAGACAGGAAACTGCATCGATCTGTTTGGGAATGACAATTTCTCTTTCCTGCAGCAGCAAAATATCTGTGCTGGGAGTTTGGTGCCTCACTTAATTTGATACTAAAAGATATCTTGGTGGACAGAGATATATAAAACACTGGCATGATGTAGTGAAAATCTTATTTATGCCTCTGCATAGGAAGAGTTTGCCTTATGATAAGACAGGAGCATAAAGTAAAACCTGAATTTAAACATGTCAATAAAATATGAATCAGGAAGCAGCCAACCTCCAGCCTGCTTGTTTCCAGTGCATGCCAAAACTTCCCTTCCAGTGTGAGAAATTAGGATTGGCCATGTGAGAAACCACACAGAGATGTCAAAAATTATAGAACAGTTTGTGTTGAAAGAGACCTTTTAAAGATCATCTTGTTGCAGGTGTTGTGTAGGTGAGGTATCCTGCAGCTTGGAATATCCTGATCAAATCATGTGTTCTTGTCAGTCAAAGCCAGATAAATGTTGCTTTTCTGATGGAGGATTATGGATCAGCTGGGAAATCATTTCTGTTACATTCTGCATCACCCTATTAGATTTAGTCCTGGTGCTCGAATCTGCCAAGTGTCTGTCCAGGGGATCTCCCTGGCCTTTGAGAGAGTAATAAGGAATAACTAAGCCTTTTACCATCACAATAATAATGAAGGTTTAATGGTGAATTAAGGAACAGAATGAGGGAAAATCCAGCCATGAAGCTGTTGCTGCCAGTTGGTGTCTAACTAGACAGTCAGATGTGGAAGTGTTAAAGGATGTGGGTAAATGAAGGAGTGATAAAATCACACCGTGTCTATAAACATAAATCAGATCAATACAAGAGTGGCTGCACAAATTCCGCCTCAGATTCTGAGGCAAGAAACAGCTGTAAACCTTCATATAAGTTCGTGTATAAACCCCATGGAACTGGGCTGTTTAGCCCAGAGAAAAGGAGGCTCAGAGAGGACTTTTGATCTCTACAATTCCCTGATGGGAGGGTGCAGCCAGCTGGGCGTTGGTCGCTTCTCCCAGGGAACAGTGACAGAGCCAGAGGAAATGGCCTCAAATTGCACCAGGGGAAGTTTAGATTGGATATTAGGGAAGATTTCTTCATGGAAAGGGTGGTCAGGCATTGAACATGAACAGGATGCCCAGGGAAGTGGGGGAGTCACCATTCCTGGAAGGGTTTAAAAGATGTGTAGATGTAGCACTTAGAGACGTGGTTTAATGGTGGCCTTGGCCGTGTTAATGGTTAATTTGATGTTAGAAGACCTTAGTAACATAAAAAATTCTGTGATTCCATTCTATGACTCTTTATGCCTAGGCTTTTAGATCCTGGCTACGCTAGAAAATGTTTCTTCCAGATTCTGTAAAGAGGTGGCCACTTCAGTGCTATCTGCAGAGCTGACCAAACTGAAACCCACAGAATAGGAAAAGGTTTTGTCCCGAGCACTGGATGTCCCTGGTCTAGTTAGAACATGTGAGCCAAGGAAAATAATTGGAAAACTTCCTTAAAGGGTATTTAATCACATCTCCATAGCCACGTTTTCTCCTGCATCCCTGCTGGCACTGACAGGTAAGGTGTGGCTAAAACAAATTCTCCTGGTGCTATAAATGGGAATAATATGTCCTTTAATTCTGAAGTGCAAACAATTCATTTCTTGAAGTAAAAATGTGTCTCTGCCTTAATTTTCTTCCTATTTTCCTGCCATAACACCACATCAATCATTTTCCTTCTCTAAAGTCAACCTCAGACACTGACTTGTCTCAAACAATTGTAGGATGAACCTGCTGTCAGAACCACCTTCTGCTGCTTGGCGTGACTGAGCTGCCACTGACCTCTGGCAGGAACTCGCTCACGCCCTCTCTACACCTTTTATTTGCTGTTCTACTTACAGGGAAATGAAGGGGAAAACCATAAAAATAACGAGCATGTAAACAACTCTGCCGGGAGCAAACAGCTCCGAGGAAGAGCCGTGAAAAATCACACAGAGCAGTGAAAGTCTCCGGAGATAAATGGGACTATTTAGGGCAGCCAGACAGTAATTGCAGCGTTTGCAAAAGTCAGCATGAATATGCCACATTATTCCCAGCAAACATCATGTTTGAGGGACACAGTTCATTTTCTCTTCCTGAGGCTGGTGATTTTCTTTTGGTTTGTTCTCTCCCTAATGGAGCAGACTTTTCGAATAATTTTCCCGGTGCTTTGGTCTCTCCCTCGCAGTTTTATGGGCTGTTACCAGCACTGGTGGTATCTGGTGTGTGAAAACTGAGACAAGTTAATTTGGATTAGATGTAGCTGGAATGCTGTAGTGCCACGGTTGGATGAGCTTTGTCCTAGAAGGGAGATTTCTGGGAGAAACAATATCTGTGAGCACAGGCATCATTTGCTGAGAGCAGTGCAATGTGGGCTCTTTAGAGGAAAATTGACAAAACAACATTGAGGCCACTTGCAAGCCTGAGCCTGCCTCCCTGACTTCTGGGGTTTGTGTGAATGTGAGCACATTGTCATTTTCTCCATCCTTCCCTGCTTAATACCCACCAAATATTTGTTCTGCAGGATGCCAGGGGTGTGTGGCATTGCTCAGGAAGCAGCTCTCTGGATCAGGCTGCAGTGAAGTCTTGAAGGATGTGGGGAGCAAGATGGGAAAGTTTCTGTGAGGATGGGGAGGCCCTGGCACAGGGTGCCCAGAGAAGCTGTGGCTGTCCCTGGATCCCTGGAAATGTCCAAAGCCAGGTTGGAGAGGGCTTGGAGCACCCTGGAACAGTGGCAGGTGTCCCTGCCATGGCACAGTTTCTATGGTATCCAGATACATCACCTCCAGATGCTCATCCCCCGAGCCCAACCCCTAAGGACCATAAATCCAACTTAAAGCCTATAAGATTTTTAAAGCAAAGACAGCTGGAGTGCTTTTCAAAAAATGTGTTCAGGGATTCATATTTTTGCTCTACTCTCCTGCTATGATATCTACAAAGTTATCCTGTTATGATATTTGGAAAGCAAGCTGGGATTTTCCTCAGTTTCCCATTATCCCAGAATTTTGAACCTTAAACCCTCATATTTAAATATTGTAGTAAAACCCTTCCCTGGAAGTGTTCAAGAAATGGGTGGATGGGGCACCTGGGGACATGGTTTGGTGGTGAACGTGGCACTGCTGGGTTAATGGTTGGACTTGATGATCTTAGAGACCTTTTCTAATTGAAATGATTCCATGAATCCATGAGACATCTCAAAGGTTGCGTTCCTGTGGACAGGGACATGAAGCAGGGGAGGGAGCAGCAACACCACTGTTACTCTTTGGATGAGCAGGGTGTGCTACACCAGAAGTGTCACTCACTGTAGATGTCACAGTCCCTCCTACTGTGTTAATCCTGTCCCCAGGATTCATTAAACAGCAGCATTTTAGAGGGGCTCTGAGCCCTGGTGCTCCTGGCTGCTGCTACCAGACCTTAATTCCCCCTCTAATTATCCCTGGCCACTTTTGAGAAGCATTTTTTAAATTTGCAGCTCTCCATTGCTGTGCATTCAGCATGAAGGTGCTTCAGCAGGGTGTATTTGTGTGGTGGATGATGTTGTTACTCTAAATCACTAATTCTAAAAATCCCCAGGGGGAAGAAAGGTTCTTTGAACATTATAAAACTGCATATTTGCCTACTGCTAATTAGTCAAATATAACCTGCAGCCTGAATCTTCTTGGAGACTGGGGAGAATAAAAATAGCCTAGAGCAGGTGGGGAAGGGTTAACAAAGGAAACTCGGGCTGTGAAATTGAAATATTCCTTCTAGCTGGGAGAAAGCAAGAGCACTCATCAAGCACAGAGGCTCTTTATCTGGTGTCTGACAGTGCCACAGGGGACAGCGAGATGCTGCAAACCAAGGTCGTTCCTGCCTCTTTGAAGTGATGCATTCCTACATGCTGGCACTGAGGGGAAAGCTGGACCTCCAGCTCAGCCAGACTGATCGGTGACACAGGTCAGGCAAAAAAAAAAAAAACCAAAAAAACCCAAAGATGGGAAAGACAGAAGTGTCAGCACCCAAATCCTCAGATACTGAGAGCTAAAAGGGATGAGGAAATTGTCCCATCTGACCTCATTTGGGATTGGATTTTTCCCCAAGTATTTCTCCATATAGTCTGTAACTTGTCATGTAAGAGGGGGAAGTAAAAGTCAGCAACCTGTGGATGGCAGGTACATTGAAATTCTCCCTTTTTGAGTTGGGAATTGGAGGAGAAAATGAGGCAGTTTTTAGGATCAAATCTTGCAAAGAATTAAGTACATATCCACCCCAAGGACTACATGGGCACCTCCAAACCAGTGAAGATGGTCAGACACTGCTATGGACACTTGTCTGTGGCTGTACTGTGCAGTAGTTTGCATCGCTTTGGGATGCTGTTGGCATCTCCTGACTGACTCAGGCTTGGTCTGAGAGAGCCATGGACCAGCAGAAGGAAGGAACCAGCCTGACCTGGGGTGAGAACAGCACAGTTCAGCTGCATCAGCAGGAGCCCTGCTCTCAGGTCAGAGGATGAACCCTGATCTTTATTTACAGGTAGAGATACGGTCATTTACCTTATTTGTGGAGCAGAAAAATGCCTGAGCTTTTAAACCATGTCCTGGCAGTGCTTTCTAGCTGCCACAGCACATCCTGAGGAGGAGGAAGAGAAGCAACAATGGAAGCGGAAGAACTATCGTAACATTTATTCTGAGTGACCTGTTAGTTCCCAGGAAACACCAAAGTATGAAGCAGCTGACAATTTTTAAAGCCTGAAGATGCTGTGAATTACAGGGGCAAAGGGAACAGAGAGAGGGAGGCTCTGTTTTAAGGAGCACAAGCTGCAAATAGCTCCCTCACAGTCCCGGTCAGCTGGAGAGGTTCCTGGGCTGTGTCTGGTCTTAAATGTTAATGCAGCATGACAAGAGGATGTACAGGGAGAGAGGAGACTTCATCGGGCCTTGCATGCACCACTGAGCTCTTCAGCCTCCTCTCTTCCCTGGAATTGTGGCTGCCTGTGCTGGGGGGAGCTCTGACAAGGTTCAGCCATGGCCTTGGGTCCTTGTGCTGTGCTGTGAGTGTGTGGGAGGACCTGTCTGGGGTCTTTTTCCTGCATTTCAGGAGCTGCTCTGAAGCTCATCCCCTTGCCTGAGGTCTCTCTGTGCCCTGCCTTGTGCCTTGCAGATCCTGACCTGCTCCTGGCTCCCTGGACCTGCCTCGATGCTTTGGATTTGTCTGGCATCTGCTGGACTCTTGGCTGCTCTCGCTGGACCTGCTGTGGCTCCTTGCCCAGGTGCTGTGGGACCAAGCTGTGCTGGTTTGAAAGCAAAACCAGTGAGAGACTCCAAGTCAGAAACACAATAAGAGGAAAAGAAAAGAAATAAAAGAAAGTAAAGTAAAATAAAATAAAATAATGCAATAGTACAAAAACCCCCACTGACAGAGTCAGAATACAACCCGACACCCTGTTAGGGTGGTAGCAGTCCAGATGAATGGTCTTGTCAAAGCAGTGATCCTGTAGAAAGGTCTGGTAGCTCTTGTCCTATGGGAGTCCAGTGGGTAGGCTCCTGTGCTGTCCCAAACCCGGATTATATCCAGGTGGAATGCTTGGCTCCTCCCCCTGGGCGAGCATCTCATGGGATGATCTCATTCTCTGAGTCTGCAGTGGCTCCTTGTGGCCCATGAACCAAGATAGCTCCCGCAGGGAGTTCCCTGAGCATGGCAAGGCATTGCTGGGCCCTTGGACAGAAGAGAAGGGAAACACTGCCCCAGCTGGTTCCAACAGCTCATGGGGATGGGGATAGAATACAGACTTTGGGCACAATTACATTGTAACCTAGGACACAAGCTCACACTGGGAGGCTCTCAGGGGTTGTCACCTGCATTTCCATTCCTCCAGGTCACTGCAGCACCTGAGTGCTCTGACTCTGTCCTGCCCTGTCCTGCACTCTCAGGATTAGGCCTCTGCCTTGGACACAGGATTCTCCACCTCATTCCCAGCCACAGTATCACATAAATGAAGTTTCTGCCAGCATCTTTCATGGAATCATAGAGTGGCCTTGGAAGAGATCATCCAGTTCCACCCTCCTGCCATAGGCAGAGACACCTTCCACTATCCCAGGTTGCTCCAAGCCCTGTCCAGCCTGGCCTTGGACACTTCCAGGGATCCAGGGGCAGGCACAGCTGTACCCTCTGCCAGGGCCCCAGCACCCTCAGAGCCAAGAATTCCTCCCCAACATCCCATCTCACCCTGCCCTTTTGCAGTGGGAAACCCTCTTGTCCTGTCACTCCAGGTTCTTGTCCCAAGTCCCTCTCCAGCTCTCCTGGAGCCCCTTTAGCCACTTGTTGAACTGCTATTTAAAATTGCACTTGGGAAATTGCTTTAATGTCTCCCTGGAGCTTTCTGTTCTCCAAGTCTCTCAGCCTGGCTCTAGAGCAGAAGTGCTCCAGCCCTCAGAACATCTTTGTGGCCCTTTGAGAGGGGACAGCAGGGGACAGAAGCCCTGACACTTCCTTGAAGGGGACAAAGCCCTGCCACGTCACTGCCCTGCTGGCTGCCCCGCTGGTGTGATCCCAGCACAGGCAGAGCCTTTTGGGTGCATCTACACAGAATTGCACCCCAAACTGGTGGCCCCTGGACCCCTTGAGGTGAATCTGGCCTCTGAGAAACAATACCTGTGCACCAGGCATTGCACACCTGCTTCTCCAAAGCCTGACCTTTATAAGGTGTGGGGACAAACAGTGATGGGAAAGGAGGTGACTGTCACAGCCCTGAGTGCACCAACAGGTTCTGCAGCCTCTTCCCTGCCCCTCCCAGGGCTTTAGCTGCAGGTGCTCAGGATCAGCCCTGGTGCAGGGCAGCTGGAACATTGGATCAGGCTGCTGTGGAAATCTGAGAATTCCTGCTTGGAGTTTTTTGCCCATGAAACTGCAACCCTGGGCTTGAGAGCTCTGTTTCAGCCAATGCCTTGCCCCTGGTCCTTGCCTGAGCTGGGGTGCAGATCTGGCTCTGCCTGCCCTGCCTTGCCAAGCAGTTCTTCCTGGCAGAGGGAAGTAGGAAGTAATATAATAAAATCAAAGCTTATTCCCATTCTGTTCACTTAAGTATTATAATGGTGGGATTCTTTGCCAGTATAAATGTGTAATTGATTATTAATTCCCTTTCCAGAGGCATCGTGCCCTCTGGTCCCTGTTTCACATGGACTGCAGATGGACACAGAATGAAACCTCGGTGATGGGGCTGCACTTAGCAGACAACAGGCACATCTGGCTTATTGCTTATGCTGCCAGGCTTTTAAAAGTCAAAGTACTCGGGGCTCCCTGCTGATAAAAATATTCCGAGCTGCTGCTTGGCTCCAGGGCGAATGTAACGTGAAACCTCCTCAAAGCTTAAAACGCTCTCACCTCCTCCTGAACTGCTCCTTTGGTTGCACCGCCTGCCCCGGGGCTCACAGAGCTCACAGGGAGGAGTAGGTGCATCTCCTCTTTTTTCCTGGCTCTGGTCTCTGATCTGTCTCACAGCTGCCCTCACCAAAACCGTCGTGGCAGAGAGGGACAGGGATGAGCAGCAGGGTGTCACAAGACTTCAAGCCAGTTGTGTCAGTTCTACCTCCTGTAAAACTGGGCAGAAAGTGAGAAGCTGCTGGGAGCTGCCTCGAGGATCTGGCTGCTTGCTTTGTCCTTGGGGTGTGAGCCGGGGAGTGGAAGAGGAAGCCCAGAGGCTCCGGGTTTGCTCATGGGACAGTGACAGCAGGAGCAAAGGAAATTATCTGTATGTAAGCCGTGATAACATAGCAAAGACACAAGAACTCGTAATCATCATCATGAAAAATGTAATGGTGAATGGGTAAATTCATCATTAAAAAAAAACCAACCCTAAACAACAAACATAGAAAAGAAGGTCAGTGTGGATTTGCATATTTCAATATTAATACAGGGGAAGAAGAGATTTTCTTCATGTGTGAGCAGCTGAACCTTAGAACTCCTTGCCAGAGGTTATGGATGGAGAAAGCTTTCCTGGTTTAAAAAGGAAATTAAGACAGGAATTTAGAGAGACCTGCTGAGGATTACCAAGTAGAAAAACCACATAAGGTTCACAGAATTCTCTGGGATGAAAGTAGTTGGAAGCTCTAGTTCATGTGGGAAATATCACTTATTCTTCCTTGGACATGTGCTTCTAGATACTTCTGAAAACTACTTATTCATTCCATCTGAATCAGCATCTTGTCCTTTTGCCCTTGTGATAGTATTTATATATATCCAAGAAACCATTAACATAAATATGAAAATTCTTCCCATGTTAAGTTTAAAACAAACTATATCCTGAGCACATTTAAAGAAGCCAAAATGGCATTTCTTAAAGGCATGGATGCATTCAGTTCAGGGAGAGAAGTCAAATAAAAATCCCATGTGCTCATCAAATGCTCACAAGATTGAGTATTTGGATTACAAATCGTGACATATTCTACTGCAATAATGTACAGCAAATAGAAGGATTTACCTCCTGCTACAATATTAAATAAGTTGTTCTGGAGGCTAACAAATCTGCTTCCCAAATTCTTAGGAAATGGGAATGTAAGACTTTATTTCCTGAGTTACTCCATCATGGATATTTTGGGAAGAAATGAGCATTATGATGTGGTTGGAAACTGTGTGAATGTAGAGCTCAGCCAGGGTCTTACACTGATGTAAGACACACTGGTGACACAAATGTTTAATGACATCTCTTGTGACATCCTGTCACCTTTCTGACAGTGTGGGACAGAAATGTGGCTGCTACAGAAGGTCCTGAGCTACCTGGTCTTGCCAGCCACTGTCAGAGGAATGTCATGATCCACTGCTGTGGGTAAGACATCAAATCTCCACTCAGAAAGTGACTGATTTCTCCTCCAGCACTTTCACTGAGGCTCTGGTTCCTGGACAGGTGGAAAATTGAGTGTGCTGAGGTTTTAATGTTACACTCCTGCCCCGCTTTGCAATGTTTTGGATTCACTGTTTGCATATCTAAGGTCACTGAGTCCCAGAATGGTTTGGGTTGGAAGGGACATTAAAAGCTCATCCCATCCTACCCCCTGCATGAGCAGGGACACCTTCCACTATCCCAGGGTGCTCCAAGCCCTGTCCAGCCTGGCTTGGACACTCCAGAGATCCAGGGGCAGCCCCAGCTTCTCTGGGCACCCTGTGCCAGGGCCTCCCCACCCTCACAGGGAAGAATTCCTTCCCAATATCCCATCTAAACCTTCAGATACACAGCAGTGATTTACTCCACTCTCAGACACACACAAGGTGCATCCACATACCATAAATAAGCATTTGTGAAAGGCATAAAGCCTGTCAGAGCTTTGTCTGTCAGATCAGGCTGTACCTTTCCTGTCAGGCAGAGCTGCGTGCTATCAGTTGAATAATTCACAATTATTTACCTTGGAACCAGCACTGTGGCCTTTTAAACCCAGGATTCGTGTCCAGCCCTCCTGCTCACTCAGGAAATAGTGGTGAAGACATTTGAGCTCTAACAAACCATTATGTCTATTTTAACACAACCACCAAATGCCAACTTGTATTCATCCAGAGAGCTGTCAAGGGTTTTGCATGTCAGTGTGTTTCTTCAAGTTTAATTTAAAATTTCAGGGGAAGTTACAGTATTTGCCATGCTCTGTTCTTTCCCAGTCATGGCTAGGATCATTAAACCCTACGAAAATCCCAAAGGCAAGCAATCTAATAAAGCAGTCTTTTGTTCTGAGGCGGGCAGGGCAATTCAAACAGGAGGTCAGTCAAAAAATCCCATTCTCCTGAGTGCTGTGGGCAGCTGAGTAGATGAGTGCCCTGCCTCCTTCTAACCCCCATGCCATGGCAAGAAGAAGTGAATTTGCATGTGATACAGCCTAAAAACCCATTCAGTGAAATAACTGCAAGGTATTTTCACAGCAAGGCCCTGCTCCTGTTGGCTGGCACTTCCCCAGCTCCCTGGGGATTTAGGGAATAATGCCCGAGTTTGTGTGATCCCCTTGGCTGGGCTGCCTGACCCTGCAGCTGCCATTTCTAAAGTGTGCTGCCCCCACTCCATAGCACCCTGAGGAAGGAAACTTTCAAATATATTCAAACCATGCTGCCATTTCAGAATGTGTCCTGGGTTTGGTTGTTTTGTGGATTTTTTTTTTTTGTTTCTAGTGCTTAACACAGAAAAATTCTCCCAACACTCCAGTATTCAGTGGTGCAGGTTTATTTTTATGCCTTTTGCCCCAAATACTCAGCCCATGCTTTTCTCTACAGTTTCTTCTTTAACATAAGGATTTTCTGCTTAAAAATGGAAGCAAAGTTTGGCTTCAAATTCCCTGGCAAAGCTTCTCAGATGGGATACAGATTGTGTCAGCTTATCTGGCTCAAGCCTGTCTGCATGTAAACTTGTTTTCTTTGGAACTTCAGTGGTGCTCTGTGCCTCATTGTTCACATTTTTACAGCTGGGGTTGTGGCAAGGAAAAAATCAGCTTTTTGTTTCTATCCTGCACCACTGGGCAGATCATTGCTGATGTGTAGATGGAAATATTTTTTTCCTTATAAATGTTTGGACTCAGCAATCAAACTGGAAGTGTTCAAAGCCACGTTGGACAGGGCTTGGAGCAACCTGGGATAGTGAGAGGTGTCCAAAGCAGCAACCCTCAGCAGGGATGGTCAGATTGTGAAGCAAGGCAGACCTGCAGCAGTGGGATGTGTTCACGGGGAGTGGAAGCTGTCAGAGGAACAGCAGAACACCCGTGGTTATTCACTGCACGTGGTGCTGAGCAGGGCTGCTATTGCTTAGAGACAGCAGCAACTCAGATAACATCTCCATGTCAAGATTTCTGAGTTCAGCGCTCCCTTGTTGAGGAATGATTTATTGTTTACTCCTTTTATTCTGCTGGTTTTCTGATGAATGTCCTGTGAGAGCCGTTTGTGTTGTGTTACTGCTGCAACACCTGCAATGCGAAACACAGAATGGTATCAGAGCATGGTTTGGGTTTGGCAAGATTATTAAAGCCATCCATTCCCACCACCTGCCATGGGCAGGGACACCTTCCACTATCCCAGCTTGCTCCAAGCCCTGTCCAGCCTGGCCTTGGAAATTTTCAGGGATCCCAGGGCAGCCACAGCTTCTCTGGGCACCTGTGCCAGGGCCTCCACAGGGAAGAATTTCTTCCAAATATATAACCTAAGTCTTTCCTCTTTTAATTTCAAACCATTCCCTCTTGTCCTATCACTTGCTGACCACATAAAAAGTTATTCTCACACTTTTTTATAAGCCCCTTTTAAGTTCTGAAAGGCCTCAGTGAGGTCTCCCCTGAGCTGCCTCTTCTCCAGGCTGAACAACTCCATGAACATGAAAAACCACAAGGCACAGGTGTCAGGTTAGAGCCTCCTGACTTGTTCCTATGCCCAGCACCCCCAAAAGGAAAGAAGATGGGAATCTACTTTGTATCCCAGTTCATCTGCTGCAGTAGCTCCTAATTAAAAAGAAAAATCCATCTGTCATCTGGCATGTACAGTGGTACCGAGTTTGTCTTGAAGCACCAGCACAAAACTGAGCTACAGAGCTCGGTTTGATTTCAAGCACAGGTGCCAGGAGGGCTGGGTGAGCCGGCTGTGGTGTCTGAGCTGTTTCACTGGATAAACCCCAATGTTTCCTTGGCTGCTGCTGGTGTTCCAGCACAGCTCCCACTGCTCAGCTGGACAGGTGCTTCCACCCAAAGGCCCCCAGACCCCATCCCCATCCCCTGCCTCATCTCTGCACCCCATCCCATTCCAACACGCCATCCCCATCCTCCTGCCCCTGCATCCCCACACCGTCTTCACCCTCATATCCCAATCCCTGCTTATTCCCATCCTCATCCCCCACCCTGTGCCCATCCCTATCCCCACACCCCAACCCCATCCCCACACCTCCATCCCATCCCCATCTCCAGCCTCATCCCCATCCCTACACCCCGTCCCCATCCCATCCTCATTCCTGACAGGGAAGATGTGTGCTGATGTCTTTACAAACAATTCCTGGGTGAGGCGATGGCTGTGACCGGCTTTGAGATGGGGCTCAATGTCAGTACCAACTTTGGGCAGCAGGTTTGTTACAGAGCCCAGTTTAGCTCCCGAATCAGCCAAATGGGGCCGCACAAGCCTGAACTTCTGAACTTTGGGGTAAAATGACAGGTTCAGGGGGGATGTGTGGTAGGTGGTTCGGGAAGGCTGCACCTCCCTGGTACCTCGGCAGCGCGGGAAGGGAGAGGGCAACGAGCGGCCGGGAGTTTGGGATAAAAGGAGGCTGTAACCTCCGAAACCCCGAGAGAGAAAACCCCGCGGGATGTGCCCCAGTGGCCTCTGCCCCTTTATCTGAATGAAGTTGTTGGACTCCTCTGTCTCCTTTATGGACACTGGCTTTTCCCAGCGGGATTTCCCGTACAATCCCCACACACCGCCATCCCGAGGCCCCGTTCCCAGCCCAGCCCCGTTCTCGGTCCCCTTCCCGGCCCCGTTTCCAGCCCCGTTCCCAGCCCGCTCCTGGCTCCATTCCCGGCCCCGTTTCCAGCCCAGCCCTGTCCCAAGTCCCCCGTTCCCGGCCCCGTTCCCTTCCCTCTCTCCCCGGTCCTCCCGGTGCCGTCCCGGCGCTCCCCGCGCGGCCGCTCCGCGCCGCCGCCTCGCTGGTGAGGCGGGCGGGGCCGGGCCGGGCCGAGCGGGAGGCCGAGGCCGCGGGGCCGGCGGGGGAAGGGAGGTGAGCGGCGGAGGGTCCTGGGTGGGCAGCGGGACACTGACCCTGCTCCTCATCCTCCTCCTTCCCGGGGCGGGGCGATCCGGGATGTGTGCGCGGCTGGAGGGATATGGGGAGAGTGAGCCGGGAGGGGACTGGGGTGAACTTGGGGTGTGGGGGTGTCTGGGTGGGTTGGGGTGCTTGGGAAGGCGATGAGGGGAGTTCGGCGCTGTGGTGGGGAGCAAGGGGATGTGTGTGTTGGGGTTGGGATGCCGTGGCATAGATATAGGATTTGGGGTTCCTTGGGTGCTTGAGGGATAGAGGAGGAGGTGTGGGTTGGGTTGGGGATGGCTTGGGATGAGCAGGGATAACGTGAGGGTTTGGGAGCTGCGGGATGGGGGTGAGGGTTTGGGGTTTCTGCGTGTTTGAGGGATGTGTGGAAGGCCTTGTCAGTACAAAGCAGAGCCCTGAGTGGGAGCATGGGTGTGTTTGCTTTCAAGGTGTCCAGGTTTATTGAAGAGTGTGGGAAGGGGGTTCTTTTGGGGATTTCAGGATGCTTAATGCTGGGGAGGAGAGGTGTGAATAGTTCTGTATAATGTGAGTGGAAGAGGATGGATGTGGGATGGGTCCTTTGTTAAGTGGGCTCTTGAAGGGACAGGGATGAGCTGCTGGGCTTGAGGAGGTGACAGGATTCAGGCAGATGGGCTGGGTGAATATTTGGGAACAGGGGAAGTGGCTGGTGTTTCTGAGGGATGAAGGTGGGCAGAGCCTCAGAGCATCACAGAGTTGTTGCAGTGTGCTTTGGGCAAGGGTTTGGAGGATTGTCTGTTGGAATAGTGGGGTGATGTGGAGCTGGATGGTGGGGTTGAAATTTTGTGTGTGCTTTATTTCTGGTAATCCACAGGAGTGTGTGCAGACAGATTTGTGATGGTAAGGGCTTTCCACATGCTTCCCCATGGGGATAAGAGTAAGTCTGTAGGATTTATAGGAGCCTAAAGGCTCTGGGTGTGCACAAATCCTGGGTTAAATTTTGAGATAACAGCGTATTTTCAAATTGATTTTATTCACTGCTCAGTCTGGAGAGTGGATCTGGGGGGTGTCTGTAGCTGCTCAACCCTCCTGGGGGCTTGGAGAGAGATCAGCTGGGAAGGATCAGGTGGATACTGATGCAGTCTTAGAAAATGAGAAATTTAACAGTGTCCTGGATTTGGTTTTTTATATATATCTGAGAAGAAGATAAACTCCACTTTGTGATCCCTCAGGGATGTGATAAATCTCCCTCATGAGCCACATCCTTGTTGGGTGAGACCCAAAACAGCCCTGGAGCTGCAGCTCAGGTTTTGTGTTTGATGAGTCAACCTGAATCTCTTTCATGTTCACCCCACCTGTAGCTGTCCAGGACTCCCTCAGGAGATCTCCTGCCTGAGGAAGGATGCTTTAGTGCAATAGTTGTGGTCAAATATTAAAATGTCATGTGTCCAAGAAACTTAACATTCTGCTTCAGGGCCGTGGTAACATCTGCTAAAGGTTTTGGCTCTTCCTTTAGCAGGAAGGTCAGAACTGGACAAAACAGATGGGGTTGGAGCTGGACACCTCTGGAGAGTAGGAAAATGTGTCTCTGAACAAGGAGAGACAGTGAATACTTGAGGGAAATCCTGGTCACATTTTTTGTGAGCATTGTGCCATTCTTGGAAGGAAAGCTGCTTTTGATGGTGAGATAATTTCTGAAAGAACCAGATTTTTGACATAATCCCCCTTATGAACTCTGCACTGGTTTGCATTTACTTTCACAGCCTTTTGAGCAGATTGTTTTCTAAGTCCAGGCAATAAAGCAGGAGTTTGTTGAGCATTTGAGGAAGTGTGGCCTGGTGAGTTGGGTGTAATCTTCTTACCCAGAGGAGCTTGCATAACACACAGTAAAGTGCAGGAGGTCTGATTGAGGCTGCCTTGATAATCCCTGCACAGCCACTGGAGAGTTGGCTGGCTGCTCCCTAGGGAAGTGATGGAAGGGGGAATTGTGCTCCAGGTCACTGAGATACACTGAAGAATTGTTTATTCTGAGATTGGTGCTGTTAGTGTAAGCCTTGCACCAGGCACTTTTACTCTAAAACATTGTTGGATGTACAGGTGCTTCAAGAAATGAAAAAAACAGTTTTGTTCCCTTCAGTCATAAATTATAACTCGTTCCTCTGAAATAATTGCTTGAAATACTTCCCAAGGTTCTGCTTTGTGCCAGAGCAGGTGACCTGATGCCAACATGATGTTATCAATTGTGAACTCTGCAAGATTGAATCCAAACCCTGGAGTTCATTGTCCAAGTTCAGAGCCAAGGTCAAAGAGCTGCCACGTATAGGCAGTGGCAGATCTTTGGGCTGCTGATGGTGTGCAGACAGAGAGAACTGCAGGAGGAAAGGGCAGCCAGTGTGACACAGTGACAGCATCGAGCCACCTGCTTACGTGCACACCTTGCTCAGCCCAGCTCGCTGTGAGACTTTGTGCTTGGTCCCAGGTGACGTGGCAAAACTGGCTTGCAAGTAGTTAAAATTCCAAGGGCAGTGCCATTGGTGGCTGCCACTTGCAAAGCTGCACAGCTCTGAGCATCATCTGCTGGGAAAGTAGCGAGGGCTGTGCCAAAGGAAAACCCAAAGCCTTTTGGTGGGTGCATTTTCTGAGGAAGGAGCGTGGACTCATTTCTCCAGTGAAGTCTGGCATTTAATTTGGAAGTTTTCTTGGTGGGCACTGACCTTTCTTTCCCCAGACCAAGGGATCCCTCTGATGGGCAGCTGACACTCAATGACAGCATTAGCAGGAAGGTTTGTATGTCTTGGAAAGTTGGAAAACTTCATATGTGCAGTTGGTTAACTGTAGGTTATGTTATTCTTGGTGATTAATAAAAAAAAGATATTTAAAATTAAACTCTTGCTGTTAGTGGTATAGGGAGCTGAATAGTTTCATGGGCTGGGTGGGTTTTAGAAAATGGCTTTGATTTCTCAGTTTGGTGCTTTTTCATTGTCCTGATCATCTTCTGGCTGTTTTGGAGTTATTTTGGAGCTAAACTTCATCAGCATTACCAACCCTTCAAACTGCAATTCTGAGCAATTGTGCTTAGAAGTTGGCTGTGTTAAAGTTAATATTTCTGTTAAAGTTCATATTTTTTGGGTTTATTTCACTTTCATGTAAAAGTTTTCTCCACTGTTTTATCAATGGCTACGAGCACATTGAAGATTGATGAATGTCTCAAACTGATTTATAATTATCATGATTATTGTTGAAATTCTTCCTGATGTGTGTTGAAGTTGGTGAGCTTAGTTTGCTTTTACAACTCAAGTGACAGCTGGAGGAGAACTGTGAGAGGGATTGTGGAAAAAAAAATCACATCTAAATCTTTAATCTCCATTTGAAAAGTTCAAGATAACACTTCTCAAGGGATGTCTGATCTGCTGTACTTTTAATCTGCTTTTCTAAGGAAACAAGTTTTGTGCCATTGTGCTTTCTGCTAATTCCTCTGATAATTATCCTCTGATAATTGCAGTTGCTTTAACCTGCTGGCACCTTGGACAGAGGGATGGTTCCCACAATTTCTGTGGGAATGATTCCTGTGGGTAGAAATGAGACCTTCTTAGTGCTGCCTGTGGCAAGAACTCAACCCTTACCAGACATCAGGGGAGTTTGTGGTGCCTGAACTGGAAAAGGTTTTGCTCCCTGGACTTCTCAGACAAGAAAAGCTCGTCCTGATGAGCCACATTTCAAAAGACACTTTGAGCATCCTAATGAATTGTGTGATACAGGGCTGGTCAAGGCAGTTGTTCACTCTATCAAAAGTTTGAGTTCACAAAGGCTTTTTTTTTTTTTCTTTCTTTTTGTTTCCCCAATGCTCTATTTATGTAGTTTGCCTGAAGCCAAGTAAATGCCTTTAGTTTTCCTTTTTTCCCTTTTTTTTTATTCCTTGAGTTGTTTGTGATAATCCCTTAAAATCTACTAATTTAGATCTGCTCTTTTACTGATATAACTTAAAAAAATATGATGGGGCAGCATAAGTATTGTGCACATCATTCCACAATATCTTTGAATGAGTCTAGAAATGAATATATTGAATAAGAAAATGAGTTGTTTGTTTTCCTTCAGGCAAAACACTTCCTAGGATATGTTTTCCCACTTCACAGAGGATCTGATGATAAATATGTAAATACAGGTAATTAATTAGGGTTTTAAACCCATTTTTAATTATTTCATTCTGATTCTCTTCCAGAGATGATGTGGAGAGCTGTTAATCCTGTGACACAGTGCCCTGGATCCTCATGGTATGTCTGAAGGACACATCTCTGCATGTTCTGAATATGCCAGGTGAAACCCAAGAATAACTTTCCACTTTGTGACCACTTAAAGAGGAAAAAGTCAAGAGAGGGCAACTTTTAGTCTATATTTAGCTCTAGGTGAGTTTGTAAAAAGAACCTGACAGGCTCTAGCCTAAAATTTATTTTTAGATCTGTGTGTTACACTAGAAAATAGAGAAGTGCCATGCTCAGGCAGCTTTTTTGAGCTCCAGTGGAGATGCAGCACATCCGTGGGGCTTAGCTTCCACAAACACCTGTGAGAACTTCACTCAGCGTTTCTGAGGCTTTGGGCAGAGCAGGAAGGAAATCAGGAATATTTTTCAGGTAGATAATTCCCCTATCAAGTCCCTTGCCTCTCCATTTAATCTGAGAGGCAAGAATTGGGCAGAGCCATGAGCTTTGAGAACAGTTTGGTTGCCTGGCAATGGCAGAGGTGTCACCAGAGGTGCTGTTCAGTTCCAGTGGTGAATTAACTCTCATCCTGACACGTTCCTGCCTGGAATTTTGGAATGAGCTCACTTCAGTTTTCCATTTCCAGGTTGTCCTCATGAATACTCCCGTGGAGAATGTCCATGATCTTCTTTGCCTGTGTGGTGAGGGTCAGGGATGGGCTTCCCCTCTCAGCCTCCACAGATTTCCATCTCAACCAGGACTTTCTGGAATGCAGGAAGAGATTGAAGGCGTTATCCTCCATCCTGGCGCGCTATCCCAGTCGGGGCACGGCCAAAGGACGTAACCTGAGCATTCAGTGAGTGCCTGCTCTGCTTTGCTGGGGTTTCTTTGCCTTTAATATTTGAAATAATGCTCTTGGGGGTTAGTATTTGATTGAAATAATGCTGTGGGTATGGTCTGCAGAGCCTAATTCTAGTCTGAAATCCCACAGTGCTTGTCTGGGGTCTGAACTCCAATGATTTTGATGCCTTATTCCTCAGCTCCTGCTCAGTGTAGTGAGCATGTGCTTTGTTATGTATTTGTATATATATTTACATACATAATATATAAATAAATAAAAATTTAAATATAAATGTTATAAATAAGAAAATATAAATATTAAAAAAAAAATATAAATATTAAAAATATAAATATAAATGCTATAATATAAATAATGTATATTTATATACATATAAACATATATATTCATATATTGTATTTGTATGTTAATTTGTAGACATATACTTACATAATGTACTTATTTTATACTGTATTTATACAGATTTCATTTTACACTCACATTTATACATATAAACATTTACATACACAAACACAATATTTATACATATTTAGTTATATGTATAATACCTGATATTATACATATTATTATATATGTAAATTATAATATATATATATTTAAATGTTTTTATATATTTATTTTATTTATATATATTTGTCTCATCTTAATTTTCATTTTGTGTAGCAAAAAGCCTCCTGCTCAATGGGCAGAGCTTGTTACTCTTAGCAATTGGAGTATCATGGATTTCTATAAATCCCTTTAAGAAGGCATCCAAGTGCCTTGGAATGATTTAGTTGAAGAGAAAAAAATTATTCAACAAATCACAGAGAAAGGAATGAAGAAATTTGTTTAAACTCATTTAAGAAGTGAATTTTAGCTTGTGACTGCATTTCTGGTGAGCAAATGCAAGAAAACTTTAAGTGACCCTAAGTTAAAACTAAGCATCCCTTTTTGAAGGAGTTAAAATTACATGAATTTACACTCAAACAGTTGGAAAAGTAGAGATTTTCATCTCAATTCCTTTTCACTCAAAGCAAACTTGTGCCCTTTGATGCCAACAAGTCCTGCTGCTTTTAATCTGCTGTGGTCTGTGCAGCAGCTCAGCCCTGGCTCTGGAATGAGGGCACTGCAAATGGATCTGTGGCAAAAAGGCCATAAATTATGGACAACTTGGAAAGGGTGGGTTTAGCAGGCATGGTGTTGATCCCAGCTGGGAGCTGGGAGCAGCAGGAATTTGAGGAAGCTCCCCAGTGGAACTGGGCTGGCAGAGCCAAGCAAAACTGCAAATCCCAAGTCCACAGTGTGGCAAATAAATAAAAAATGTGGTGAAATAGAAACCACGAGTGTGAAATGAAGTTGGGATGAAATATAGGGACTGTAGGAAGGAGACAAATTGTTCAGTTTCAGAACTTGGGTGTTGAACTGATTTCCTGCTGACAAATGGCTGGGCTGCAAGGGAAGATATCACTGAAAAATCTCCTGGACCATCTGCAAGTGGAAACTTTTACATAAATATGGATTCAGTGTTAGAGAGCCCCTTTTAGAATAGAATTTTTATTGTGATGTAGCAGGAAGGGTTTGAAAATCGTGGGTTGTGCAAATTAGCAAATATTTCTTGCTGTTAATGTGATGTTGCCATGTTCAAGGGAAGCAAGGAATCCATCTGCTTGCTGGGAACAAACTTCTTTGCTTTTACCTTTTTTCTGCATCTCTTTCAGAATTGGTTTTCTGACCACCTTGGTTTTTATTAATGTGATTTAAAGCCAGCCTGGGAAAAAATGTCCTCGATTTGTACTGATGTACCAATTTAATAAAGTCTGTGTTGTGCTCTTCACTGTGCTCAGGCATCCTGGATGAGTTAAGAATAAATAATTGTGTAAGAAAAAAATAGATCCACAGGGATTGCAGGACTTTGACAGCAACAAAAATCCCTTTTTTTTTTTTTTTTTGCAGTCTGCTGTTTCAGCTCAGTCTGTACATTTTGTTCTGACAGAAAGCACAGCTTCATCCTCACGTTCAGCAGGACTTTCACCTTTTTATGTTGATGTGATTTTTTTTTTAATTTCTATTTCAGTTTCCTTTCTTCTGGTGATATTGCCTGCATGGCAATCTGTTCCAGCAGCTACTCAACCATCATGGCCTTCTGCTTCCTGGAAGAGCTTCGGTGGGAATTTGCTGCTTCCTACAACACAAGGAGCATCAATTCAGCTTCCAGACCATATGCTTTTATTGAATTTGGTTTGTAACTTTGTTCTCTAATAGTAAAAATCCTCTCTCTGCCAAATTGATGGTGTTAAACAACATCTCCTGGCCAAAGGCTGATGATAAAAGTGACTCTGGGTGTGCCTTTGCCTGCATGTGGAGGAGGAGGGGGAGATCTTAATGCCTAAACTATTGGAGTTTAGAGTTCCTGAGAGTTCATCTATTATGAACAAAACGCTGTGGTGATTGATGAACAGCAGAGAAGCAAAAAGAAATTGATATCTCAGACACTTTCTAACTTAATTAAAAAAATCTGACGAGTGGAGACAGATGAGTACAGGAAAAAGGGAGACAGAATAGATTATTATGGGCAGATTTATTTCTGGCATGACTTGGAGTCAGAATAATTCAGAACCATGCCCAGTGGTTCTTTTTTAACCTGAAATAATTTGTTTTCTTGCCAAGTAGCAGCTGCTCTACTGAACCTCACATCTTTGAAAGACACAATTCCCCTGCAGTGAGAAAATTTTCTGGAAAAGTATAATAGTGTATAATATAAAAGTATAATAGACAGTGTGTTTGCACACTTCTGTCCAGATTTCAGTCACAGTGTTAAACTCAGGCTTAAAAACTTGAGAAATCCATCAGGAAAGCTTCTTCTAGAGTCATCTTGGATTTGGGGTGGATTCCCTGCAGGGCACATAATTTCATATTGAGATCCACATTACATCTTTTTTGTTTTGTTTGTTTTGTTTTAACTTGAGTAGGAGTAGGGGAATTTCTAGCATCTTTTAATTGCATAAAGCTTTTTTTTTAAAGAAAAAATACATTTCTAAAAATTTTTTTTACTATTATTCTTTATTAAGTTCCTGAGTGCCTAATATTGCTGTGGGGTTATTTATTTATATATAATTTTTATTTATTTATTTCTTTATTTAATCATCATCTGGCCTGTGTTTGAATCTAAGACGCACTTGATGCTCATGGTTTTAATATTTTTTTTGGTTGTTCCAGATAATTTTTATTATTTTTTAGAGTAGATATTAGAAGAAATTCTTTCTTGTGAGGGTGGGGAGGCACAGGGTGCCCAGAGAAGCTGTGGCTGCCCCTGGATCCCTGAGAGTGTCCAAGGCCAGGCTGGACATTGGGGCTTGGAGCAGCCTGGAATGATGGAAGGTGTCCCTGCCTGTGGCAGGGGTGACACTGGATGATCTTTAAGGTCCCTTCCATCCCAAACCTTTCCGTGATTATAAAATACCTAAAAGAAGTATTTTTATTCCCTATCCAGCAGTGGAATTTTATGCCTGAACACAGTAAGAAATGAAATAAATGAAAACAGTCAAAGAGAACGCTGTGATAGCATAAAGTATCTTCATAATTAAGGTTTTAATAAGAGTAAGGATTAATTAAGCAGTTTTTCAGAGGTGATTTGAGCAGCTTTTCCTGTTTTTTCAGATAACACCATTCAGAAGGTGAAACTTGATACTCAAGATTTTAGTATTTTGTTTGGTAGTTACAGATAATTTTTATTATTATTTAGAGTAGATATTAGAAGAATTCCTTTCTTATGAGGGTGGGGAGGCACAGGAAGCTGTGGCTGCCCCTGGATCCCTGAGAGTGTCCAAGGCCAGGTTGGACATTGGGGCTTGGAGAACTCTGGGATAGCGGAAGATGTCCTTGCCCATGGCAGGGGGTGGGACTGGATGATCTTTAAGATCCCTCCCATCCCAAACCTTTCTGTGATTATAAATTACCTAAAAGAAGTATTTTTATTCCCTAACCAGCAGTGGAATTTTATGCCTGAACACAGTAAGAAATGAAATAAAGAAATTAAAACAATCAA
The DNA here is from genome assembly GCA_021534815.1 of Acrocephalus arundinaceus. NCBI lineage: Eukaryota > Metazoa > Chordata > Aves > Passeriformes > Sylviidae > Acrocephalus > Acrocephalus arundinaceus. The sequence goes on along the minus strand of JAJEOU010000373.1, from coordinate 49,884,035 downwards.
AGAGAACACCATGATAGCATAAAATATCTCCACAATTAAGGTTTTAATAAGAGTAAGGATTAATTAAGCAGTTTTTCCAGCGGTGACTTGAGCAGCTTTTCCTGTTGTTTCAGATAACACCATTCAGAAGGTGAAACTTGATACTCAAGATTTTAATATTTTGTTTGGTAGTTACAGATAATTTCTATTATTATTTAGAGTAGATATTAGAAGAAATTCTTTCTTATGAGGGTGGGGAGGCACAGGGTGCCCAGAGCAGCTGTGGCTGCCCCTGGATCCCTGAGAGTGTCCAAGGCCAGGTTGGACATTGGGGCTTGGAGCAACCTGGGATAGCGGAAGATGTCCCTGCCTGTGGCAGGGGGTGGGACTGGATGATCCTTAAGATCCCTTCCATCCCAAACCTTTCTGTGATTATAAAATACCTAAAAGAAGTATTTTTATTCCCTATCCAGCAGTGGAATTTTATGCCTGAACCCAGTAAGAAATGAAATAAAGAAATTAAAACAATCAAAGAGAAAGGTGATAGCATAAAGTATGTTCATAATTAAGGTTTGAATAGCACTAAGGATTATTTAAGCAGTTTTTCAGAGGTGATTTGAGCAGCTTTTCCTGTTGTTTCAGATAACTCCATTCAGAAGGTGAAACTTGATACTCAAGATTTTAATATTTTGTTTGGTAGTTACAGATAATTTCTATTATTATTTAGAGTAGATATTAGAAGAAATTCTTTCTTATGAGGGTGGGGAGGCACAGGGTGCCCAGAGAAGCTGTGGCTGCCCCTGGATCCCTGGAGTGTCCAAGGCCAGGCTGGATGGGGCTTGGAGCAGCCTGGGATAGTGGAAGGAGTCCCTGCCCGTGGCAGGGGTGACACTGGATGATCTTTAAGATCCCTCCCATCCCAAACATTTCTGTGATTATAAAATACCTCAAAGAAGTATTTTTATTCCCTAACCAGCAGTGGAATTTTATGCCTGAACACAGTGAGAAATGAAATAAATGAAAACAGTCAAAGAGAACGCTGTGATAGCATAAAGTATGTTCATAATTAAGGTTTTAATAAGAGTAAGGATTAATTAAGCAGTTTTCCAGAGGTGATTTGAGCAGCTTTTCCTGTTGTTTCAGATAACACCATTCAGAAGGTGAAACACCATTTCAACAGCACCCGTGGCTCCCGGGCCAAGGGCAGCCGGGAGAGGGTGGAGGAGGAGCTGAAGATGCAGCCCCCAGTGCAGCTGCAGCTGGAGGCCACGGAGCTGCTGAACGGGCTGAGCAATGGAGGGCACGCTGGAGGCCGTGTGGAGGTTGGTAAGTTACTTCTACACCAGGTGACAGGAGAGCTCCTCACCCTCACCCTGCACATGGCACAGAAACACCCAGGGGTTCCTTGTGTGCCGAGAAATGTTCGTTTAGGTTGTGTGTGTGAAAGCAAGGAAAGGCTTTTCCCATCATAGTAAACAACATATGGGCTTGACATTGCAGCAGAGCTTTGGAGAGCTGCTGTGGGGTCTTTTTTCAGCCTTACATCTTCCTCTCTGGAAAATATAGGCTGGGCTTGGTATTTTTCTATGTGGAATTCTTTTCTCTTAAAATGCTTGCTTGTTGGAATTTCTAAAGAAGCTCTTCTGATTCATTGCTTGTTGCAAACTCGTAATGAAAGATTTGTAATTACAGACTGAATGAGTTTCTTCAGCCTTGAGGGAAAAGAAGATGAGATAAATACGAGCTGAGGGTTAAAACTCTTCCACATTGTCTGGCTTGGGTTGTTCTCCCCTCTTTGTTTTTCCTTTTACCTTTTTTTTTTTTTTTTTAATTTAATCCATTTGACTAAAATTCTGAAAGAGGCTTTTTGTATCTGTATAAATAATATAGAGGCTTGACAGGGGCCTTTTTTATAACAAAACCTGACATTTTGAAGTACCAACCTCTACTTCTTTATTATAAAAATGTACCTCTTACTTGTGATTCCGTTGTACAGTCAAGGTCCTGCCTACCTCCTCCACAAATGAAATCATAGAATTATTTAGGTTGGAGGAAACCTTTCAGATCATTGAGTCCAACCAGAAACCAAACCCTGCCAAGTCCACCACTAAACCATTCTGTCTTTTAATCCTATTAGCATGGTGGTTTAAATGCAGCTGGAGTGCCATGAGCTTGTATTTCCTTTTTTGTTGTTGTTGTTTTTCTTGGCTTATGAAACACTAATAAAATTAATTTCCAGTTGCTCAATCTTATTGTTTGTGATAGATGAGCTGGAATCTAATTTGACATAGGTATTTTAAATTAGTGTATGGAAGGGCACTGGCCAGGAGGAGTTAAAAATAGAATGGAAACCACTTTATTTGCCAGTCAGATTTGTGAGTGCTCCTCAGAGCTGTGCTTGAAGGTTAAATCTCTTCGTGTTATGACAGGGCTTAGAAATTCTTTTCACTTTTTCTTTAAATTTCAAACAGCTTCGGTGCCAGTAAATATTTGTGATTTAGTTGGTGTCCACAGATCAGAAATATATTTTCACTTCCCTCTTATCCCTAATTGCTTTCCTTTACTTTCCATCTGGCTTTTTATTTCTGGCTGTTCTCTCTGGTCTAACCCAAATACTCTCACAGATTGTTCTGCCTTTATTTTAAGGATCATGTTTATGATCATCTGTTTGCCTCCACTGGAGTCAGCTTTCCTGGCTTGTGTCTCTTTCCTCCCAGCTGAATCCCACTTTGCTGCTCTAAGTTTAGCTGTGTGCATAGTGTTTGTTCCATATTAATGTTATTTATACGATGGCTCTGCTCTGCAAGGGACTCTTTGAAATGCTGTGGCTGCAGGAGAGCAGAATTGAATTGTGACTGCACTCCCTGGTGCAGATTGATCGATCCAGGGATGATCCAAACATCCCTCTCCTCACACGGCTGGAGCTGCCCCTGGCCTCTTTGGAGCTGTGTGAGCTCATCCTCTGGCTCTTCAGTTTGGTGTGAAAAGGGCCAGAAAAGCCAGGGCAGCTTTGTCCTTGTTAGTATTCACGAGAACAAGAGATTTTTCCTTCCTTACCTCCATTCTTTCTGCTGTTTGTTCTTCCCTTTGTTAACTAAACCCAGCCCAGCTCTTGCTACAAAAACCCTTCCCTTTTACCCTTGATCAACACCCACACAGCCCTGGCTGCTGCTCAGAGCCTCACTGCTGGCAGTGTGGGCACAGCTGCTGCTGCTCCAGAGAACACGGGCTGTGTGCAGGGCACTGGGGGCTCTGAGGAGCTTGCTGGGGACAGGGAGAGTTTGCAAATCACAGCTGGCTCTGGAAGCAGCAGAACAACTTGTGTCACTTGTCTTGTGAGTGAGCTGGTGAATCCTGCAGCTCCCCTTGATGAGATCTCCTCTCCACAGGCACACAGGGAGCCCTTCAGAGGCTTTTTCAAGGGGTTGTTTTTGAAGCTCTCTCTCTCTCTCTGCCTTTTGTGTGCTTGTATTTTAGCTTAGGCTGTTGGGGTGTGATTTCATTTCTCACTCCTGGTGCTCTTTCTGCAGAGCTTTGAGTGAGTGACTCAGTGTCCAACCTTGTGCTGTGCCTGCAGGAGGCAGATCCAACCTGCTGCACACTCTGGTGTCTCCCTCCAGTGAAATGGCCACAGGCCTCTGCCAGAAAATCTTTTATGGGCAGAGGTTTCAATTTCTTCACTGTGTGAGGGTGTTTGCAGCTATTCTGTGCATGTTCAAACCTGCTGGTGCAGCACCCACAGCTCCAAGAACGTTTCTGTGTGGATCTTGTGCTCTGAAGTGCACAACTTCTCTGCTTTAGGAGTCAAATCAATGTGAAGCCTAATTAGTGTTTATTTGTGCTTGTGCAGAGTTGTGGTGTCTTGGACTGAGTGTTTGTGCTCTTCTTTTCCCTTTTTTAATGTAATAGGCCATTCCAGTATGAAATTCTCTTTATAAAAATATGACTGGGCTCACCCAAGGAAGGGAAATAATTTTCCTTTAGCAGGACCCATCTCACTTCTCCGTGCAATTTCAGTTTGTGAATTAAACCTCAGAATTTAACAGCAGAAATAAATCTCTGCAGCAAACCATTTCAAGGCCAGTTTTCACAGAATCTGAACCTTGAGCAACTGGATGTTTTAATCTCCGCTGCATCTGTGAGAGCAATTCTTTTTATCCTCCTGGACTAAAAAAAATGTAACTTTTACATAATATTTCATGCTGCAGAAGCAATATATTGAGACCTACATTGTTCTTCCCTAGAGACTGGGAACTCCTGGCACGTGCAGTTTGCAGGATCCTGCTCAATGAATGACACTTGTGCTTGATAATTATAATTTGTTTGAGAGACATTTTTATGCCTCTGAAGTAAACCTTAGAATCTGAGGAAGACAAACAGTCTTTATTAGGAAATATCTGTGGGAGAGTTACATGTATATATAGCTGCAATATTATTTAATTAATCAAAAGTAGGAAATAGGAATAGCAGGAAAAAATAGAAGGAAACTGAATTCTGGGGTTAGTGAATGAATAAAAATGCTGCTACAAGTTCTTTTAAATGTCACTGTGTAACAAAAGAAAAGGCAATTGCCTCTGAGTGACAGAGTTACTCACACCATTCTGTCTGTAATACCCAGTAATGCTCCCTAAAGTGACACACATCAAGTTGAGTTGATACAATTACTTTTGCAGTTGCTTTGGAGCTGAAATTATGGATGTGTGAGTGCATGCCAGACTAATTACAGAGACACGGATGAAAGGTGCTTTACATCCCTGTATTAATTTGGCAACAGGGTTTTTTTACATCCATCTATCAACATCTGGCTTGAAGGAGAAGGCAGGAGTGTTTTCCTCTCTGAAACCATGTGGTGGCTGTTGTGGTGTTCCATCTGTCCCTCAGAAGGAAGCCAGAGGTGCAGTTTATCTCTAACAGTTAGGGTCTGGGTAAACCTGGACACAGAAGATCCTGAGGGCTGGATGGTTTTCTTGAGGGCTCATTCACTCTCTCGTGTGTCTTGGGGTACATTGATGCAGCAGAAGATCTGGATTTGGCATCTGAGCTGCAAATTACCATTTTTTATTAAACTGACAGTGTCCTACTTGTGGTGATCCAAGGGCAGGGATGAAACGTAGGTGAGGATCAAGGTGTGGAATCTGTTGTTGAACAAGTGAGGGAAAACTGGAGGTGGGCTCTTGGGACAAGCCTGGATTAAAGGCAGCAGATCCAAAGCTAAACACACATTTATGATAATTACTTTGACCTTAATTAGGGGTGTATCAATGAGATTATCCTGCAGAATTGCTGTTCAGCAGTGTGGGTGTTAAGTAGTAGCAGAGAAGGTGAGAAAGGGAGGCAGTAATTCACTACCTGTGAAATGTGGGCAGTCTCAGCCCTCAAACTGCCATGGGAAGAAATATTTAATTACTGGTTAAGGAGGAGATGAATTGCTGCCTTGCTGTGATGGGTGGCTGAAATCTAAGCCTTTCCCCAGACCTTTGGGTGGTGAAAGCCTCTGGCTTTTCTGCTGACCTGTGAGGAGTGCTGAGCATCCTCATCTGCTGGAATAAACAAAAAATTATCTATGTGCACCATAGTAGAAGACATTGATGCCAAATAGGTCAAGAAAAATTTTATTGCTGACCTGTTTAAAAATACTCCAGAGCTCTTGATGATTTCTGGATGTGTGAAGAGCTGAATACTGCAATACAACAACAACAAAAAATGGGTTTTCTGTTCATAATCAGTCTTCCCCGGAGCAAGCATGAAAGGTTTTGAAAGTGTTTAAAACCTACACAAAGTAATTGTGTTTTCTATTAAAAGATTGAAAGGAATAGTGCAAACTTTCACTAATGTCTGGTTTTCATTTCATTTCAAGTCCCTACTTACAGAATGCAGCCTGTGACCCCCCTGGGGATTCTGTCCCTTGTTCTGAACATCATGTGTGGAGCTCTGAACCTGATCCGAGGAGTTCACCTGGCAGAATATTCTTTCAGGTAACCCTGCTTGCACTCAGACCTGAGGATGGGTGAAAGGCAGAGAGTTTTTGGGTGTAACCTGTTCAAGGGTGGCTGTTCTGCTCCTTAGCTGAGCACACATCTTTCCACAAGAAATGTTTAATTTCTCCAGAGAATGTGCAGTTGGTTACTCACCTGCTGCACCTTGTGTATTTTGCTCTACTTCACAATATTCTGCATTTTATTCTGTTCTAGAGAAGTTCAAATGTTAAGAAATATTTCATTATTACCAGGCTGCCTGGATTTTTTTTTCTCCACTCTTGTATTTTATTTTAGACCCTTTCCTGTATTTTTTAAAATAAACATGAGACTGTAAACAACTTTTAAAAAGGTGAAAAAAAGTGTCCTGATTATATCCTGACAGTTTTATTTAGCAGGAACTGTCACATAAACCTCAGTTCTTGGTGTCTTACCCAATGATATTGATCTTGGTGTTTATTACTGTTACAGTCAATCAACATAAACTGGGATGAGAGGTTCTTGACTATATTTATAATGTTCTCAAGTATCAAGCAGCACTTGCTAAAAGCTCTGCCTGACGTAGTTGTCACTTCTTTTAATCCCAACAGGAGGACCATGAAGGAATTGGAAATGTGATAGCTTTTTTTCTACCTTTTCTAGCCTGTGTTTTTCAGGTACGTTAACTGCAAATAAAATTTCTTTGCTGATTATTTTGCTGTTGTAATTCACCAGACCAGAGCCATTTCCAGCTAAGCAGAGGTTTTTAATATCCTACCTATGTGATTCCACTGATTTATTTCCAGTGAATACAAAATGCACAAAAGCAGTTCAAGGCACATTTTGACCCATGGAAAAATTGCATTTGGAGGCTTTTTCAGTGCTTCCATGTTTTGACAAGTCAAAGGGGCTGGGTGTGATGGATAAATGCCTTCCCAAAAATGGTTTCTTCCCAAAGGGAGGGACACCTCATCTTCCTGTCAGAGTCAGACTCAGTGATGGGCTTTTGGAGCACCTCCTTGAAGACTGAGCAAATACTGCCCAGCAACATTATTGAAAACGGTGTAATTTACATGAAAAATTACATTGGATCCTGGTGGTTCCTTAGATTTTTATCCATAATGGGGTTATTTTCTCTGACCTTACACAGGAGAGTTTGAATGAGGAAAATACAACATGTTCCAAATTGGTTTTTCATGAAAGGCTCCTTCAATTCCTAAAAAATTCCACAACCTTTAAATTGAGGGCAATATCTGCTGGAAAATCTTCAGCTTTTAGCCTGGCATTGCAGAAAGCTGCTGCAGTTTTGTTTCTAGGAATAACTGCCTACACTGTATTCATTGCCCTTGTTGCACTTGGATCATGATTTGGGGACCACTGTCTTCAGACTTTGATGCATTTGTGGGACTGCTTATTGAATTGTGATAAAATTTAGTGTCTTTCAGCCTTCTTACACCTTTGCTCATGGCAGAGCTTTGTGGTGAAAAAATTAATTTCTATCTAATAGATTAATTTAGATCTAATAGATGAATTTCGATTTAATAGATAAATTTCAATCTGATAGATTTTGACCCAATAGATGAATTTAGATCTAATAGATTAATATAGATCTAATAGGTGAATTTCAGTCTGATAGATTAATCTGATAGATTTTGATCCAATAGATTAATTTCAATCTCATAGATGAATTTAGATCTGATAGATGAATTTAGATCTGATAAATTTCAATCTGATAGATTATTCTGATAGATTTTGATCCAATAGATTAATGTCAATCTAATAGAGGAATTTAGATCTAATAGGTGAATTTAGATCTAATAGATTAATTTAGATCTAATAGTTGAATTTAGACCTAAATACTTGGTGCAAGTTATTTTTTCACAAAGAAGGGCTCTGTGCTGCTCCTTTTTCTGTGAGTAGCTGAAGCCAGGGAAGCTGAAAAAGGAGAGTTCTCTCTTCTCCTTTTGATTTACTGCAGCTCTTCCCAAAGTGCCTGTGCAGAACCTGCAGTGCTTTCCACGTGCTGACCTTTGCCTGTGGCATCCGCACAGTTGGGAACTGTGACCTGAGGTGGGGAAGGCTGATCTGTCACTGCCTGAGGGGAAAAAGTGACTCCTCTGTCAGCACTGGGAGCTTTTCATTTTCTCCTATGAGGGTTTTGCTCTTCACATGCTCAGTGGATGAGTTCCAGCTGTCCCAGGCAGCAATTCCCAGCTGGATTCCTGTTTTGTGCTGAGTTCAGTGCTAACTCTCTCTCTCTGTTCCTTTTACAGTGTTACCTGTACCTCTTCTACAGCTCAGCCAGGAAGGTGAAGACATTTGTGCTCCTTTTCTGTGTCTGTTCATGCAACATCTACTTGTATGGATTACGGAACCTCTGGCAAATCTCCTTCCACATAGGAGTGGCTTCTCTTTCCTCCTACCAGATCCTGACAAGGCAGCTCCTGGAGAAGCAGCCTGACTGTGGCGTATAAAAAAAAAAAAAACAAACCAACAACTTGGGATTTGCTACTCTGTTTTTACAACTTTTTTTTTGTATTCACCTGGCCAAAAATAGCTCAGAGTGTTTTTTTAACCATCTGTGGCAATGGTTATGGCAAGGAGAACAATTCCAAGCAACGTGGGATGAGCAGGATCCTGTAATTATGTCCAGCACACAGCAAGGGCTGCAGCTGAATTTCACATGATGCATGGTAGAGCTTGTCAGGTGTCACCAAGAGATGGAAGTTCAGACCATCAGCAGCCTTCTCCTCCTTGGCTGCATTTTGCCATTTGTCTCACTGCCTCTGGGACAGTTTGGCAGGTCAGTCTTGCCCTGCTGCTGCAAATACTCAAATTGTGTGGTTAAACGAAGGTAAATTGATGGGGTGACATTTTTGTCTCTAGAATTTGTTAAGATTCTTGGTAAATGTGAGTAAAGGGGTTGTTTGCTGTAGTTAGGTGAGTGCAGTATCAGTGGGAAAAATGCTGAGGGTGAGCTGCAGGGTCATTTTTCTAAGTTTGGAAGGACAGGAAAAAGCTGTGGCTCTTTTATAAACCATCAAGTCTATAAATATCTCCTTGGCTGAACAGCACATTGCAGCTAAGTGTGTGCTCATGGGTTAATTGCAAATATGCTTGGGGCAGCAGAAAATAATCCAAGTGCGTGTAAGTGATCTGTCAGCTCTTGTGGCCTTTGTTTCCTTGGCTAAGGTCACTTTTAGGATAAGGGCAATTCCATGTTTGCTTGGCCTGTATGGATAATAAATCCTCCAAGCCTATGTATGACAGGCCACTGACTCCTTCACCTTTCTCTTTTTTTAAAAATGAGTAGCTGGTGAGTAGAAAGTCATTTCCAGGAATGGAAAGCAAGAGCAGGTTCTCTTTGTTCTATAGAACACCTGTGGTTAATGGTGGGGAATTCTTACACTGAGATGAATTTCTGAGTGTGCACTTTGGAGCAGGGGACTGCAGGGCTGGAATCCCAACCTCTGCTGCACTGGGAGTTCTGCTCTGTCATGGATCGAGGTGCACAGGGGCATTTTAGGGCACAGATGAATAATTTAGGCTGGTTGTTAAAAAAAAAAAATGCCTAGCAGTTTGATGCAGCTGTCCTTGAGGGGTTGTAGAGGTTCAAACTGAGATGTAGAGAACTGTAGGTGTGTTATTGTGGAATTACAGTCCTAAAATTTCCTTTTATTTTTTTTTTTCCTTCTGGTCGTCCCCATTTCTTTCACCAAAGATTTGTTTTTCCTCTCACATAGTCTCTACCTCTGGTTGCAAAGGAATTAACATGCAGCAGAGTTGTCTTTTTTGCAAGAACACTTGACAAAATTCCTTTCATTTATCTCAGTGAGTTTTCCGGGAATCTCAGGATGCAAACACAAGGATCAGACCAGAAGTTTGTGGTGCTTTACCTTGGGAGCACTTCAGGATGCAGCTGACTGCAGCAACAGCATCCATGGGCAGCCCATTACAACCTGGACAGTTTCTAGGACATCAGACTTAATGCCAGAGCTTTTCTCAGGAGGAAAATGGAGGGATTTCTTTTTCACTGCACTTACTGTAACAGCAATGTGATAAAAACCTCCAAACGGTGAGGAATAGTCTGGCAGGAATGATGGAGGAATATTTCAGCCAGGCATTTAAGGACACAGCTTGAGCTGTTTGCCATAAGGGAAAGGTTTTCTGTTATAAGGGAGTGGATTAAAGTTGTTTGTCTGTCATTATCCCACTTTTCTGCCAGAGTGCAAGTGGAGAAATGAAGCCACAATTCAACCACTGTCCCTGAGACATCAGGATGACCCCACAGATGTGAGGGGTTTTGTATTGCTCTTAATTTTCCTGCTGTTCAGTCCCAGTTTTCCTTGGTAAAATATTTTTGGGGACTGCAGCCACGGATTTGGATTGAAAGTTTAAAAAAAAATCTGAAAAAAGAACACCCCAAAAATCTGGTTCTAGAAACGTTAACACTTTAGGGATAATGGATCTGATGGCTGGTGGTGTTCTCCAGGAGCATAAATGGGGTATGAACCCACTGGATTCCTGTGAGGAAAGGATGAAGCATTTTATACTACAGACAGACAAAACTTCATGAAAAGGACTTTAGGGCAGGAGCCAACTCCCTGCTCCTGCCTTTTTATCCTCACTCTGGCTATGGAAACCAAAAGAGCTTTTCCTCTTTCTCCTGGGCTTGGCTGAAGGCAGCTCTGTCTGGCTGAGGCACACAGAGCATTTACAGCTGGGATTGGATTAATTGTAACATTCCTGATGCTTCCCGAGCATCCAACTGCTCTGTCCTGAGACAGATCCACCCCTGAGCCAGGGGATGGCAGCCACAGCTCTGCAGAGGAGAGGCAGCACAGGGTCTTTGGATAATTGTGCAATTAACAGAGAGTGGAGAAAGGTTAAATTCAGCTTTTATCGATTTGGTTTTCCTAAAGACATTGCAGTTAAATCAAACCAAATCAGTTGGTTCAGTTCTGCCTTTGTCTAAACTTCTATTTTTTTTTTGCTCTGTGGATTTTTGGGGAATGTGATTGAATCTTCAGATATTTTCTACCCAAAGACAAAGCTCTGTTTTGGTGTTGGTATTAATCCCTTTGCAACCTTTTATTTTCCTGCAATATGTGTAAATCACATTAAGGAATCTACATGGATTAGTCCAACTTTGTAAGTTTGGATTGGGATTCCAGGATGAGGCAGAGCACACAGAGTGGGACCTGTTTTTATTTTTAATTTGTTATTTATCCCATATCCACACCTGGTATTCATACAGGTAAACATTTTCTGCTGGCAGAACAGCAAGAGGAATAAAATAGTTTACATTGATCTCAGTGCTTTAAGATTTAATAAAAAAGAATGACTTGCAGTTTGAGAACACAAAATGTGACTCATAACATGGGATTTTTTCCTGTATTGAATCAAATCCCCAAAGAGGAATCCATCCCTTTTTTTTTTCAACTTTAAACTGGTTAATGTGGTTTGAATTGCATCTTCTTCATTCTGTCACTTTGCAAGATAAGTCTTTTGGAAACTCTTTTCCTCACCCAGCAGCTCAGCACAAGCAAATTAGCAAAGAATAAACTCCAGTAATTTTCAGATTTGCAGTGCTTAGTCACTTTATGAAGCTGGTAATTCTCTGGGTTGTTTTTTTTTTTTTTTTTCTCTTTTCTCCCAAAGACCTGATGAGTTTGTAGAAGTTGGGCTGGTACCTTTTTTTGACATTTTTGCACTGTATTAATAATTGAACCTGTGTAAATGTGTATAAAATCGTTTTGCATGTATATGTATATATGTACATATATCTAATAAATGGCTTTTTTTTTTTTTTTGTAATGGCTCTCTTAATTCAGAGTTTGGAATTTATTGATTATATGAGAAACAAGGCTGATCAATCATTTCATTTTTGCAGGCACCTTCAGTCATCCCTGTGGCCAATTCATCATCTGAACTGTATAAACATATTTAAAAATACGTGTATTTAGTATTTAGTATTTTATTCAGTTATCCAAGCCGGGGATTGCAGGAAGCTGTGACAGAATCTCTTTGTGGCTTTAACAACCTTGCTCTTTATTTTCAGGGACTCTTGGAGGCTTTTCCTGCAAAACCTGTGTGTTGAAGTGGTGAAATGAGATGTAACACATCCCAAAGGTGCCTTTCCAGCTGCCTGGCAGGGAGGAGTGGGGATGTGGCAGTTTGCAGGTGGATTTTCAGCCTTAATGAAAACAGGCCTGTTAATTAGTCTGTCCCTACTAAGAGCTTGTGGGCTTTTTTGGGGAATTTCAGCCACCTTTGGTAATGGCTCTGAAGACACCAATTCATCAGCTTTAAGTAGTGAAGGGCTTAAAGTGACAGAAAATTCAGGTTTTTCATCCCTGGAATGGGGTTCACGTGTAGCAGAGATGCTCTGTGTGACAGGACTCAGAGGAAAAAGAAAATAAAGCAAAAATCAAAGAGCTGGAAGAAATCAGGTTCGTGGAAATACTGGTTTCTTCACATTTCTCTGCTCCCTGCTTCTCCACAGGATATCTAAAGGTTTCAAGCTGTCAGAGGGCAGGGTTTGATTAAATATTAGATTAAATATTAGAAAAATCCTGCTCTCTGAGGGTGCTGAGGCCCTGGCACTGGGTGCCCAGAGAAGCTGTGGCTGCCCTGGATCCCTGGAAGTGTCCAAGGTCGGGTTGGACAGGGCTTGGAGCAGCCTGGGACAGTGAAAGGTGTCACTGGATGATCTTTAAGGTCCCTTCCAAGCCAAACCACTCTGAGATTCTGTGACAAAAGCAAAACAATGCTCAGCGAGGGGGAGAAGCCCCTGGAATGAGGAGGGAGGCAGAGCAGTGGGTGGGAATCAGCAGAAGCTGATGGCTGAGGAGGGAGGAGAGAGCCTTGTTCTCCTGAACTGCTCTGCCCTTTGAAATCCAGATGTTATTTTTGTTCTGTAAGTAAATGATCGCTCAAAGCGTGTTTTCTTCTCAGGATGCCGCAGAGGGGAACAGCAGCCTCTCCCTTTCTTCTGTGGTGAGGGGAGAAAAGCAATTATAACTCCCTTTCTCTTTTGAAGATGCTGATAAAAGGAGGTGGGAGGATCAGAGGGGTCCCTGTGCCGAAAGAGAAACAACTCCTAAGGTGATAGAAATACATGTTTTTATTTTAAACAAAGTAACTCCACTTCTGCTGACTTTCAAAGGTGACCCAGTTGCATGGAAAAACTGTGATGGGGGAAGGAAACCGTGGCCACAAAAGCAGGGGCAGGCAGGAGGTGGGGACAGCTGAAATGTCCCTCTCAAGGGGTCAAGGCTTTAAAAGCCCTGGGCCACTTGTCCTAAATTCAGGACAGGGCTTGGAGCAACCTGGGAGAGTGGAAGGTGTCCCTGCCCCTGACAGTGGATGGAATGAGATGATTTTTTAGGTCTCTTCCAACCCAAACCATTCTGGGGTTTGTGATTCCCTTGGGCCATTTTTTTTCGCCAGCCCTTGGAAAAATCCTTTACAAAACAATTAAATAGCAACACCAAAAAGCCCTAAAAAGTCTTTGCTTCCTGTTCCCACTTAAAAGTACCTGGTAAGCAAAACACAGATGCCTTTACAATTCCCTTTGGTGAAATAAAAGTCTTGTATTGTAAGAATGGTAAGGAAGGCTTGAAATAATGACCATTAAAAGGTAAAGCACCAGCCAGTACAGCATGGAAGGCTGAGATTAATCCTTTCACAGAATCACAGAGTCACAGAATTTCTAGGTTGGAAGAGAACTTCAAGATCATTGAGTCCAACCCAGCCCCAACACCTCAACTAAACCACGGCACCCAGTGCCACATCCAGGCTTTTCTTAAACACATCCAGGGATGGTGACTCCACCACCTCCCCGGGCAGGCCATTCCAGTACTTCATCACTCTCTCTGTGAAAAATCTTTTCCTAATATCCAACCTTTTATGCAGGGGCAGACATTAACATCCCAAATCACTTATTTCTTCGGCTCTCGTAGGGAAATAAGAGACAAATTAGGCAGGAAGTTCAGCCCTGAAATGCCCACCAGAGGGCAAAGCAAACACGAGGTTTTTTTCTGGGGAGCTGCCACCTCCTCCTGCTGTGGTGGCCTTGGGTGGGAGCAAAGGGGACAAACCTGGCCTGGTTGGCCCCAGAATATTCCTATTTACTGCTGGATGAGTTCAAAAACCCACCAAGCTGCAGTGAAGGTGCTGAACAAATCCCTGCAGGTTCATCAGGATTGTAGCAGCAGAGCCTCCCGTGTTTGGTGGGGTTCAGGGTGCCCTGAGTGATGTGACAGTGTCAGAGGGGGTGACAGTACAACCACAGGGCTGGGGTGACAGGGACTGGGCCAGCGGCAATCCTCACCCTGGGATTTGCTGTCCTGCATTAGGTGTCACCCAGATTTATGTACAAGTGGTTTCCTTTGCCAGGTAAGGGAAGGATCAGGGGAAATGGCCTCAGGTTGTGCCAGGTTCTCCCTCAGCCAGGGTGGATTTGGTTTAGGTTTTAGGAAAGATTTAAATTTTTTTTTTTTTTTTTATTTTAAGGGTGGTCAGGCACTGGAAGAGAAATGGTGGTTGAGGAACACTCAGGTGATCCTGATGCCTTCAGTTTTATTTCCTGTATTCAGACTCTGTGCTGCCCAGGGTGCAGCTCTGAGCTCACAGTCAGGGTCACTCAGCTCTCTGCACACAGCACGGACACAAAACAAATCCTTCTCCTGCTGCACACCAAGGACAACTGGCACAAGTTTTCAGGCCCCAAAGCACAAACAACGGGGGCTGCAGGGAGAGAACAAGAAGGGTGGGACTGCATCAGCTGGAGCTGGGATTGGACAATGAAACCCCAATGTGCAAATGGACCCAAACTGATCCAAGTGTGAGACCTGGTGACCGTTTGTCCGTTTTGTGTCCATTTTGTGACCATTTTGTGTCCATTTTGGGTCCACCTTGGGTGCAGCCCTGGCCAGGCTCTTGTCCTGCCCAAGGTGGATCCTTAAAGACCTTTCAATAAATACTGTTTTATTCTCTACTCTGTTCAGTCTCTTTTCAGGTCAGCCTTCCCAAGGCATCAATCCAGAGCAGGAACTTTTGGTGTTTGAGGCTTCTCAGAGCTGGCAGGTGGATTTTTGGTTTGCACTCAGAAGCCAAAATTCCCCTGATGAGTCAGAATCCAGAATGAATGAGGCTGGATAAGCCTTCGAAGGATTGAGTCCAACACTGCCAAGTCCACCACTAAATCGTGTCCCAAAGTGCCACATCCTCAGTTTTTTGAACACTTCTAGGGCTGGTGTCCTGTGCTGGTGGTACTGAAGCTTCTGCTTTGTGTCTGGCCCATATTTAAGCAATAAATTAATTTTCCTCTTCTTTGAAGCCTCTTCCTGGTTCGTTCTGTGGCTGCTGGAGGGCGCAGGTGGGGAGCAGCAGCACTTTGTGGTTAATGGACTAAACCAAGCAGGAGAATCCTTGTTCCCCCCATTCCCAGGGTTCCTTGACTGTTCCCTGAGCTCACACAGGGATTCCTGATCCCCCCCAAAGCATGAACAGGTACCTAACACTTCCCTGGAGGTGCCCAAGGCTAGCTTGGATGGGCCTTTAAGCAGCCTGGTCTAGTGGAAGGCGTCCCTACCTTGGAACCTGATAATCATGAAGGTTTTCCCTGAGCCAAACCATTCTCAGATTCTGTGGTTCTGTGACAGCAAGGAATACTTTGATTTAAAATTTAAAAAAAAAAAATTGAAACAACCTTCAATTCTTCTGGAGTTTTCTGCTTCTCCCTTTTCCAGGCACTGGGAGGCACCAGTGCTCAAGGCTGGGAGCTGCTGACTCGGGGAACCTGCCCAATTTCATACCTGCTCCTACAAATGCTACACTTTTCCCAGCAGATTTTGCTGTAGGATTACTGAAACGGAGATCAAACACCCTGGAGCCTGTAGGAGGATCACTTTGGGGCTGCAAAACCCCTTACCTGGTGGGGCTGGAATCAGTTTGTCAGACGCAAAAAGTCACTGCAGGTTTTATTTTTTGGTTTTGCTTGTCTTTAAGGAGCAAAACCTCTCTCTTTGTACTGAGTATTGACACTCCTGGTCTGAGCCCTGGGGTTTTGTTCCCTGCCTGAGGGGTTCAGGAAGGGACTGGAGGGTTTCTGAGAGGAAGCACACATCCACACATTCCTGGTCCTTAATCCATCTGCAGAAACTGCCTGGAAAGTTGAGTTTTGGAAAGGGATTTGAGGCAGAGCCTTGTTTCCAGAATTGCTGATAAATGGGCACAGGGTGATGCCTTGCAGCCTGTGTCTCGACAAGAGGAGATGGCACAGAGGCCAAAACAGGTAAAGGGATGGATTTTCCCCAGCTTAATCCCACAGGAAATTTGCTGCTGTTGAGGAGTGAAGGGACCTACCTGGGGACAAGAGCCCTGTTTGCATCTGCAAGAAGTTGCTTATTTGTGGTATCACCTGCGGGTGGAAAAAAATCCCAGCCACAATTTTACGGATTTTTTTCAGGAATTTCTTTTTTTTCGTTTTTTGTTTGTTTGTTTGTCTGTTTATTATTTGTTTTATTGTTTGTTTTAAATCTCTTCCTGATCATTGCCTGGAGAGTGCTGAGCTGTCGTGTACCACATCTTCACTGGCAAAGAGTGAAGCACTGCTGGGGCACCTCCAGTCCTGGGGTCAGTTTTGGGCCCCTCATGACAAAAAGGACATTGAGGGGCTGGAGAGTGTCCAGGGAAGGGAATAGAGCTGGGAAGGCTCTGGAGCACCAGGAGAGGCTGAGGGAGCTGGGAAAGGGGCTCAGCCTGGAGAAAAGGAGGCTCAGGGGGACCTTGTGGCTCTGCACAACTCCCTGACAGGAGGGGACAGATGGGGGGGTTGGGCTGTGCCCCCAGAGAACAGAGACAGGAGGAGAGGGAACGGCCTCAAATAGTGCCAGGGGAGGTTTAGGTCGGATATTAGGGAAAATTTCTTCATGGAAAGAGTTTTCAGGCATTGGAACAGGGTGCCCAGGGAAGAGCTGGAATCATCATCCCTGGAAGTGTTCAAAAGCTGTGTGGATGTGGCCCCTGGGGAAAGGTGAACATGGCAGGGCAGGGTTAAGCCAGAAATCTTTTCCAGCCTTTCTGGTTCTGCAATTGCAATTGGCAGGTCCAGGCTGGGTGTTGGATATAAATTCCACCAGGAGGGAAGTGAAGCTCTGGAACAGCTCCCACAGGCTGGGGATTCTCAATGCCCAGATTGACTCATCTTGGCCCAGCAGAGGGAAGGCTGAGCGGGACCAGAGACTGGACAGGGCTGGAGAATAAAGCAGAGATTTATTGAAAGGCCTCTAGGGTACACCTTGGGCAGGGCAAGAGCCTGGCCAGGGCTACACCCAAGGTGGACCCAAAATCGGCACAAAATGGACACAAAATGGACAAACGGGCACCAGGTCTCACACTTGGATCAGTTTTGGTCCATTTGCACATTGGGGTTTCATTGTCCAATCCCAGCTCCAGCTGATGCAGTCCCACCCTTCTTGTTCTCTCCCTGCAGCCCCCATTGTTTGTGCTTTGGGGCCTGAAAACTTGTGCCAGTTGTCCTTGGTGTGCAGCAGGAGAAGGATTTGTTTTGTGTCCGTGCTGTGTGCAGAGAGCTGAGTGACACTGACTGTGAGCTCAGAGCTGCAGCCCTGGGCAGCACAGAGCCTGAAATACAGGGAAATAAAACTGAAGGCATCAGAGGCACAGCTGATGTGCACCAGTGTTGGTGTCAGCCTTGCCTCGAACCAAAGCTTGCACTTGATGTCCCTTCCAGCCACCATCTCCCTGATTTCATCCCTTCCAACCACATCCCTGTGCTTTTACAAACCTGTAGCACCCTGTGATTTAATGTCCCTTCCCACCAGCGCCTCTGAGGCTTCACCACCCTGTGATTGAAGGTTCTGGATGCTGCTCAGCTACTTCACAGCACTCAGGTCCTAAATTAGCACAGCATTGAAAAAATCCTCACCAACAACCCTAAATCAAATTTTTCTCCCTGAAGGCTCTCTTGGTAGAAACTCAACACCAATAGAATTTAAAAAAACGTTAATTTTCCCCCTGTTATCAGGAATCTGACTCAATAAACTTTCAATTTACAAGTTTCTGATAGGTTCACGGGAGAGTTACAATAACCTGACACCACCAGTGCCTTCCAAAGCAGGAAGTGTGCTGGGGATAGAAACATGATGTTGTTCCCATATCTTAAGGTAATTAACTTTTTTCTGATGACTGAGACACACCAGCCTTCAGAAAAGACTTAAAAATACTTTTTACTGCAGATTTGCATGACTGTATCTCCGCAATCCTGGAAATGTCCAAGGCCAGGTTGGACAGGGCTTGGACTAACCTTGGATGGTGGAAGATGTCCCTGCCCATGGCAGGGGATTGGAATCAGATTATCATTTCCAACCCAAACCATTCTGGGATTTTCTGGTGTTTCAGTCACAAACAGAAAGGATCCAAACTTGTCTTTAAGAAAAACAAACTTGAAATGCTGCAATTTTTATTCAAACTGATACTTCTCTGTCAGCCTCAATCTCAATAAAAGTCAAAAAGAAGACATCCTTAAAATGAAATATTTTGTTCAACTCAAGACAGTTTTTGTCCAGAAAAGCCTAGAAACAGCAACAGTGGGCTCTGATCAAAGAGTTTAATCACATAAAGATTTTAAAGGCAGGGTATAACTGCTCTCAGCCCTTGTTCTGACAGCTTTGAGTCCTTAAAATTCACTGCTCAGTTTTGTGGAGACCCCATTGCCTTTTAAGACTGACTTAAAAATTTAAGTGCTTAATAAATTAATGATTGCAAATTAAGTCATCCTTTGGTGCCTGGTCAGCGGTGTAGTCCCCAAATCCATTGATGTACTGAGGAATTATGGGCTTCAGTTGGTTAATTATGGCACCTCCCGCTGCTTTAGGCACACTTGAGGATGTGGGTAAGAAAGGAAAAGGGCTTTGGGAATATTTCTGACCCAGGTTATTAAGCAGCTCTTCCCCCTGGATGGATCTCTCCATCCATCACTGCCTGGGAGGAAAATCAATCCTTTTTATGGCAATGAGCATCTTCAATAATGCAAAAGGTCACGGCATTAAACGCAGTGTGGAGGTGTCTCCAGTGAGTGATGGGCTTTGCCTTTTCAAACCTGCACAGCCCCGCTGCAGTTTGGCACCTCCTGCACACCCATCTCCCCCAGGATGGTCAAAAACCCCCATCCCTCAGCATGGCCAAAAATCCCCTGGTGTGAGGACTCCATTCCCACTGGAGATAGAATTCTCTATTCACGTGGAGAATTGGCCAGGAGGGACTGAATCCCCAGAGAAGCTCTGGCTACCCCTGGATCCCTGGAAATGTCCAAGGCCAGGTTGGAGCAACCTGGGATAGTGGAAGGTGTCCCTGCCCATGGCAGGGGGTGAGGCTGGATGATCCTTGAGGTCCTTTACAACCCAAACCGTTCTGAGATTCCACAATTCCCTGAATTGCCATTCTTGCAGTATCAATGTGGGTGGATCCACTGGAGGGAATTCTCTCCACAGCTAATCATGATTTTCACCAGGTTAGGACTTAGGTGATCACCTTAAACCCATGAGAATGAAGTGAAGCTGGAATTTCTCATAATTTCTTCTCTCCCTTTTTTATTGTTTCATATAAAATGTTGCTGGGCTGCATTTCCCTCACCGCCACCCCCCCCAGCAGAGGAGTAATTACATTTATTGGAAACGCTTTCTGATCACATATTCATTTACCAGCTGCTAAAGGAAAATGAACTGGGCAAAGTGCCACCGGAGACTTGGATTCACAAGCTGGGGAAAGCAAATGAAAGAACTGCTCAGTGTGCATTTGCTCTCCCTCTCCAGCAATTCATTATCCTCCTGTTCAGCTGATTTAGGAAGTTAAAAGGCAGTCAGGATGGCAGCATGTGATACTTTTCAGCACAGTTGGAGTTGCCAGATTTACCTTTGGCTGCACTGTAAAGGGCACTAAAACTATTCTGACTTTACATCTTAAATATGATGTAATTAATAAACCCAGAGCCACTATATTCTTATTTCTTGGTTGCTCTCAGTCGCTCTCATTGGTGTTGTCAGTGATCCATTTTCATCCTTCCTGTCCTTCTCTCCCTCCCTCTACCCCAGTATCTCTTTTCTGTTTTTTGGACCCACAATCAGCATGAAAAACCACCAGCCCCAAAACACCACATGCAGAAACCCCCATAGGTCACAGAGACACCTCTGACACCTCCAAACCCACCTTGGAATGATTTGAGTTGGAAGGGACTTTAAGATAATTTTGTTCCAACTCCCTGCCATGGGCAGGGACACCTTCCACTATCCAGCTGCTCCAAGCCCCAGTGTCCAACCTGGCCTTGGACACTTCCAGGGATTCAGGAGCAGCCTCAGCTTCTGAACCAAATTCCAAGCTTATCTGTAGGTATCCATAAGAAATTGCCCAAATCCACCGAGTCCTGGACAAAGAGAGAGATTTCATTTCAAGTCCTGCCAGAGAGCCCAGGATGGTGAAAAAACCAACCACAATGAGCAAAATATTCAAAATAATATAGTCAGAAACCCTCCAGTGCCTGGCTGAGAATATTTTACCAGGCTTCACCCTTTTGTGTCTGCTCACCACCAGGAAAGACCAGTAAGATCTATTGGAACGTGAGCATTTCGAGTCAAATAGATCGACCTACTGGGTGTGGGAAATCTTTGGGCATAGATTTTATGGTATTTCACATTGCCCCCATCCCCATGCAGCCCTCATTCCCCACAGGCAGTGGCAGGCAGTAAGTGATTAATTAATTTGATCCCCACGGCTTCCCCATCCCATTATTTTGTGTCTCAGGAGGTCTGATAAGCTTTTAGCCCTTCCTGAGTTTTGCAGGTGTGAGCTGCTTGCTACTTGCAAGTTGCCTAAATGTCTGGTATCATTAGATTTGGGGTATTTCCCTCTGATTTTATATTTGCCTGCAGTATTTATGGTTTTATTTCAGTCTGAAGGTTTGAGTTCACCCTCTTTGGCCTTGTTTAACATGTGAAGGGAAGGAACTGGTTAAAAACCTTTCTAGTGGAAGGTGTCCCTTCCACTTAGATTAGATTAGAACTGGATGAACTTTAAGGTCCCTTCCATCCCAAACCATCCTATAATTCTGTGATATTTCTAAAGAACATAGGAGACTTCTCTGATTTTAAATTCCAAAGTTTCTTGATAGTCTTTGCATCATTTTGCACCTCGGGTGCTCTTTGTCAGTGTGGATGCATTGTGGTTTCTATCCAGAAATTTAGACAAAACCTGTCAGTCTGAAGATGGGTTATTAAACTCATAAAATTCAAACAGAGTGTGTAGTACACATCCTAGACAAGCAGACAGGGACAGGGATGAAAAAGGCTTGAATTACTTGAAGAGAGCTTAGCATAATTGCTGGTTTTCTTCTGCAAACAGATTTCTGCAAAGCACACAAAAGCAGCGCTTAAAGAGAAATGATTTGTGGCATAAGTGGTGTGATAAACATCTGAATATTAATGTGGTTCTGGTGCAGAGCCCTGTAAATGTGTGTCTTTGAATGTTTATATTCCTTCAGTTGTTGTCTTGGGTTGCAATATATAACCAAAAGCATGAACTCTATTCCCAATCTGTTGAAATCAGTTGAAGAGGTGTTTTTTTCTTTATCTCATAACTCTGGCAGGTGTCTTTCTGTCAATGGCCAGCTGTTAAAACCAGGTGGGGCAGTGTTCTTTATCTCTTCCAGGACCCCTCCAGGGGATATCTGCTGTTCATGGGCCATCCAGGCTCACTGCAGGGCTGATACAATTCCATCATCCCATGGGGAGATGCTCCACCCAGAGGGAGGAGCCAGACATTTCTGTCTGGATAAAAACCTGACATTCAGAACACCAGGTTAGACTTTTTACACTTTTCTGGATTCCCAGAGGAAGACTGGACCCATCTCACTATCACTGGACCTTCAGAGGAAAACTTCACCCTTCTACAGGATCATCTCTGCTCCAACAGAACCACATCTGTCATTCCAGGAGGATTTATTTTAGACTGCTTACAACACCCTGACCAACAGAGTGTCAGGTTGTGTTCTGACTCTGTCAGGGTTTCCAGGGATTTTTTTGTTTGCTTGCTTGGGTTTTTTTGTACTACTACATTTGTATTTTTACTATCCCTAGTAAAGAACTGTTATTCCTATTCCCATATATTTGCCTGAAAGCCCCTTAATTTCAAAATTATAATAACTCAGAAGGAGGGGATTTACGTTCTCCATTCCAAGGGAAGCTCCAGCTTTCCCTGGCAGACACTTGTCTTTCCAAACCAAGACAGTTGTGCACAGGGACATTCAGGTGTCTGAATGTCTGTGGCTGGTGCTGTTTGAGGTTTCCTGTTTGGCCCCAGGAGGTTTGGATCTCCTGTGGGTTTTGTCCCAGTCCTGCGTGGACATCTCAGGTGTCGCAACACTGAATCATGGAACCACAGCATCCCAGAATGGCCTGGGGTTGAAGGAATCTTAAACATCATCAATTTCCACCCCCTGCCATGGGCAGGGACACCTTCCACTACCCCAGGGTGCTCCAAGCCCTGTCCAACCTGGCCTTGGACACTTCCAGGGATCCAGGGGCAGCCATAGCTTCTCTGGCCAACCTGAGGCCTTGGCCTCATCCTTTTATGTTCATCTGCAAATGTGATTCATTTCTTGAGCCACCACATGCAATGAAGCCTCTCCCTCAGAATGCAGAGCTCCTTTCTTCCAGGCATGCAGACATCAGTGAACACCCACACAGCTGGCGGGGCTGATGATGGGGTTAATCCTGCCCAGATCCTCTTGGATCTGCTGGATGCCTCTGCTTCAATCTACTGCTTTCCTATTTTACCCAGATTTCTTGGTCTAGGCTGTCACAGTGGTGTAAAGCCAGTCCAGCTCAGCTGTGGCTTGTCTTGTGGAAATGATTTCTTTATTTCTCTATTTCCCACTGCTTCATTTGTTTTCCTTGAATTTATTTGGGGTAAAATTGACCTTTTTATAAGTAGGGACACTGGATGCAGCTGCAACTCTAGTTTGAATAAGAGGACTGGGTGACAGTGGGGTCATTCCTCATTCCAAGGCTTCAATGACCTTGGTTTGCTAATTCTCCTTATATTCTTGCACAGTTTCAAGGTCTGAAGCTTCAGGGAAAAAGCCACAGGTGCCACAAGACTGACACATATTCCTGAGCTGGCAGCAGGGTGACTGATGTAAATCTTTTGTGATAATGTAAATTTTGTGTCTCTGTTTGCTCTGGGAGCTGCTCTGGAGTCACAGAAAGGCTGAGGTTGGAAAGGACCTGTGGAGTCACCAGCT
Source organism: Acrocephalus arundinaceus (assembly GCA_021534815.1). Taxonomy (NCBI): domain Eukaryota; kingdom Metazoa; phylum Chordata; class Aves; order Passeriformes; family Sylviidae; genus Acrocephalus; species Acrocephalus arundinaceus. The sequence continues at coordinate 49,860,779 of JAJEOU010000373.1, read as the reverse complement.
CCAACCCCACCTAGGTCAGGCTGCCCAGGACCATTCCCCCTTCAACAAGCTGAATTTTCTTTTGAAATACAGATTTTGCCTCTGTAGCTTGGCTGAGTCCTTTAAGAAGAGTGATGAAACTCATTTATCTCTGCAGAGGGAGGTTTGCCAGGAGCACTCCTGCATTATCTTTCACGCGGGGCGTTTGCTTTGTTCCGGGGTAAGTTATGCCTGTGATCATTTTAAAAGACTGCAAATGGGCTGCAGGAAACAAAGCAGACAGTCAGGGTGTGATGAAGTACCTTCCATCCCAAAATTGTGTTCAGTCTCAAGGATCCCTCTCATCCATTTAGTATTGATTGGAGGGGAGAGTACAAAACAAAGCTGCCAGCTGGCCCCGATCTGTTTGAGCGGCGTAAATCCAGAGTAGCTCCTCGGGAATCGATGAAATCCCATTGATTCAGAAATGCTGCAATTAAATGAGCTAATGGATGAGGGTCTAGGGGAGGGAGCTGAGTGACAGTGATGGGATCAGCCTGGCCAGGTGGCAGAAGAGGTGAACTCAACGACTTCGAGTTGGATGGGACCATGAGGGGGTTTGGACACGTATTTTTGGGTGTGTTTGTTTGTTGTGTGTGTCCCCTGGGTGTGACCAGGACGCTAGGGGGGGACATTGCTCTGTTATGGGAAACTTTTTTTGGAATTTACTGCTCAGTTGTGGGAAATCCAGACACAGAAAATTCTCAAAACCTTGTGCATGTAAACCCAAGCACAGAAATGAATACAGGGTGTGACCTGACACCTTGGAAAAGACTTCCAGATCTGGAGACCATAGGCAAAAATGTGGGTTTCTAGTTTAGATAGAAACATTAAGCTAGGTAGTGGAAAGTTTTAATGCTTCAAAGTGTAGATATAGAAGTAGTTACAGAAATAGTAAAAAGTTTTAAGGTGTAGCAAGTAGGTTTGTGTGTCATTATGTGATTGGTTAAGAAAGTCTGCACTGGGGCAAAAACCCGTATAAGAAAAATTAAGTAACTATTGTGTGAAAGTAGAAGCAATCTGTGTGGCAGTAGTTTATTGCCTAGTTAACCTTTAAAACACCTTGTAACCTGTGGTCTTGTGACCACTAACCACGAACTTTTGTCCTGCTCAGTGAAGACATTCTCCCTCCTTCATGAGGCTGTAGAAGAAGAATAATAAATCATGCTTTAAGACATGTCCCAGTGGTCCCATCTCTCTCAATATCCCAACAAGCAGTGATGTGAGCTGGTCTGGAAAAACTTTCCATCGTGGTAAACAGAAGAATCTTCAGATTTCAAAATGAAAGAGCCAGAGGTTGAGCTCAGGTGCCAAAGGCTGGATCATCCTCACTTCTAAAGTGCTTGTTTGACCTCCAGCTGCTCCTTTCTAAGAATGAGGAATGGTGACCAAACACTGAGGGACTGATTCTGCCCCTCTGTTCCACTCTCATGAGCCCTCACCTGCAGTGTTGTGATTCCTTGGGAGGGCTGAGGTGGAACAGAGACTGTACAGAGCTGGAGAATAAAGCAGAGATTTATTGAAAGGCCTTCAAGGATCCACCTTGGGCAGGACAAGAGGCTGGCCAGGGCTACATCCAAGGTGGACCCAAAATGGTCACAAAATGGACACAAAATGGACAAACAGTCACCAGGTCTCACACTTGGATCAGTTTGGGTCCATTTGCACATTGGGGTTTCATTGTCCAATCCCAGCCCCAGCTGATGCAGTCCCACCCTTCTTGTTCTCTCCCTGCAGCCCCCGTTGTTTGTGCTTTGGGGCCTGAAAACTTGTGCCAGTTGTCCTTGGTGTGCAGCAGGAGAAGGATTTGTTTTGTGTCCGTGCTGTGTGCAGAGAGCTGAGTGACCCTGACTGTGAGCTCAGAGCTGCAGCCCTGTGCAGCACAGAGCCTGAAATACAGGAAATAAAACTGAAGGCATCAGTTGCAGGTCTGGGGTCCCAACATCAGGATATGGAGCTGCTGCTATGAGTGTAGGAAAGGCCATGGAGTTGCTCCAGGAGCTGTAGTCCCTCTGCTCTGGATCCACGCTGGGGGAGATGAACAATTTCAGATCTGTTGTTCAGTGTTGGGAGAGTGAGCTGAGGGGATTTTGTTATCTTTGAGAAAGTGAAGGGAATAAAGTCTTTCCCATCTTCAAAGGGAAAAGTATAGAAATCGTAGATTTATGGTACAACAGGGGATTTTTAGTTAAATGTTAGGAAATCTTCCTCATGGTGAGGCTGGTTCAAAACCTGAAAGGATCTGGGAGAAGTGTGGCTGTCCCTGGAGGAAGGAAACCTAGAAAAACATTATCACAACCATGAAGTATCATTGGGATGGTTTAGGCAGAACTAGCAGCTGATTTCAGTCCCTATTCAATCATTTCCCCATAGAGGAAGCAGGGGCAGGAGCAGAGACACAACCCGGTTTCTAAGAGGTGTGGGAAAGAAGAGGAACTTAAAAAAAGCTCAGGAGACATGGGATTAATCCCTTGCCCTGCTGTAGAATTCCTGGGTTTCCTGTTTAGCCTTTCCTTGACTTCCTGCCCATGGGAATGGCTTGGCAGTCAGGATGTGGCTGCCAGAGGAGCTCAGGCACAAGGACAGGAGGATTTGGGGGTGCCATAGTGCAAGGCAATGACACTGTGAGGTGGCTCCCAGAAGAACATGAAGTCTCCTTTTCCATCCAGGAGAAAGTTTGGGTCCAGCACTGAATGTTGGAGACTTGGAGAAAACAGTTGAAAAAACACCTTTTTGTATGTTATGTCTTATCTTGATCACAGAATCCCAGAATGGTTTGTGTTGGAAGCCCATCCAGTGCCACCCCTTCCATGGCCAGAGACACCTTCCACCATCCCAGGCTGCTCCAAGCCCCTCCAGCCTGGCCTTGGACACTTCAGGGATCCAGAGTCAGCCAGAACTTCTTTTAATTTACTTTAATTAGGCTGTCATGAGGAGATGAGCTGTTTTTAAGCTCGAGCCTGCCTTGTGCTTTATTTGCCTGAGTGTGACCTCTTTGTCCATCAGAAATCACTTCAGGTAGGATTGGAAGACTTGGGACACTTGCCTGAGGTGTCTGGCCATGCCCTGGGAGTGACTGGGATGCACAAAACCACTTCCCAGCCCGCAGGATAACTGGGCTGGGAGGGATCTTTGGAGGTCTCCAGTCAACGCTCACTGCTGGAACCAGGGCAGGATGTGCACCCTTGGGCTTGAAATATCTCCAAGGCTGGAAATCCAATGAGGGAAGGATGTGCACCCTTGGGCTTGGAATATCTCCAAGGATGGAAATTTCCCAGCATTTCTGGGCAGTCTACTCCATGGTTGGTTTGATTTTGTACATGTGCAAATGAATGTGTGTGAAGAATTTTCTGTAACATAAACCATATTTTACTGTGTGCTAATGCATGTCATATTCTCTTGCACCAAGACAATTCTCTTGTCCTCCAACAAATAGATGGTTCCCTTTAAAGGTTAAGACATGAGAACCATGGCAGTAGGTCACTGAATAACCTTTCCCTTATGTTTAAGTGGAATTTCCCCTGCTCTGGGTTGAGCCTGTTGCCTCTTGCCCTGTCAATGAGTATCACTGAGAAGAATCTGGTTCCATCTTCCTTCCTCTCCACACATCAGGAATTTTGAGGCATTGAAAAACCCCCCAGAGCTTTCTCTTATTGGGGCTGAACAACCCCAGCACTTTCAGTAGAACTTACCTAACACGTAAAAATTTAAATTTTACCTAACTTATCTTACCAAACAGGTAAAAATTAAATTTCAGATCTAGACCTGTCACCCAGGACTCCTTTTCTAAGAGAAAAAAAAAGACACCAGTGGCCCAGAATTCAGCTCCCTGATGCTGCAGATCTCAGGTGTGATTCAATTCCTGCACACAGCTGCCAAATACCATTTGGGATGGCATTTAAGACATTTTTATGACACTGGCAGGTGTCACAGAGGATTTATGAAGAACCAGCATCTCCTGACAAGACAGCTGGAGGCCAGGAGGGATATCTGGGGGTCCAGGATGGATTTAGGAGGGCAGAGCCTGCCCTAAGATGGGAGTTTCTGTTGAGGGAGGGTTCAGCAGTGCCCAGCTGCACTCCACGTGTAAGCCTGGCTTAGCTGTGGGGGCACAGGGACTCCCAAAGCTGCAGTGAGGATCCCAGTGGCACTGGGGAGACCACCAGGAGCTGCCACATCAAATCCTCACCTCATCCACCACGTGTTTCTCATCCCCAGCCTGGCTGGGACATGCTGAACCCCAACCCTCGTGGCCCAGCAGCTTTGCAGGCAGCTAAAAACAAAAACAACCTAGAAAAAAGCTTAAATTATGCCAGGGGCTTCATCAGCCCATGCAAAATTTGGTGAGGTGTTGGGGAAGATAAACAGGAAAGCCTTAAAAATATGATTGCTTATTTTTAGAGAATATGAAACATATAAATGAAATGGAGTTGAAGGCAAGTTTCGATGTCTAAGATGGCAAACTTTAATCACTGAACAACTGGAAAACAATGGTATGGACAGCTGAAGGTTAAACAATTAAATTAATTGATTAAACAATGCCCTTCTCCTTACCAAGAGTTCAAGGATCAGAGCAGACCCTGCTAGCTTGGCAGGAGAGGTGCAAAGAGTCATTTTTATGGTTTAAAATATAACACTGTATGGTAATGTAATGATTGTTATAGGCTCTATGTAAATGCTCTAGGATTTGTATCTTGTACTGGATTGGTTGGTGTAAATTAGAATATTCAGTATAGAAGATGATTTAATGTATTGTAATGGGAACTTTGCTCTCTCTCCTCTCTTTTTCCTCTTCCTCTTCTTCTTCTTTGCTCTCTCCTTTCTCTTCTTCCTCCTCACTCTCTCTCTGCTCCAAGCTGTGGCTGGCAGCTCGTAGCAGGGCCCTTCACCCATGCCCTGTGCAGTAAACCCCATGCTCCAAAACCAGCCTTGACTCCAGAGATCTCTCATCTCCATTTGTCTCATCACCATCTCATCCAACCTTCGTCCTCACAGTGAGGGGAGGTGACAATTCACACTCGGACACTGCAGAGCTGAGCTAAAGTGTAGAGGGAGCTGAGGTGGCTGAAATCCGTGTGCATTAGCAAACAGAAGGTGGTGGTTTGCATTTTCATTTTCCCTGCTGGTTATGCCTGTAAAAATGAGATATAAAAGGTCTCAGGGTGCTGGTGCCTTCCTCTCTCTTCGCTCTGCAGCAGCAGGGGAGGACTGGGACAGGTTTTATGTGTCCAAGGTAAATGTGGTGCTTGTTTTCCTGGGGTGTTCCTGCCCACGTCAGCCAGGAGCCAGCAGGGAAGACCTGCTCCTTCCCCTCCTGTCAAACACAGGCACTTGTCATCCCAGCTCCTGGTGAAAAGGCAGCCAGAACTGTCAAACTGGGTGTGAGGAGAAGGCAAATTTAACCCTGGCTGTGGGTGGTGGAGCAGACCCCTCTCCTCTAGCGAGCTCAATATGAAGTGCCATAAATAATTTTAGTGAATAAACAAGATAAGATTTCTCTTGCTGGAGATGTAGAGAGGTTGGAGTAAAAGGAGGTGCCTTTTCCTGAAGTATCACAGAATTGTTAAGGTTGGAAAAGAACCACAAGGCCTTGGAGTCCAAGCTGTGACTGATCCCCACTGTGACACCCAGCCCAGAGCTCTGAGTGCCACCTCCAGGCCTTCCTTGGACACCTCCAGGGATGGGCACTCCAAACCTCCCTGGGCAGCTCCTTTCAATGCCTGACCACCCTTTCAGTGTGAAATTTTCCTTAAAATTCAATCTAAACCTCCCCTGGCACAGCTTGAGCCCATTTCCTCTGGTTCTGTCCCTGTCCCCTGGGAGCAGAGCCCAACTCCCACCCAGCTGCCCCCTCCTGCCAGGGATTTTTAGAGTGAGAAGGTCCCCCCTGAGCCTCCTTTTCTCCAAATTAAACATTCCCAGTAATGTTAAATGAAGTTACATTGAGTGTAACTGTTTTTTTCCTCCTGCAGCATCAGCAGCAGCAGCACCTGGCGATCCTGAATGGAGTAGAATTGTGATGGGAGGGTCCTGACTCTCCATGAAGGATGATTTCCCTCCTTCCATGAAGGATGATTGATTTCCCTCCCTGGAGACCTGAGATGAGATTTAGCTGTAGCAAAGCAACCTCCCTCCCTGTGTTTCACCTTTCAAAGGACAAGACATTCCTGACACAACACATACCCTGATTTTTTTCCTTGCCTTGCCAGTGGTTTTCAGCTCTGGCAGACCTGGCAGCATCTTTTTGATGTACCTGACAGTTCAAGCAGTCTTTTTTTGGGGGGGGTTTAAATCCAGGGAAATGTTTAAGCCTGGGTGATCTTTGGAGGGAAGATGCTCTAAAGAGCTGCTGTGCATGGAGATAAATCCCAGTGTCTTTTTTTGATTAGGGTTTCATTGCTAACCCAGGCAGGCTGTGTGGTTTTAAACTTTCGCTGAGGTTTCTCATTAAAGAATTAAAGCCCTGAATACCTTCTGGAACAAAAAAATCCTGAACCCAAGGGCAGGATTTATTGATACATTGCTTGTTGGGGGTCACATAAATCGTCAAGCATCACATTGGTCTGCAGGAGAAGGTCAGAAAAATTGGTGACTTTACTTTGGTGTGAGGGGGAGGCAGAGTTCAAATTGTCCTGTGCTATTTTATAACTGTACAAATCCATTTGGAAGGGCCTGGCTGACCCAGAACACCAGGCAGAGGCACACAGAGAGCAGGGAAGGAGCTCTGTTTGCTTCTGTGATGACAAAGAACCTGAGTTCATTTCTCCTCTCTCTGTGATGCCTTGGGAAGGCTGAGCTGGAACAGAGACTGGACAGAGCTGGAGAATAAAGCAGAGATTTATTGAAAGGCCTTTAAGGATCCACCTTGGGCAGGACAAGAGCCTGGCCAGGGCTACACCCAAGGTGGACCCAAATGGTCACAAAATGGTCACAAAATGGACCCAAAATGGTCACAAAATGGAACCAAAATGGTCACAAAATGGACACAAAATGGTCACAAAATGGTCACAAAATGGTCACAAAATGGACCCAAAATGGACACAAAATGGTCACAAAATGGACAAACGGTCACCAGGTCTCACACTTTGATCAGTTTGGGTCCATTTGCACATTGGGGTTTCATTGTCCAATCCCAGCTCCAGCTGATGCAGTCCCACCCTTCTTGTTCTCTCCCTGCAGCCCCTGTTGTTTGTGCTTTGCGGCCTGAAAACTTGTGCCAGTTGTCCTTGGTGTGCAGCAGGAGAAGGATTTGTTTTGTGTCCGTGCTGTGTGCAGAGAGCTGAGTGACACTGACTGTGAGCTCAGAGCTGCAGCCCTGGGCAGCACAGAGCCTGAAATACAGGAAATAAAATTCAAGGCATCAGTTGCATTGCATCCACTCTTTGACAATTTTGTCCTTTTGGGCCTCTGTGTCCCACGTAAAATGGACATCATAATTTTTTAGTGGCTGAACTGTGTCCCTGCTCTGCCTGTGGAGTGGTGAGGCAGGATGAGTTTGGGTTATTTTGGCGGGGGTTGCTCTGTGCAGTAAATCCAAAGTGACAGAGCTGCACACCAAGTTCTGTGTGTGCCTCCCTGGGAACCTGCTCCCAGAACACCTGTTCCACAGAATTCTCTGGGATCCAGATGCTGTTTTCTCTCATGCCATTAGGTGGTGGTGGAGGAAGCAGGACAGACGCGATCCGCAGAGTTTCAAACTGGGAAAATCAGGAAATTCCTTAAACTTCTCACAAGGGAAATATCTCTTTGCTGTCTGCTCAAAGAAATGAAAAAAAAACGGGTGTGGGAGGGTGATCTCGTATGTGAGGGATTGCTGGGGAAGGGGGAACAGCCCAGAAAACCCCTTGGAGAGGACAGGGAGCACACAAAGCTCAGGCTTGGGGCAGAGGAATCACAGGGAGAAGAGCAGGGAGGGAAGCTCTGCAGATTTTCCTCCTTGGTGAAAATCTGGGGAGGAAGGTGGGAAGGGGTGGGAGGCAGCACTGGAGGGAGATGAAGGAGGTGTGAGAGCCAGGCAGGGTCCTGGCAGCTTTGATCTTGGGAACAAACCCTTCCTCTTAAGGGCTGATGTGTGAAAACGCAGATTTGGAGAGGAAGGGGGAAAAAATAAAACAACTCAGAATAAGCAACCGACCACACACACAAAAATCTCTGCTTTGCTCTCCACGGCTTTGATTGACTGCGAGGGGCTGGTTTGGAAAAATCATAAAATCATGGAATCTTGATGGCTGGGAAAGTTCTCTGAGATAGTTGAGTCCAACACTTAAAATGATGTTTTGTCTTCGATGTTCTTGTGCTGCCACCTCAGCAGCAGAGGAGCCCTGGTGGTTACCAGGGACACCCCACAGGGAATTTGTCTTTCTGTGCAAAACATTTGTGCCCTCTTGGTGCCAGGAATGAGGCACCAGAGCCTGAACACTCCTTATTTTTGCCACTAAAGCAGCAGCCAGTATTTGTGTTGCTTTTCACCTTTACTGGTTTCACATCCGTGCTGTAACCCAGCAGGGCTGGATTTCACTGTCTTGCTAAATGAAGTGCATGGAGGGGCTGCACACACCTGCAAGGATTAGGAGCTCTAAATCCATGGCATTTGGTACCTGTTCCTGCACAATCCCAAGCTGAAATTGTGCTTTCTGAGCTAAATTGGTGATGGGTGGATTGAACCACTGTCACAGCACTGCAGGAACTCTGCAGGGACAAATCTCTGAGGAAAGCCAGAGGAAAACCAGGACTGGAGGGAAGGAAACCATGGATGTCCCACATCCTTGCCTGAGCCTTAACAGTGAGAAACTGAATTAAAGCCTGAAAACTTCAAATGCTTTAATCCATAGAGCTTCTGGTCCTTCAGAGGAGAATTTCCTTTTGGATGTTTCCTTTTGGATGCCCTTCTCCAGCTCCCAGCAGGGAATAGCCAGCAGAATATCTCTCATACCCTGGGTGCCAGCATGCTGTGTTTTCCACTTTCTATCCCTTCTGAGAGGTTTTTTTTTAATCTTGCTGAGGCAATAACAACCCTTCTCATGTGAAGGACACAGCTTGGTTTCCAGCCTGCCCTGTGCTGTTTGGAGCTGCTCTGTCTCAGAGTGAAGTTCCTCAGAGCTGCATGATGGCCCTTGAATGCTGAGACCGAACTCAGCTGAATGGGGAACCAGAGAACTGAAAGGAATAAAATAGATCAGATTCCTGTAAAGGGCCTTCAAGGTCACCCATTTCCAACCCCCTGCCACGTGCAGGGACACCTTCTACTTGGCCAGGCTGCATGAGCCCCATCCAGCCTGGCCTTGGGCACTTTCCTCTGTTGCCTGAGGTGTTAAAAACAGCAGCACTGGCACTCAGACTGCTGATTTTGGCCAATCTGAACCCAGAAATGCCCATATTTCATTTCAAGTGTTCTCTCTGATGATGGAATTCTGGAAGCTGGGAATTTTGGGCTTTCTGTGCTGACAGGCACTGACCCTCAAGCAAGCACTGCATTGGACCTGAGGCTGTGAAACAGGTTTCCAAAACTGAGTGACAGCACTGGGATTATGGGTGTGTGGTTTGAATAGAAGTGTGTGATATCACAGGGTGCAAAACTGAGAGTTTAAGATTTTAGTAAAAAATAATAGATACAGAGCAATATGGAAGATTTGGGGCATTGGCTGGGTTCTTCTTCTTTCACCTTCTTCTTCATGGGTTTGGTGGTTTTTTCTAACTGGGTGAAGAAGTCTGCATTGTGGGCCTTTGGTATTTGGTCATTGGGTTAAAGTGTAATAATATAGGTGTCATCTCATTATTGGGTAATTATCACTTAAAAGACCTTGGGAAGAGTTAGAGAAGAGCCATTTCCTACCTTGTTAGCTAGGACCCACAACTCGTGAGACTGTGCTATAGATAAGAATTAATAAACATCTGAGTCTGAACATGAAAACTGCGTCTCCCATGTGTAACAGGAAGAAAAGAAGGTAAGAAATCCACACTCTGAGAACTGCGTAATTGCAAGGATTCTTGTGCCAAACCTGTCTCTTGCTTTTCAGAGATGTGGGTGTTTCTTCTTGGTCAGCCTGGATCTTTCTCCCTTAGCATTGTAAAACTTACTTGGAGAGACATTTGGTCACACCAATGTCAGGGTTATGCAAGAGAGACGGGACCACTGAGAGATGTTTTAAAACACGATTTATTGCTGCTATCTTCTACAGTCTCATGAGGGATTGAGAATGTTTTCACCTCACAGGCCAGAAGTTTGTGGTCAGTGGTCACAAGGCCACAGGTTACAAGGCGTTTTAAAAGTTAATTAGCCAATAAACTACTGCTACAAAGAATGTTTATACTTTCACACCAATAGTTAATTAATTTGTCTTATACCTCTGCAGGTCTTATACCTCATGAGAGTGAGCAGAGGGGGAGAATCAGTCCATCAATGTTTGGCCACCATTCTTCAATCTTGGAAAGGAGCAGCTGGAAATAAAACAAGCAGTTTAGAAGTGAGGATGATCCAGCCTTTGGCCTCTGAGCTCAACCTCTGGCTCTTTCATTTTGAAATCTGAAGAGTCTTCTGCTCACCACGATGGAAAGTTTTTCCAGAGCAGCTCATGTCACTGCTTGTTGGAATATTGAGAGAGATGGGACCACTGGGAGACGTCTTAAAATATGATTTATTATTCTTCTTCTACAGCCTCATGAGAGAGTGAGAACGTCTTCACTACAGGCCAGAAGTCCACAGTCAGTGGTCACAAGGCCACAGGTTATAAGGTGTTTTAAAGGTTTATTAGCCAATAAACTACTGCCACACAGATTGTTTCTACTTTCACACCAATCCCTAATTAATTTGTATCACACATTTTTGCCCCAGTGCAGACTTTCTTAACCAATCACATAATGACACACAAACTCACTTGCTACACCTTCAAACTTTTTACTATTCCTGTAACTACTTCTATATCCAAACTTCAAAACCTTAAAACTTTCCCCTACCTAGCTTAATGTATTTCTGTCTAAATTACAAACCCACATTTTTGGTTATGGTCTTTAAATCCAGAAGCCTTTTCTGAAGTCTCAAGTCAAACCCTGTATTCATTTCCATGTTCGGGCTTGCACGCACAAGATTTAAAAAATTTTCTATACCTAGGTTTCCCACACACCAGGCTCTCAGGAGACCTCAAATCCATCACCATTTCATTTCTGACACAGTTTTCCTGAGTTTCCCCCAAGAAAGGACAGATGGATGCCTTGGGAAGACCAGCAGCCACCATGCAGTGCTTTGTGTGTGTTTGTGTATTTCTGTGATTTTTGTATTTGAGAGTCTGGATTTAATATTTGCCTCAGCAGGGCCTTGGGAGGAGGTTGAATTTGCTGACTTCGAGGTTGAGACCAAGCTGTGACCATCACCCCATTCCCTGATTACTCCTGGAAGTCTGCACGGCTCAGGGAGCAGAAATGGTGCCACCAGCACAAGTCAGGCATAAATTCTGTCCCTGTGCTGCCCTGGTGGCCAGAGAAAGGCCAGGAGTCACAGATTTCACCAGCTGCCACAGGGTTAATCAGGATTTGCTCGCATCTGGAGAACTGGGATGAGTTTGTGGTGCTTTTCCCCAGAGGAAGGACACAAGGAAATAGCTCAGCCAGGTGTGGCAGCTCTGCACTGAGTAATTCACCACCTCATTCCTTTACTTTTTCTTTCCCTGTTTTGTAGGGAATCTCTTCAGCATGAAGCACAATTCACCTGGCTTCTTATGAAAAGTATAAAATGGGAATGCAGGCTGCCCAAAGCCATTAAACCCCCAATTTTGTGCTCTTACAGCATAAATGACACTGCTCTGGCCCATTATACATCCTGCTGCAGGGGTTCCCATGGCAGGGACAAAGCTGCTGCACCTCAGTGTGGGCTGTTTAAAGACATTAATGAAATGTTCTTTTTGGATGGTTTGGGACTTTAGGAACACCTCATTCCAACCCTTACCATGGGCAGGGATGCTACCACCATCCTTGTAAAGGATTTTCTCACATCTGGATATCATCCTTGTGGTTATCTTCTGAATCTTCTCCTGTTTTCTTTATTTTTTTTCTCTAGAAGCCTTTTAAAAACACCTGCATCACTAATCCTCTGTCTGCAAATTGTGTTCTTCAGGCTATGTAAATAACTTCTCAGAGAGATCTGCGCTCCCTTTGCACGTTTTCTGTGTTTTTTCCTCTTTCAAGCAAAATAAAAAGCAGCCCGGACTGCCAGGATGTGCCTCCTCCTGGTTCCTTGGGAGAGCTGGGCTTGGCTTTTCTGGGGCTGAACTGAGTTTTGTGTCACTGTGATAAAGAATGGCAGCATTTTCACCTCCTTGGGAGGAAACTCAGAACTTCCCTTGGCAAAACCAGCCCAAAAGGAGGAATCTGGTGATTTCACAGGCCTGAAACACTCAGAAAATATCCAGTTATTTTGTACTCTAAATGAACAACTGCCAATTTTCCTTGTGCTGTTACCGTGCTCTGCAAAAGCCACCTGTCAGATCAAACAGTTTATAAACAGTGACTGTGAAGGGAGGGAATCAAATTCCAGCCTGAGTGTGCCTTGCTGGTTATTGAGTGTGGGCTCTCCCCCTGCCTGCCCTCAGCAAAGCCAAAATTGTCACTTCTGCACAGCCTGAGAGGGGAAGGAGGAGGAGGAGCTGTCTAAAACTTGGTGTTGATTGACCACAGCTTGTAGATCATGTCCAGGGTGTCGTGGCTTGGAGGCATTCATCGCTGGCAGGGGAAAAGCACTTGTCCTCAGCACTTTTGGCTCTGGAAATGATTTAATCTGTCAGACTTTTGCTGCAGACTGTGTGGAGTGCTCTACAGTGAAGAGGAGGAGGATTTACTTAGCTTTGGAGCCCTGGAGAGAAGCCTGGATTTCAGCTTGTCTGGTGGGAATTCAGGGACCAGCAAAAGGCGAGGGACAGCTCTCTGCAGGGCTCTGCTGATGATGTTAAATGGTTGTGGCCAAAAGGTAAAATTTCATTCCTTGGCTTTCTGGACAGCCCTGAGTCCCACACCACAGGAGAGCAGTACAAGGTTTGGTGCTGGGTTCCTTCCCTGGGGTGAAGGGATGAAGGGTGTAGGGCCAGTGCCAGAAATGTCATTTGTTGTGTCCTCAGGCATCTGATCCATCTTTGCACCACGTTTTTGGGTGATTCCTTTATACCCATGCTGGGTAAGGAGCTCTGACAGGAATCACAGAATATCCCAAATTGGAAGGGACCCACAAGGAACATGAGTACAACTCCAGTCCCTGCACAGACCCATCCCCAGTGAAGCTGCTTGTCCTTCTGCTCCCATACTCAGCCTTCATTTCAGCATTTTTAAACATTTTCTGAGTCCCATTTGAAAGAGAAGACACTTCCACAATTTTTGCTTGATGGATTCCACAAACTGAGTTGATGTAACCACTCCCCTTGGTACCCTTTGAGCTCCTTCCCTTACTCTTCTCACCCCAATTTGTTATAGTGACACAGGAAAAGGGACAAAAGACGAAGTCAGAAAGCCACTGAAAGTCTTGATTTTTGCATCACCTGAATCTTTAATAATTCCTGGTAATATTTGATTTATACAGCACCTTTTATGCTGAAGTGTATCCCAAATTCCATAAATAAATGCAAAGTTGTGCTAACAAGGTCTCAGCTCTGCCAAGGATGCAGCCCCAGGCTCTGCAATTGCAGGTATTTCTCATCAAAATCTCTGGTTTTTCTCTCACATTCATCCTGCAACCGAGTGCTTGCAAGGCTGCCTTGAGCAAAGGTGGATCTCTGGCTGGGTTAGAGTCACAGAATGGTTTGAATTGGAGGAGACCCTAAAAATCACTCAGTTCCAGGCCCCTTCCATGGGCAGGGACACCTTCCACTAGAAAAGGTTGCTCAGAGCTCGTTGCTTGCCTGAGGTAGAGGAAAAAGGCTGAGCTGGACTGAAGGATTGAGGAAAGATGTTGCAGTGAGAAAGAAATGCCTCAATCAACCCTTGGGATTAAATCGTGCCTCTCGGAGTTGGTGGAAGAAGAAGGGACTGAGAAACCAGGACTGGCCTCTATGAACAGGGAGGAAATGAAAAAAAGGGGGGCTGAGAAGGTGGAGGTCGTGGGTGGAGGTCCCTGAGGGTGATTTTGTGAGGGACAGGCAGAGGCATTAAGTTCTTGTCTTTATAGATGTAAATTTATCAGCCCCAGATCCAGAGATCAGGAAAAGGCTGCCCAGGGAAGCTGGGACTGCCCATGGATCCCTGGAAGTGTCCAAGGACAGATTGGATGGGGCTTGGAACAACCTGGGACAGTGGAAGGTGTCCCTGCCCATGGCAGGGGGTGGAACTGGATGAGCTTTAAGGTCTCTTCCAATCCAAACAATTCTGGGATCCTGTGATGTGGGAACTGGCCATTTCCCTCATTGGGTCATTTTAGGGATCAGTTCCTGTGGACCATCACAGACCCCAGTGATGGGACCACCTGCAAAATGCCAAAAAATAAAGGGCAAAGGAATCAGAGAGGCTGAGCTGCAGCAATGAGAGCTTCTCATTTAAAACAATGCTGGATTAGAAATCAAAATATTATTGCTGCCATAAAGCTGACACACCTCCCTTGCAGTTTCCTCCCTCTTTTAAAAGGCTGACATTCACAGGAGCTGTAGTGGTAACAGCAGCATCTTCCCACTTATTAGGAGCTCTCAGAAGGATCTCTGTGAGCCAAGCAGCCGTGATTTTTATTAGCACTGATGCTGTGTGTCAGTGTTTGGCCTCTCTTTGTGCCAGCATTAACAAGAGTTGGGAGAAAATTGTGTTGGCAAGGTGAACCAAGCAGAAATAATGGCACTGGAATTCTTTCTCTGCACCCACGAAGTGACAGCATTTGTGGTCTGTAACATCTATTTCATGTTTATGTGTCACTGCCAAAGCCTGGCCTTGCAATATCCTGGGTTCTCTAGTGTGGGTTTAATTTTGTCCTTTATAAAGTCGTTTCTGGGGTTAAGAGCTCATTGTTTGCAGCCTCTTTCCCGAGATGTAAAATCTGGCCTCCAAGCCACGTCTGGGCTGCGGAGATCCCACACAAGTTTCTCTATGCTGCTCTTCCAGGCAAGTCCCTCCGTGTTAGAGAGACTCAGCTGATGTGCAACTGCATTTTCAAAGCAGGGATGCTCACGTTTCCTGTCTGTGCTGTGACTGCAAAGAGGGATTTTGCAGCCCTGATTTCATGCCTGAGGTGTTTTGATTTCTGAAATAATTTTCCCAGGAAATTTTCTGCAAACAAGAGGAATGTTTTTGTAACTGTACCTATGTAATTCATTATTTCTCACAGGAGGGACGACTTCTTGGTGTCCCTCTGGTTTGACCAATGTGATTGAAGAGGTTTGCCTCTGTTTCACCAGTCAAACTGGTCTGTGTAAAATAGTATAAAAGGAGACATATCCCTAAAATAAAGAGTCATTTTTAGCCTTCTGAATCTCAGAGTCTGTGTCATTGTGGTGTAAAACAATGTCAGATTTATTCCAGATTTCAGGAGTTCAGCACATTTCAGGAGATCTTGATTTACTCCCATGTCCTGCCTCTGCCTCCCTCAGTGACCCTGGGGAATTGTACACTCCTTCTGTGCCTCACTTCCCAGTCCAGTAAAGAACATGTTCCTCTCAATTTTTCTGCCTTATATTTGGATTTGGAGACTTTTGCAGCAGGAATTGTCTGTTTCTTTGTGTGGTTTGTACCTGCATCAGTGAGGCCTTGATCTGCTCCAGAGTCTGCAGGCAGGTGTCAATGCCTGGAGGATCACAGCAATTCTGGTTTCAGGAGGAGCTGGTGGCTTTGAGACCCTTTCCTGACAAAAAGAAACACAGCAGCACAGCAGCATCCCTGGTAATGCTGGGGTGGCTTCCAGGAAAACATCCTTCAGGATGAAATTGCAGTGGCTACAGTCGACTTCTTGCCTTAATCAATGACCCTTTCATTTGTCTTGTCTCCTTATTTAACTTGAAAAACCAAAATGTTCCTGAAGCTCTCCTCAGTTATTCACCCCTTGCTGTCATTCTCTGGAGAATGAACACAGTAGAGCCCTCACTTCCAACTGAGTATATTTGAAATCCATCATGACCAAGCTCTAAAACTCCTTTTTCTTGTCCAACTGCCTGTCTGTGTGTCTTCCCAGACAGCCCGTACCTCCCAGTGCGTCTGTCTGGTGAATTAAAGGACCTCAGCACAACTGATTGTTCATGCCCAGGAAATCAGAGCTCCCATCCATTCTGCTGAATGAGGAGAATTTCTCACAGAGGGAGAAGCTTTTCTACCTGGTGTCAGGTCACTCCTGCTTGGGGGCTTTCCTTTGATGCCTTAGGAAGGCTGAGCTGCAACAGAGACTGTACAGAGCTGGAGAACAAAGCAGAGATTTATTGAAAGGCCTTTAAGGATCCACCTTGGGCAGCACAAGAGCCTGGCCAGGGCTACACCCAAGGTGGACCCAAAATGGACCCAAAATGGGCACAAAATGGACAAACGGTCACCAGGTCTCACACTTTGATCACTTTGGGTCCATTTGCACATTGGGGTTTCATTGTCCAATCCCAACTCCAGCTGATGCAGTCCCACCCTTCTTGTTCTCTCCCTGCAGCCCCCGTTGTTTGTGCTTTGGGGCCTGAAAACTTGTGCCAGTTGTCCTTGGTGTGCAGCAGGAGAAGGATTTGTTTTGTGTCCGTGCTGTGTGCAGAGAGCTGAGTGACACTGACTGTGAGCTCAGAGCTGCAGCCCTGGGCAGCACAGAGCCTGGAATACATGAAACAAAAACTTAAGGCATCACCTTGAGGCAGTGACAGCACAATTTCTCCAGCAGATGTGAATGCGGAGCACTGAGGTGTTCTCATGGGTGACTCTGGAGTGACAGGCAGGTGCATCCAAGCCTTTGTGGGGAGGGAAGCCAGGGACCTCTGCACGCTGTGCTTCTCTCAGGAGGAAGAAAGAGCCTGTGCCCTTCACATGGGCCTCTGTGCCCAGGGCTGGGGATGTGCTGGCTGCACCATGTCTGGTTAGGTTGTCCTGGCCTGTGAAGATGTCCCTGAGCACCATGTGGAGTTGTGAAGCGGAATCTCCTCCTCCATCCAGGAACACCGGGACATGAGAAACCTGAAAACAGATCCTCACATAGCATTTTGCACCCATAAAACCACCTAGGTTAGCAGGCAGTGTTTTACTAAACATGATAATTGTCTTGGGTTGCAATACAGGATGTGACCAGGGGTTTGTATTCTATTACCAGCTGTTAAACCAGCTGGGGCAGTGTTCTTTATTCCTTCCAGGACCCATCCTCCCTCCAGGGTGTATCTGCTGTTCATGGGCCATCCAGGCTCACTGCATGGCTGATACAATTCCAGCATCCCATGGGGAGATGCTCCACCCAGGGGGAGGAGCCAAACATTCCTACCTGGATAAAACCTGAGATTTGGAGCACCAGGTCAGCCTTTTTCCACTTTTCTGGATTCCCAGAGGAAGACAGACCCATCTCACCACCACTGGACCTTCAGAGGAAAACTGCACCCTTGTACAGGGTCTCTGCTCCAACAGAACCACATCTGTCACTGCAGGAGGGCTTGACTGGACTGCTCCCAACACCCTGACCAACAGAGTGTCAGGCTGTGTTCTGACCTGTCCGTGGTTTTTTTATACCATTGCATTTTTATTTTGATTTTCTTATTAAAGAACTGTTACTCCTTTTCCCATATCTGTGCCTGAAAGCCCCATAATTTCAAAATTATAATAATTCAGAGGGAGGGAGTTCACATTTTCCATTTCAAGGGAGGCTCCTGCCTTCCTTAGCAGACACCTGTCTTTCAAACCAGGACAATAATTTATAGCACCTGATGCAAAGCCTGATTGGTGGCACAAAGAGAACTTGGCTCTCCCCTGTCAGTGAGAGAAACACTGGCAGTATTTCCAAACCTTTCCCTACCTGTGGGTTTGTGTTTAGCATCAGCTCATTGGTGCACCAAGGATTTTTCTGATGCTGCACTGGCTCAGTTGAGGCGGCTCCCAGGAGCACCCAGCACCCAGGAGAGCAAGTGATGGCCAGGGCACAGCACAGCAGTAGAGCCTCTTCTATTTTCTCTACAGAAATCAGTCTAAAATCTGTCCCAACCCCAACCTGGTTAATACCTGTGTGTTTCTGTAACCAGGGTTGCCCAGTGACATCCTGTGTCCAGAAGGATTTTTGAGACTTCCTCAATTAATGGGTCAAATCACAGAATCCCAGAATGGTTTGGGTGGGAAGAGATCTTAAAGTTCATCTAATTCCACCCTCCTGTCATGGGCAGGGACACCTTCCTCTATCCCAGGGTGCTCCAAGCCCTGTCCAACCTGGCCTTGGACACTTCCAGGGACCCAGGAGCAGCCACAGCTTCTCTGGGCAGCCTGTTCCAGGACCTCCCCACCCTCACAGGGAAGAATTTCTTCCCAATATCTACTCTAAATCAATCCTCTCTCAGTTTAGAGCCATTCCTCCTCATCCTATCACCACAAACCCTTGTAAAATGTCACACCTCAGTCAACAGCCTGAGATGGAGGAGTGACATTTAGATTTGCACTTCTAGATTTGCAATGATTCATCTCAATCATGCTGCCATCATTAGGGCTCATAAGAATGAGCTACTTTACATGCTCCTAGCTGCATTCCTGTGCCTGAACAGGCAGGAGGAAGGGGATTAATTAAGGGGATTTAATTACTTTCAGTGCCCATTTCACAACATTTGTGCTGGACACATGGACAAGTTGCCATCACTCAGCTGAGTGACAGTGACTTGTCACAGGGAGCTCTCAGCAGGAGGAAATTGTGGAGCAAGGAAAGAGAAGAAGAAAATTCACACTGGCCCAAGCCAAGAACACATCCATTAACCAAGGACTGATGGCTTGTTCCATAACTTGTCACCCATTAAAATATTGCAGCTATATCCATGCTGATGTACTGCCAGCTGCACTAAAAATAGGCTGAGTGTGCAGCTTTTAGTGCCCCAGGAAAAAAAAAAATAAAAAGTTTTCGTGCATTTAAAACACTTCACCATGACTCACATTCCTTGCTTGGCTTTTCTGTGCCCTCAGATGGAGCTTTTTGCTAGAGGTGCCTGGTGCAGCCTGAAAGTAGCTTCTGCAAAATAAAACTAGGATTTTAATTTTGCTGTTCATCAAAGCCCTGGGATGTGAGATCCCATCCAGCCAAGGAGTCCCAGGAGGGGAGGGCAGGTTGTGAGGGTGTTGTCACTCTGATGCTCAGGAGCTTGGGGACAGCAGGTGTGGGAAATGGATTTGTAGAGAATTTTTAGAGCTTGACAAAAGGCTCACATAATATTTATCTGTATGTAAACCTTGAGATAAAATGGCTGATTTTGGAAGGCCATGGAATAGGGCAGACATTGTTGAGAGAGAAATTGAACTAGAAACAAGTTTCAAAGGATGACTTTGCAAATTGGGTAGATATTTTAGAGAAATAAAACCATGAAAGATGCATTGTGGTAGGACCCATGAGTGGTATTTTGAGATGATTGGCTTAAAAATATTAACAGCATTGTGTAGCAAAAGCTGATAGGCCAAAAACCACTTATAGTGGATTGTAATTAAGAAATAGTTTGGCTTCTGATTTTAATAGCGTGAATTAAAACATCTGTACTGTCTCACCCTTCATATACAACTAAAAATAGAATAAAAGTTTTAAAACACCTCTCAGCTGCCCCATCTAGGTCAGAAAAAGGGATAATCCTAAAAGCAGGGCCATCGTGGGCTGCTCCTGTGGCCCTGTGAGGGTGGCAGGGGCTGGCAGGAGGTGACTGCAAGGGTTGGCATGGAGTGCAGTTCCATCCTGTGGAATTGGCAGCTGGAGCAGCTGGAGTTGGTGTGGTGCCTGCTGGGGAGGTCAGGCTGGGAGAAAGGTGATTTTTACCCTCCTTTGGAGCCATTTATTGGGGATTTATTTATTGACAAAGAAGGGAGCAGAGGATTCTTGAAATGCACTTGCCTTGGAGAAGAATGGTTTCATGAGTCTTGCAAACACACAGCAAAGAGTGTCTGGTCAGGGAAGGCTTGATTTTGAAGCCAAATCATACAACCATGGGAGAATTTGGGTTGGAAGGGATCTCTAAAAGTCATCTAGCCCAACACCTTGCAACGAGCAGGCACATCTCCAAATGAAAAATGTTTCACTTATACAGGAATTCTTTCCTATATCTCTGAGGGTCCAGCCTTGCAGAGTAATGGCTTAAATAATTAGTGAGACAGCTCTTCAGGTGTGTTTTGTAAAAGCAAAAGGTTTAATAAATGCAAAAATAACAAAATTTACAGAAATGAAAACTGAGTACAGGTGCCTCTGCACCTTGCTAAGACACCCTGAAAAGCTCTAAAAAAGCTCTTTTGTTCCTTTGTGCTGCTTCTTTTAGTACTTGATGGTTCAGGTGGGCTGTTTGGCCCAATGAAATCAGCAATAGGTTTTGATTTACACTTTCCAAACCCAATCAATGCCTCTGTGCTGGCACTGAGCCAGTGACAGAACAGTAAAGAACTTTCTGGGCTCTTTACCTTATAAGAAGTACAAGGGGTGAGTCCCAAACCTTTCCTTATATGGACTCACTTGTTTGGGTGTGAGGTGCATTACTACACACTTAGACAAAAAAAAACCCCACAAAAAGTCAGTGAGAACATGAGTGAGGTGCTCATCCTCCTGAGCTCAGGCAGCCCAAGCAGCCTCTGTAACAGGGCCACCAATTCCTCTGCCCATCCTCTTTTACCTACTGAAACAGGAGGGGAAGAACAGTTTGTGTCTGATATCAGATGTTTAAAAGATAATAGGCAATTTCAAATTAGTGGCCCAGGCTCTTCCTACATCAGACACGAGAAGCAGAAGCTTCCAGAGGCCAGCTCATTTCCTGGTGACATTTTTAGGCAGTTATGTGGCATTCAGCCATGTATCAGCAGGTTTATGACCTCCAAATAGAATTTGAAGCTGAATATTTTGCAGATCACTGACCAGTCACTCTACATCCTTATTTTTAAATTTTCTCCTTATTTTTCTTTCTTTTTCAGAGCAGCAAACACTGTTTGCTCCTCTGTTCCTGTGGTGCTGGAGCAGATCCCTCATTCCTTGGTGACCTTTGCCACCTGTGCCCTGCTAAATGGTGCCCTGATGTGTCCCAGGAGGGGAATGAATGTGTCATTCATTCCCCTGGCTCTGCCTCACCGAGCTCTTTGCTCATTAACATAATTGCTTCCTTGCATTAGCTCATGCCTGTAATAAAATCTCTGCTCCTCCTGTTGGAAGCCACAGAGGTTGAAAGCTTGGTAATAAAAATCATCAGTGATTTAACAAATTATTTTCCCCTCAACTATTTTGCTGGTTTGGCAGAGCTTCCTTTCTCTGTGCTGAGTTTTTCCCAGTGTAAGAGCACTAAAAATCTCCTTTATTAGTGAGCTCACCTTGATTGTGATGGCCAAGAGCAGATGGGAGGTAAGAGGAAATTCCCTGCATTGCATGGAGAAATATCCATTCCTAAATGCAAGGACAACATCCAGTTCTGGAAATGATGCTGGGAAGAACCAGAAATTGTTTTTTAAGAAGACTTTTTGTACAATTCCGAGTCCTGTGGCTCCATGCTTTGCCTGGGATTGAATTCTCCTTAAGAAACAGCTTCCATTCAAATTTATTTTTGTCCCTACTCTGCCTCTTTCTGCCTCCCATGGGAATTATTTCACAACTGGAAAGTAAATCTTGCAGGTAAGACCTCCCAAACACTCTGTCCAGACGAGGATTGATTGCTGTCTTTAAAAGGACATCGCTGACAGGGAAGGGTTAGATGCTAAATGGTTTTTTTTAAATCTAGACAAGAACACAACAAAGCCAGGAGGAAAATATGAAAAGTGAGAGCAGTTCACTTATTAGAGCCAAATCCTCAGAGAATTATGGTTTTCTCAGTCTCTTGAAGTTTGTGATTAGCTCTAAACACGTTTGGTGCCTTTTCACACAATATGAGGTATTTTAAATACAAGTATGGGGCAGGCAGGATGCACAAGGTGCTCAGTGCCTGCTGAAGTGGCAGCTGAGCACGCAGTGGAGTCCCATGGCTCTCAAATAACATTAGAAACCTGATTTTAGGCAAATAAATTCTATCCCTGTGCTCTGATCACGGATTTGGGGAAGAAGCTGGTACTTTTAGGGAGCAATATGCTTGACCTATTTATTTATGACTTATTTATTTTTTTAGAGGTGAGGTGAATTGTTCCCTTTGCCGATTTCAGGTGGGTTGAGGAGCTCAAGGAGAGGCATCCAAACCTCAGGGAAAGCTTAAGGGAAGAGCTGGAATCAATCCCTGACTCTCAAGCCCATCTCCCTTGCTTATCTCTCAAGAGCAGCCAAAACAGAGCCATATTTTGGTTTAGCCTGGCTGGGAAGTCGTGGTGACCCGTGTGCCTCAGCTGTGACTCGGCCATTTGTCACCTCCTGTGCCAGGCAGGCAAATTGCCCCGACTCTGCAATCAGGGTAATTAGGGAAAGCAGTGTTTTGAGCTACTGCAACCCCCGGAATAAAACATTTCATTTGAATCAAAGTGCTCTGATCAAAGTTGGGGAATTAAGATAACAAAGGAGCAATTAGGGAAATTTTCCAAATTAACAACTCGTGTGGGTGGGAAATAGGTTCTTTCAAAAATGTCATCAAAACATCTGAGCTCTTCAAGAACGCTCCTGTTCTTTTTGTTTGGAAATTGCTCATTTAGGAGAACAACACAGGAACAGGGGTGTGTCATAGGCTGGTGTCACTGTTTTTCTCCACTTTTCTTCTCCTGAGAGAGAGTCCCAAATCCCAGGGTGGTGGGGACAGCTCTGTGTCCCAGCTCTGTGACCCAGATCAAGGTCTGACTGCTGAAATGTCCACAGAGATGCCCAGAGCACTCCTAGGGACAAATGCAAACCAGCTCCTGTACAGCAAAGATTCTTCCCTCAGGCTCCCACTCCTTCCTGAGGATCAGAGTCTGTTGGAGGTTGGGGTGCTGATGGATGAGGAGCTGGGCAAGCTCCAGCCATATGGATTTGCAGCCCCATGTGGATTTGCAGCCCTGGGGGCCAGCTGTGCCCTGGGCTGCATCAAAAACATGTAGGCAGGGTTTGAGGGAGAGGATTCTGCCCTCTGTTCTGCTCTGGGGAGATCCCACCCTCATGGCTGTGTCCAACTCTGCGGTCTCTGATGTAGGATGGACCTGGAACAAATGCAGAGGAGGCCATGGGGATATTCCAAGGGCTGAAACCACTCTGGAGCCTGGCTGGGAGAGCTGGGGGTGCTCCCCTGGAGAGGAGAAGGCTCCAGGGAGCGCTCAGAGCCTCTTCCAGGGCTTAAAGGGGCTCCAGGAAAGCTGGAGAGGGACTGGCGACAAGGGATGGGGGGACAGGACACAGGGAATGGCTTCCACTGCCAGAGGGCAGCGATGGATGGGAGATTGGGAAGGAATTCCTGGCTGTGAGCGTGGTGGGACCCTGGCACAGGGTGCCCAGAGAAGCTGTGGATGCCCCTGGATCCCTGGAAGTGTCCAAGGTCAGGTTTAATGGGGCTTGGAGCAACCTGGGATACTGGAAGATTCCCTGCTCATGGCAGGGAGTGGCACTGGATAATCTTTTCAGACCCTTCCAACCCAAACCATTCTGTGATTAAAAAATAAATAAATGCAGCAAGACCCACAGGGGCTGGAAAGTTCCCTGAAGGGCTCTGGCAGAGCGTAAATTGTCCCACTTTGCAGCGCTGCTTTGTAAGAAAAGAACCTGAGGGTGGAAAACAAAGCAACCCAAGCCTGGCAAACAGCACAGGCTGCACCTCGAGCAGGCAGAGGGATTTGCACTGCAAGGCTCCTGTCTCAGGCTGATCAAAAAGCCTCTGCCTCACTGACAGGTGACGTGATTTTCTTTTCAGGTGCTGGGAAAAGAGAAGAACTTGCAGTGCATGACTCTAAGCACAAACGAGCTGCTCTGGCTTTGATGAGTGCAGCTCAGGCTGAAATCGTCCCCTGCAAGGAGAGGGACCCGGAGCTGCCACTGCTGGAATTGTGCAGCTGGGAGCAGCTTTTTGCATGGAATGGGGTTCAGCCAGGATCGTCTTCTGGTGCACCTGAGATGTTCTTACAAACCTGCTCCTGAGGTCAGGAGGGAAAAGCACACCCAAAACATCCAGGAACCCCTGGATTCTGTCCTCTCTTCTGTGAGTGAGGGCTGTGGAGTGGCCTTGTGTTATAAATTATGAACTTGACTCAGCCAATATATCAAGCAGCAATCAATTTATTAATTAATACAGAATGGTAAAGTGGAGCAAACAGCGCTGGGTACAGTGGGGGTTTCACCTCCAACTGCACGCCGACCATTGATTTTCTGCTGGGATTTATTGAGATTTTCCATAAACACTTCTCACAACTTTTTTTCTAGTTTCCTCCTAATTTCTATTTTTGAAATCTAATTTCTATACCCATTGTGATCAATTTCTATTGGTGATGTTAAATTTTCTATACTTCAAAAGGTATGAAATCAGTGAGGTCAGAAATAACATCTTGTGATGATGAGGTTCCCAGGACATAAATCAGTGGTGGCATCCAGATTTCCTTCTTCAGAAGAAAACACCAAAGATGAGAGATTCAGTCTTCCTTTTTAGGACTATAAATCAGTTTTGTTGGTGAGGTCCTGCTTCCGGGTGGTGGTCTATCTCTTTTTTTTCTAGGATCATTAATTTTAGTTTGGAATAGCTCACTTCCTTCTATTTGGGTGATTACAATCCTTTCTATACATATGCTAAAGCTATAGTTCAAACCTTCTATTAAAAACCTTATAGGCTCACATGATTCACTTATAAGCAAGCAAAATATTCGTTCAAAAGCCCCTTTCCATGCTTTTCTCTTTTGTTGATTAAACAGATATTTTTATAATTATCCTATGGCCTTTTCCACACATTTCATAACCATAACTACAAAGGCCATCTTTTTCTACCTGACACGAAACACAGCCCCACATTTCACACTTGGGAAGTCCCAGTTGCTTCAGTGGTGCTAGTGTCAAAATCACATATTCACACAAAGTATGAATATATGGGTGCTTTTTATTGAAGAGCTCTGAGAGCCTGGGGCACAGGAACCCAAATCAAACTCCAACATTACATTCAAGCTAGGCATGTTTTATACTCTTTTTGGTTACGTAAATATATTAATTATTAAACTAATATTGTTCCATGGTATACATTGATTCTATCCAAGCATGAATTCCCAGAATTTTTCCCCAAAAACATTCTTTCTCATGATTCTTGGTATGATTACATTGTTTCTCATGATTGTCTTTATGATTACACAATAATTATATTTAATTATATTTAACAATCACGAATACCCAGGTGCAGTAGCACATGATTTACCAAAGACAGATACTCCCCCCATTCCCAGGGCCTACCTAGTTCTAGTTCTCTTTCCCAGGCCTAATTTTTCTAGTCCCCCCCTGATCTATTCTCATGATTTTTAAAAGCATTCTTCCCCACGCAACTAAGATTTAACCCTATACTATCAGTGGGGTGATCTGGTGGGATAATCAGGCTCAGATTTCCCATTTTCTCCCAAAAACAGGAGAAGGATTTCTCAGCCACAAGGAGTGGGGAAGGGCCTGACATTCCCTTCAGAGATGAAAAAGGAAGGTTCCTTTCCCTCATCCCAGTCCTGTGGAATGGGGGGACGGTGATGTGGATGAGGAGGGTCTGATCCCTTCACGTGGTGTGGTGGGGAGGGACAGGAATTTGATTCAGAGGGTTTTATCTTCATTTTATGCATCTGGAAGTCAGCTGAGTTCCTGCACCTGCATTCCTCATCCTGGGATGCCTTTCTGACCCACAGCTCTGAGCAAGCTGTTCCAAAGGATCTCGGTCAGACTGGCCTTGGTTTCTTATTTTAGGGTGAGGTGAATTCCTCTCTGGATGGGACCATTTCTCCCTCTTGACTACAGAAGGGAACTGACAGGAGAATCTCAGGGTTAAATATCTGCATTTTACCCAGGAGGAGGTCCCAGCCTCACCTTTCCTGCTGCTGTCAGAGCTGCACCTCGCCCAGGCTTTCTGGAGAACAAGAATTTGGTCCACAGCACAATGCAGGATCCAAAATATCCACTGCATCTTTCATCTTTTGTATGCTAATGCACGTCTAGACAAAGCAGGGCAGCTTGTGCTGAGCTCAGCTCCCTGCTGCGCCTCTGGGATACTGAAAATTACATGAGCAGCAGTGAAGAAGATTTTATTTTATTTTATTTCATTTTATTTCATTTCATTTATTTTATTTTATTTTATTTTTTGTTTTATTTTATTTTGTTTTATTTTTAATATATTTTTATTTTTTATATTTTTAATATTTTATTTTAATATTAATATATTTTTAATTTTTATAATTTATTTTATTTTATTTTCAATATATTTTAATTTTTTATAATTTATTTTTTATATTTTAATTTATTTAAAAATATTTTATTTTTAATATTTTATTTTATATTTTATTTTATGATATATTTTATTTTATTTTGTTTTGTTTTGTTTTATTTTATTTTGTTTTATTTTTAATACATTTTTATTTTTTATAATTTTATTTTTAATATTTTATTTTATTTTTAATATATTTTTAATTTCTTATAATTTATGTTTAATATTTTATTTTATTTAAAGATATTTTATTTTTAATATTTTATTTTATATTTTATTTTATGCTTTTTTTTTATTTTATTTTTTAAATTTTATTTTTATTTTGTGGTGGAGAATTTTCTGGATTTTCAGCACCAGGCTTTCAACTTGGCAAATGAAAATATACCTGGAATAGGTGAGGGACTCATCTGACAGAGACTCTGCCATGATTGATTATGTACAAACACTTCTACATCCACAAGAAATAAAAGTTAAGTAGCCAAAACATAATGAGTGAGCAGTGAGTGCTCACCCATCTTGGGGTGGAGGTGCAAGGTTCACATTCTTTCTGCCCTGTCCTCCTTTTATCCTTGTTTTCCCATTGGCAGAGATAAAATGGGAAAAGGAGAAAGTAAGAGGAAACCAAACGTCCAAACTGCTGAATAAGCTGCAAGCAGTTCTCTCTGAGACCTGTAATCAGAAAAGGGATTTAACAGTCTGTGGGCCTGATATTTCTGGGTCTGAGAGATTTTAGCCTGCTAGCAGCTGCTAACTTTTTTCCCAAGGGAAAACTTCTCAAGAAAGCTTCTTCTCAAAACAATCTTGGCAAACAATTATTCTTTCTCAAAACAATCTTCTCCAGGTGGTGTTTTGCTGTCTCTCTATTTAACCAATGGTATTTGAGAGGTGTCATTCCTATTCACCAATCATGTTGAGTCTGTATCAGAACACTCCATAAAGGCAGTAAGAATTAGACAATAAAGCTTTTTTTCTATGCTCTTTGCCTTCTGAAATATTTAGAGCCTCTCATCTTTCTTTCGTGCCCTACAATGATAACAGTCCCCATCCAGCCCTTCTCTACATTTGGAAATTGTGATTATACCACCAGAGGCACATCTCACAGTGGTGAATATCAATCCTAAAACGCCCTTCTCTGCTGGGAATACAGCTTATCCATCTTCATCAAAATAAATCAAGGGCCTTTGTAAAGATTTCCAGCCATGGGTCACCAATCGCCGGAAGCTGCAATTTAGGAAGAAAAATGTGATGAAACTTCTCTCAGTTTCTGATATGACGGTTTGTGGCAGAGTGTTTAAAGCTGTGGAGTCACACACTCCCAGTGCCTGGGGGAATGTTATGTGTTCCCAGAGGAGAGGCAAGAAAGCCAATTCAGTTTCTCCCCTGCTAATTGCGTTAGAATTTGGTAAATATGGATGAGCCAACATCACTAACAGTGATCAGACGCTCCTCAGCAGTGGTGCCCTGGAATTGGGAAAGCTGGGAAAGCTGGGAAAGCCTCCTGGGCTGCGCCTCTCATGGCACCAGGATGAGCTGTCAGGGCAAAAACGGAGCTGAAGGAGACATCACAGCTCTGATACATTATTGAGATGTTACAACATTGGAGCTGAAATTACAGAGAGAAAATGAGGCTTCCTCGGATTAGGGCAGCTCTCTGGAGCTGTTTGTAACTCTCTGGAGCTCTCAGGAGATTTTTGGAGCTCTTGGGAACTGTCTGGAGCTCTCTGGAGCTGTCTGTAACTCTCTGGAAGCGTCTGGAGCTGTTTGGATCTCTCTGGAACTCCCTGGATCTCTCTGGAACTCCCTGGAGCTCTCAGGACCTGTCCAGAGCACTCTGGAGATTTCTGGAGCTGTCCAGAGCTGTTAGGAGCTGTCTGGAGCTGTCTGAAACTGTCTGGATCTCTCCAGAGCTCCCTGGAGCTGTCCAGAGCTGTCTGGTGCAGCTGTCTGGAGCTCTCTGGAGCTCTCTGGAACAGTCTGGAGCTCTCTGGAGCTGTTTGGATCTCTCTGGGGCTGTCTGAGCTCTCTGGAGCAGCTGTCTGAGCACCACTACGTCAAAAGGAACAAACTCCTGTAGGGCATCGTGGAGGCTGAGACCCAGCAGGGAAAAGCTGTGATGTTCCTGCCAGGAAAAGGGGTGTGGGTCTGTCTGCCACCCAGGAAACACCTGGCTGACAGCACCCAGCTGGGTCGTGCCCAGTGATGGAGAGGTGCTGAATGCTGATGGGTTTGGGGAGAGTTCAGGAGGATCTGGGGGCTCAAGCTGAAAACACGAGGAGCCAGGAGGGTTTGAGGGCACAGTGGGGAGAGGGGAGGACACCGGTGTTCAGTCAGAGAGGGAGGAGGGAGAGGTGTTTTGAAAAAGCAAAAAGTTTTAATTAAAGAGAA
Organism: Acrocephalus arundinaceus; assembly: GCA_021534815.1. Classification (NCBI taxonomy): domain Eukaryota; kingdom Metazoa; phylum Chordata; class Aves; order Passeriformes; family Sylviidae; genus Acrocephalus; species Acrocephalus arundinaceus. The sequence goes on along the minus strand of JAJEOU010000373.1, from coordinate 49,831,959 downwards.
AATAACAAACCATACAGAACAAAAGAATAAAAGCCATGCACGGTGCAGGGAGGTCCCTTGCACCTGCCAAGACACCTCAAAATGCCCCAGAATCTCCTGCTCTCTCTTATTCAATGATCTAGGAGGGATTTTTGGCATGCTGCCCAATAGAAAATTGCTACATCTCTTGGGGTGCAGCTCAAGGATCCAAGAGGTGCCTTTGTCTCAACACTGGGCTAATTACAGTGAGAGGAGCATGGAAGTTTTTGGTTCTTCTTCCTTAAAAATTCACAGGTGAAATTCAAACTCTTTCCTAATATGGAAACACCTGTTAACAGGCGGTGCACTGCAACACAGGGCATTCATTTATCTCTGTTTTCTCACCAGGAGGGTCGAGGGGTTTGTGTAGGTACCAGGCTGAGCAGCGCTCTGCAGATTCTGGGGACAGTTACCATGACAAATGTATGAGGTTCGTTCAGATGGAAAGTGCTGCCTGTAGAGATGCTGTCACAAGGATGGATGAGCGCATTGCCTGATCCTCTTTCCCACTTGTCTTGGGTTGCAATATGTAACCAAAAATGTTTATTATATTTTCCATTTGTTGAAACCAGTTTGGGGAGGTATTTTCTTTATTTCTTGTATAACCCATTCCTCATAACTCTGGGGGGGAGGGGCAGGTGCCTTCTGCTAATGGGCCCAGCTGTTAAACCAGGTGGGGCAGCGTTCTTTATCTCTCCAGGACCCATCCTCCCTCCAGGGGATATCTGCTGTTCATGGGCCATCCAGGCTCACTGCATGGCTGATACAATTCCATCATCCCATGGGGAGATGCTCCACCCAGGGGGAGGAGCCAAGCATTCCTACCTGGATAAAACCTGAGAGTCAGAACACCAGGGCAGCCTGTTTGCACTGGATTCCCAGAGGAACACCAGACCCATCTCACCACCACTGGACCTTCAGAGGAAAACTGCACCCTCCTACAGGATCATCTCTGCTCCAACAGAACCACATCTGTCACTGCAGGAGGATTTTTTTGGACTGCTCCCAATAGCCTGAGCAACAGGGTGTCAGGTTGTGTTCTGACTCTGTCAGGGTTTCTAGGATTTTTGTTTGTATGTTTGTTTGCTTGCTTGTTCCTTTTTTTTTTTTTTTTTTGTACTACTACATTTGTATTTTTAATATTCCTAGCAAAGACTTTTATTCCTATTCCCATATATTTGCCTGAAAGCCCCTTAATTTCAAAATTATAATAATTCAGAGGGAGGGGGTTTACATTCTCCATTCCAAGGGAAGCTCTGGCTTTTCCCTAGCAGACACCTGTCTTTCCAAACCAAAATACCACGTGTTTTGGAATTCTTGGGCTTCCAATCACAAGGTTTGGGCTTTTTTTCCATATCAGCCACCCCTTTTTGTCTAGGTTAGCAACCCTGGAGCCCCCTGAACTTCTCCACATTTCTAGTGTCACTAAAAATCAAAATTCCAGTGCCAGCTTTGGGATTTTGAGGGCAGCTGCAGAATGGAAGTAGATGAAAAGATGAAAACTGAATGTGTTAAGTGCCATAGAGTCAACCTGGTGTCTTGTCCTTCTAAGAAGTTTGAGGTAGGGTAAGTTTTAATGGGATATTGGGACAAAATTCTTCCCTGTGAGGGTGGTGAGGCCCTGGCACAGGTTCCCAGAGAAGCTGTGGCTGCCCCTGGATCCCTGGAAGTGTCTAAGGCCAGGTTGGACAGGGCTTGGATTACCCTGGGATAGTGGAAGGTGTCCCTGCCCATGGCACGGGGTAGAACCAGATTTTTAAGGTCCTGTCTAACTCAAATTCTTTGAGGGCTCTATGGTTTCCCTCAATGGATCTAAGTGCAGACTGCTCTTAAAATGTGCTTGAAAACATTTTAAATTTGCAGCCCAAGTTCAGCCATTGCTGTTGAAAACACCAGGGAAGCAGCAGATGCAGCAGTGGATTTTTCAGGCTTCTGGATCTTACTGCACTCCCCAGATTGGCACAGCAGCACAGAGAGTTCAAGCAATCCCCCAGGGAAAAAAGAGTCTTTCAAACAAACAGGAAATAAATGAGTGTTTGCTTAAAATGCTAAACATATCCTAATTAGTAAATAAAGTGTAATTCAAATAAGGCTTGAGAATTCCTGCCTGACACGGTTATGCCACTTGTGATATTTTTGTGTGTAGTAGGACAGATGAAAAAACCCCCACAAAATAGATGAAAATCAATGCAAAAGGAAATAAAGCTTCAGATTAAAAATGGAGATTCAGATTCAACTCCTTTGAAGATCCTTTGGAATCAGCAGATGATAAATCTCCCCAAACTTAATCAAATTCAGCTTCCCAAGAGCAGGGCTTTTTTTACAGGTGGGAGCTTAAGCATGGACACAGCCAACAACAACCCCTCTTTTATTACCACAAACACAAAATGACATTAATCTGTTGAAGACAATTGTAGGAACACTACACAACCTTCACCTCTGGGCAGCAGATCCCCAGAACTCTTTACAACACTGACTTATCTCAGTTTGTATAAGCCAGGCTGTTAATCATTTATTTGATTCCATTTTCTGATCTGTGACCAAGGAAAGTCTGTGGCTCAGTTGTCACTCCTGAACCTTTTACCCCTTGCTGACCCTTTTCTGCTGACATTATTGAAGTCAAGTGGAGATGTCTATTTTCTCTTATTTATGCTCCAGTGTGTGTTGCTCTCCGAAGCCCTGGTGCATTAATAAATGTACTCCCAACCTTAATATACCCCATGCAGGTCGTGGGGCAGAGCATGGCCTTGGTGAGAGCTTCTCCTCCACAGACAACATAAAGTCAATTTATCTCTCTCCAGGTAAATTTTTGTCCCTCATTGCTGGGATGAAAATCAGAATCTTTGTGGTTATTGGAAAGAGGCCGTGCTGGAAGGAGTGGTCAGGGACAGAGGCTGGGTGTGAACTGAAAGGGGGGAAATTTAGGTTAAATATTAGGAAGGAATTCCTCCCTGTGAGGATGGTGAGGCCTTAGCAGAGGCTGCCCAAAGAAGTTATGGCTGTTCCATCCCTGGAAGTGTCCAAGGTCAGGTTGGATGGGGCTTGGAGCAACCTGGGATAGTGGGAGATGCCCTGTAGGTTAAATCTGAATTAAAAGTTCTCTTCCCACCCAAACCAGTTATTCTGTAATTTCATGACTGGAGACCTCCAAGGGCTTTTGCAGTGCTTTTATCCATGGATCCTCAGGCCTGTGGGAGGCACTCCTGGAGGTTTTCCCACACCTGCACTTCCCAGCCTGTGTACAACAAATTGCTTTGACACCGTTCTGACAGGGTGGCATTTGTTCTGTGACACCACGTGAGCCTGCTCAGGCCCAGGGGACACCCCAGGCTGTGCAGGACAGCAGGACAGGAGGGAGGAGCAAATCCTCCCCTGGGTTTGTTTGGGTGTCCTCTGGGCCATGTCTCCCCTCCATGGGGTCCCTGCTGGCTCAGGGGATGCTTCGTAGGAAGGGAAGCACTGAACAAACCACAGGGGCTCCTAAATTAACTTCTCCCACATCATTTCCAGGGGTTTTTCTCCTCCTGTTTCAGTCCATGTTGGACTCCGCATCTGAAGAGTTTTATTATTTATGAGTCGCTCTCAGCTGAAGGGAAGCAGATCATGTTTTATTGATGTCCTTTCAGATTGAACACAGGCTGGATGGCTCTTGGAGCATTTCCAGTCCCCCCCACTTTGTCAGGGATTGCAAGGCTTGTACCAGCCCTCCCCTTTGCAGAAAACCCTGCAGATTTCCAGCATTTTAGTTGGAAGTTACTATAAAGACATCTGCTTTTTAAGAAAAGAAAAAAAACCTCACAAGACCCAGACATTTTTCCCTCTTTTTTTTTTTTCTTTTAAAAGTAGAAGCTCATAAATACACACGCACAAAAAGGGAAGATTAAAAAAAGACAGAAATAAGTGTACTCAATTTGTCACAGATCCCTTTTACTCCCTAATTTTTGTGTGTTTGCTGCTACACCTCACGTGATCTTTGACTTTGCATGTCTAATAAGTTACTCCCCTACCATTAATCAAGGGAACAATTGGCAAATCAGGGGAAAACGGCACTGGGAGATGCTCTGGTGCATTTTGGGCTTTAAGAACATTTTGTAAAAGCAGCTGTAAACTCAGGGACTTGCCTTGTACCTAGTCTTTATAAAAGTGGGGCTGCTGCTCTGGCTACATTAAGCAATAAATGGTGAAATGTGTAAGAAAACAGCTCCAAAATATCCCAAATGCTCCAGTTTCTTTGAGGCTGCTGCGTGTCTGATTCACAGAATTACAGGCACATGTTTTGTGCTTATTAACATGCAGAAAGCAGCAGCTTCTGCCCTTTTCCTTGGAATCATCTTCTCCAAATCCAACAAACTGCACACGACTGCAGTGGGAAGCTCCAGGCTCCTGGATTTCATGGGCAGGAGCAGCAGGATCCGGTGGCACACAGGGAATTCCTGTGCTGCAGATGCTGTCCTCGGGCACAGGCACTGCTTGCAAACCCACAGTGGGAAGGGGGAAATAAACCCATCTCCTTTTCCTGGGAAATTTGCAGCATCAGGAGCTGTCTTCCCAATTTATTTTTTATTTTTTGCTGACTGACAGCAGAAGTTAAGCATGCAGATGATGTGCCTGTGGCTGCCCTAGTTTTTGGCAGCTTCAGGAAAATCTGGACAAGGGAGAAGAGATGATTTTGCTGTGCCTCATCCCAACCCTGCTTTTTATGGAATTGAGGGTGGGATTGCTCAGCATCAGTTCAGCCCTTGGAAAGGTCCCCAAAGTCTTTTCAGGTGTGTGGATAAGAGAAGAAGAGGTGTGGGTAGCAGATTTTTGCTCAAGGTTACTTCCTGGGTGTCTTAGGTTGCAATATGTAACAAAAAATGTTTATTCTATTTTCCCTCTGTTGAAACTGGTTGAAGAGATGTTTTCTTTATCTCTTGTATAACCCATCCCTCAAAACTTCAGGTGGAGGGGGCAGGTGTTTTTTGTTAATGGGCAGCTGTTAAACCAGCTGGGGCAGTGTTCTTTATCTCTGCCAGGACCCATCCTCCCTCCAGGGGATATCTGCTGTTCATGGGCCATCCAGGCTCACTGCATGGCTGATACAATTCCATCATCCCATGGGGAGATGCTCCACCCAGGGGGAGGAGCCAAGCATTCCTACCTGGATAAAACCTGAGAGTCAGAACACCAGCACAGCCTGTTTGCACTGGATTCCCAGAGGAACACCAGACCCATCTCACCCCCGCTGGACCTTCAGAGGAAAACTGCACCCTTGTACAGGATCATCTCTGCTCCAACAGAACCACATCTGTCACTGCAGGAGGACTTGATTGCACTGCTCCCAACACCCTGACCAACAGGGAGTCAGGTCATATTTCTGACTCTGTCAGAGTTTCTAGGATTTTTGTTTGTTTTTTGCTTGATTTTTTGTGCTACTACTTTGTATTTTTAATATTCCTAGTAAAGAACCATTATTCCTATTTCTGTATCTTTGCCTGAAAGTACCTAATTTCAAAATTATAATAATTCGGAGGGAGGGGGTTTACATTCTCCATTCCAAGGGGAGCTCCAGTTTTCCCTAGAAGATATCTCTCTTTCCAAACCAAGACACTGGGAAGTGCCAAAATCCCTGGCAGGTCCTGCCAGCCTGGGGCAGCTGGAGGTCAGGGTTAGAAGGAGTAGGGAGGTGATGGGAGCTGCAGTGGGCACAGCCAGACATCAAACCTTCCTCCTGAGGCTCTGCCTGACCCTAAAATATCAGCTCTGTGGGGCAAAACAGATAAAAAGGTCTCCATCCAGAGCCTGGCCTCATCCTGGGCACAGCTCCACAGGAGGAAGCTGTTCAGGGAGCTGGGAATGTCTCTCAGGAGTGCTGGTGTATCCAATCCAAGCTTCCCCTCTTTTCTCCTGCAAGGACAAAGCTCCCTGGCCCCTGCTGCTTGCAGGTCTGTCCAGTCTCATGTGGGGAGTGAGGACTGGCTTGATCCTGACCCTCAGGGAGGATGGCACCTCAGGCTGGTCCCTGGGCCACCAGAGCCACAGCTGAGCTGCCCATGGTGCTGGGAAGGGCACAGAGGGGCTTGGGAAAGTGGGGCTGAATCACAGAATCACGGAATGGTTTGGGATGGAAAGGATTTTAAAGCCCATCCAGCCCCACCTCCTGCCAAGGGCAGGGAGGCCTTCCACTGTCCCAGGGTGCTCCAAGCCCTGTCCAGCCTGGCCTTGGCCACTGCCAGGGATCCAGGGGCAGCCAAATTTCTTTGGGCACCCTGTGCCAGGGCCTTCCCACCCTCACAGGGAACAATTCCTCCCTAATATCCAATCTATATCTACTTTCTTCAGCTTTAAATTCATTATGGTTAAAACTGTGCATGGTGCTTACAGCTCCTCTCTCTCCCTGTGGCCACAGAATCACAGAATGACCGGGTTGGAAGATCATGAAGTCCAACCCACCTGTGCTTCATCCCAAAAACACCTCTTGGGAGACACATCCTGTTGGAGCTGTGCTGTGGGGATCTTCTGATTTGAGGTCAGAAGGAGTGTGAGGAGTCAGGAGGGTTTCACGCTCACTGCTGAGAAACCAGCTCTGTCTGAGCAGCCTGTTTCTCTGGGGTTAGAAAAATAACCAACCTGGCCAATCCTCCTGACTATTTCTGTGCTTCTTTAAGCTCCATGTGCCTCCAGGAGGTCCCTTCTTAGAAGGACTTTGCAGTTCTAAACCAAGACTCCTCCAACACTCTCCAGTTCAGGGAAGGTTGATCTCCTGGAGGGGAGCCTGCCCTTGTGCTGAGCTGTGGAGAAAATCCCCGTGAATCCCCTGCTTTGTTAAAAGCTGGAGTTTGTAGGAAGCAAGCCCAGCTCTGGGATTTCCCCAAACACACCCAGCACTCACCCTGACTTTGATCAGCAAAGAGAAGTCACCTCAGGAGGGTGTTTATTATTTTTTATCTTGGGTTAGGGCTTGAATGTCTTTGGTGGGCATCTTCAAAAGCTGCCCTGGCCCCAGCTGCTGTGCAGATAACAACGAGCTGCTCTTTGAAGCTGGGATCTGTGTGTCTCGTGTGTCAGGCCTTTGTAGCACTGAGCATCCTTGCTTTGGGATCAAGGACCCCTCTGCCTCTGTTAAATTTCATGTCAGGCATGAAGCTGTATCCCTCTGACTGGAAACAGGAGAGACTGAGCAGCTTGGACAAGCAAAGCTCACAAAAACAGAGAGGAAACTGGGGCTTGTTATTTTGTGTCCTGATTTTGGCTGGGGCAGAGTTAATTTTCTCCCTAGCAGCTGGCACAGTGCTGTGTGTTTTGGATTTAGCAGGAGGATAATGTTGATACCACACTGATTTTCTGGTTGTTGCTAAACTGTGCTCACTGTAAGTCAAGGAATTTTCAGCGTCTGCCAGTGAGGACACGAAGCCATTAGAATGCATTTGTTATAAATATTCATTATATTAGCTGTAAAAATTGCTGGTTCCAAAGTTTATTTTTCTGCTCTGAGATGTGGTGTGCTGGGTCTTAGAGCTGTGCTGTGTAACACCTGCAGGGTGTGTTCCTGTGGGAGCTGGGATAAGGTTGTCCCATTGTTGGCTTTGTAACACTGACAGGATGGAATTGTTGCTTGTGGAAATAATCTGGTGTTTTTACTCACTATTCTCATCCAGACATTGTGAGCCATCTGTTGGTAATTACTAATTGTTATACCTTTCATCTTTTCCCTTCAGAGTCTCAGGCCGTGGGGATGACACGTCTGTCCTCCCCTTCTCGTCCAGGCTAATTATGGATTTTGAATATTCTTGGGATGTTCAAACCATGCTGTTCCCATTGCTGTAAGTTCTGAATGTGATCCAGGCCTTCAGCTTGAGCAACCATTTCAGAATTCCAGGCAGAGATCTGCCCCAGGCTGGATCATTCCCAGTGCCAGGATGTGTGGGCTGGGCCTAGGACAGTGGGCACCTCCAGTGTTTTGGAATTTCTCCTCTGAACAAGTGCAGAATCTGGCCAAAATTATCATCCTGGAAGAATAGAAGGGAGATCCCATTAATGTCTTTTTACCTGAGGTATTTTGGTGTCTCCCTGGGGTGGGATAAATGGCCAAGCTTCCTGTTTGAATAATTAAGTTTTGCAGAGCTCTTACCAGGACAGCTGTGACCTGCTGCTCCACACCTCCTTTCAAACTATGTCTGGTTTTCTGGAGCCCTTCTTACCCTCATTCTTTCACCACAGATGGAGCTGGATTAAGAAAATACATCTCATAGGTGGCCTTTATTCATTCCTGATGGTGCAGGTGTGCTGGTTTGAAAACAAAACCAGTGAGAGATTCCAAGTCAGAAACACAATTTAATAAGAGGAAAAGAAAAGAAATAAAAGAAAGTAAAATAAAATAAAAGCAACAGTACAAAAAACCCTCTGACAGAGTCAGAATACAACCTGACACCCTGTTAGGGTGGTGTAGCAGTCCAGATGAAATGCTCTTGTCAAAGCAGTGATCCTGTAGAAAGGTCTGGTAGCTCTTGTCCTCTGGGAGTCCAGTGGGTAAGGCTGCCTGTGCTGTCCCAAACCCTGGATTATATCCAGGTGGGAATGCTTGGCTCCTCCCCTGGGCAGAGCATCTCCCCATGGGCTGATCTCATTCTCTGAGCCCTGCAGTGGCTCCTTGCTGGCCCATTAACCAGAGACAGCTCCCGCAGGGAGTTACCCATGAGCCATGGGCACGGCATTGCTGGGCCATGGACAGGAGAGAAGGGAAGCACTGCCCCAGCTGGTTCCAACAGCTCATGGAGATGGGGATAGAATACAGACTTTGGGCACAACTTACATTGTAACCTAGGACAGCAGGCCATCCCTTATCCTCCCAGAACTCCCCCAGCCCATCCTGTAGAGGTTCTGTGGCACCCCTGTGGTTGTGGGGCAGCACCACGCAGGATTTTGGATCCTTTGTATCTGGAAAGAAGGAAAAGTGTGAGCATCACGTGAAGAGCCCCATGTTCAACTATGGCCAACAGAAACATCCATCATCCCAATCTGAAAATTCTTCAGTTCTGAAATCCAGGCCTAAACCCCTGCAGGCACAAATCAGCACAGCTCCAGAGGTCCCTCTGTGAGGTTCTTAATGATGCCACCACATTTCACTAAAGGAGATGCTCCAGTTTCAGTTTTGGAGAAGATGTAAGGTATGAAGAGTGGATGTATGTGGCAGAGGAAAATGATAGAATCATGGAATTGCAGGATGGTTTGGGTTGGAAGGGACCTTTGAGATCATCTTGTTCCAAATCCGTGCAGGGACTCTTCCCACCATCCCAGGTTGCTCCAAGCCCCATCCAGCCTGGCCTTGGACACTTCCAGGATCCAGGGGCAGCCACAGCTTCTCTGGGCACCCTGTCCAGGGCCTCAGGGAGGAATTTCTTCCTAATATCTAATCCAAACCTGCCTTCCTTCAGCTTAAAGTCATTTCCTTTGTCCAGTCACTCTGTGCCCTTGTGAAATGTCCTTCTCCAACAGTGCTACCTTGATGAAGTCAATAACTTATTTGTGATCCTTCAGCCTTGGAAAAAGGGACAAAATTATTTTTCTACCAGCCAGATATTGGAAGATTTCTTACAAATCCTCATAAATCTTTAATGCTGGTGAAGAGCTCTACTCAAGCACTCTTGAAGCTGTGAGGAGCTGAGTTGGGTCCTCCTTTTCTGTGAGATTCCCTGTCTTCCTGTGCCAGAGCTGCAGGCAAACCACGATGCATTGGTTATTCTGAGCATCTGTGAGTGTGACCCAATTACTGCTCAGGATCTGTCAGTGCAGAGCAGCACAGAGCACAGACGTGCCTGGCGCTGGAGCTAATTAGTATTTCCTTTGTAACTTCCTCAGGAGGTGGGGAGAGGGGGGATATATTGAAGAATATGTTGGGAAAAAAGGTATTTCAGGAGCTTGCAGTGGTTTTAATTTCAAGCCTGGCCAGGGTCCTCTCTGCCTGCACTTTGGTGCTGAACTTGTAAAAACCAAAAGCATATCTGTCTCTATAACTATCTACACACGTGTGTGTGCATATAAAAAGACAGAAATATATCTGGAAAATCTGTCAAGCTCAGAGTGCCAGCATATAATTAACAAAACAATCAATCTGGAGCATAATAGACTGAGCTGCTCTTACTGTCAGTGAAGAGAGCTATTTAACCTTTTCTGGGCTAGAAAAACAGCAGTGGTGGAAATATTCACTGTAAAGCTCATTTGTACTTAGGAGGGAATCAATTTTAACCCCAGGCTTGGGAAAACAGTTCTGGGAAGAGCCAAGAGCTGTGAATTCCCATAATGTTGATGTCAATGCTGTTCACAACTGGTTTCTCCTGCTGGAGCTGAACTGTGAGGCCAGGGGTGCACACGAAGTGGCATTTGCAGATTGCTGCATGGGCAGCTCTGGAAAGAGGAGGGGTGAGAGTTTGTCTGATGCTTTGGGAAGGCTGACCTGAAACAGGGACTGGACAGAACTGGGAATAAACTAGATATTTATTGAAAGGCCTCTAGGATACACCTTGGCAGGACAAGAGCTGACCAGGGTTACACTTAAGGTAGACTTAGAATGGTCACAAAATGGTTGACTGGTCACAAGGTCTCACACTTTTATAAGTTTTGTCCATTTGCACATCGGGGTTTCATTGTCCCATTACAGCTTCAGGTTGTGAGGTCTCATCCTTCTTGTTTTCTCTCTTCATCCCATCATTGTTTGTGCTTTTGGGCCTGAAAACTTGTGCCAGTTGTCCTTGATGTGCAGCAGGAGAAGGATTTGTTTTGTGTCCGTGCTGTGTGCAGAGAGCTGAATGACACTGACTGTGAGCTCAGAGCTGCACCCTGGGCAGCACAGAGCCTGAATACAGGGAAATAAAACTTAAGACATCATATCCATCAATGCCTTGTTTCTGTGCTCCAAAAAGGATTTGCTCATGGAAAAGGTCCTGAGGGTGAGGGTTGGCAGCAGCTGAACATGAGCCCAGGTGTACCCAGGTGGCCAAGAACATCACTGGCACCTGGCTTGGATGCCAAGAGTTTGGCCAGCAGGCCAGGAAGGGATTGTCCCTCTGTGCTCGCACTGGTGGGGCTGGAGCGCCTGGGATAGTGGGAGGTCACTGGCCATGGCAGGGGGTGGGAATGAGGTGATCTTTATCGTCCCTTCTGACCCAAGCCATGCTGGGATTCTTGATTTATCCAGGATTTCTGTCCAGTTTGGTGACTTGGGTTGCAATGTAAGATGTATTCTATTCCCATCTGCTGAAACTGGTTGGTGATTTTTCTTTATCTCATAACTCCGAGGGGAGAGGGGGCAGATGTCTTTCTGTTAATGGCCCAGCTGTTAAACCAGTGGGGCAGTGTTCTTTATCCTTCCAGGACCCAGCCTCCCTCCAGGGGTATCTGCTGTTCATGGGCCATCCAGGCTCACTGCAGGGCTGATACAATTCCATCATCCCATGGGGAGATGCTCCACCCAGGGGGAGGAGCCCAGCATTCCTGCCTGGATAAAACCTGAGAGTCAGAACACCAGCACAGCCTGTTTGCACTGGATTCCCAGAGGAAGACCAGACCTATCTCAGCACTGCTGGACCTTCAGAGAAAACTGCACCCTTCTACAGGATCATCTCTGCTCCAACAGAACCGCATCTGTCACTGCAGGAGGGCTTGATTGGACTGCACCAACACCCTGACCAACAGAGTGTCAGGTTTTGTTCTGACTCTGTCAGTGTTTTCTTTTCATTTATTTGATTTTTTTTTTGTACTACTACATTTTTAATATTCCTGGTAAAGAACTATTATTCCTATTCCTGTATCTTTTCCTGACAACCCCTTAATTTCAAAATTATAATAATTCAGAGGGAGGGGGTTTACATTGTCCATTCCAAATGAAGCCCCAGCTTTCCCTGGCAGACACCTGTCTTTCCGAACTAAGACATTTGTGTAACCCACAAAGAGGAGCTGACAATTCTGCATTTGACATGGGTGGTGTTAATTAATTGTGGCCTCCCTGGAGGGACCAAAAAAAGCACAAGACCGTGCAAGGAGCACAGCCCAGGAGAAATTCTGCCTCTCAGTGCAGACACCACCCCAGAGATTTGATTTCTAACAGCCATTGCCACCAAAAAGCCTCTTCTCAGAAGGAAAATGGGCATTTGGCTGAGTTCTCCCTCAAAAAATTACACTAAGGACCATGAGAGTTTTGACACAGACTTCTGGCTGCTGCAACTTTTGCTGCGTTGGGAAATTCTCACTGCTAAGTAGAGATAATAGTGGAAAAACCTTTCTGTGGAAATGTCAAGACTTTAATGATTTATTGCTGTGGAGTATATTTGTGCTCCATTTCCAGTTCTGAATTATCCAGTTTGCTCAGAAAAACTCTTTTCCTGCAGCTCTGGATGCTGGATCTTAAAAAAAAGTGTCTTCTCTGCAAATATTTCTAGGCAGGGTGGAGTATGATGAAAAACTGGGCAACACTTTACAGTTAAAACTTCTTTTTTCCATGGGAGACATTCAGATTTAGAGGCCAGAAGGTTTGTTCTTCTGGTTTAATAATAACCAGAATGTTTATTACTGGTGTTTTCAATTCATTTGTGTAGAAATGGGACAAGCAGCAATTTTGAAACATGCTTGTATTGCCTCTTTTCCTGCTTTTCAGAATTAAATCTTTCACCTTGCGGATTTGAGTGGAATTTTGGATTTGTAATGGCGCCATTTGAGCAAAAGCCCTTTACTAAAGAACCCCTTATGGAAAACATTTGAAGCTGAGACTGAGAATATTATTTACCTCCAAACAATGCTTTTGCACCATTTATTACTTTGTGGTTTGGTTTTTTTTTTTAAAGAATGAGATTTGTTTTATCCTGAGATTATTTTTTTCTATCTGAATTATGCACAAGCTGAGAAAGCAATGCTCTTGGAGCTCTATTAATAAGTGCTGTGAGGGGCCTTGGGCTGAGGCTGATGAAAAGCTACTGCATAAGTACAACTCCATATTATTCTATATATTTCTTAAATAAAAGCAGTGTTTTTTGCCTCTCCTCTGACTTGTGCTGCTGCATTTATATGGGAAAGTGGCATATTTTTCTTTAGGTGCTAGAAACTTCTATTTGAAGACACAACTATAAACTTGTTTTTCCCAGCTGAAAACTGAATTTTCCTCCTGCTGAAATTAGAAGGAAAAATAAATCTGGGAGGGGTTTTGCCTGCCAGAGATACATGCAAATCTTTTTTGAGATTCTGCATTCCCTGGAATTTCTGGGGTGAAGGGATTTTAGGGCATAAAATGGAATTTTGCTGATTTCACTGTGTTTGTAATTTGGCCTGGAATATATATTTTTTTAAGCAATGATGCCAGCATGGACTTAACCCTAATTTGGGATGTTGGGGGTGTTAATTTCCCAGATGGGAACAAGGGACATCCTTTAGGGGAACAGGAAATGGTCCCTGACCCATGGTGGCTCCTGAAGACACCTGGGCAAGGGTTGGGAAGGTGCTGGTGGGAGGCCAAAACTGTAACAAAAACCTTTCTAAGGGCTTCAAGAGTTTGGGTGAGCCTGTGGGAGTGTTTCATTGCTGACGAAAATGTTTCTGAACAGTTTCCCCTGTTTTTTCCTCAGGTCAGACTTCTCCAATGCACCAACCTGCTCTGGAGGGCTTTGGAAAAGAGGGATTTGCTTCCAGTGACAGCACAGAACGTATGTTGGTGTTGACCCCTTTTTCAGTCTGTACACCTAATGTAATTGCCAATTAAATCATTAATAATTTCTTCTATAAATTAAATATGATCAAATAATTTTTGTTTTCTGTCTTCTTCGAGACATCCAGAACAATTATCTGGAGGCATCCAAAACATCCAAGAGAGGATGGAAGCTATGCATCAGTGGGAGACCTGTGTCATTCTGGAGCAAGGTTTGGAGCCTGGTGAGGTGCCTGGAAGCCTCTCAAAAGGCAACAGACTCTTCTGTGTGGTCACCTGAGATGAGTTGTTTCTCAGAAGTCCTTCAAGAGACAAAATGGCATCAAGATGTGCCTGGGATAGTTTAGGTTGGAAGATTTAGGTTGGATATTTAGGGAAAAATTCTTCATAGAAAGTCATTGGAGCAGGCTGCCCAGGGAAGTGGTGCAGTCACCATCCCTGGAGGGGTTTTGAAGATTCAGAAATGTGGAATTTGGAGACACAATTTAGAGGTGAACATGGTGATGGTTCTGGATTGATTCTTGGACTTGATGAGGTCTTTTCCAGCCTTAAGGATCCCATGATTCCAAAAGTGGTGGCCATGCCCATGAGGATGCTGCCTGCAGGTGAGAATCAGGTGTGAATTAAAACCCTTCCAGGTTTTCCAAGGCTTGGAAGGCTGGGCTGTCAAACCATCACTGCATTAACCCTGAGGATTATTTCCAATAGGGCTGATTCCCTGAATTCAAGGAGCAAGAGATTGCTCTGCACCTTTTCCCTAATAAAAAAAAAAAAAAAATCACTTGTAAAATGCAGCTTAATTCCAGAGCAGCTGATTGGTTATTTCATCACAAAAGAGTCATGACAATGCATAATCACGGACAGCAGGATATTTACAAAGGCATAAAAAATGAGACCTTTCCCAGTGAATAATAGAGGGCAGGGATACACAGGAAATTATTCTGCCTTTCTTTAGATATGTACTTAAAAGAATCAGCTTTGTCCCAGCTCCTTCAGCGTTCTTTTTTTTTTTCAAGGGAAAATCAGGGTTTTGCTCAGGTTTCTTGAGCACAGAACAGTTTCTAACACTTGCATATTGATGCCTGCAGCATTGCAAATTTAATAGATGCGCCTCATTTGCATAAATCATTTAAGAGCACAGCTCCACGGGGGAACAGAGAAAAAATTAGCCTCAATATTTGATCCAAATCCTAATGAGGCCAATGGAGAGACTCACCAGGGCCATTCCAGACCATTCCTGCCCCAGCTGGGAAGCCCAGTGGCTGCTGAGGTTGGATGGGGTGGCAAAGGTGCAGTTTTTATTCCTACCTTTGACCTCTGGGTAACCTTTAGTACCTGTGCTGTTTCTTCATGGCTCCAATTCCTCTGTCTGATAAAGAACTGCTTATGAGATTCCTGGAAAATGATCTGGGGCTGGTTCCCAACGCATCTGATTTGTTCATTTATCCTGAAACTGGGGTCTTCAAATGCCTAACCCCTGCTGGCTACAGACAGGTGATAAAACCCCAGACTGTTTCAGGCAGAGGTTATTTCAGCTGCCTCATTCCAAATCAACTTCAATGCCTGCAGGACGCAATAATTTGCCATGGAAACTTGCTCCCAATTCCATGGAGAAGGTCTTTGTAAAGGCATTTGTTCTGCTGATGGCAATGTGTTCAACCTACAAGACAAACACCGATCTTCTGGATTTGGTCTTTGAGGTCTTTTCTGATCTTCGAAATCCTGTGATTCCCTGTGGGTTTCCAATTGGCTCCCATCCTTGCCCAGTCTGGTAAATTTGCCATCAAATTTTCCCATCAGCTGGGAAACTGCTGGCTTGGGGCTCTTGTGAACAGCCAGGAAGGAATCTGGGAAGTGTCTCTGTGGGAAAAGCCCTCATGAGGCTAAAACCCTGATCCCAGTCTAAAACCTTGATCCCAGCCTAAAACCTGCAGACAGCAACCTGAGTGCCCTGGTGTGACTTAACTGCCAGGCTTGGAACTTGACAGTTGGACGGAAGTCAATTAATTATTTTAAATATTGAAGTAAAAAAAAAAAAAAAATCAAGGGAGGTTTTAGATTTTTTTTTTGACCACTTTTCTGGGGTGTTTCCTGCTGAGAGCTCACTCAAGGAAAAATTAATGTCCTTAATTCAATGAATGAAACCATGAATAGAGCAAGAAATGTGGCTGCTAAATTTGATACCTGCATTAATTGCCAGGGAATGACAGCAAAAAGGAGAAAATTTGCTCCAGTGGCTTTGGATTAGATCCTCACACCTGAGGAGGAAAATCTTGTGCCTCAGAAAGGATCCCCTTGGGCCAGGCTGAAGTCACTGTCAGAGAAGAATCCAGAGCTGTGACAAACATTGACTTAGTGGGTTTTTGGTTAAATCCACGAATTTCTGAGGTGCTCTGTTGAAGTAACAAAGGATTTTCCAGCACAGGAAGAACACAGAGACAATTCCGGAAGAATTTTCTCATTTCCTGTGCCCCTGGTGTGAGTGATGTCTTCATTTGTGCCTGGCTTCACCTCATCCAGCTTTCCCCACCTCCTCCTGAGGTCAAGACAAGTCTTTCCCGTTTTTTCTCTGCCTGCTGGATGAAGCCCTTACTGACACAGCATTTAAGGTATTAAGAGAGAAGCGTAGTTTCATGAAAACCATTTGCTGGAGTTACAAGTAACTGGATGGAGCCGGTTTAATGCTGCTTCATTATTGATTAGCACCTAAACCATGCCAAAAATCTCATTTATAGATCCATTCATAGAACACAGAGTATTTTTTCTGGAGTAGAGACTCTCAACTCACTGGTTTTAAAGCACAAGAGAGAATAAACCTTCCCAGGCTCTTTCCCCAGGCTCCCAGCATTCCACTTTCACCAGAGTAAAAATCACATTTCTTCCCCTCTGCCAAAAGTTGTTTTGGCCATGAAAGGCTGAGAACAGAAAAGGGGCAGTACCAGGAAACACTGCAGAGATCCCAAATTATTCCTGTTCTGGACCACTCCTGGATATGGATCTGTTGCTCTCCCCGAGGGAGGTGAGAGTCTGGCCCCACAAATCTGCCTTAAGTTTAAGCCTACAAATATACCCCAAACATTTTAATAAATATAAAAATATTGCTACTTACACTACGCTCACCTCATTTTCTTGTTCTCCTCACAAAATGAACAATTTGGGTGAAACATGACTTTCCATCCTTTTTTTTTTTTTTCCCTCTTGGGAGTGTTTTTATAGGGAATGTGTTTCTGGAAGGGTTGAGCAAGTTCCAATGGCAGGGGCACTTTTGCTTCCTTAATCTTGCAATCTGTTTCTTTGGGGGATTCCAGCCCTGCTCCAGAAGAAGAATGAGATCCTGAGGGCTGATTGATGCCACAGGATGATGTTTCTGCTGTTTCCATCCTCCCCCCCCCTTTTTTTTTTTTTTAATGGGATATTACCCACTGAAGTTGCATTTCAAAAGCACTTTTCAAACTGCAAAGCCAAACCTGCAGAAGTTGGGCAACACCAGTGAGACTTGGGCAATCTTAAAGAGAAGGATGAGGGGAAAAAAATGCTCTCCCATCTGCCTGCTCGTGCTTCCCCCGAGGTGAAATCCCAATAAACAAGTTACAAACCAGACCAATTCATTTACATGGCTTGTCTGCCTTGAGGAGAGACTCACAGAAAAGAGGAATTATGGAGGACTGGAATGAGTCACTGCACTGCCTGCAAGGCTGAAGGGAGCTGGGATCACTGGGCCTGTGAAATATTTGCTGCTAAAAGTAGATAATAGGAATATAAATATCTAAGCATCCATTTAAATATAAACATAAATATGAAATAAGCATAAATATAGATATATTTCTTATAAATAAAACATAGAAATAGGAATATCCTATAAATTCAAAGCTGTACCAGGAGGAGAACATCCACGGTCACCTCATCAATCCTATGTGGAGCAATACATGAATTTTAATGCAAATTTCTGAAAATTTTAGGGAGAGGAGAAAGAAAATCATCATCCATGGAGAGCAGGGGTTGCCCTGGGGTCAGGTTTCTTCCTCATGACTGATTTTGGTGGCACTGCAGACACCCTAAAGCCCTCTCAGGGATGCTGTTTGTGCCATCCTGCTGCCCAAGCAATGTCCTTGTGACTGTAAGGTCTGACACTGCAAAGGGACCCAGAAAAAATTGGGAATAAACACTCAGGATACAGCTATTGTAGTGGGTGAAACAGGTTTGGGATCCTTCTCTGGTGCTGAGGCCTGCTGGAGTGGACCAGCGCTATTTTATTAAACTCTGACTTTCCAAAATATGATGTTCCATCCAAAATGTTAGTCAGGAATGACCCACACTGCTTTCCCCCATGAAATGCTCCCAGAAATTCTTTGGGAATGTGCTATTTATCCCTGGCACCATGCACACCAAGGAGGATTGTAGCAATATCTCTACAGGGATGATAATTTGAGTGTCTGGAAATGTTCCCTGGCATTTTGTGGACATGATTTCAGTTGTTAACAGGACTGTCTACGTGGTTAAATCCAATCTGCACCCCTGGTGTTATGGTAGCAGGGTCACAGGGCAATGCACCAATGTCACTGTGGCCTTTCATGGAACCATAGAATGTTTTGGGTTGGAAAAGACCTTAAAGATCATCTCATTCCACTCCTGTCATGGGCAGGGACAACTTCCACTATCCCAGGGTGCTCCAAGCCCTGTCTAACCTGGCCTTGGACACTTCCAGGGATCCAGGGGCAGCCACAACTGCTCTGGGCACCTGTGCAGGGCCTGCCCACCCTCACAGGGGAGAATTCCTTCCCAATCTCCCAGCTAACCCTGACCTCCTGTCCTAGGTTACAATGTAAGTTGTGCCCAAAGTCTGTATTCCATCCCCATCTCCATGAGCTGTTGGAACCAGCTGGGGCAGTGTTTCCCTTCTCTCCTGTCCATGGCCCAGCAATGCCGTGCCCATGGCTCATGGGTAACTCCCTGCGGGAGCTGTCTCTGGTTAATGGGCCAGCAAGGAGCCACTGCAGGGCTCAGAGAATGAGATCAGCCCATGGGGAGATGCTCTGCCCATTGGAGGAGCCAAGCATTCCCACCTGGATAGAATCCGGGGTTTGGGACAGCACAGGCAGCTTTACCCACTGGATTTGCAGAGGACAAGAGCTACCAGACCTTTCTACAGGATCACTGCTTCGACAAGACCATTTCATCTGGACTGCTACTACCACCCTAACAGGGTGTCAGGTTGTATTCTGACTCTGTCAGTGGATTTTTGTACTATTGCACTTATTTTATTTTATTTTATTTTATTTTATTTTATTTTATTTTATTTTATTTTATTTTATTTTATTTTACTTTATTTACTTTACTTTACTTTACTTTATTTACTTTATTTTACTTTACTTTTCCTCTTATTAAATTGTGTTTCTGACTTGGAGTTTCTCACTGTTTTTTCTTTCAAACCAGCACACCTCCTCAAAGCCATTTCCCTTTGTAAATGTGAGAAAAATCCAGAAAACTATCCTTGGCCAAAAAGCAAGCCTTTGCCACAAAACAGAAGATGTTTTGTAGAAGAAGCTGTAGGATTTGAGTGAAACCCCTCGATTCTCTGTTTATTTCTGTTCTACCAATACTCAGCTGCTCCTCAGCCTTAATGCAGGGATGCAGCAGAGCTTCCAGACCAGAAATCACACAGGGCTCCTTGAGGGAGGGCAGGAATGCAGCCCCTCTTTTACACAGAGGGAGACAGGCTGGTGCAGAGGTGTGGAAAAAAGTCACCTGAAGCACATCCAAACCTGCTCCTCATGCTGTGTCTCCATCAAGGCAAAGCACAGAGAAAAAGAGGGATTCATAGAATTAAAGAGTAGTTTGTATTGGAAGGGACCTTACAGATCATTCCTGCAGTTAGGAACAGTAGCCTGAGGTATTCACAGGAAAGAAAGGAAAGTTTCTTCTTGGTGCTGTGGAAATGGGGAATGGGAGAAGGACAATGAGTTAATAAGCTTTGATCTCTTTTTCAAGTGCCTCCAACAGCTGCCAGGCCCTCCTCCCTCCTCCTTTTGGGCTCCCTGCCAGTGCACTGCACCTCTTGAGCAAGTAGAGAGCAGCTCCTCTGCATTTTGATGCCTCGCAGCTCCTACAGGGGCCAGGCTGGTTCAGGACACGCCTCTCACAGTGTGTTTTTAATTTCTAGGATGCAGAAAGGGCAGCGTGCTGTGCAACCCTCCCGGACATCCCCAAGCACAAAGGCTCCAATGCAGCCTGCAGGAAAGTGCAGAGCTGCAGCACACACCACCAGAGGATGTGTTTGCTGCTTCTGCCTGGCAAGAAAATCCTCCAGGTGCCACGCCTGCAGTTGGAAAATGGCCCATGAGGGTGATGGAAGCACCTGGCTCTTACCTGGGTCTCACCTGTCACAGCTGCCAGCACAAGTGTGGCACCTGAGCTGTCACTGCAGCAGTTCAGGCTGTGGTGTTTAGTAAAGAAATGCTTTTGGTAAAAGGCAAAAATTGTCTGAGGTTATCTGCTAAATCAGAGGGAGCTCCAGGCTTGTTCCCACCACTTGGGATTTATCTCCTCCTGAATTCCAGCTGAGGAGTTCACCCTGGAAAAGCCAGGGGCAGTTTGGCTGTGCAGCCTGTCCTTGTGCTGAACAGGATTAAGCTGAGCTCCCAACAACCAACAAGCAAATCCTCTTCTGTGCCAGAGAATTTATTTTGGGGTAGAGCAGAATCCTTCAGAACCAAAGCACACACGCAGAAGGATTGTGTGCAGTGACTCCAGCATCCCCAAATCCCACCTGACCATCCTAGGCATGGATTCCTTGAACAGTTTGGGTTGGAAAGGACATTAAGGGTCCATGGAGGGGGTTGAATTAGATGGTCCTTAGGTTTTTCCCAATCCAAATCATTCTGTGACTCTATGAAAAAACACAATGACACTGGCCTGTGACCTTGCTACTGTAAAATCAGGTTTGCAGATTGACTTTAACCCCCCAGACAGCCTGAGAATGCTGAAATTATCTCCTCAAAGTGCCAGGGAACATTTCAAGGCACTCAGTTGATCACCTATGTAGTGAAATTGTTATAACGCCTCTTGGTGTTTCTTGAGTTTGTTTTTCTGCTGTTCCTGCTGCCTGCATAAAAATGTGGTTAAAAAAGTAAAATAAATGAGCCTGATCAGACCCCTGATGAGCTCGAGAAATTTCTCTCACAGTTACACCAAGTAAACAAAGTTATTTTAGGGCAAGAAAAACTCAGGAGTGAGTTTCAGGGGCTCCTGAGGCCTTGCAAATGCAGTTCAAAACTTAAGGCCTTTAGGTAGCAGTGGCAATACTCTCACATGACGTGGACAAGGCATCTTTTTTCTTAATATCTCTGCTGGAAGCCTTCCAAATGTCTTATCATTGATGATTTTTAATCAAAACAGACAATTCCAGAGGTCAGCTGCGGGGGTGGCACTAACTGGAGCTCTGGCTGGACTTGGCAGTGATGGCACTGGCAGCTCAAAAGAACATTTTGGCCAAGTGGAAGCTTGAAAGCTCTCAGCAGACTCCTCATTCTTGGTTTTGATCCAGGGATGGTCATGATGGGGAAGCTTGTCACAAAATATTAACCACAGGCCTGTCTGGATGGAGAGGTGACAGCAGGCAGAGAGATCTCCCTGGTGTGACCCCCACCAGGAGATGTGGAGATCTCCATCCAAGGCCAAATTCCTCCCCTCCAAC
Organism: Acrocephalus arundinaceus; assembly: GCA_021534815.1. Classification (NCBI taxonomy): domain Eukaryota; kingdom Metazoa; phylum Chordata; class Aves; order Passeriformes; family Sylviidae; genus Acrocephalus; species Acrocephalus arundinaceus. The sequence continues at coordinate 49,810,579 of JAJEOU010000373.1, read as the reverse complement.
ACTCTGTGTTAACAGAAAACTCCCCATCCCTGGAAGTGTCCAAGGCCAGGCAGGGCTTGGAGCAACCTGGGATTGTGGGAGGTGTTCCTGCCCATGGCAGGGGGTGGAATGGATGATTTTGAAGGTCTCTTCCAACCCAAACCATTCTGGAATTCTGGGGTTCTCAGAATGAGTCTGTGTGGCCAATGTTGTAATTCAGTGTATTTTGGTCAATCTTTGTGGTGCTGTAAAAATCCTCCTCGGGCATTTTATCTTGGCTGCACCCCTAATTCCAGCTCTCATCTTGCTCAATTAGCACAGGTTGTTCTCTGGAAGATAATTCTATGATTCTATGGCAGGATTTCTTGCAAGAGAGGTCCTCCTCTGCTTGTCAAGCTCTTCTTTCTCCACTTTAATTCACCTTCTAGGCAGACAAAGAAGTGACTATTGAATGCTTTTATTTCAATAAAACTTATCCATTTAGCTCATTTCAGTGAACGAAAAATTATGGCATTGCCTGTCTCCATGTGCTCAGATCATCCCAGTGTCCGTGGATCAGAAGGTTTCATTATTAAAATATTTAAATGAATTAATAAAGAAGCCTTCAAATGCACCTTTGTGACCGTTCCAAGGGTAGGAGTGCTGTGTTTCTCAGAGTAAACCAGGTGTGGCACAGAGCTCAGGAAAATTAAAACCACATGAACAACCAAATTTCCAAAATAAAAAGCTGCCTGATATGTTTTCACATGAGGACATACTAACCAAGCTGCCATGACTAGACAAGTGTTCTCATTTGTTCAAGTTTTGCACAGAAAACAGCACAGGTCTGGCCAGTGAGCAGAAATGTTCCTCTGTGATGGTGTCTGGAGCAGGACAAACGAAAACAGCTTTTTGCCTCAAAACCAGAGGTACTCGTGGTTATTTTTGGGGGTGAATGGAGATCTGTGAATGCCTCTCCAATGTTTCTCTGTAGTTTTTGCTTGGTAGACAAATATCAAGCATTCCCAAAAGATGCTGTGAGAAGGTATCTTGGGGTAAACGAGATATAATTGCAGCAAGAGAACAAGGTCAAGGGGATGAATGAGAACAGGGACAAAAAGGAGTAAAACACCTTTGGCCTTTTTAAACTTTAATTGCAAATTTGCTCTGTGCTTGGAGTGTCTTTGTAATTCTTTACATTGGATTTTAAGCTTAGCTCTACCAGCAGCCGTGAGTCAGCCACTGCTTCCTGCCACTGGCTCAAAACTTTACCAGCACTCCTTGAATTTCTGCATGATCTAGAAACTTCTCTAAATCCCACCAGTGGCTGGCAAACTAAATCTCAATTGTCTCACCTCAACCTGGATTCTGAGAGGGGAGTGTTTGTGAGAATGATTTTGGAAGCCAGTATGGAAAATGTGACATTTTCCTCTGGAGTCAGAAAGTTTATCTGTAAGGACACGAGCTGTCCTAGGCCATTTCTTTTAGGGCCAGAGAGAATGAGTCTTTCACCCTTCTATTTAGGGCTCTGGCGAGGTTGTTCAGTCAGCTTCTTCCCCAGGAAAATCATCTTCCCCCAGTTTTGCTTCCCTCTTTGACACCCTACAGCTCTATGGACAACTTGCAGTTACTCAGATGTATTTTTGCAGCCCAAAGCTAACTTGGAGAAGAATCATCAGCACCAACACAGGCTGCTGTGAGGAGGAGGAGCAGCAGGGAAAAGCAAAAAAAGAGGATTCTGGCCTTTTTCATAAATCCCAAGCCATTGAGGTGGGTGACCATTTTGCGTACCGTATTCCTGGATGGTAAGAGAAACTGAGCCAAGATGAAAACTCCCAGCATCAAACCCTTCTCCTTGCATGAAGTTCAGAGAGAATGAGTCTTTCACCCTTCTATTTAGGGCTCTGGTGAGGTTGTTCAGTCAGCTTCTTCCCCAGCAAGACCACCTTTCCCCACTTTTGCTTCCCTCTTTGACATCCTACAACTCATGGACAACTTGCAGTTACTCAGATGTATTTTTGGAGCTCAAAGCTAATTCGGAGAAGAATCACCAGCACCAACACAGGCTGCTGTGAGGAGAAGGAGCAGCAGGGAAAAGCAAAAAGGATTAAGCCCTTTTTCATAGATCCCAAGACATTGAGATGGGTGACCATTTTGCATACCATATTCCTGGATGGTAAGAGGAACTGAGCCAAGATGAAAACTCCCAGCATCAAACCCTTCTCCTTGCATGAAGTTCAGAGAGAATGAGTCTATCACCCTTCTATTTAGGGCACTGGTGAGGTTGTTCAGTCAGCTTCTTCCCCAGCAAGACCACCTTCCCCCACTTTTGCTTCCCTTTTTGACATCCTACAACAGCATGGACAACTTGCAGTTACTCAGATGTATTTTTGCAGCTCAAAGCTAATTTTCAGAAGCATCATCCAGCACCAACACAGGCTGCTGTGAGGAGAAGGATCTGCAGGGAAAAATGAAAAAAGAGGATTCCAGCCTTTTTCATAAATGTCAAGCCATTGAGGTGGGTGACCCTTTTGCATTCCGTATTCCTGGATGGTAAGAGGAATTGAGCCAGGATGAAAACTCCCAGCATCAAACCCTTCTCCTTTCAAGAAGTTTTTGATGTTTTGATGACTCGTGTTTGCAAGGTCATCCCGTCTGGGAGCAGCCCCTTCCCTCCCCTCACGCTGCCTCTCACGGTCGTGGGCAGTGACATAACGTGCAGAAGTGTTTACATCCTCCTGGAAGAGCAAGGAACTGGAAATAAAACGTGGGAAAAAATGTCATTCCAGCTCAGTCACTGAAGTGCTTTGATAAAAATAAGCAGGGATATCAGAGAAATACATTCCTAAGTTACCAGGGAGGGATGAGGCGCTCTGAAAACCACATTGAAAATGCAAATGGTAGTGGATAAACATTCCCTGTGATATCCGGTGGTTATCCATTCCATTGCTGTCAGTTGACATTCCGAAACATTTAGGAAGTGCAGGAAGACCGTTTGGAACCTTTCTGAAGGAGCTGAAAGCAGGATCCTCATGTGCAGGAGGATGGAGGCTGTGGGGAAGGTGCAGGAAAGCAGGAGCTGTGTGAACATCCTGAAAGCCAAAGATCTTGGCTCCATCTTCAGCTACAGCCCCATTTCTCCCACATTGGCAGCTTTATCCAAAGTTTGATGTAAGTTGTTTTTTTCTGTTTGGGATCTTGGAAGCTGTAGTGTTGCCCTTGGACTGTACTGGCTTGTCCAAAACTGTCCCAGACAAGAAATTAAAATTCAGATCAATAAATTTCGTACCCGAAGAAAAAAAAGCCTCCTTGTTTTGTAGCATTTACAGTCAAAAAAAAATCACAATATGCAGCATCAGGTAAATTGTCCTGGCCAGGCATCAGACACTGCCACTGCTGACATCTCCAGCCCCAGGGAACTCTTTATTCAAGGAGAGAAATGGGCACTTTGGGTGAGGTTTTCAACTGCCCAAAAACAGGCTTGGAGAGTCGTAGCAGTAGGTTTAGGTTGGACATCATGAAGAAATTCTTCCCTCTGAGGGTGAGGAGGCCCTGGCACAGGGTGCCAGAGAAGCTGTGGCTGCCCTGGATCCCTGGAAGTGCCCAAGGTCAGGTTGGATAAGGCTTGGAGCAATTTGGGATAGTGGAAGGTGTCCCTGCCCATGGCAGGGGTGGAATGGGATGAGCTTTGAGGTTCCTCCCAACCCAAACCATTCCATGATTTCATGGTATTGACCGAGTCTCCCACAATTATTAGGAGATTCACTCCTTAAAATCTCTTTTTTTAAGAGTAAAAATGCAACCCAGGAAATGAAGACATCATTTCAACTCCAATAGATTTGTGGCAAAGTTGAAAATTTGGTCTGACAAGTTCGTCTGAGCTGGTTTCACGGGCACTGAGCTGCGTTTTTTGTGGCCACAAAAGTAACCTGTGGAAAAACGCCTCGATGTGATGGTGCATTTGAGAAGGGACAGAGTCAGCAGAGAGCAAAGCACATCTCTTGTCACACGTGCAGCAGGATAAATGGAACAAGCAAAGGTCTGGTTTGTTATTGCTCCCATCTGGAGGGTAAACCTGACATTTCTATCTGCCAATAGCAATTTATTGTGAAGCAGAGCTGTGGGGAAGGTTTCCTCGTGCTAAATCAATGAGCAGAAGAAATGAACCTTGTGTTACAACCAAATAAGAAGCTTAATCACAGCCTACATGTCTGGCTGCATAAATAATTCAAATACATGCAGCTGCAATTTCAATATATTAAACCCAAACCTCCCAAACAGCCCCGTGAAAAACAAAAATTAATATTCCATTAGTAATGAAACGGAATAAATTGAAGTTCAAGTTTGTTCTCGCTTTGTCTTTGGGGAAGAAAGAACTTTTTACAACCCACAAGGAAAATAGCTGTATTAATCATCATCTGGGGGTTATTCTATCCCAGTTAAACTCTCTTTGCTGGAGCTACGGTCAAATTCTCTGTTGAACCCAGAGTGCACCAAAAAATTATTCCTGTCACTGAGCCAAGGTCATGAGTTTTAGGTGTATTACTGGAGGTAGAAAATGTTTTCTCCACTTTTCTTAAAAGCTCTGAATTTATATTTTTCTTACAAATGGGAAAATTCAGTAATAGATAATGTAGCAAAGATAATTATGTTCTTAACAACAGCAGTGTCCTTTCTGGTGACAAGTATTTTTGAATACTGTAATATTCAAGGTTTCCATGCCCATTGCTCACCAAAAAAAATCCTTATTATAAGAATTTCATTTCAGTATTAACATAGAGCAGAAGCAAACCCCAATTACTTCTATAAGGAGAAAGTACTGGATATCCTGTGAGGTGTGCAGGTGTGTATTTCAAGCAAAACTATAATTGTTGTCACTTTCCTCCCCCAGTTTTGAAGAGCAGTGTGTTTGTGTAACATCATCTTCATCACACCTTTTTTACTGGTTTGTTTCCCATGATACACCTCCTCCTTCACAAGAACTTCTTGCCAATTTTTGTATTCATTAATCTGCCAGGAACCAGACCAGCTGTGTCTCAGAAGGCCAAGGACAGCTGTGGATGCTGGTGATCCATCCATTCCTTGGAAGTCCAGGTTCTCCTTGTGTCTTGGTTTGGAAAGACAGGTGTCTGCCAGGGAAAGCTGGAGCTTCCCTTGGAATGGAGAATGTAAATCCCCTTCCCTCCAAATTATTATAATTTTGCAATTAGGGGCTTTCAGGCAAAGATACGGAATAGGAGCAACAGTTCTTGACTAGGAATATAAACAAAAAAAGAATACAAATGTAGTAGCATTAAAAAACCCCAAAAACCAAGAAGCAAACAAAAGTCCTGGTGAAACCCTGACAGGGTCAGGGACATGACCTGACACCCTGTTGGTCTGGGTGTTGGAAGCAGTCCAGATAAATCCTCCTGGAGTAACAGATGTGGTTCTGTGGAGCAGAGATGATCCTGTAGAAAGTCCAGTGGTGGCGAGATGGGTCCGGTCTTCCTCTAGTGGAAAAAAAAAATGGATCCCTGCTGTTCCTGAGTCCCAGTTTTTATCCAGGTAGGAATGGTTGGCTCCCCCTCACTGGGTGGAGCATCTCCCAATGGGATGATGTAATGTGTGATGTCATTGGTGAGCCTTCATGGCCCATTATCAGCAGATATCCCATGATGTATGTTATGTCATTGTGACTTCATATTATAGCAATATGATATTATGTTGATGTCATTGGCGAGCCTTCATGGCCCATTATCAGCAGATATCCCTGATGATGTCATGTGTGATGTCATTGGTGAGCCTTCATGGCCCATTATCAGCAAATATCTCCCTGGAGGATGGATGGGTGGTGACAGAGATAAAACACTGCCCCAGCTGGCTTTAATGGCTGGGCCATTATCAGAAGGCATCTGCCTCCCTCCCCCTGGAGTTACAAAGGATAAAGAAAAATTGTCTTAACTGCTTTCAACAGATGAAATAGAATACACTTTTTTGGTTACATAACCCAAGACACCTTGGCAGCACCTCTGCAGTCATCACCTTGGACCTTTGCAGAGGAGTTCACATCTATGAGCAGCCCCTAAATCCCTCCTTTATGGTTTCCATGCAATGTATTCAGTGAGAAGAGGACTTTATGTGGTGCACTTTTTGCCTCTTTCAAAGAGAAAAATGGGAATTTCAGTGTCTTCTCTGTCTTCTCATTTCCAAAGTCCTAAATCAGACAACCCGGGGTTATTTAAGTATATTTAAATTGAGTATAAATTTATCTGCTGCACCTGTGCAGATGAATTTCCTCCTAAACTGAATTAACTACACTGACAAGAACTCTCTAGAAAGAAGTTCTGGTGAGTGCCTCTGGCATTAATAGCTGTTTAATTGACATCTAAACCACGTGAGAGGATTTTCCCCCAGAGAGTCAATGCTACAATAACAATTATCTTTGTGTTTACAAAGCTGACAATAGTTTTTCACACCCTGCCCCACCTAGCAGAGGGAAACCAGCCTCGCTCTGTGTGCAATGAAATGTAGTTTTTCAGCTTCTCTTTGTAGAGAGGCATTGTTTTTCTGGAGAGAAACATTGGGTAGAAGGTTTGTCCACATTCTATGGCTGAATTCCACCTGTGGGATCTATTCCTGACGTGAGGAATTTGTGCTCACCCTGTTAAGACGGGGTGAGGAAAGCAAACTCAGCTGAAGTGCTCACACCTGGAGAAGGTCAGAACAGCTTTAAATCGGGGTTCAGCATTAACAGGACTTCAGAATAAAGGAAATTTTCATTGTCCACCTCACCAGGCTGAGCTGTGTCAGTTTAAATTTGATCTTTTTTTTTGGTTCCTGGAATGTAAAAGCTTTGGTAATGAGCTTCTGCAGCCAGATGACAACAGTGAGGACTCTCATTTATCTTCATCACTGAAGTGCTTCAAACCTGTGTGCCAGCCTGCACTTCTCCAGCACCTTGCCAGCCCTTGCTTCTCAGGGACTTGTTCACCCCCTGACAAGAGATGTGTTCTACCTGTGTGTGGGGGACCCCTTCTCAAAAGCTCCCTGGAAATTTCTCTCTTGCTGGAGCAACTGCTGCTTTAAGCTTTGCCTTAATAACACCTTTTCTCCCTGAGAACAGACCATAGCACTTGAGGCTGAATCTGAAGAATTCCACTCCTGTTCAAGGCTTGGGCAACTCCCAGAGCTGGCATATTACTATGGATGTGATCAGCCCTCCAAAGGATGTGGCATTAATTTACATTTTGCACTGTAATTAGATTTGAATGATGAGAGTTGCTGAATTCTGTACATCTTTTGTTGATGCTAGGAAAGGTGCTCATTGACTCCTTCCACTCCTGAGCTCCACAGAACAACCCTTGTGTTTCTAATGACGTGTATTGTAACTACAGACAAATAAATCATCATGTACGTAGAAGAAATGAACAGATGCAGTTGGATATTAAATCCTAGAATGGTTTGCGTTGGAAGGGCCTTAAAACCCACCTTGTTCTATCCCCTCCCCTCCCTAGGGCAGGGACACCTTCCACTAGAGCAGGTTGTCCAAAGCAAGGCCTCAGTCTTGATCTGAATTTTTGCTCTTATTTTATTTAGTTGCTCTGACTAAGATGAGTCAGTGAGAGGGAGGCAGTGCTATCTTCCTTTTTTGCAAGTCCTTTTGAGTTTACCTTGACTTTTCATCTTTTTTTTAATTTCCCCTTTTTTAAAATATTTTCAAATAGCTGAAGTGAAATGTTCCATTTCATATCACAGTAAAATTTCTTTTCAAATGGTATTTTTATGATTTTCTTTTCAGGGAGAAAAAAAACCCCAAAAGAATGTCTCTTTCAATATTTTGTTCAAAATAAAGTACAGTTGGTTTTGTCTGGGCCCTTTCCTTTCCTTTCCTTTCCTTTCCTTTCCTTTCCTTTCCTTTCCTTTCCTTTCCTTTCCTTTCCTTTCCTTTCCTTTCCTTTCCTTTCCTTTCCTTTCCTTTCCTTTCCTTTCCTTTCCTTTCCTTTCCTTTCCTTTCCTTTCCTTTCCTTTCCTTTCCTTTCCTTTCCTTTCCTTTCCTTTCCTTTCCTTCCTTTCCTTTCCTTTCCTTCCTTTCCTTCCCTTTCCTTCCCTTTCCTTCCTTTCCTTCCCTTTCCTTCCTTTCCCTTTCCTTCCCTTTCCTTCCTTTCCTTCCTTTCCTTCCCTTTCCTTTCCTTCCTTTCCTTCCCTTTCCTTCCCTTTCCTTCCTTTCCTTCCCTTTCCTTCCTTTCCTTTCCTTCCTTTCCTTCCTTTCCCTTTCCTTTCCTCCCCAGCAGCCAAACAAATGCAATCAGTTCTTCACACAAACCCTAATCACTGATCCAGCTGATGAATTCCAAATCTTTCCTTGGAGATGGGGGAGCTGTTAAGAGCCCAGAATTGAGTTGTACTCTATAATTTAGATTCCAAGCCTGATTCTTTATCCTTGCCCAGTTCTGGCTAAAATTACAGCAATTGTCTCCGAAACTGAGGGTTCCTTGCCAGTAATGGAAGCAGGAGAGGATAAAACCATCCAGTCAGCCATTTTGCAAAGAGATCCTTGGAAATGTGACCATCATGACTTGGGAAAGGGCTGAGTTCAGACTCAGCCAAGAGGGACCTTCTCCCATCATAAAGCATTTGGAATTTTCTCAAAAGCCAGAGAATTCCTGGAACCCCCTGTTTAGACCCCTACCTGTGAAGCAAATAGGACAGGAGGAGAGCTGGAATTCAGTGGCCAACTAGATCACACTTGATGGGAAAGAAAACCTGCATACATTCCAACCCAAAAATCACATTACACACATAAATCTATTGCATGTAATAAATTCCTTCATCACTGCCAACTGAGGTCATATTTCTACCAGATCCCCATATTTTTTTTTAGCTGGGAGCAAATAGGACATAATGAAATATTGTGGATTCTTGTGGCTTTATGCCAAAGAGCTCAGAGTTAAGTGGCTGATAAGAAATTGAATTAGGTATCCCAGAGCAATAAATCTGTAAGAGCTGGGGGAGGCAGATTCTTGGCAGCACTGCCCAACTCAGTGTTGGGGTCTTGCTGCTGGTATTTTGCTTCCTTTCTAAAATAAGTTTCACAAACGGTTTCAGGTAAAAAATGACAATAGGATGCAGGCACTTTTCAGGAGAGAAAGACAAATCTGTGGGTGTTGGTTCAACCCTAGTTTATTTCACATCAAATTGGCACCCCTGTGCTTTAAAAGCCACTTCCTTGATTTGGAGCTGATACTAAGTGACAGAACTCCTGTTTATCACTCAGGTCACCTATTATCAAGGCATTGAAGTTCTGAGTTGCATTAATTGTCCCATGCCGAAATGTTCATGGCCAGGTTGGATGGGGCTTGGAGCAACTTGGTCTATGGAAGTGTCCCGGCCCATTGAAAAAATGAGCTTTGGGTTCTTCCAACCCAAACCATTCTGTGATTTTGTGAACAACAAAATGCACTTTAGAGTGCCTGTCTTCCCCAGCAAGCACATCAAATCACAGACTTACAAGCCAAATGTTTTCCTTACTTTTTCCTTCCTCTGTCTCAGTCATTGTACAGTAATTATGTAGATTTGCTCTGAAAACCAAGGGCAGGGGTGGTATTGGCTGGTTTCAGCATTCCAAGTTACTTCCTGTACCCTTAGGCTGCGTGTGGGAAGGATTCAAGGTGTTGATCTAGACTGGGAGGAGTGGAGGTGTTTCCCAGGGGAGAGGTTCAATCACCTTGAATTGATATTGGTGGGTGGGGATGGACTCTAGCCACGGTAGTGAACTGTAATATATTAGAATATCCCTTTAAACAGTGGGAAAAAGATGCATTTTTTTAGGAAATGATTATTCAGATTTCTGGATTTGAGCAGAGGTATCTGTAACTGACTGAGTGAATATTGAATTAGTAGCTGTGATCCTGTGATCCCATGAGATGTTTGAACAGAAAGATGAGATAAGAAGCCCTCTGCATCAGTGAAGAAGTGAAAAGAGAACTCTGTTCCATGAGATGAAGAAATCCTTCACGTTTGAGTTGTCCATTTTTAACACGATACCCCAGGTATGCGTAAGTCCATGACCCATATGCAGTTGTGGGAATAAGTGCTGGTGGGAGGGACACAGAATTTCTTCACCAGAATTCTTCACTAGAATTTCTGGGAGGCTGCAGATCCGTGATGTGGGAACCACCAGAGGACGCTTTCTTGTGGCCATGTCTCCATGGAAGTTCTAAGACAGACTCCTCCCCCTAAGAAGTGACAAAAGATTATTTTTAAATGGTGAAACTGACTGAAAATCATAGGTTTTGTGTCTTTATGTTGTGGGAAAGTGAACAGTTTGTGGGAGGAGGAGAAGTGTTTTTGTAAATTTCATTTTGAGTCTCATTCTTTTCTTTTAGTGTGTGTTAATAAATCTATCTTCATACCTTTAAGTCTGGGCCTGCTTTGCTTTTCTCCCAATCCCACCTCACAGAAAGAAAAAGAGTTAACACTCAAACCACTACAGAACCATAAAAAGGGATCTGTTATCACATACAGGAAACTTTTGCCTCTCTGGTCATTGGATGCAAGGCCAGTTTGGTTCTGAGCTTTCCATATCTGAACCAGGGCCTGACAGGAGCTGATGGGGTCCCCACCCCTGGAGGTGTCCAAGAAAGGCTGGACGTGGTACTCAATGCTCTGGAATGGGTGGAAAGATGGGGATCAATCACAAACTCAATGGTCTTGGAGGGCTCTCCCAGCCTCAGTGATCCTGTGACCTGGGAAATGGCTATTTTAAGATGACATTGCCACTCTCCTGTCTTTGCTCTTGTGATCCAACAAAGGAATAAATGCATAAGGGTTTCTGCAGTAGGAATGATTTCTCTGTGAGCACTGTCAGTGTCAGAAGAGGATTTTAGGCTTTCCGTGTTACAGCTGTGATGTTGGAACCCTGGAAGTTGAGAATTTCAGGCTTTCTATGCTGACAGGTACTGACCTCCAAGCAAACACTGCATTTGACCTGAGGCAGTGGAGCAGACTTCCAAAATTGAATGATACAACTGGGATTATGGGTGTGTAGTTTGAATAGAAGTGTGTGATATCACAGGGTGGAAAACTTAGAATTTAAGGCTTTAGACTATAGTAATGTATATAAAGCAAGATGGAGGATTTAGGGTGTAGGCTAAGTTCTTCTTTCACCTTCTTCATGGGTTTGGGTTGTGTATTATAACTGGGTGTAAAAATCTGCATTGTAGACCACGGGTGTTTGGTTATTGGGTCAAAAGTAAAAATAATTTATGTGTCATCTCATAATTGGTCCATATGTGCTTAAAAGACCTTGGAAAGAGTCAGAGACAGAGCCATTTTTCACCTTGTTAGCTAGAACTCACAACTTGTGAGACTGTGCTATAGATAAGAATCAATAAAAATCTGAGTCTAAACACAAAAACTGTGCCTCTTGAGCATTTAATCCTGGCTCTAGAAGATAACAAACACACATTGTGACACCCTGCCTAGGCTCTTTGTGCCACATGCCCTTGGGATCCTCAGACAACCCAGCATCTTTCTGAGCTGAGGACAGCCAAATTCCCTCTGTGGGTTGTACTGAGTCCCAGTTCAGACTTTATATTCCCAGAGTGAGGGTGTAGATACAACCAATTGCATGAGGAGTGAAGATGATTTAACCACTAGCATTGATCCACTACACGGGAAATTGCTTTAATGTCATGGAGATCACAAAATTCCTCATCCTGGTATTTTGCCATGGAAACCACGGGGGATCAAAGGAGGAGGATGGCATTTGCCATCTTTAAACATGATTCTTTCTAATAGAGAAAGATGCTTTTGCAGTCATGAAAGCTGAACTTACACAGGGAAGCCCTAAAAGCCAAGCTCAAAACCTTCCAGAGGTTGTGATTGCAGGTTCCATCAAATTCAGAATAATGGTGTGTGCCTAAGAAAAGCTCTGCTTTGCTCTTTGCCAACCAGGAGGGACACAGAGGAAACACAGCTGGGACCAAAGAGTTGGGCTGATTTTTTTTCCAGACTTCTCAGGCGACCTTCATCAAACCCACTTACATTAATTTCTGAGCAGTGATTGGAGTTCCTCATGTGGAAGAGGGTTTTTTTTTGGTGGGATGGGATTATCCTCACCTCTACAGACACAGAATAAATGTAATTGGCTGGTTTTGCCTTTCCCCAGCCCTCACAACCTGTTTTCCTGATTTCTGGCTTAACCCACTGAGAGATCCATTTGAAGTCAGTACAAACAAATTTGCTTCTCAGAAATGTCCCAGAGCATCAGACCCCTTGCTTTTAAATGAAAATGGTTAATCCATGCAGAAAGAGGGACAAATATAGCCAAGACTTGTCATTTCAAGTTGTAGGGTTGGCCTTCATCAGCAGTGTGAACACGGGGTGTAAATCAGTTTAAGAAGGGGGTGAGTGGCCAAACTGGCCCTATGGACATGGCAAAGCTCACTGACCTCTTGTTGAGATCTATTTTCACTGCCTGACATTCGCGTGCATCAAATGATTTGTCTTAGATATGAACAATTTTTGTTCACTTGTGGTTGCCTGCCAGGCTTTTCTCCGGCTCAGAGAAGGTTGTGCTTTCTTCTGGGCAATGAAGATGTTCGTTGGAGGATATTCCAGCATCACATCTATATTTGTGTGTTGGGTTGTATGTTCCTGTAAATGCAGACGAATCATTTCACACTTGTGGGTTGTGACCAAACGACGACAGAATGTTTGGAATTTCATGGTTGTCACCTCCATGTTTCAGTCCTGCCTCTAAAGGACCATCCCTGCACCCAGCTTATGCAGTGGTGGAGGTTTTGGGTCATTTATGTTGGATTTGGTACTGGTTCCTCTGCTGGCACAGATGTTCTCAAAGCTGGTCTCCTCAGAGCTCCCATCTATTTGAAGATGTCCCTGCTCACTGCACTAAATGGCCTTTAAAGGTCCCTTCCAACCCAAACATTTCTATGATTCTCTAATTTTAAGAGTGATCTGGTCTATCTGGTTAACCTTTCAAGGTATGAAGTTGTAATGCTCAACTCCAAATAAGAACCTCGGAGCTCACATCTTCCTTCTTAGTTTGCCTTCTCTGTGCCTTCTCCAGAACTGTGAGGAATAAATTAAAGTATCAGGTGGAACACCTCAGACACAATATCTTCACAATGGTTTTATTGCTTGTTTTCAGCAGCGTCAAACCACAGAGAAGAACCCCCTCTGGAGCAAGGAGGTGAACCAAATACAAAGGAAAAAAAATTAAAAAAAAAAAAATAGCCATTTCATTGCATATGTACAGAGTCAGACAAAAATAAATAACATCAGGCAAAAGGCCATGGAACAAGGCAGAGATTTCACCTGTTCTGAGCAAGCAGGCCTGTTCTTGCTGGCATGGAGGATACATCACAAGCACCTGGTACAGAAAAATCCACGGAGACAGAAATTCTCTGCTCACAGCCAGTCCCCACCACCCTCTGCTGTCAAAGCCTATTTACAGGAGGGCAGGGCAGAGGTGTTTACAGCTTGAGTGAGAAGGGTCAGCTGGCACCAGCTGCTGACCCACAGCTTGAGGTGTTTGAAACAGGCTCTGAAAAATGCACTTTCGAGTTCAAAAGTGCCTTTTTGAACTCGATTTATCATCATCATCATCTGAGTATCAAAAATGTGTTGGTTTTTTTTGTTGGTTTTTTCTTTTTTAATGTGCTCTTCAGATCTCCTCTATGTACAAATGTACAATATCCACAAAACTTGGGTACAAAACACTGATGCTCTGCTGCTGCCAATGCGTGTGTCCTTAGGGTCTGGCCCTCACAAGTGGGCATTATTTTCCTTCCAGACCTGTCTCAATATTTGTTTTCTCCCTTGTAATTTCACATTCTTCTAGAAATAACCAGAATTTCAAGCCCAGGGCCCTTCAGGATATAGCACAACATCATGTAAGTCAGGACATTGAGGAAGAGGTGGAGAAGCTGGTCCGTGCTCCCAAGAAACTCCTGATTAAAAGCCACAGTTTAAATCTGCACAGGTCTCCAGGGGAAATAAAGAGGTCAGTCACTGCAATTACACCTCATCAGACTGATATGTCAATGCTGGGTTTGGAGAGGGGATGAAAAGCTGACTGACTGAAAGGAAATGGATTGAAATCCACATTTTGGACATCTGACTCCACATGCCAACTTTTTTCCTTTTTACAGCAGTTTAGTGCCTGAGTGATGCCAGCAGAGTCATTCTGGATGGATGTGGGTGTGTGTGACCCCCTGCTCTTTGAGGTTTATCTCCAATGAATCAGCTTTGTGGTGCTGGCCCCATCAGCATTGGGATGGGAAAAGTGCAAATTTGCATTGTGAGCCACGGAATTCAGGATTGCAATCCCTGTCCCCGGAGTTTGGCACATTCATGGGTGCAGAGATGCCAGGGGAGAAGCACAAGGCTGGAGGGAACCTGGCTGTGCCAAAAACTCAACCTGAAAGCAGGAGCTGGGACACAGCAGAAGGAATATTTTATGTGGGCTTTCCTGTCACAGCTGGATTCACCCTCCAGAGAAGGGACATTTCTTCTGATCCACCTGTGTTCCCACAGCCATTTATCAAACCAAGATGTGCCTGTGTGGTCAGAACAAAATAAGCTTCATGAAGACACTCATGGCATTTCCCAGTTTGAGAGATTCCCTTTTAGTCTGAATTTATTTTGTATTTCCTTTCCCTTTGTTTAAACCGTGGGGTGAAGCTGGAAGGAATGGAGGCAAAAGGATCCCACCAAACCCCTTTAATCCCTGCCATGGAGCCAAGTGGTGTTCATTCACTCCTCAGCTTTCTTTGGAACTTCATTTTGCTTTTGAAATACTACTGGCAATCTTTCATTAATCAGCAGGTGCATTTCCCTCTGAAAACATTTCCCTCTGAAAGTATTTCCATCAGATTTCCATCAGGAGCAGAGATTTGGGGTTAATCCCTCTGCCCACGGAGCCCTGTGGCACAGACATGACCCTCATTGATTTTGAGATGAATGGGAACCCAGTGGGATATAGAGAAAGAGGGAAATCTGATGATTAGGTCATGTATAAAATTGCAACACCTTCCTGGAGAAAAATATAACTTGTTTTCTTGTAAAAAACCCCAAACAAACCAAAAATAAAACAAAATGCTCAGATCTTTCATCTTCTGGCCTTTCTCCCTTTTCATTCCACAACTGCAGTAATGCTGCTGCTGCACACAGAACTCTGATTTTAAAAACTTGTTTGATTTTAATGCCCCTAAAATTCTGCAGCAGAATTTCTTTTCTAAACCCTAAACATGGTCATATTCTCATTTCTTGTTGTTAGTGAGAGGGTCACAAAGCAGCACAGATATCCCAGCTGAACAGAAATATCTACAGTCCAATGTTAGCATTGAACCTGGTACCTCTAGGCCTTGAGACAATAATTTATTGTTTATATTTAATTGTTCTATACTTATTAATAATTTTGAATTATTCAATCACTGAAGTATAGAACAGGAGGGGCTTACTCTATCCCTGATGTAAAAAGGGAGTAAACAGCTCCAGAATGCAGAAAAAGGAAATATTTTGAAGGCAAATCCCAGTTTAATGCTGGTGTAACTCTGGAGTCACTGCAGTGAACTGGTTGGTGCAAAAAGGGTCAGAATTTGGCTTTATTCCTGTAAAGAGATTTGGAGCCCAAATTCACAATCTCAAACACATCTGTGCCCTTTCATAGAGGCAGAAGAAGTTTTAATACCTTTTAAGAGGCACACCTCTGACCTTATCATGCAGCAAATGGATGCAGCTGCCCTGCTGGAGTCAGCTCTGTGTTACACTGGGGTCAGGCTGGGGATGGGGGAGTAGGAAAAATGCTGAGCTCTGCTGGGTGCTCTGTGTAGGGCCAGAACTTGGGGGCAGGTCATGGGGCCAGGACATGGGCAGGTCATGGGGCCAGGACATGGGGCCAGGATACGGGGCCAGGTCATGGGGCCAGGATACGGGGCCAGGTCATGGGGCCAGGACAGCTCGCTCCACGTTGTCATCTGCAATGAAGTCCTTGAACTCCTTTTTATTGATGAGCTGGATGAAAAACAGAGTAGGCAAGGCCAAGTTATGGAGCCAAATTCCTGCACGAAGCCAGTTAAACAGGGCCCGATCCCAAAGTCATCATTCACTTGATTGCTCACGTCCCCGGAGGGAAAAGCTCTGATTTCACCCCCAGCTCCTCTGTTTTCCTGGAACACCAGGCCAAGGCAGCTGGGCTGGCAGCTCTGCAGGGCTGGCATTGCCATGCCTGTCACAGCAGGTACGTTCAGCACGTTCATTTAATCCCTCAAACACCCCTGAGAGCAGAAAAGGGGACGTGGCTGGATGTTCAGTAATGAAATAATTGTGAGCAGGGTGCTGGGGGCACAGTTCTGGCATGCTGGTGTGCTCCACACTTTTTGAAGGAGCCCCTCACTTTGGGAAACATCCAGTCTTCAGACTCCTTTGCAGAATAACCTGGTGGGGAATCTGACAGGCTGCAGAGGAGCCTGTGCTGAGGGGAAATAACCAGCTGGGGTTTTTCCCTGTCACGTCTCCAAAAGGCAAACCTTCCCTGGCTGTCTTTGGCACATGGTGCTGGCACAGGGCTGGAACACAAGAGAAGATGCAAACACACAGCAGAGAACCCTGCAAATGGAGAGGAAAAGGGAGCACGGGGAGAGGAAAGGGAAGGTGAAGACCAGAGGGAAAATGCTCCACATGTCTCAGTGCTGATGGCTCACGAGCTTTTCCCCAGCAAGGCTGCCTGGAACAGATGTGAAGGGATTCCCTCACATCCCACAGAGGAGGCTGCTGGCAATGGTGGCTGCACTTCTGCTCTACAGCTCTGTGCTCCAGCTCCTCTGCTGCTTGTCTGGGACCTGAAATTTCAGTTCACACCTCAGTGGGTGCATTCCCAAGATTGGGCAGTGCTCCTCTGCAGCCCCTCAGTTTTGTTGGGTATAAATATTTACCATGATAAATGAGCAGGGGGAATGATTTTGCAGGCTGATGAGTCCAATCTTTCCCAGACTGAACCAGTGAGACAAAGCATTTTACACCAAGTGGAACAACTTGGAAGCCAAGACAGAGTTTTCCCTTGCTTCTTCTGGGCTTCCTTGAAGTTAGCCATTCACCTGGAAAAAATGCAGGTCAAATCCTTGCTTTGAACCAGGAACAGGAGGAGAATTGGTGGTACTGGTGGGATTTCTTCAGTGTTTCCTGCGTGAGTTCTAATCCAGGTCTGAAAATTCTCAGCAGAGCAACACAAGCACCAAACACAAAGAGAATCACAGAATCACAGAATATCCTGAGTTAGAAGGAATCCACAAGGATCATCGAGTCCAACTCCTTGTCCTGCACAGGACAACCCCAAAAACCACACCAAGTACCTGAGAGCATCGTCCAAACTCTTCTTGAACTCGACCACAACCAATTAAAAGGTTTTTGCCTCTGAGAACCTTGTGGATTTCAATGGGATTTTGTTTGAGGGGTGTCAAGGCATAAGGGCTTCAATGCAAGAAAAGTGGAGAAATTTTGAGCATCCTTTTGTTTTCTCTGCATTTTGGGAATCAGGGAGCTGCATTTTGATGAATGACACATCAGAGCTGGGTCCTCACTGTTGATGTGGGCTCAGTGTAAAGCAGCCATGACAAAGCTGCCTCACACCCAGCCAGCCTGGGGCCACCCAGCGCTGTAATTCCAGGAATTCTCACATCTTCCCATCCTCTTAGGACCTACAGGCTGGGCAGCCATGGCTACACTGTGACAGGATCTGGGCTGGCTCCCTGCAAACTCAGGACTAAGTTTGCCCTTGGTGTGTCAGCGTTTCTCATGCCCCTTTACTGACTCCAGCCGCCCACGCTGTTCTCAGCCCCACACCTGGGGAAATACTTTGGGAGCATCCAGTTCAACAGGTAACAGCTTCTGGGAATGGTTATGGCATGGAACACCACCCTGCCAGGACTCAGAAAGGAACTGGATCTGCAGGTCTCCTCCTGGGCTCAGCGTGGTTGGTTGGCATCCTTTGTTATAGGCAAACAAACCCCCAGCCTCACCAGGCTGCAGGAGCTTCCCTCCAGTGCGCTGCATTTCCTTGTGGAGGAATAAAACCGGTGAGTTGAGATCTCTGAACTCTAAAAGAGGAGCCCACCTCCCTTCCAGGTGACCCAGACCCTCCTTCACAAGGACAGGTTTTAGCAGGATGGCAGCAGCCCAATTACTGAGGGTACACATGAGCTGGGCAGGGATTTCCCACCCTCAGCACAAAACCTTTTCAACCCCACTCGATGCAGTTGAGTGGGACACAAACATGAGCATCTGTATCTGTGAATTTTCTGTCTTCTGACTGAGTTTGGGACTGTGGGGTTGCCTCAAATGAGCAGGACTGGGCTTTAACTCTCCACCATGAAAACAAGATTTTAAAAACCTCTACTCTCTAGGTTTTAATGGGATCCATGTGCATTCTTCAAGTAGGAATTTCCCCTGTATGGAAACTAATAGGCCTTCAGAAAAGAAGTAAAAATGCACATACACACCTTAAATATCTAACAATGCCTTCATACAGGATGAAAGCTCCCACCATAGCTGAAGAATAAATCCATTTAATAGATCCTTCACTCTTTCCTCCCTCCTGGAGTGCCAGTTGTGTGCTGAGACAACCTTGTTCTGATGAAAGCAGTTTTACCTGCTGCTGTGACGCTAATTTTTTTCATCTGGAGAGTGGCTCCTTATGGCAGCTCTGATTCAATTAAGGATTACAGGGCCTTATATTTCCCTGTCCTGACAGTGTGTGCAAAGCAAGTGCAAATGAATTATAGCCCAATTATTTTCCCCTGATTCCTAATGATCCCAGGTGCATCCACGCACCCAGACCTATGGGAGAACTTAAAGAGAATGAAAAAATACACAGCCATGCTCCTCTTTTGGCATCTGGCCCTGGTTTTTATACATGCAAACCGAGTTTCCTGTTCATGGAACACAACCAAGCAAAAGACCATGACACCAACACAGTACAGAGAAGGGCGTCCTCACGCTGGTGCTGCTCAGTGATCTGCCCTTCCACAGGGCACCCAAGGGTGCCTGGAAAGCGTCTGCTCCCAAGGATGGTGGCAGAACACACTGGGGCATCCTCTGAGGGGCTTTCCTGGTGCTGCAGCTTCATCTCCACCTGTGAAAAACGTGGGGGCCATGTGCTGGCCTCTCCCTTCTTGCTCATGTTTGTCCTGTCCCTTCTCCCCGTGTCCCCAACACCGTCTTTGGTGCTGTATCATCACCTCTTATCCACAGGAATTTTGGCACATTCATATGTTTGGCTTTTTTTTTTTTTTTTTTTTTTCTCTCTCCTGCTTCCTGCCTCTGTCTCTCCTTTACTGGCTCATTTTTTACAAAAATAAAAGTGCAATTTGTCTGTTTCAGAGATGCCAGTTCTGGTAAAGCCACTGAGGACTGAGGCTCTCCTTCCCTTACCCCCAGTACTTCAATATTTATGACACATCAGCATCTCCCAGGCTGTCCTCAAGCAGCTGGGACAATTCCTCAGAGTTACCAACCCCCTGAGGGCTTGAAACTGAGGAGTGAAAGGCCTGAAAAGAGGGAGAGCAAAAGTGTTCCTCTGCCTCTTGGCTCATCCGATCTCATTCAGGATGCCAGCGGCTTTTCCAGTTGTGTGTCCTCTGTTGGCTCATGTGGAGCAGGTCATTTCACAGGGATTTGTCGTGGGATCAGTGACTCCCAGGGGATCCTCGTGTCTCAGTTCTGGGTGCTCAGTGCCTGGGGAGCCTCTCCCCGTCACACCAGAGAGAACTCAGCCTGGAATCCGGAGCAGCGGCGCGTCTTTGGCGAGCACTTGGTCAGCATGGAGATCTGGGTGCTGAAGTTGGTGCCGTTGCTGCCCAGGGAAGGGTGGTGGTACTTCATGTCCGAGCCCAGGAACCTCTCCAGGTGCCACCTCCGCCACTTCCTCTTGAGCTCAGCTTGCACCTGGGCATGGGAAAGAGAAAAGGCAGCTGTCTTGGGTTATGTAACCAAAAAAAAATGTATTCTATTTCATCTGTTGAAAGCAGTTGGGGAGATGTTTTATTTTTATCTCTTGTAACTCCAGGGGGAGGGGGGCAGATGCCTTCTGATAATGGCCCAGCCATTAAAGCCAGGTGGGGCAGTGTTTCTTATCTCTGTCACCACCCGTCCATCCTCCAGGGGGATATCTGCTGATAATGGGCCATGAAGGCTCACCAATGACATCACACATGACATCATCAGGGATATCTGCTGATAATGGGCCATGAAGGCTCACCAATGACATCACACATGACATCATCAGGGATATCTGCTGATAATGGGACATGAAGGCTCACCAATGACATCACACATGACATCATCCCATTGGGAGATGCTCCACCCAGTGCTGGGGGAGCCAATTTTTACTATCTGGATAAAAACTGAGACTCAGGAACAGCAGGTAGCCTGTTTTTTCCACTGGATACCTGGAGGAAGACCAGACCCATCTCGCTGCCACTGGACTTTCTACAGGATCATCTCTACTCCACAGAACCACATCTGTTACTCCAGGAGGATTTATTTGGGCTGTTCCCAACATGCTGACCAACAAGGTGTCAGAGTTTTCTAGGATTTTTGTTTGTTTTCTTGTTTTGTTTTTTTTTTTTTTTGTACTACTACATTCGTATTTTTCTATATTCCTAGTAAAGAACTGTTACTCCTACTCCCATATCTTTGCCTGAAAGCCCCTAATTGCAAAATTATAATAATTTGGAGTGAGGAAGGTTTACATTCTCCATTCCAAGGGGAGCTCCAGCTTTCCCTGGCAGACACCTGTCTTTCCAAACCAAGACATCAGCACAGGGCATCACTTGATGTTGTTCTGACCCAATTATGTGAGCATCCATGGGGAACCAACCCACCACGGGCCAAAGAATTACTTTATAAGAGCCAATAAACTTGGCTTGGCCAGAACTTTTAACCACATAAAGAGGGGCACTCCAGTCAGTAAATTACTGCAACAGAAATCCCTGAGCTTTATCAGAAAGGAATTTTTAATTGATATAGTCAAGGTGCCAGACTACTTAACTTTAATGACAACACTTTGTGAGTGTAATTAAGATGCTTTCTTTTTCACTGCCCTGTTTTTGGTCAAACAGAAATGCTTTAACTACAGCTTGTTTATAAAGCTGTCAATACAGCTGTGCTTTTTTTAACAGAAGCTGCTTGTTGCTGCTCAGAGAGTTTACAGAAATAACCTGGTTTATGCTGTCCTAATTCAAATCCTGAATGAACCTGGCCACTGTCCTTGTCCCCTCCTGCACCCCTCCAGTTCAAATTTCTAGGTAACAGCATGAATTAGATGAAATAGCTGTTTCTAAAGGACTCTGGGATAAACAAACACAGGAACAGCACAATGCCAGGATGAGACTGCTAGGATTAAAATGTGAGAAAGTCAAGATTGTTCCTGCAAGGCAGAAACACGTTCACCTGCACTGCTCTGTGCTTAACAAATCACACCAATGCCTGTGCTGGTTTTGGCAGTGGGTGTGATCCTGGGGAGGATTCCTGGAGGCACTAAGCATGAACAGGGCTTAGATGGGATTTATCCTTCCCTGATGAAGGTGGTCCTTTGGGATCAGGGATTGTGCAAGTTCACACAGGCGTTCTGCTGATGCTGTCTCATGAGGAAAGGATGGGCTCAGCAGCAACGCTACTGTGCACACACACAAGTCCTGATGTGTTTATTAATTGTGCTGAAAGCTGTCAGGCAAGTGGTTGAATTGAATTGAATTGAATTGAATTGAATTGAATTGAATTGAATTGAATTGAATTGAATTGAATTGAACCGTTTTCCTGAAAAGAGAGATGTGGTTTGGATGCTGTCCCCAAATATTGTAACATCAGGATCAGGAATGGGACACTTCTCAATCCACTCTCCACATGCATTCATTTTTTCCTAGCTGCAAACATTAATCAAAAAACGCTGATGGTCTGGTCTTACCTCTCCATTGAGAAAGCAGTACAGAACAGCCACCACAAATCCCTGGGGAAAAGAGAAAACAGGATTTTAGCACTACAGAAAAGGAGGGAGTGTAGATCCATTCAGCTCTCAAAGGAGAGATCACACAATCACAGGATTGTTCAGGTTGGCAAAGATCACTAAGGTCATCCAGCCCAACCATTCCCCCTGCACATCTGATGCCTTCAGTTTTATTTCCCTGTATTTCAGACTGTGCTGCCCAGGGTGCAGCTCTGAGCTCACAGTCAGTGTCACTCAGCTCTCTGCACACAGCACGGACACAAAACAAATCCTTCTCCTGCTGCACACCAAGGACAACTGGCACAAGTTTTCAGGCCCCAAAGCACAAACAACGGGGGCTGCAGGGAGAGAACAAGAAGGGTGGGACTGCATCGGCTGGAGCTGGGATTGGACAATGAAACCCCAATGTGCAAATGGACCCAAACTGATCAAAGTGTGAGACCTGGTGACTGTTTGTCCATTTTGTGTCCATTTTGTGACCATTTTGTGTCCATTTTGTGACCATTTTGGGTCCACCTTGGGTGTAGCCCTGGCCAGATTCTTGTCCTGCCCAAGGTGTACCCTAAAGCCTTTCAATAAATCCCTACTTTATTCTCTAGCTCTGTCCCCTCTCTGTTTCAGGTCAGCCTTCCCAAGGAATCACAGCCTTGTCCACCACTAACACATGTCAGCAAGTGCCACATCTGCACAGTTTTTGAACACTTCCAGATGTGCAGTGATGATGATGTAGACAGGGATGTTAGTCATTCACCATTGAATGAAACTTGCTGCTCAAAGCCCCATCCACCCTGGCCTTGGACACCAATAACACAAAAACTGAACTGAGGTGCTTATTTTCTTCCCTTAACTATGAAAAAACACAGAGACGAATGGACAGAAGAACATTTCTTTTCATTTCCTAAAACGAGGGAAGAAATCTTCTTCTGGATGGCAAAATATAAATTTATCTTTCATCCTGACCAGTAGATTTTCCACAAAGGTAGAAGAGCAGTATGGAGAATGTCCAGGAAAAAAACAATGTCCAGCTCATTGCATTTCTCCCTGGTGACAGACCTGGTGACCCAAAAAGTGGCTTACCTGGAATGACCCAACCACGAGCTCGAAGACCAGCTTCACTTCTGCTTTGAAATTGTCGGGGAAGAAAGCAAACATGATGTAGTGGATGCCAAAGAGGGGGATCAGCAGCAGAGTGGACTTGGCCAGCCTCCTGTTGGAAAGACAAACATGAGCCACAAGGGGAGAGGGAAGAGGGTAAGAGGCTGAGGAATCCTGCAGCTGAGCCCTGTGCAACCCCGAAAATTTATTATTTCTCCTTGCAGGTGGCTGGTGATTTCAGACCTGGTGGCACCATAAAATGTGACATTTTTATTCCCAGCAGCTCCACTACAGGTATTTCTTTCTTCCTCTTCTCTTCTTCCCCTCCCACCAGAGATCTTTTTTTCATCTCTACAAGCTAAATCATCATCTAGCAATGTCTTTGTTTGCCTGGGATTTCTGAAAATTACAGCTTCTGGGAGAGAAATGGTATGTTTAGCTCGGAATAATGACAGGCTACTGCACAATGAATATCTCCAAAGGAGGGGGATGAACAGCATTAGTGCTTAATGGCATCATGCTGGGTAATCAGGGGTCTAATTAGGAAGAGATGATAATGTATTAAATGTAATCATTATTAAAAAGTGGTTGGCAGAGAGAAAATGAGATCAAGGGTCTAAGGATGCTTGTGGGGGTTTTTCCTCCCTTGGTCACTCATATCCTGTGACATCTCCCCAACTCTCAGAGGCTTCTGGAAGAAATAAAGCTAGGGCTGGAAATATCCATTCTGTTGGGAATTCTGGCTGTTGGAAATATTTCTTTTTCCACCTACAACCATTCCACCTCCAAAGCCTCATCAGGCTCAGGCCTCTCAGGCCATCTTCATTTCTTTGCCACCTGCAGGAGCCCACTGGAGGCTGAAGTGGCAGCTTTGTGCAGAGGATGCTCATCCCAGTGTCCCCCAGAGCTCCTCTGCAGTTCTCCCTGGGCCTGGCCCAGAGATAGCTCAACACTAAGGCTGTGCCTGGAGGCTGTGGCTCATCCCAGGCTAAATGAGAGCCTGCAGGAAGCTGAGGAGCTTTACAAGGGTTTGCCTTTCCCACATCCCTCACTGGCAGGCACATATCTGCTCATAGGGATCCAAAATCTGAGTTCTCTTGCTCTGCCACAGGACTGCCACTGTCTCTGGTGATCATCAGTGCTCCCTGCTCCTCACTCCCAGAAGCAGCTCTGGCCAGTGGGACCCATGCTGGTATCACCAAGCCCTAATCCCCTCAACATGTGAAAAAGTCACTCCCAAGCAGTGAATATCAGGAATATCAACAATGGCTTTGCAGAGATCTCTCCTCTCTCCCCTATCTCTGAGGGACATCATCCTCGAGGAGAAGATGTGGTGCTGCCTTTGTGTACCACACTGACAGAGATGCTGTTCACAACCTCCAGTGGATTAGAAAATTTTATCTTATCATTGCAGACAACACTGGGGCCTTAGTTACAATATTTTCCCTTCTGGCTGGACTGTGGTAATGTAAAGGACATAAATGACAAAACTTGAGCCTCCTCCTCCTCCAATTTGCAATCTTGCTCCCAACACTGAGCTTCACCAGATACTGAGTTTTGGATTTTATTTTGCTATCAAGGCAAGGACTGTGATTTTTAAAAACTCCATCACCTAAACACTGAACTCAGGAAAATCATCACCCAGTCACAGCATAATTTCTCCCAGGAAGCTCAAGCCTGGCTGTGCAGGAGGCAGAACTGCTTGGAGAATTGTCTAAAGCTGATTAAATCTGGATTCTCAAAATTCTCATTATTCTCATTTCCAGCACACCCTAGACCTCCCCTCTCTGACAGGTACACGTGGTGACAGGTAATTTTGGGAAAACCCTGTCCATTAACCTCCATGGAACCTCCTCCTGTCCTTGGGAGTGGGCAAGAGGGAACCAAAATTTCAGTCACGCTCCCTGAAATCATAATGGAAAAGTTACTCAGAGGATTTTGATGGCAATATTGATCCATGGACATGGGCAGAATGGAGAGATGGATTTTGTTCAAGTTTTCTATTGCAGAAGACAAATTCTATTTGCCTGAAATATTGCTGTCCCGCTCTTGCACATGTCCCTGTCATTTCCAGAAAACTGTTTTGGGAGACTCCTTTTTAGAGCTTCCAGTACATGAAAGCCCAGCTCCCTGTCTGCAGTATTAATGAGGGAATCAGCATCAGACCTGAGCTTCCAGCCTGCAGCTAAACTGAGACCTTTTGGAGTTGAACAATGCTGTCAGCATGTCAGCAGGCTGTGTTTGTAGAAAATAAACAATACAAAACACACATCAGAAGGAGGGAGAAATGCAAATGGGATATCCAGGATGCTGTTGGTTTAAACCAGATTTGTCTCAGATTTGGCAGGAGGAACCCACACAGAATCACAGAGTCCTTTGGGTTGGGAAAGGCCTCCAAGACTCTCGAGTCCAAGCTGTGCCTGATTGTCACCCTGTCACCAGCCCAGAGCACCGAGTGCCACCTCCAGCCTTCCTTGGACACCTCCAGGGATGGGGAGTCCACAACCTCCCTGAGCAACCCCTGCCAATGCTTCACAACCCTTTTGGTGAAGAAATTCCTCTTCATGTCCAACCTGAACCTCTCCAGGCACAATTGAAGCCATTTCCTCTCATCCTGTCACTTCTTGCCTGGGAGCAGAGCCCAACCTCATCTGGCTCCAACCTCCTTTCAGAGAGTTGTGGAGAGAAGTAGGGTCACCCTCAGCCTCCTCTTCTCCAGGTTAAACACCCCCAGCTCCCTCAACATTCCAGCAGCAGTTTTTTTTTTTTTGCTAAGAGCTGTTGGATTCTGCAGTCAAACCCCAGAAGGCTCCACAGATTGCTGTCTAAAAGTAAAAATCTTAGGACCATGCTAAGGACTCGCCTTGGTGGGATGTAACCTTCAGTTTCAGACAGTTAATATTTGTTTCCATGGTAAAATGTGGAGCCTTGTACCTACTGCAGTCAACAGAGATTTCCAGCTGCCCCAGCTAGATGTGGCTGGTGGCCGGGTGCCACTGTGCAAGGGGACAAGTGTCCCACAGACCCTGTGTCCTGTGTGACAGGTCCATGCAAGGATTGCAAGTGTCCTAGAGCACCTCATGTGGCTTGGAAACCTAAAACTTTAAGGTCAGGTTGGAAGGAGCTCTGAGCAACCTGGGGCAGTGGAAGATGACTCTGCTGATGGCAGGGGGTTGGGACTGGATGAGCTTTAAGGTCCCTTCCAACCCAAAACGTTGTGGGATTCTATGATTCTGTGAAGCCAGATTCTATGAATTCTGTGATTCATTCCCTCATGGAACTGAGTCATCTTTCCAGGTGGTGAAGGAAGGTGAGGATCTGTAGGTGTCAGGATCAGTTGTCCTTCAACAGAACCCCCTGTTGGGCAGGTCAGTGAGGGGAATTCTTTGTTTTACCAATGTGCCCCACATTTGTTTATGAGGCAAAAAGAGATTTCCTGGCAGCTCCCACCTCCCTGGAAAATGTGTCCTGAACCGAAAGCCCAGCATGACCTCTGAGATAATTTGGGCACGACTCTTCAGATGCACGTTGGCAGCACTTTTGCTGAGGAGAGCAGGAGCCAGCAGTGCCAGGATGCTGCTCAGTAATAGAACATATTTAAATATGCTGATTTAATCTATGCACCTGCTGCAAAACCTGGGATGCAAAGATAAAATTCCCAATGGAAATCCAGAAGGGGAGGTGGTAGAAAGCACAGGGTCTGGTAATATTGGTGTGTTGTGATGACAGAAAAATAGGTAATTGGCTTTGGCTGCTGCCAGGAAAATTAAGGTCAAAAACTGGCATTTCCTTTCATACATCTGAGAATATCTCGAGGCAGATTAAATGAATAATTCACCATCACCAGAGAGAAAGTCTCAGTGCAGGCTGGGCAGGATTTAAGGAACATATTGTTACTGTTTTCCAGCCTGCAGGAAGATGAACTGAGATTTTTCAGGGTCCCCAAAAGCACAGCTCCCTCCAAAAACAAAGATTTACGAGCTGTCCAGACAGTGGATTTCTTCATTTAATTCTTTCCTAGGAAACATTTAATAAATATCTAGCATAGCTGAAAAGTGGAGCCAGAACAGTGGGAAGAATCAAAAATAGTCTGGTCTGGACTTTTATTTTATTTGCATTGAAGCCAGAATAAATCCTTGCAGATAGACATTTCTTTCACTCTTAAAATACTGCGGCTGAGACCAGCCTTGGCCACTGAGAGAGATGTTGATCTCTCTTGCATGTTGTTCATTATATAAAGCCTCATTAAGGTCAACCTCATATCCCTGGAATAAAAGCATTAAGTCAAGTAAAACTCCTACGACAGCGATCCTTCTCAACAGAGAAGAGAAATGTATTGAGTTAATCCAATCTTGTTTAGAGATCTCTTTTAGGATAAGGAAAATTTGTCATAGATTCTACTGAATGGCAATTTTCTAGATCTCTCCTTCTTTAAAACTGAGGGTCAGGAAAAAAAAGCCTGTACACTGCAGAGAGCAACTTTTTGTTTTCCATTAGGGTCCTTCTGCCTTCAGAATCCAGTAAGTATTAAATATTCAAAGAAAAATTATATTTGGCTTCATGATCATTATTATTACTCTCATTTCTTCATCATTAATCCCAGGAGAAATCCCTCTCACCTGCCACAAGCTGACATAAAACCTGCCCAGCTGTTTTAGCAAATGCTCCATTTCCTGATTTCTAATCTGCTTTAGGCAATTAAAATTAATTGATTTTGATCAGGGCAGGCAGACACCATCATGAACCAAGAAGCAATAATGAACTGTCAAGCAGCCAGGCAGGTTTCCCAAAAACCACAGGATAGGGCTGGAAAATTCTGGGACTTACGAATATTGGCTGGTTTCGTTGTGCCCAACATCTGGGGAATGCAGCTTCTGGACTAAGATACGGATGATGCAGATGAAGAGGATGAAGTTCACCTGTCGAGATGGGAAGAGAGGGTTAAACATCAGCATTTTTCCCCAGGGAGAAGAGCCCATCACTAGAGGGGAATTCCTCTCACTGGAACGCATTTTGCCTGGAGCGAGCTGCCTTTAACAAGCCATGAGCGGAGAGCCCCGCTTGGGAGGGAGCACATGGGAAACCGACACAGGATGGCATCTTGGGCCTGACATCAGCCTGCTTGGGACTTCGTGTCATACATCCCAAGTATGATGATGTCAAGCCCATCGAGCACAGCTCCGCACGACGTCCTGCTGCGCGCGCGGGAAAGTCGGCGACACGGGGCCGGCGGCTGAGCGCGGTGAGCCAGGGAAACCAAACCAAAACACGAAGCAGGATCCTCTCCAGCCTCTGCTCAATCCCATTTGATGTTGCACTGCAGCCCCCCACTCCATGACCAGGTAGATGTTTCCAAATGAGGAATAGGGATTTCAGTTTTACCCCTGACTTTTATGGAAAAGCACCAGAACTTTCTGTGTTTCTCTCACCATGGTTGGCCCAGTGCCAGCACAGGGGCGCTGGTTGGGCTTTGGAAATGTTCCTCAAAACCTGCAGCTGTTTCTATTGGCAGAAAGCCAAATTGTCCCTCCTTGATCATTGTATACTTAAGAAGGAGCTCAGAGGTGCTCAGATGTTTTTGGGATGTCTTAGCCAGGTGTAAGGGTTTCCCTGCGCCTGAGCACGGCTTCTGTTTTGTTATTTTCTCTTTTATCAAACCTTTGCTTTACAAAGCACACCTGAAGAGCCATCTCACAAATTATTCTAAGCCATCCTGAGAAGTGCTGGACACCCTCAGAGCATATCGAACCCTCACAGAGCTAAAAACATCTGGCTTGACGAGAATTCCAATAGCCGTAGGGTTTTAGCGTTTGTATTTTTCAGGTTCTGTACAGCTTTAGTGTATAGCTCTAGAACTCCATAGCCTGTCAGCTGCTGTTCTCCCGTTTTATTCACACAAAACAATTCCTCTCTGGGCCTGAAACTCAAGGACATTTTACTGTCTTAGGCCTCAAAAATCATAAACAAAAGTGAATTGGAGGGGGAGCAAACTGAGGGTATAAGACTTCATTACCTGAAGTTGTAATTGGAGGATTAACCCCTGGTATGCAAATGTAAACTTTAAACTGTATGAAAAACTCATGACCATTGTTCATCTTGGGTGTAGCCCCTCAGAAACCTTTGACTGCCCAAGGTGCACCTGTTGAAGGTCTTTAATAAATATCCACTTTTATTCTCTTAATCTTGTCTAGCCTCTGTTCTAGGCAGCCACTCCAGGGCATCATATTGGCCATGTCCTGTCTGGAGACCTCGTGCAGCAAGGGATAGACCTGACCAAGGCAGCGGGGAATATTTCCTCCTGGGATGTTAGACCAGAGCAGTCTGGTTGATACCCAGATTTTAGGTGGCTCTTTTCACCCCAAAATCTCACAGTGCTCTACTAATGTCCTCAAGCAGTGTGAACCTTATTTAATAGCAAAGGTGTAGAGCTAGGAATGGGAATGTCCTGATGGTGTGAACTGAATGCAAATTTCCTTCTTTCAGGGTCCTCTCCATTGAGTCATCCTATTACTCATGCAACACAGACAACAGAAAAGCAATGACAGATTTCTGGGGACTTAGTTCAGTTTTAGTTTGGCACACAACCCCTTTCTTTATCCTTTCATGGTCAGTGAATGTGCAAATGATTCTGATTTTTAGAGGTTCAGCAGCTGGAAGGGATTGTGTTAAACCAGCCAACCTGATTCGCTGCAAAAATAGATTATAAGATTTCTTCCAGCAGTTCCTACACTTATCACAACAATGGATGAATAAAACAGACTGAAGCCCATCTCTCAAAGAGACACTCTATTTTCAAAGCCTATGAGTGATTGGATATTAATTGCATTTCTTGGTTATGATGCATTGCTTAATCACTTCTTACCTATCCTGAGCCATTTATCATAGTTTCTGTTCGTATTTATTTCCTCAAAAAAAAAAAAATGGGTTTGTGTGTCTGATTTGATGGTAAGTGAAATTTATTAGTCCAAACCAGTATTACCTAGATCAATTAAACTAATGAGCATTGATAACACACAAGCTGCTGCAAGGAAGGCAAGAATGGAGCAATTAAATTCTGACTGTGTTGGCTTGGAGTGGTCAAAAGCAAACACGGAGTGGAGTGTGATATATGGGCTTGGTATAACCTTGGAATTCCATGGCAGAAGATACAGGAATTGGGATATTGGAAAAGTTGTTTAATTTTTTTTTTTTTTTATCCCTAGAGTATAACCAAAGGTAATCAATGTGTTCCCAGTGCTCCATACCTTGTACACAAGCTATATCTCATGTACCTTAAAGATCTTATACATCTTGTATGTGTATTTCTTGCTGACACTGAGATACCAGCTGTATTCCCGTGGATTTGGAGAAAATGCTGCATTACCCCCAGGGGAAACCTGCTGCTCATCAGCCAGTGGCTATCATACCCTTCCTTTAGGACAGATTTATAGGATATCAGCTGAAGGAAAATCAGGAACCGCTGGGTAAATTCTGTTTGGCAGTGAGGAAAAGATTTATTTGCCAAAAGAAAATACAGATTCATTGATCCGGGGAGAATAAAAGGGTGTGTTTTTTGACTGAAAGCTTATCTCAGGAAAGGGAAAATACTATCTATAGCTTTCCAGGATGATATAAATATTTGGAGATGTGTCATCTAAGTATTGTATTTCTTTCCAGTGTGGTAAACAGAGCAAGATGTCATTATTGAAACCTTCAGTCTGGAATCCCTGAATGATAAATGCTACAGAAAAAAAAAAAAAAAGGCTTCTTGTAAAGGTCATAATGTACATGAAATAAGAAGAATGTCTAAGGAAAGATTTCTGTTTAAAAGAGATAGATTTGATTTGATTTGATTTGATTTGATTTGATTTGACTTGATTTGTTGCAATTTTTTTTGCTTCCCTTCCCACATCCTTGACTTCATTTAAGAAAACTCAAAACTAAGTTTAACTGCAGTTCATTTGACTTTAAGGTTTGGATCCATGCCCAACAGAGCAATGTTCAACAAGGATGGAAGGGCCCAGAGTTCCTGAGAAGTGTCCTGGTTTCTATGGTCAGGATTGATCGTATCCAGAGAATTAAAATAAAATGCTTCTGTTGATTTTTCTGGAAATTAGCCAAGCTCCTCTAGAACTCACTCCAAAAATACGCAGCTGGAATGCAGATCTGTACTGGATGAAAGAGGCAAATTCCTGAGGGAATTCATCTACTCCCTTTTTATCTAAGTGGAAATTCATGGTAGGGCTCATCTCATGGTAATTTGTAGTATTGACATCTACAACTGAACAAATTATCCTAGCCAGCTCAGAGAAACAAAACCACTCCTAGCATGGGCCATCTGATGGAATTCATGCATCCACGGATTCCTTAGGCAAAACGAGTCTTTCCTGGATGTCCAACCACATTCCTTGATCTCCTGTGTCCACACACCCCCATGGCCACTCCACCAAGGAGATGGAAGTGCTCAAAGCTACATCAGGTGAGCTCCACCCTGGTGGCCTGGTCACCCAAACTCCTTGCAGTGGTCAGTGCTGCAGGTGAGGGTGTTTATCTGGAGGAGGAATTTCCTCACCTTGAAGCAAATGTTCAAAGTACAGTGGGATTTTACCTGGCAGTGAATTTTCCACGGACATTTACAGGACACTTCTTGTCACCCCTTCACCCCTCCCCAGTTAGGACTAAAGATGGCTTTGCAGCCAGCAGAACATGCTGATACTTTACCAAAATAGACACCAAAATAGGAGTTTTAATGATCCACCAGAATGGGGATTCCACTATTTCCTCCCAGCACCTAAAAAGAAACAAAGCCAGACTTAAAACATCAAGCACAGCAAGCAAGCAGGTCTGTCACCTTCTCAGCTTTCCCTAAAAGCTGAGTTTTGCCAGGCTGGGTTGTGTGAAGAGGTTAAACCTCGTGTGTATGGACGGGAATGGCCAAAATTTGCTTTGCAGTGGCTGTGAGCACTGGCAGGTACCAGATATCCCAGATGCAATGTCAATTTTTCCCCATAGCCACGGAATGGAGGATGTTCAGCAGGGTGAATGTAGGGGAGGATGGTGGTTTTCTTAATTTCTCCTACACTGACCTCTGCTGCAGGGAAATTCTATCAAAACCATGGAAATTGATCAAAATCTATGAAAACATTCATCAGGTTCCAGTGCTCTCCACCATCCTGGATGGAGGGGGTTTGATAAGCACAGAGCAATTGGCACCATGTCCTAGGATGAATTTATAATTCTTGTATTTTTTTCTTACAAATTTTCCCTAAACCAGGACAAACTGGCAGAAAAACCCTAAAAACCCAAACCAAAACAACAACAAAATAAAAAAACCAAAACAAACCCCAAAACCCAAAAAACCAACACATCTTTCTGAAAAAAAATAACAGGCTATGGTGGGACTGGTCCCACTAAACCCAGTCAGTTGTACCTGAGCTATGGATTGAGTTAGAAAATCCACAGGGTCCAGGGTGGGATTTATTTCATCCCGAGGCCAGAGCTGTCTGCACACACCTGGGACAGCATTTTAAAGCCAAATAGAAAGGAGAGGAAAGGGCTGATGTGGAAATGACTGATATTGCTTGGGACACATTATCTGCACAGTCAGGTGGCAGAAGGTGCATATTTTAGAGAAGCCTTGATGGAAATTGGGCTGCTTTCATGTAAGGATGGATTAGTGGAGCCTGCTGTAGACAATTTCACCCAGATTCAGCTCCTCTGTTCCAAATGTTGGCAGTGAAGGCAGCAGGAGATGAAGAGAGGCACTTTAGGGCACAGTTCCTGAGACCTATTTTAAGCATCAACTTTAGGACGATAAAAAAGGAAAACTGACTAAATCTGTCCCAGCTCTACAGGGAGATGGAGCAAATTACTCACATACAGATGCTTCCAGTTAGGTGCATGCTGCCCTTTCATTTAGAATTAAAGTGGCCCTAATTATGTCTAGTGCACTTCATTTTTGAAATAAATTGAGACAGTCTGAATGAAGGTCATTTTCATTTGGAGTTAGAATGTTTAAATAAAGGCTTAGTGTTGTTTAACCAATCTTACCTAATTAGGGTTTAGCTAATCTGGATTAATTTCCTGTCATTTTTTCTCTGCAGGTAATGAAAAAAAAATCTGTGTTAGGTTTAATATATTCTGTAAATTCATGCTCTGTTTTACTCAGCACAAAAATGTAGGGCTTTAAAGCCCCCAGAAAATGCAAAGGATTCTGATTAAAAAAAGGGATTTTTTAAGAATTGTTGAAGCTGAATGGAAATATATAGTAAGAAAAACTGGTGTCCAGAATGGTTAAATCCTCCTGTCTCTGTCTCATTGCAGAGACTATTTATTAACAGAGTAAATAAGGTCAGGTTGATGCAGATAGAGTGAAACCATAAAGGAAGTGAGTAGCCCTCAGGAAACGTGCTGGCTGACTATAAGTCAAAAATGCAGTGAGAAATCCGAGCTGCTTCTCTCACCGAAAAAAGGGCAAATCAGGACACATTTGGAGGGGAAGATGGATTTAACTCCAGGATGCAAATGCAAGAGGTGAGGGAATGCACACTGAGGACAGAATAAGCATTTGGTTCTGCATCTCTCTGTGGTGTTTTCCTATAAAACCCTTTCCAATTACTGAAGTCTGACTGCTTGAACAAAAGCAAGAATGAGGATTTCAGGATCAAATCCTCTTTACTTGCACATATCCTCGGACAGCTCTGGTATCTGCCTCATTTTCTTAGCTGCATTCTGGCTGCTTCTTATACAAAGTATCAAAGGCTGCTGCTAGGTTAGAAAGGATGAAGAATAGATCCTAAAATCTGCTTGAGAAAAAAATGGAAAAAACAAATTTAGCCTTTTTCTGTGGGAAAGAATTCACTTTATTGTTTATTTTGTTTAATTTATTTGTTTATTATTTATTGTTTATTAATTCCCTGCTGCATGTTTAGTGTCAATTCTGCAGGGTGCAAAGCTCTGCTCTGAGCACGGGGACCAATGCAACCATCAAGGTCTGCTCAGATTCCCTGCAAATATCCTGACCAAGGCACTGGGAAGCAAAGACGGTCAGTAATTGGCCTAAAATGAATTTCAGGGAGACTTTGGAGCTTTTCCTGGTTCCTAGTGGAAGGGGAGAGGTGCCACTGCTGCTGGGCTTTCCTTGGCCATAAAAGAAAGCAGATTTATAAAAGAAAGATAATTGAGTGCACAGGCTTACCCAACATCAAAAAGTAAATCCTGACAATGGTCCAGGCAGTGATGAACACGGAGGGGGCACCTGAGGAGAGAAGAGATGGTGTTGCTGTCAGAAATCCTGATCAAATGGTACCTGATCTCCTTGCCAGATTATTTAAAACCTGCCTCATTTCTCAGGGCTGTTCTGCCTCTCTGTCTCTCCTGAGTGACTGAGGGGATGCCTTCCCTCAGGGGTGGAAAATACATTTTCAACCCTCATATGCCAAACAGGCAATGCTGCCTTTCCCTCCCTGTGGCCACACAGGATCAGCCCTCTGGAACTGCTCCCAGCATTTTGATATTCCTCCTGCAGTGCCCAGAAAAACTTCCAGCGGTGATATGCAAGGAATAGGGATCACTTGAGATGCCTACAGCGTGGATATTTGTATTTAAGGAGGTCACCACAGGCTCTCTTTAGCATCAAGGGGCAGAATTGCGTGTTTCTCTCGCCCAGGTCATCCAGCTACATTAAATGTTTGATTTAGAGCAATAAAAATGAAATAACTCTGGGCTGTTTTTGCCCTGTAAAGGATCCTGGAGTGCCAAGTTCACACACAGCTGTAGTTGGCCAGGTGAAGCTGCCTCTGCTCCTCACCCCATGATCTTCCAGATTAAGGTGGATTTGTCCCATCCTTGTGCTGGCTCTTTTCTCTCTCTTGTCTTTGACTGGATTTAGGTTGGAAATACTCCAGGAAGGAGGCATCTCTTTGCTCTGTGTTACTCACAGATCGTGTGCACTTTATTACCAGTGATCTCCAAGTGCACTCATACCAAAGTCAGTAAAAACTGTAATTAGTGCATCCAAATTATTAATTCATGCGAAGCCCATTCCAGATCCATCCCTGATGCTCTTGCAAATGATGGATGGCTGAAAGGCCAAAAGTTCCCTCAAGCACTTGCCATGGTCTGGAATTGCCCTTCTGTACCCAAGCAACCTCAGGACACATTAGAGTGCAAGAAATTTCCTTTGATTTGAATCGTTACCTTCGAGCATTTTTCTTTCAAACCTGCCAGCTCTCCAGTGCTGAAATAAAGAATATCTGGAGCACAAGGTGAGTTTGAAGAAGGTCTGACCTGAGTAACAGAAACAAGACCTTCTCCCATCATCCCTCCTTCTGCCCAGAGCACGGAGGATCATCTCTCCTCTGCAGTGTGAAGCTGAGCGTAGCTCCTGTCACTTTCAATGGAAGTTACTCCATGGATAATTGATCAAATCCTGACCCCAGGAGCGTCCCTGGACATGGTACAATTTTATTTTACCTTTTCTTCTCAAGATTTTTCCCTGCTCTTATTATTTCTCAGTTTCAGCTATTGAGAGCAGGATGCAGAAAGTTGTTTGCTTACTTAAATATAAATCTTCGACTAAATGGGATGGAAAGGGAAAAAAGATCTCTGCTTCCTTTTTGGAGAAATAAAAGAAGTTGCTCTAGTAGGATTAATTTGCATAAGTCAGTAATTCAGTTGTGAGTTACTTTGTGAAGAGCTTAATCCTATTTTCCTTACCATTCTTCTTATTTTATTTTGTTTTGCTTATTTTATTTAATATTTTATTTTATTTATTTTGTCTTATTTTTATTTTATTTTATTTTATTTTATTTTATTTTATTTTATTTTATTTTATTTTATTTTATTTTATTTTATTTTATTTTATTTTATTTTATATTCATTATATGATTTTAATTTAATTTTATTTGATGTGTTTGAGACTGGATTTGCATTAAGGCTGGAGAAATCACCAGTGCAGTGAGCAGAGGGTTATCAGCACTAGCACACAGGTGATGGGATCTCAGGGCAGCTGGCTGGCCTGAATTCAGTGTCTGGTTCAGTCCAGGAGTTCTGCTTTGCTGGGATCCATCCTTACAATTTAAGATCAATGCATGATAGCAAACTCAGGATCCCAGTCAGGATCAAAGAATTCCTTCCCAATATTGAATCCAAATCTACTGTCTGTCAGCTCAAAGCCATTCCCTGTGTCCTGTCGCTCCATCCCTTGTCCCCAGTCCTTCTCCAGCTCTCCTGGAGCCCTTTAGGACCTGGAAGGGGCTCTGAGCTCTCCCTGGATCTTTCCTTTCTCCAAGTGAACATTCCCAGCTCTCCCAGAGAGGCCCCAGCCCTTGGAGCAGCTCTGTGACCTCCTCTGGAGTTGCTCCAACCTCTCCACATCCTTTTTATTTTGGGGACCCAATGGTTGGATGCAGCTCTGTAGGTGGAGCCCCAGATGAGGAGAGCAGAGGGACAGAATCACCTCCATCCACCTGCTGGTCACGTTCCTTTGGATGCAGCCCAGGACACAGTCGGGTTTTTGGGCACATTTTGAACTCGTGTCCAGCCTCTCACCCAGCAGCTGCCCCAAATCCTTCTTGGGACTTAGGGGGCTGTCTACAAATGTCTCTGCCCCACCTGAGGTATCTGTGCAAAATTCCTGCTCAAAATGGCAACCAGGATCCCTCCTGCATCCATCCTGGAGGAGATGCTGTCCTTGGGTGACTTTGTGATGCTTGTATCCCCAATCTATTCTGTTTGTTTTGGATATTACATTCTGCACCTTTCAGATTGGTTCTGAGAGCGAAGTGGGGGAAAGAAGAAGCACGGGTTTGTTTTCAGAACTGCACTCACTCCTCCATGTTCTGCTCCTGGACTGTGCTGTCTGCAGCACGGACAGACAGTGGGACAGAGATGTCCTTTGCTTTAGTTAGTTTTAGCTAGCTGAGGCAGAGAAGTTCCCTGGACTGTTTTTTTCTTTTTCTTGGAACTGTTTAAACCAGTCCTGGACTGAAAACCCAGAAAACATGGGAGTTCCACCTGCATCCCACTGGGGCCCAGGACAGCATTTTCCAGCACTGGAGGAACTGAGACTGATAAGAGACTGAGTGGGCTGAGCTGCACCCACAGCATGGATTTTCTCAATTTTTCCATCTCTCTTCAGAGCGATGAGAGGTTTGTCGTTTCATACTGTTCATTTTTTTATGCTTGTGGGCACTTTGTTCGTTAAATAAATAATTTTTTCCTCTTTTCTCTAAGGAGATTTTTTCCCAGACCAGTTGAGGGAGGGGCCATTTGGGTTTGCTTCCCTGAGGGACCCCATTCGTAGGTTTCCTCCCAAATTTGCCCTAAACCAGGACAGATGCGTACCCCAGCCATCAGGATGTACCACCAGAAGTATTTCCTCTCCGAGAAGAAGGAGATGACCAGCAGGGTGTGAAGGTACAACCCCTCCACCAGCAGCCAGAAGAAGTTGGCCATGACACAGTACTGGAAGAAAACCATCATGGCCTTGCAGCCCACCTGGAAGAGAAGAAATGAACAGTGGTCAACTGTGAGTTTCTTATCTTCTTTTCTTCTGTTTGAGCGGGATTAAAGCCTGGGAGACAGTTTTCTTGTATTTGGACTGGGTTGTTTATTAGCTCTTATTTTCAGTGCAGTCTCACAAGTTGTGAGTTCCAGCCAACAAGGTAGAAAATGGCTCTGTCTCCAACTCTTTCCATGGTCTTTTAAGTGCTAATTATCCAATAACGAGATGACACCTTGTTAATAATATATACATTATTTATACTTTTAATATATAACTAATATAATATAATATAATATAATATAATATAATATAATATAATATAATATATATTTTATATTTATATATATATAATATATTATATTATATAATTATATATTATATATTTATATAATAAATATATATTATATTATACATAATATGCATTATATTATATAATATATTATATTATATTATATTATATTATATTATATTATATTATATTATATTATATTATATTATATTATATTATTAAAATAATATATATTATTTTTACTTTTAACCCAATAGCTATAACCACTCATGGTCTGCAATGGGGACCTTTTCATCCAATTACAAAACATCACCCAAACCCATGAAGAAGATGAAAGAAGAAGAAGAACTTAGCCAACAACCTAAATCCTCCATCTTGCTTTATATATATTACTATATACTAAAATCTTAAACTGTAAGTTTTGTACCCTGTGGTATCACACAATTCTATTCAAACCACACACCCATAATCCCAGTGCTGCCTCTCAATTTTGGAAGCCTTTTCCATGGCCTCAGATCAAATGTGTTGCTTGCTTGAGGGTCAGCATAGAAAGCCGAAAATTCTCAGTGCCCAGGGTTCCAAAAGTGAACTGCAGTGCATTCCCACAGGAAAGAAATTTCCACCAAATTACCAGTGACCCTTACTCTGGGTGTATCTCTAGGA
Source organism: Acrocephalus arundinaceus (assembly GCA_021534815.1). Taxonomy (NCBI): domain Eukaryota; kingdom Metazoa; phylum Chordata; class Aves; order Passeriformes; family Sylviidae; genus Acrocephalus; species Acrocephalus arundinaceus. The sequence continues at coordinate 49,772,083 of JAJEOU010000373.1, read as the reverse complement.
TTGCTTTGTGCAGCACCTGAACTCCTTCTGGAATGAATTCTACGGTGAAAAGCCAAGTCTACAAAAAGTTGCTCCTCTTTAGGAAAAGAAGGGCTGGGATATGTATTTTTAAAATAAAGATAGTCAGGAGAAGCAGGGTAAGCACACAAAAGCATGCACAGCTTTTATTGCTCTGGAAGGGGGGAGATTTGAGAAGGGAAGGTGAATTGTTTACCTTCAGGAAATGAATAATTAAATACAGTAACTTGCTGTGTGAGATTCACTGCAGCAAGGTAATGGGAACAGATCTCTTAGCAAAGAAATAAAAAATTTCTGACACGCTGCACCCACTGCATCATTACACATCCTCGAGATGCTGACTCAGCAATTGCCCTGCTGCTTTCAGGGGCTCTGCCTGGGTGATACCCTGTCCTTTCTGGGGCATTTCCTCTCGCTCCCTTGTTGGTGGCACTTCTGGTGCCCTGCACGTGTAGAATGTTTAATTTATACAATAAATTTGCGCCAGTGACAAGACCCCATTTCCCCCTCTACTCCTCTCCTGATGGAGCAGTTGCTGTGAAGCACTGGTTAAGAGGAGAAGTGTGGGATGAATTTTTTCAATGCCACGTGTTTTGGGAGGGACTGTCCCCACCCTCAGCCCTCCCCTAAGCTCATCAGTGGGTGACGCTGGGGACCCTGATGGGCTCCTGATAATCAATTTCTGTGCACATCATGAAACACAGTATAAACACAGACTTGCTGAGGGGTGCTGTTGTAGTGCACCTCTGTCACAGTAGGACACAAAATAAATTTACTCCAATAATTCCCTGAAGGTAGAAGAGAAAGAAATAAGACTTTTTTTACAATTTCTTTAGTTTCTTTTATAGCATGCTGTGCTACAAAAGCCAACGCCTCTCTCCACTGGTTAAGTAACAGAAATAGCAAACAACACCTGGGAGAGCGAGTGTTATGACAGAAGGGCACTGTTTACTTAAAATGTTTTGAAAAAAGGAGAAAGATGTTTTGGGAAGAGAACCTGTTGAAAGTTTTCCCTTGAGAAAGGAGCTAGCCATGGTTAGCAAGCTGAAATTCTCTCAGGCTCAGAAATATCCAGCCCACGCACCCCCACACCCAAGCAAATGTTTCCACCTTAGGATAAGAGTTTCAGTTTCACCCCTGGACTTTCAAGGAGGAAGAACTAGAGACTCCTATCTCCTCACACTGTAATTAATCAAGACAGACAGACCTGTTGGACCCTTGACCTGTTCCTCAAAGAATGCAGCCGTTTTCTATTGGGCAGCAAGCCAAAAAACCCTCCTTGATCATTGAATACTTAAGAGAGAGCACGGAGATTCTCAGGGCTTTTTGGGGTGTCTTAGCAGGTGCAAGGAGCTTCCTGCACTGTGCATGGCTTTTGTTCTTTTGTTTGGTATTTTTGTTATTTTCTCTTTAATTAAAACGTTTTTGCTTTTTCAAAACAACTCCAATCAAGCTAATTATTTTAAAGCCATTTCTGGGACATTACTAGTCAACTTTCAGAGTGTGTCAAACACTTGTGGGGCTAAAAACACGCTGGGCCCACACAGAATTTCAACAGGGAGCTGATGGGGAAAGTGGAGGCAGAGCAGGAAGAGAACTCCTTTCCAGCTTAGAATATTCCGTGTGTGACTTCAGACAGTGCCAGGGAGGGAGGGTGGCACAGGGCTGAGCTGGCAGAGGCTGGGGGTGCTGCAGCAGCCACATCCAGATGTGTGCTGGTTTCAAAGAAAAACCAGTGAAAGACTCCAAGTCAGAACACAACTTAATAAGAGGAAAAGAAATAAAGTAAAATAAAATAAAAGTAATAGTACAAAAACAAACAAACAAACAAAAACAAACAAAACAACCATTGACAGAGTCAGAATACAACCTGACACCCTGTTAGGGTGGTGGTAGCAGTCCAGATGAAATGGTCTTGTCAAAGCAGTGATCCTGTAGAAAGGTCTGGTAGCTCTTGTCCTCTGGGAGTCCAGTGGGTGAGGCTGCCTGTGCTGTCCCAAACCCTGGATTCTATCCAGGTGGGAATGCTTGGCTCCTGCCCCTGGGTGGAGCATCTCCCCATGGGCTGATCTCATTCTCTGAGCCCTGCAGTGGCTCCTTGCTGGCCCATTAACCAGAGACAGCTCCCGCAGGGAGTTACCCATGAGCCATGGGCACGGCATTGCTGGGCCATGGACAGGAGAGAAGGGAAGCACTGCCCCAGCTGGTTCCAACAGCTCATGGAGATGGGGATAGAATACAGACTTTGGGTACATCTTACATTGTAACCTAGGACAAGATGGCATCACCACATGTTTGGTTTCTCCCTGATTTCGTGTGCAGGTGGCTGGGTGACATTGCCACCCCTCCTTTCTTTCGCCCAAAGCCTGCTTGGTGTGTCTGCAGCCAGCAGGGATCTGTGTGTGAGTGAATTCCTCCTCAGTTTCACTCTGTTGGTGTTTAGCCCTAATCCAGTAGCTCCTGGCTGAGACACGAGGTTTAAGGAGGTGGATTTGATGCACCTCAACCACCTGCCTGTAAAACAAGGATTTCCTTTGGGGGTTGTGCACCGGGGGATCACTTCTGGGTGGTTGCACTGAACTCACAGCAGAGGCAGGAGGCTGGAGCACGGCACAAGGGACTGAAAGGTTTCTCAGGATGAGGGAAGGCTGCTCATGAACAGTGCACGTGATTTCTGCCCAGCAGAGACCCTCAGGAAGGGATTTCCAGCCTGACTTTGCAGAGCTATTGCTGTACAGAGGGAAAGCTGTGCTGAACTCAGGCTGTGGCAGCAGAAATTGAAGATCCAAATCCATCCCCTTTTCTCTCAGTACTGGCAAACATCAATTTTGTGGCAGCCTCTGGCCCTAATTCCTCCCTTAAGGTGGTGGTGGCTTGTCACAAAGCTGAGGTGGATCATGGACAGCAGTCGGATCAGATCATCTCCAAGGTCTTTCCAACCTTAATGATTCCATGGTTTTATTTCCGGTTTTATTTCTCCATGCACATGGGCAGCAGCTGGCTTTTGGCAACTTCTCTGCAGGACCAGTAGCAGATCAATTTTTTGCTCCTTGCTGAGGGATATTTGCTTATTTGAGCAGGAATTTTTGGTTTCACCTGGAGAAAAGAGCTTTTTGTGCACCATTTCTGAGTGCATGGCAGTGATATCTTGCAGCCAGGGATCCCTGTGGCACGGGATGTTCTGCACTGGGGTTGGATGCACTGTCCTGTCCTTAAAATTAAATAATGGCATTTTTCCACTGCCTGGGCTTGCTACTGTTGCCTAAAGTGGGTAAGTTTAAAGCAGATATTTCTATGAGAGGTGCAGTTTGATTGTTGATGATTCCATTGATCCTCTTTGACAATGGCACATTTGGGTAATGACCCTTCCTGGTTTTTGGGAGACCTTATTCCATGCAGCACTTGGTAATGGGTCTCCACCTTCCTGATTGATTAAATTCAGCCTCAGAGGGACTGGTTTAATGCTGGGGAATAAAATCCTCTTTTATGTAAGATATCTTACCCTTTAGATGACAGGCACAGGGCAGAGATGAGCCATTACATCTCTAGAATTTATTTTCTTTCATAAAGAGCAGACCTCACGATGTGTCACTGTTGAAAGACTAACACGGGCTATTTTTAGGACAGGCATTTTCAAGAGGAAAGCTGAATTCCATCACTGCTTTTCCTACCCCTCTTCTTCCACAGGCTCATTTACAGATCATTCCCTTGTCTTTCCTCAGGGATCTTGCTCTGCTCATGTCCACAGGAGATGTGGAAGAGAGATGGTTTTTCCCTTGATTTTGTGGATGGCACATCTACTCAAGTGGTTTCTCTCTTGTTCCTCTCTTTAGAGCTGCATCAGGTGTGTGCCCTTTGCTTTTCCCATGCAAATCCCTCCCTTTCCACATGCTTCCAATGCCTGAACACTGGGAAGGATTCTGAGGATTCTGCCTTCAGCCATTGGGCTCCTGACCCCTCTGACAAACCCTCGGACCCCAACACGTTTGTGCTTCTCTGCAAATTCCTCATAATCAGTAAGAAAATTAAATCTTGATTATTGTAGAAATTTGCCTAAAGGTGGGGCCTGTCTTAGACCTGCTCTTAGAGGGCTTTCAAGAGGAAAACACAAAGAGAAGGGACACAAGGGTGGGAACAAGAAGACTGAGAAACAACCTTGCCAGGCTTTTTCATTGTGCCAGTAGCACATTTTACTTTTGAGTAATGTTAGCCCTGAGGAAAACATTTTCTCTTTATTTCTTAGGTGGGTCAATGGGTCACTACATCAGTTTTATGACCCACTTATTAAAAAAAAAAAAAAAAGTATATATATTATACATATAATATATATAATAATATAATGATAGTATAATATATATATATATAAATAATATAATGATAAACATTATATGTATAATATATATAAATAATATAATGATAAATATAATATATACACTATATATAATACTAGATAGATAGATAGATATAAAAATATTTATTCACTGAGCTGAATCTGCACTAAATATACATATATCATTCTCCTCAGTGGCAGCAACTCTGCTCATTCATAACTCCTAAAGGCTGCCAGTCTGGACCAGCTGATGAATTTCTAAAGCTCAAAATGAGCAGCTTATTTGGACAGGAATTGATCTGAGTTTTTGAGGTGTACACACATCCAACACACATCCATGATCAGCCTTCTTTGAATGCAATAAAACTCTATAAAAAAAGGCAATCGACCCCACAGAAATGCCAACACAAGCCTCTCTTGCCTTCTTTAGTAGGGATACGGTTTGTTACAAGTTTAGGATTTGGGTTCAGGAAGGATTTAGACCAAAGAAGTACAAAGGAGCACTTGAGGAATTGGTATCCCACCTGCCACAGCTGGACTGAAGATACTGGAGTGGTTGATGTCCCAACTGCCACAGCTGGACTGGGGATACTGGAGTGGTTGATGTCCCAACTGCCACAGCTGGACTGGGAATACTGGAGTGGTTGATGTCCCACCTGCCACAGCTGGACTGGGAATACTGGAGTGGTTGATGTCCCACCTGCCACAGATGGACTGGGGATACTGGAGTGTCACTGCCCCAGTCACAAGAATCCCCATCACAAGACCTGGCCTGTTCCTCCCCCTGTACAGAATCATGGAACTGTTTGAGTTGGAAGGGATCTTTTAAAGGTCCTACCCATGTGTGACCTGCCCCGTGTATGGACACAACCCCATGTTCCTCCCTCGTACCCATAAACTCTGCGGCTCCCCGT